>CAWUPB010001161.1:2454634-3681952 GCA_963924115.1 Dovyalis caffra | reverse complement strand
ACTTGAAAAAAACTTCAAGATTAAACAAGTTTTACCCAAACCCTATTTAAAAAAGTTAGATCCTATCCATTAAGGTTGACCCATTAATGAAAGATCATGCATCTTATGGAGGTGCGAAATAAAATAAAATTTTTTCTCCATCTAAGGTTCCTAAGATCATGCCATTGAATTAACTAATCATACTTTATCATGAATATAAATATGGTTGAAATATTACCTCTTATAGTGTAAAAGACAATCAAACAAAAAGGAAATTGTCCAAGTGTCCAACCTTTATTGATAAAGAAGGTAGCTCAAACTCCCATAAAGAAATCCACAAAAGTCATAAAATGCTAGCTCTAATCCTTTTGTATAGTTGATTTTCTTTCTAAACAAATCAATTAGGTTTTTCACGATTACTCCGGCTTTTAAGAAGGGATGGGACAACTCAACCTTTTTTTCGAGAGAAACATTTTCTCTCTCGTTTTTTTTTTTTTTTGTCTTTTACCATGTCTTGTGTTTTGCTTAGCCTCTTTTGTCACCTCTCTCCTTTTATTTATATAAGGGCTTAGCCTTATCCAATGAGGCTTAAGTTTATCCTCCCATCAAAATATTTTGCAAGCTTTTAAAGTAAGACTATTGGTTTAAAACCTTTTAGCCGAATTGATTATCAATTAATTTGGACCATCCAAATAAATTACAAATAAATTGGATCAAGCATTTTACTAGGTTTACATTAGGAAATAATTTTCTAAATTACTCTTAAATCTAAATTAGGAAATTAATTTTCTTTTTGGGTAACTAACTTTCAAATTAGGAAACTAATTTCTATAATCGAAACTTTTCCTTTTAGAAAAGTTTTTCCAAAACACAAAACTTTCTATTTTTGAAAACCTTTTTTCAAAATAGGAAACTTTCTAAACTAGAAACCTTTTCTAATTTTTTTGCTTCTCTTTTATTTTGTGAATGTTTAAACTTATAAATGTGAGTTAATGGACTCCAAAATATGTTGGCAATATATCAAGAATAAAAGACACCTCTTTTATCTCTTGATACATAAATCAAAATTAGCCTTTAGCAAGGCATCATGACTACCCAATTCTTTAGGAGGATTAATTAATCTGCTATTACTTTTCACGAGTAAGGTTGCCATACAATTCAACCCTTATGTCAATTTATCACAATGTGATGTCGAATTTGATTTCTAGTCTATTTGATTATGATCACATAAGTTTTCTTTGATTGTTAAATGTCTTAGCTCTAGAGTAAACCAATTATGCTCTATTATTATATTCCCATAGTGGCCATAGATTTCATCGAGCATACATTCATCGAAGTGTAATGTGATAACTCTTTTAGCATATAAGGAAATTACTTGTCCTATCTTAGTTATCTATTTATCTCTATTAGATTCCTAGTACATCCAATGAATCGCCCACGTGGAGCTCTTGATTGAGCCCATCAAAATGAGTTTCAAAGTACATAAATCTCCTAGTGAGATAATCATGATGACTTCAAGTCAAAGGATCAGTTATACCCATCTCGTATGAGATTCCTATAGATTAAACCAAATAAATTCTCATGGTGAGTCACATCTAGTGATATATTCTCTAACATTAATCACCTAAGTACTTGCTTTGACATCGGCATACCAATAGGCATGAGATCTCCTACTCGTTATCTTATAGCATGAACATAGTACTCACAAGTCTTACCGTATATAGTCAATGTCCGTTCTTGGCAATGCTAAGAATTAAGACATTTAGTGATATTATTTAAGTGCATTAATATTTATCTAATATATTTTGATCAATCATTAATGTAATGCATATCATATGGACTTCTATCTAATTCTATCAAAATATAAATGATAAAAATTAATAGAAAGACTTCATTTGTTAACTAAATAAAGAATATAATATTATAATAAGTCAAACCATCCAAACAAAGTTGGACCATAGGCACCTATACTAATAGTTAAGACATAAAATATCTTGTGATAATGCCCTTTCTAACCTTTATTTTGGTAGGTTGGTACCAAAACAAGTCATGGAAAAGAGAGTGGAAAATACTATGCGGGATGTTAAGACTAGATTAAAGTGAGTCGAGTTTGAGGAGGGAGATATTCTACCTTTAGGTTTTAAGTAAAAACTACTATAAAAAATAAACTTGTTAATAGAATTGCTAATACGGGTCCACTCTTTGACTATTGGGAAATGCTTACAAGTAAAATCGATTTGACTTTTAAAAATCATATAGTGATATAGCTCAATTATTTAGGATGTAAAATCATATTTCTTACTTTTAAAAAATGATAGAGCATTGGGACTTCGAATGTCATATTTCATATTCAAAAGTATACACCTCTCACCAATAGTTGAGGAATATGAGACTTTACTAGCATGCTCTAAATTAGACACTCGTGTATTTTTATAGTCTACCGAACAAGCACCCTCTAGCTTTATGCAGATAGTTGGACTTGATCTTGTGATAATGTTTAAGCAAGTAACTAAGAAGGGTCGAGTCGAGGGTGGTTTTAGAATCTACTTTAGTCAAAGTTCAAGAAATGTTTAGATGACTATGTTAATACCATCGACCTAAGAATTATGACACTAGTAATATATCGGTTGGTATTACTACAAACAACTAAAGGCATGATCAATTTTGAAGCATTCAATATATTTAAAAGTGTGGTGTCATTTAAAACTAATCTTGCAATAGTAATTTTAGTCAAAACCATCATTTAACTTCTATTAGAGGAAAGGTGATGGATGTTTGAGATACTATATTCGGTTGTTGTTTGTCTAGATAGTGAGTCATGTGATGATTGAAAAGCTATTAGGATCTTCAAAGCACTTTGGCATTTATATTAAAAGCTAGAAAATTTTGCCGACTATCCTTTTAATGAGATTGGTAAGGTCATCTACACTAGAATGTTCCTTAGCTTAGAGTAATTTGTATCATATCGGAGCGCATATTATGCATTATTTCACTCTTATTTGCTTTATTGTGGTAGATTTTCCTAAGTACTTCTTATTGGAAAAAGGTGTTGCATTAGCTATTGTCCGAATATGTTCTTGAGGTGGTTAGGGCTTGAGTAGTTTATTCTAAAAACTACTAGATTGATAGAATATTATTAAGACTTTAGAACTTCTAAAAAACTTATAGAGGAAGCTAATAAACCCTAGCGATACGAAGGAAATTATCACTTTATCAAGAAAAGTTGATGGGAAGACTTCTCATGGTTATCCGAAATGGCAATAAAATAAAGAGAAAGGGTACCAAATTCCATCTTTCAAAGGTCCATCAAGGCTAATAAGTGAGACCATAGAGGACATCCACCAAGAAATGAATGTTCAATATGAATTTTATCATGAAAACCCGAACTATAAAGTAAAATATCCAAACAAGAAAAAAATAAAGTTAAAAGAAAACTTAGAAGTATGAGACCAAACAATAAATTCCTTAGAGAAAAAAAGAGGAGCTTAGAGTTTAAGTCTAATAAATTGAGAATGCTTTAAGGTAGTTGAGGATTGATCCTAACGCAATGGGGTTAGAATATGATGGTCTAGCTAATTTTACATTCCTAATGATCGAGAAAATGATCGACCTTGATTTTTAGAAAGAGGAACTTCAAGATAAGATAAAGGAACTTAAGACCGAGAAAGAAGATTTTGAAAAAGTCAAAGCTATCACTAAGGGTTAGGTTATAAATCAGGTTTGAATAATTTGATAATTGAACACCGATCTAGTGGAGTTAAAATGGAAGAATCAAGCTAGCCAAGAAGAAATAGTCAAGATACAAGAGAAACATGCATGGCCATTTAGATACTAGTTAGAGAGGGATGTTTCAAGAAGAGACGTGGATGAATAGGAGTCGCGAACCATGAGATACCACTTGTAAGCTCACAATTCATAGAACTATGCCTTAGAAATACATTATACAATCGAATAACTAGCAACTATGAGCCCGTTATTGAAGAGAAACTCGAGCTTTTTTATTTTTTTATGAAAGACTCGAAACCTCATAATTGGTGCTACCTTGTATGATGACCTATGTTTATGGCAAGATTTAGAGTAGTGATCTACTATGTAATGAAGATGTTATGAGCTTTTTAACCGTTGTTGAAAATAGAAGATTGATTGCTTGTGGTCTAAATATTCATAGGATTGATATCTCTATTGTATTCATTTATGCTTTTCCTCAATATCTATTTATTTAAGAATATGTCAATTTGCATCATCATTATTAATAAGGTCATACTCGACAATCGGTTTTCATTTATGTAATTTTGAATGTGTAAATAGAAATAAGTGCATAGTAATACTCGTTGTTTCACTTTAATCACAAGAGTTTTTCCTTGAGTGTTGGCTCTAGATTACTCATTAGAAAAGGTCTTTGTTGCATCGAAACTCAAAAAGCTATGTAGCTTATAGACATGGTTTATCATATAAATTTGTTACTTCGTTCCCATTGCATTCATTTTCTCTAAAAGCAATGAAGCAACTTTGGGAAGTATTCATGACTTAGAATTTAAAAAAATTAAAATGAAAGTGGATCAGCTAAGAAAATGTAATCGATGAATTAGAATAGTGATGTGACATTTTTTTATCTTTGTTTATATCCATATTTTTCGGTTGTGCCGTTGCTTGATAGAACCGGAGAAATTGTTAGGTCTCAACAAAGAAGAAAGTCTAGTTGTATTGTTAATGGCATGAAAATTAAGGAATGAATATATGTGATAAGAATCTAGACGATGGAATGCAAATCTAATAAAGTTGATGGTTATATTGATGGGTAGTTAGATGCTTTATTGTTTCTCAAAACCTAATGAATTTTCAACTTCGTGTTTGTGGATAGGGCCCTTTGTTGCCGTAGTTTAATTAATCGAAGTTGGTGTATCGACAGTGTCTATTCAACAATCGTTGAAAATAAAAGATTGATTTCTTGTGGTCCAAATATTCATAGGATTGATTTCTCCACTCGTATTGTAGGAATATTTGTGTGAATTTATACTTATTCTTAGTATCTATTTTTCATCATAATATGTCGGTCTCCTTTGTTATTAGTTATAGTGTCATACTCAATAGTTGGTTTTCATTTATGCAATTTTGAATTTGTAAATAGAAACGAGGGCGTATTAATGTTGGTATTTGGCTTTAACTCATAAGAGTTTTTTCCTTAGTGTTGGCTCTAAACATGGTTTATCATATAAATTTTTCCGCATCCGGGACTCAAAAACCTTTTAGTATCCGGACATGATTTATCATATAAATTTCGCATTCCCATTGCATTCATTTTCTCCAATAGCAATGCAAGTAACTTCTAGAGGCACCTATGACTTAGACACCAAAACAATTCATATTTTTTATATAATTTATTGTAAAACTTGAGGGACCATGCAATAAATTTAACCCATTTCACCTAATCAAATGTTTCCAAAAGGTTTACCAATTCATATTTTTTATAGTTTATTGTAAGATTTGATGGACTTTATGCTACACAAAAGAAAATAGAAAATAACTTTTTTTTGTTATATTATAATTATAAAAATTACAGTTATTGAACCTCAAAACCTACCTTTTTTGAATGAAGTTATTAGATACACAACTACTAGATTAAGTATGTGTGTGCCTTTCAAGTTTTGTTTATAGTTATATAATTGTATAATCATTGGCTCAAGTACTATAGCGAAACTTAGAAATTTTTAATTCAATTTTAAGTTTATTAATTATTATTCACTTAATGGCTTAAAATGTAATAAATTATGCGTTATTTTTTTTATGGTCTTATGTTTTTTTTTTTTTTTTTTTTTTGTTATAAAGGAGAGCCTGGCAAAAAAAAAAAAAAAAAAAACACTAATTACATAGATTTAATTTATTTTATTACTTCAATAAATTGCAAATGTTGTATCCAATAGTTTATTAGATTGCTCATTTAATTTTCAATGCTACTTATTTTTTTTTTTTAAAGGTTTTTCCAATAAAAATACTAATTTTTTTCATAACAATATGGATAATTTACACAAACACAAACATGTACATTGTAAAATTACGTTTGAAATTAATTAATATACCATAGCCTATATTTAGTAAATATCAACACACAAATGTGTTAGATAAATTTAGAAAGTAAAAAAATTAACTAATTCATAAATTACGTATCAAATAATATAAGCCATCATGAACGAAATGAAACTAAATCCATTTTTTTAAAAAACAAATAAAGAAAATGAAAGCCCATCTTAATTTAAGGAGTGAATTTCAAAAAACCAAATTCTTTTTTTTTTTTTGGATTGTAGATAAGTAATTTGCAATAATAAAATCTAATATGTCCTCAATGATGATTGTTCTTCCACCCCTCCTAAAGGTTTGGATATGTTAATTTTCGTTATTGATCATTATAAACAATTGTATCTTAACATTTTCAATTTTGTTTTCATTATGAACTTTTCTTTCTTTTTCTTTTTCCTAATTAAGATTTTGCATTTTAGTTGGTCAAGTTAAATAATATTTTTATATAAATCTTGTAAAGAATATATTATGACATCCACATTTAGTATTTAAAAAAAAAAAAAAATTTGATATCATGAATATATATTTAGCAAAATATTGAGAAACCTTATGTACAATTCAATTTGCTTCCTTTAAAATATGTTGGGTAGGATTCTTACCACTGTTAGGATAAGGATTTTAATCTTATAATATATATATATATATATATTATGGCATCCACATTTAGTATATTTTTTTTAAAAAAAATTGATATCATGAATATATATTTAGCAAAATATTGAGAAACCTTATGTACAATTCAATTTGCTTCCTTTAAAATATATTGGGTAGGATTCTTACCACTGTTAGGATAAGGATTCTAATATATATATATATATATTTCATACTAGTATTTACGTAAATATTTTTTATTTTAATTTTAATTCTATGTTTTAGACTCCAAACTAACAGACATGAAGTGTTTTATTTTTCTGTTTAATTCCAATTTGGAGCTAACTATTGGAAATGATTGTTTTTACGCTGTTATTGGAGGATTACAATATATATATATATATATATATATATATATATAGGATTAAAATTTATATAAATAGTAGCTTTCTGGAGCTGATCAGTTATGTTATTTTATACAGCAGTGTAGCTTTCATTTTCATGGGCCTCTTTCTGGAGCTGATCAGGTTTACATGCTAACAAGGCCAATATTTCAGGGCTTGGCCTTATCATCTTCAGCGCTGAGTTTATCCTTCCCAATCTGCATCCTCGAACTGGTTCCGAACTTTTGTTCGCAGAAAGTATAAAACCTCATGAGTCTTCGTATATGGTAAGAGTTGCCACGAGTTCCCATGAACATGAAAAAGTGATATTTGGAACAGTTTCTGGTCAAAAGAACATAATGATGAGAACTGATGAGGTTTTGCATGTGATGACGCTAATTTTATTTCGTAATTTCCTTTCCCATAAACTTCCGTTCGGTGAAATTATTACAGGTTTTGAACTTGCCTTGTTTTTCTCCCCAGCCATGTAAATGGCAAGAATCAGAGAGTCTAGACCTTGACTGACTATTAAATTTCGCAATTGCTGGTTCATGTTTTAAGATTATTTATACTTCTGCATAAACTATTTAGGAACAACATACACTATGGCTTTGGTTTCCCTGTTTTAGTTTCCACGCCCAATGATGTAATTATACATGATACAATTGAAGAGATTTGATCAATAGATACAGGATCAAACAATTTCGAATATCTTTATCTTAAAGATCCCAATTTGTTTTTATTTTTTTCTTCTTACATATAATTAGAAGCTCTTCCTCTTTCTATACAGCAAGTAATAATTTAAGAAATCAGATTTCTTAGGGGTGTTATCCAGATTTAAAGTTTCCAACCTGATGTGTTTGGTATATGCTCAGCATAACAGAACTAACGACTGGACTCGATTGAACTTGACAGAATTGAACTAAATAATAGATGAGATTGACTGGATGGAATTTGACAGAATTGAACTGAACAATATATACATGAGACTGAATAAGTATATGTTATTGTCCTACGTTTGATACACTAAACGTGACAACGTGGATGAAGTTTTTGCATAAATTCATTTTGGTCTGTAAGATATTTTTAACAATTAATTTTAGTTTCTATATTTTATTCTCATAAAATTTTAGTCCTACATGAAAAAATTGTGGTCGTCTCAAATTATACAATTTAGTCCCTGAATCAGAATTTTTTTTGCAATTAAGTTCCTACATATAAAAATTCATTGTAATAAAATATAGGGAAATTTGGTCCAACTTTATTCAATAAATAAAAAAAAATGATTGATAAATCGATAATTTAAAAAATTGATAAATAATGATTTTGGTATTGAAAAAAACTTGTTTCATCTCCCATGGTAGAACAAAAATTTTGTTTTCGAAAAAATGTATGCACCAAATACTATACAGTTATTCGTTTCGGATTCAATAGGTGCAACAAACATGGTAAAACTTATTTTATCTTACAACCTATCATGTCTAGTACACCAAATACATCTAATATTTTATTTTGTTTAGCACACTCATTACAACAAATTTAAAATTTAGCTACAAAAAAACTCGCCTTCAAATAATTAAAATTCGTTAGTGAAGACATTTTGGGACTCAAAGCCAAATCGTCCCAAAAGCCGCATAGGTAATTATATTTTCGAACGCAAAGTAAAAATCGTCCCTAAAGGATATTTATTGCAAACGAATATGAGTTTCATCCATGAATGTCGATTATTTGTGGACAATTATTTTCGTCTTAGAATGTATCTATATTGGTCCAAAATTAGTCCATTTCGTTGGCAAATGTGGAAGATTTGAGTGGGGTAAAACATATTTGTTGACAAAACAAATTTGTCGGCAAATGTAACTATAAAATGGTGACGAAACATTTCATTCGCAATGAATATTTTTTGGGACAATAAATTTTGTCCCCGATTTATCATACATACATAATTGCATGCAATTTTTGTACACGACAAATTTTGTCCCCGATTTACCTTAACTAGGGATGATAATTTCATCCTTGATTGCTCGCTTTTTTTGGATAACAAATTTTGTCACTAATTTGCTTGTATTTTGGAATGTTTAGATGACGTTCCTAATTGCTTGTATTTTATGATATATATTCAATCCTTGGTTGCCTTTTTTTGTTGGAAGGTAAATTTTTTCTTTGTCCATGATAAATTATGGAGCATGAACCCACTAAGATATCGTTGAGGAAATGAAAGAAAGGAACCAAAACATGCATAAACATATAGTGTGTGCTTACATTATGAAAAGTCTTCAATATGTTAAAAACAAGCACATATCAAAAGTTCGGAAAAATTTTTTCTATGAAAAAGTTCAAACTGGAACTAAGTTGTTCTAATAACTACATATTGTTTGCTACTCGGATTTAAATTAAACACAGCTAAAAAAGCAAAAAGTGACCTTAAAAGTTGCTCCACTTCATCCTTGTGCATTTGATGATCCGCATGAAAAATAATATATATATACAACCATTATTTTTTACTACGTAAATATAAACCACAAACAACACTTATTTAACCAATTATTTAACCAATTAAAATGATTTAAGTTGTATAGGTTACCCCGAAATATTGGTAGATGTATGGCGTCCTGTTGTAAGAAACATCTCTAACATCTTTTCTTGTCGTTCCAAATGAGTGGTAAGATCCTCAACTTTATTACTCAACTTGTGATTAGTTTCTTAAAATTCTTTAAGAGATTCAACAAGTTTCTTAATTCGAAGGTTGGAGTCGCTCACTTTTCTCTTTGGCTTTGGACCATATCCAAGAACTTTATCACGGACTTCATAAGCACTCAATGTCCGGCCTTCGGATATAGACTTTTCCATCAATTCAATCATAGAATTCCGAGCGACAAAAGTGAGTAAACATTTGATTAAATTTTGAGTGAAAATTTAATAGAAGGAGTTTGTCCTAGTGAAAAAGAATGACTTGATGATCATAAGGGCAGAAAGTGAGAAATAATCGAGACCCAATTAGTGATCATAAATGCTCTTTAGATATAGAGGTTTTTATTTAATATTTGTTCAAAACATCTCTAGAAATTCCATGCCTATGACATCGTCATACAATCCAATCAATGCTCCTTAAGGTTCCAAGTGGTGAAGAATGGGAACAAAAACATTAAAAACTTATATATTTGGATTCAGACCTCCGAATTTAACCAACCCTTCTCTTCCTTATAATGAGTATGTTTGAAAAAGGAAACCATATCACATTCTTCACCATTGTTCTTCTCCTTCTTATCTCATAGATACCAAACATGATTATTGTGAGATCAAAGTATAATGAGATTGGAAAATGAAAACATAATTGATATACACTATTATATGGACTTTGCTTACAATTTCATTTTGAACAACAACAAAAGCCATTGATCCTTGGTTGTGCGACAACTTCAACTTGCTTCGATTTTCAATATTTTTAGCACATCTAGCCTATGAAGGCAAACAACAAAAAATAATGGTTATTTTCGGTCCTATCGTGGAAGCCCCGCACTTTAGACAAGCTTGTCGCCAGCCAAGCACGCATGCTCGCTCGCCTAGCAAGCCCGCCTATCGCGAGCCGAGCGAGCACGCCGGGCCGGCAGCAAGCTTGCGAGCTAGCTCGCGAGTAGGCTCGTTGCGAGGCGGCGCGCGCCTCGCCTATCGCGTGCTCGCCTCGTAGCGAGCCTATTACGAGCATCGAAAGGTCATAAATCACATATAGACACTAGACAGTGTAAGATAATATATGCAAGTAACTCCATCATATCGGTTAAAGATGTATGCATTTTTAACATCCGCCTAACCACTTGGATTAGCCCAATAATTGCAAAGTGCTTTGCAATTATCTTCTATGAAGTTCTTGATGTCGAGCTTATTTTCTTTCGCCTCCTCAACCGAGTTGAACTTCTTAAAATGTTTATGTAAGTGATACCGTACATTCCTAGATCGATTCTTCAACAAGTCTTCAATTTTTTCATTAATAAAGTCATCATCTATATCTTTCACTTCCATATGCATTTGAATAATTTGAAAAAAAAATGAATTTCCGATTAGAACCAAGAATTTAGTTCATGGATCTCCTTAAAACCTAATTTCATATTAGAGCCAAAGCGTACTTATATCGAGGTTATCCAATGCAAGGTTCAAATCTGCTACATTCATGTCCTTCCATTTAGTCGGCATACGAATACATTGTCGAGAAATGAATCCCAACTCGATTTGATAATGTCGCTACTCTACGTCGGACGGGACTCCCAAAAATATCTAAAATTTAATTGAATCTTTACAAGTTTATTTACGAGTTCGTAGTCGCCGCCTAGTATTGAAGAAACTAGGAGCCTAAAACGGGCATTAGTTCGGAGATTTTATGATAAGGAGTTAGTTACGCTTTTAGGAAGATATTGATCATCCAAAAGTGCCCTTTTTGAATAAAGGTACCACATCCGGTTTAGTTCGAATTTATCTCCTAAAGTATTTTATTTTTTTCAAATTATTTTTTTAATTTTTTAAACGTCATTTTTCAAAGCCAAATTGAATTTTTAATTTTTGGCCATGACATCATATTGAAACGATCGTCGGTCCCCTTTGACGGGCGACATGTCGGTCTAAACATTGGATCCACTATCGGATTTGATACAATCGGTGTGTCGGAGGACATCTTGATTAAAAGGTATTTTTTTTGTGGCGTCGGTCCCTATCGGATAGAAGACTTTGTCGAAACTTTTTTTAATATTTTTGTATTTATTTTTTTTATTCTCTAAAATTTTAGATAATTAAAATCAACTAAAATAAATTTTGAGAAATTAAATATATTAAAATTATCGTCCGTCCCTAATAAATAAGAGACTCATTGATCTAATATTTTAATCACATATTAAAAAAAATTTCACGCCTAAGTATCTCTAGTTTTTCTAGCGTGCATAAGATCAAAAATTATTACAAAACACATAAAAAAAAAAAACAAACCCAAACAAGTTCAAAAATCACCTTACACTATAAAATTACAAAAATGCTCTTGGAATGCCAAGAGTCACCGCCAAGTGATCGTTTGCCTTTCGATGATCGTTCGGGCGCATTGACCACCCAGCCTTGTAGATCTAATCATTGCGAGTCCAATGGTGGTGATATCGACCGGAGACGATACGGGAGGAGGGAGATCAAAGCCTCCAATGGTCCGATCGGATCTCCCTTCTTCACCGGTAATTAATTCGACCTCCTTTCGAGATTCTAAGCACACCGGTCAACTTGCAAGGTTGAGAGAAAGATTTATGTGGTGGTTAGGGCCTTCAATTCCTTCTAGATCGGTCAATTTTTACGGGTTTGCCAAAACGAGTCCGAAATGGGTTGAGTCCAATTAGATCGTTTTTCGACGATGTTGAGCTGTGACTTTAAGGGGAAATAATCGGGGGTCCGGCCAATCAGCTCGTGGTGGAAGATCTCGTGTTGGTGATCGAAATTGAGAGGAATAATCGAGTCTATTTGGGGGTCGTGTCATGGACTTTTGATCTTTGATTTCTCTCTCCTTCGTGATTGGTTCTCCCTCTAACCGAGTGTTGATGGATCAATCTAGCGATGGACTACACATGGGTGTGGTTCTTGGGGTTAAAACCGATCGAAAATCGATCGGATTAAGAGTGAAACGTTCGACCGGGTAAACGGGTTGGTGAGCGGGTTAGGACATGTTTGGCTATTTCTAATTAGGCTTTCGGTATTATTTTTTTTTTTTGTGTTTTTTGGCTTTCACTGCTATGGGTTTTTTTTCTTCTTTTTTGTCCCCCCGTAAATTAGAATCCGAAATCTTTTAGAAGTCGAAACCTCCTAAAATCTCTCTCAAAATCAGCCTAATTCAAATTCAAATTTTAACTCGTCAAATCTTAATTGAGGTTTGATTAGCTAAAAATAAGAAGATTCAAATTCAAAGAAAAGATTTGTGAAAGATTTCGACGGATCATCGAATGATTTTAGGGAGATTCAGTATTTTTTTATATTTTTTCCTTTTTTTTGTATTTTTTATTTTTCAAGGAACCCAAAATCATGTTATGATAGTTGCCCTCTTTTTACAATGTTTACGATGCAAATCTTAGTTGAAGTGTGAACTTCGAATAGATTTGTTTAGTAAGCTTGTAAAGAAATTTCTCTTTTTTTTCTTTTTTCTTTTTTTTTCTTTTTACGAGAAAAATAAATGTGCCATACATGAAAAATTAAATACACGAGTTCATGAAAGATAGAAGATGCAAGTATATGACCTTATTGTCAAGGACAACCTATCCCAAAGAACTAAACATACAATATGTGTGGCCTTATTATCAACGGTAGCCTATCCTAAAAAATTAAATACGCAATGGTTTATTGTGATGCGATACTACCTAAGTGAATGGTCTATTATGCAGCGATCTTACCCGAAAGAATGGTCTACTATTAGGTGACTCCGCTCGAAAGAATAGTCTATTATAAGGCGACCCCGCCTAAATAAATGATCTATTATTAGGCGATCCTACATAAAAGAATGGTCTATTATTATGTGACCCCGCCTAAAAGAATGATTAATTGAGAGACGACCCTACTTGAATGAATGATCTATTATTAGGCGATCCTACCCGAATGAATGATCTATTGTAAGGTGACCCTACCTAAGTGAATGATATATTGTGAGGTAACCTTGCCTAAGTGAATGTTCCATTATGAGACGACCCCGCATGAGTGAATGGTCCATTATGAGGTGACCCTACCCGAATGAATGATCTATCATGAGGCGACCCTACCCGAGTGAATGGTCTATTGTAAGGTGACTCTACCTAAGTAAATGATCTATTGTGTGGTGACCCCGCTTGAATATATGATCTATTATTAAGCAACTCGCCTCAACGAATGGTTTATTACCCGAAAGAATGGTTTATTATAAGGTGATCCTACCTAAGTAAATGATCTATTATGAGGCGATCCTACCTAAGAAAATGATCCATTATGGGCGACCTTACCTAAGTGAATGATCTATTAGTAGGCGATCCCGCCTAAGAAAATAGTCTACTATAAGGCGACCCCGCCCGAATGAATGATCAATTGAGAGGCGACCCTACCTAAGTAAATGGTCTATTGTAAGGCGACCTTACGTAAACAAATGATCTATTATTAGGCGATCCTACCTAAGGAATTACGTGAAAAATGTGAGTCTCTTGAATGATGGTTCGTCTTTTTTATTTGAGTTGGTGTTCCTAAAATAAGATTGATAGCAATGGTTAGTTTCTTACCCGAGAGAAACATAGGTTGCCCTACCTTATCAACATTCAACTCCTCTATTGATGCCTCATTTTGAAAATCTATACCGGATGGTATCTCACGATACTATCAAAATTTCCTTGCCTCCAAGGCTTGAATCACTATTCATGATGAACTTGAGTTTTTTCTCTTTTTTTCCCAACTAATTGGTCTTTCGCTGGATTTTAAAGGTGATAACCCACCACATGTCATGATCCACCCTTATGAAACCATACCCAATTGCTTTGATCGCTTGCCAAACTTTGATTGAGTTATTGTCCTCCCTTAGGACTCGCTCTTTTCCTCCTTGCTTGATGACTTTGATTGTTTTGATTTGACCACAAAGCTTACTATTTTAGATCTCTACTCCTCTAGTTAGCATAGTGATGTCATTGTCCGACAAGTTGTTGAACCAAAATAGAGTGGCTAGACTCTTAGTCTTACCCCTAAGTGTTCTCAAGTAAATGAATTTAACATTCAAGTTGAGCCTTGAGATGTCCCTCAAGTCGAGGTCAAACATTCATCGTTCTTTTAGCATAATCGATGCTAATTCAAATGCTTATCTTCCGATACTTGCATCATAATTTGTAAATTGGTTTTGAAATTTTGTTATCTTTTGAGAAAAAATATTGAACGGATATTTGATTTCCATGGATCAAATGTAGAGATGTTCCGATGAAAGTACTTTCATTCATGAAGATTTTTAGGTTTCATGATCAAAAGTCAAAATATGACGTTCAAATTATATGACATAATTTTTTCAAGAAAGTTGGGCTAAGGAAGCAAAAAGGTCTTTGGCTTATGCAAAATTTACGGGGAAGATAACTTTTGATATGCTTCGAGGGTACTTGGTCAAACGATAAGTCCATTTTGGGTAAAGGAAAGAAAAGTTTAAGCGGAAAGTATTTTGAAAATTGATTTTCAAGAATAATTTTACCTCGGAATATCTTGATTCTATTTATTTTGCCTCCAAGTTTGTTGATAAAGACTCATGATTCGATATCAAAAAGAATGATAAATAGCATACCAACCGATCACATTTTTTTTCTCAATCATTTTTTTTAGATTAGAATCTAACAACCTAAGCGAACTGTCTTTGATTAGAAAGGACTTGTAAAAACACGTAATGTAGGCTATGACACTAGGTTTATGAAGAAAAGGATATAAAGACTCAAAAGTATTTTAAGGGTTTTATGACATAGGATCACCGTGTTGTCCATGCAAATCCCTTTAGAAAATACCGTTTGGACTTCATCACTTTAGTCGTTAGTTGGGTTGACAAGTTATTTTGGTGTCCAGGAGTGACAATATATGGACTTTGTCATTTTGATTGTTGACTTTGTTTCTAGCCTCAACTCTCTTTGTCTCGTTTTTTTTAAATTTTGACTTCCATCTTGATTTTGTGTTCAAGAAGTTGTTTTTCCTTTTTTGTTTTTGCTCTTACAATAATTGATGGGATTCTTTGGATAGAAATTTTTGAGAGTTTGATTGACCATTCATGGATCGTACATTTTGCCCCCGGTGTGAGGGGTGATCCTAGTCTAGGTTATCATGAAAAAAATATCATCAAGCTCAAAGTGGGACGACAAAGGATAAAATTTATGTGAGACATATGAAAGATGACCTTTCCTCATCTCAAAGACTCGATTTGCCTATGCCATTAGACAATAATCTTTTTAAACGAAGATAATTAATTTAGAGAAAAAATGATGAATGTTATCATGAGTAAAAGATATATTGTTCATCATTATTTAAGGCACCAATCATTAAGTCTTTCTTTGGGCTTCATTATGTTTTCTTAGGCAAAAATTTTTCTTCAAAGGTTCGAGTTTGGAAAAGGATAAAAAATTTTTTTCCTCTTTCTTAACAAAATGGAGGATTGCCCCCATTACTTTACTGCTCAAAAAGGCTATTAGGAGGATATATCATTGGCTTTGAAGAAATTATCTTTAGCATATATCCGTCATGCTTTAAAATTTGATCAATTTTTGTAAAAAAATTTTTTGAATGAATTTGCCATTATACTTCCTTAATGGAGGAAGATGCTAATGCCAAATAATACTTTTCAAATGAACATCTCCGGATTTCAAATCGGATAATATCAAATTGCAAAAGAAAACTTAAACATTCTTTCATTCAAATATACGTCTTAACTCATGCATAACCAAAATATTTGAAAAATAGTTTTCAAAATTTGACAAAATTAAAAGATGACATTTGCGGATCAATGAGCATGCATCGTCACCATATCTTTCAGTGCTCACACCATCTCTTCATTTCATGTGTTGGCAACTCGTATGGCTTGGTAGTTGATCTATGCTCACGTCAAGAGTATTTGAAAAACTATCAAGGTTGATCCGGCCTTTCTTAATCAAAGCCTAGAGCCCATTTTTGAAAGCGGGATAATTATCGATATTATGTCCAATAACACCAAAATGATATTCATAACTTTCATTTTTTGGTACAATACAAGATAAGGAGGGAGTTTTGGTTTGGAAGGAATTGGGGTAATCAGTCCGAGTACTCACTAGATGTTCAAACATCTCACCTAATGAGATAGGTAAGGGTGGTAGTTATTCGAGTTCTTTTTTGTAGTCTTGATTGTGAGTTGGTGGATTTTTGAAAATGGGCGATATGTTTGGTTTATGATGTTTGTTGGGTTGGGGGTATATTAGGTGAATGAAGATCTTTGGGGGTTATAAGAGTTACCATGATTTTTATGCTCGTCTTTGATTACTCTTTTAATTTTTTGATGGATAAGATCCAGTCCCAACTCGATGTATCTCCTCATCTCGTTCTCTTGTTACCACTCGCCTCCTTTCTTTTCAAAACTATCGAAATCTTTCCAGCCTTTAATTGCTTACTCCATCTTTTCGAGTTATAATAACAATGTTAGTAAAATTGGTTGAAACATTACCAATCAAATACTCAAAGTAGGGTGCTCGAAAGTATTCAAAAATATTGAGATTAACTCATATTCGGTAATGACGGATGGATTCGAGCCGCTACCTTGCGCCACCTTTGCGCATACTCTTTAACGGTCTCTTTAGTCTTTTTTTCATACATTGGAGATCCGAATGATTCGAAGCCAGTTCCATGTTAAACTTGTATTGCTTAAGAAAAAATCAACTAGATCTTTCCATCCTCTCGATCTTGGACCCCTCTAACCTCATATACCAACTCAATACCGATCCATGTAAGCTTTTATGAAAGAAATGTATGAGTAGTTTTTCATCGTGAACGACCTTCGCCATTTTGCTATAATATACCCTTAAGTGGGTCATAGGACACCTGGGTTCCAATATATGTAGCAAAATTTAATGCCTTAAACTTCCTCGGGATTACCACAGCAGTGCACCAAACATATTTTGAAGCCCTTAATTAGATCATAAGCATCCTCTCTTTCTATTGCTTTTAGGCGTTCTTCTAATTTCATGAGTCCGTCCATACTTGGACCTTCAACTACCCTATAACCATGAGTTTCTTCTTCTATGGGGGCATATGTGGCATTTGTGAGACTGCGAATCCATGGGATAAGCAAATGCCTCAGCGGGATGTGAGCTATTAACATGGAAAGTTACTTGATTGGAAGGCCTTAATCGATTGGGTAATGGAACAACATGAGGTACTTCGGGTTGTTCCCGTCCTTGATTCAAGCCACCTTTCCCTCTTAAGGCTTATTCTAATAGGGATGTCATCTAAGCCATACTCTCTTTCAACAAGTCAAACTCTTGTTGATCGATTAGCTCTTATCGTGGTCTTTCTTCATTTTTCATTTAATGAGTCCGAAGTCGAGTGTTGTAGATGCACAAAGGGGAATTGAGCCTTGGTGGGCAGCCTATGTTTCAAAATCCTATAAAAAAAAACTTGAGAAACATATGTACAATGAATATAAAATATATACATACATGATTTGAACTTGGTTAAATACTTTTCTTTATTTGATAGCTGCAAGAGTTAAGGATTAGAACTGTCATTTGAAAATGATTTATGTCTTAATCGGTCAACCCTAGTGGACATCATCTAGCTTTTTTTATGGTTTAGGCAAAGCTCATCTAGTCCTAAAGTTCTTTCAAGTTTTTGAACTCGTTTCAATTATTAATAGGGTAATCCGACCTCTAACCTTATACACTTAGGAGGTAGGGGAAGGTTGTTCCACCATTTCCTATATATAGGGTGAGTTTCAGTCAAATGAGAGTACGGAAGAGCATTAGTAGACTTTCATCATACTTTCTTTCAAATCCTTCTATCTAAGTCCTCTCGGGGTTTAGCTCGAGTCGAGCTTTTATAGGTTTTCTTCGTGGTGTGTGAAATAATTCAACGAAAAAGGTATACAACTCAGCTAAAAAATAAACATACAATGAGAAAATAAAATGCAAAAAATAAATTTCAAGAATGTAAATATATACAAAAAAATTAAAACATAAAATGATAAAAAATAAATATAGGAGATAAATTAAAAACTAAACCTATGGCCTAACTCTCATCCCTAGTGGAGTCGCCATTTTGTCGCTACTCGACGTCGGACGAGACTCCCAAAAATATCTAAAATCTAAATGAATCTTTATAAGTTTATTTATAGAGTTTAGAGTCACCACCTAGTATTGAAGGAACTAGGAACCTAAAACGAGCATTGGTTCGGAGATTCTATGATAAGGAGTTAGTTAAGCTTTTGGGAACATATTGATCATCCAAAAGCGCTCTTTCCAAAGAAATGTACCATGTCTAGTTTAGTTCGAATTTATCTCCTAAAGTATTTTATTTTTGTCAAATTATTTTTTCAATTTTTGAAACGTCATTTTTCAAAGCCGGATTGAATTTTGAATTTTTGGGCGTGGCATCATATTGAAATGATTGTTGGTCCCCTTCATCGGGTGACACGTCGATCCAAACATTGGATCCACTATCGGCCTCGACACAATCGGTGTGTTGGAGAACATCCCGATTAGAAGGTGATTTTTTTTTGGCATCGGTCCCTATCGGATAGGAGTCACTACTAAGTGACAGTTCACCTTTCGATGATCGTTCGAGTGCGTGGACCACCTAGCCTTGTAGATCCGATCCTTATGAGTCCAATGGTGGTGATATGGATCGGAGACAATGCCGGAGGAGCGAGATCGAGCCTCTAAAGGTCCGATCAAATCTCCCTTCTTCACCGGCGATTAATTCGACCTCCTCTCGGGATTCTAAGCACACCGATCGACTTGCAAGGTTGAGAGAAGGATTTTTATGGTGGTTAGGGCCTTCAATTCCTTCTAGATCGATCAATTTTTATGGATTTGCCAAAACGGATCGGGAACGGATCAAGTTCAATTAGATCATTTTCCAATGACGTTGGGCTATGACTTTAAGGGGGAAATATTCGGGGGTCTAGTCGATTAGCTCGTGGTAGTAGATCTCGTGTTGGTGATCGAAATTGAGAGCAATAATGGGTCTATTTCGTGGGTCGGGTCATAGACCTTTGATCTTTTATTTTTCTCTCTCTCGTGATTAGTTCTCTCTCTAACCAATGTTAATGGACCGATCTAGCAATGGGCTACATGTGGGTGTGGTTATTGGGGTTAAAATAGTTTGAAAAACGATCGGATTGAGAGGAAAATGTTCGGATGGGTAAATGGGTTGGTGAGCGGGTTAGGACGTGTTTGGCTATTTCTAATTAGGCTTTCAATATTTGTTTTTGCATTTTTTTTTTGGCTATCCGTCGTGGGTTTTTTTTTGTCCCTCATGCAAAGTAGAATTCGAAAGCTTTTGATAGACCAAAACCTCCTAAAATCTCTCCCAAAATCAGCAATTCAAATTCAAATTTTAACTTTCAAATTCCAAAAAAAAAAGATTTTTTGAAGATTTCGACAGATCTTCAAATGATTTTAGAGAGATTCAGTATTTTTTATATTTTTTCCTTTTTTTTTTGTATTTTGTATTTTTTTATTTTTCCAGGAACCCAAATCGGGTTATGATAGATAACTTAGCGGATTGGGTCCTATTAAGTGGTCTTCTCATATCAATGTTAATATTAACTTTCAGCTTTTGCCCAATTGATTTGTTCAACTTTTGTAATCCTTTACCTTTTGTGCCCCCACGTTTTGTTTTGACTAAGTTTAAAGCTACAATGATCAAGAAAAGAGAACTTTTTACTTTTTCTCCAACCATGGTCCGATGGTAAAAACCTACGATGCCTTATGTAACCAATTTTACTTCTTAACCGATGGGAACAAGTTTGTAGGTTACATATAGGATAAGCCATATAACCCTTTGTACTCCATCTAGACAAATTACCATATGCGAGGAAAATTATTTATTGTCCACATTATGGCAGCATGCATTTGGAAAAGTTCTCCACTTGAAACATCATATGTTCTAACACCAACTTCCCATAATTCCTTCAAATCATTAATTAAAGGTTGCATGAATACATCAATATCCCTTCTTAGTGCATGAGGCCTTGGAATTAATAGTGACATGATGAAAAAAATTTTCTTTCATGCATTTCCATGGTGGTAAATTATATGACACAAGAATGATTGGTCACATGCTATAAGAGCTACTCATATTACCAATTGGATTGAAACTATCGATTGCTAGGCCTAGTCATACATTACGAGAATCATGGGAAAACCATGGAAACTTCCCATCAAAATCTTTCCATGCTACACCATTTGCTGGATGTCTTAACACACCATCATCAACACATTTCTCCTTATGCCACCTCATATCTACAACTATATTGGTAGACATAAATAGCCTTTGAAGCCTAGGCTTTAAAGTGAAATATCGTAATGTTTTATGAGGAATCTTCTTTCCTTTACTATCATTGATTTTCCATCTTGAGGTACCACATTTAGAGTAAGATTCATGAGATACATAATCTTTCCAAAACAATGCACAATCATATTTACAAGCATGTATAGGGATATACCATAATCCTAACTCACGTAACATGTTCTTTGCCTCATAATGACTTTTTGGAAGCGTCTCACCACTTGGTAGAACTTGTTTAAGTAACCAAGCAACATGTCAAATGATTTATTGCTCCACTTATTATACACCTTCAAATGGAGTAATTTAATTACGAATGACAATATGGTGAACTTTAAACAACTCTGGATATAATTCTTGTTATGCTTCGTGCAATAATTTGTCAAAAGATTTGCCTCTATGATTTGTGTCATCTCCCATATAATTTCTTCTAAAGTTTTTAAAGCCATTTAACATCTCATTAATTCCATCATCCTCTTCATCATCATTAGGTGTCTCTCCAATATGGAAGTCATCATTATGGTAACTAGAACTAGCATTAGATCTAGCGTCAAAATTAGAGTGTTCCCTATGATAGATCCATCGACTATAATCCGTATCTATCCCTTGAAATTAATAAATGATCATAAACCACATTCTGACTCTTCACATAAAAATTTAAACAATCCGCACATGGGCACCTAATTTCACACTCTCTCCCTAAATGATCTTTCATAAATTTCATAAAAGACTTAACTCCTTCTACAAATCAAGTTGACCATTTTCTTTCCTCCATCCAAGTCTTATCCATTGTTAAATGCCTATCACAAAAGACCAAATGCCTACTTTAGCAAGTTATAATGCAATCTAAAGAAAAAGCTAGTAAATATACAAAATGATTGACATAAAACTACAAAAAAAAAAAAAGCAAAAGGGAAAAAACATGCTTCAGGAACGAGTTACATCTCCAATTAAGCATCAAATAGAAGCACACATACAAAAATAAAGGGAAGTTAAAGATACAAATTAAACAAGAATTTACAAAGCATGAAATATAAGCATACCTCAACCAAGCATAGACCAAAAAGCCTTTTGATAAGTGAAAGAAAGTTGGTGAATTGCTTGCTGAAAATTTGTATCCAAATTTTTTTTTATAAGAACAAAACCGCATATCCAAACACAAGTCTTGTGTTATTAAAAGGAAAACCCAAACACAAATGGCTTTATTATTTTTTAATTAAAAATCCCACACACATTCCCAACATGGAAGCTTGCACTCCAACAGGTAAACTCAGTTGCTTGGCTCATAACAAGTCGGTAGGCGTGCTTGGTAGGCGAGGTGGCGAGGCTTGGTGCGAGCCAATAGGTAGGCGAGCGACTCGCTATGTACCGGCTCGCGAGTAAGCCTTCTTGGAGTGCAAGCCTTCCACATTGACCCTTACCTTTAACTCCGAAAGGCTAGGCATGAAATTTATCAATTGCACTTTCCAATCCGAAACACGTCAAGCCCTAGCTTTAATACCGTCGCTCCGATCCAAAATAGAGGTTGTTGAGAACAAATTTTCGGGTTCCGCTATATCAATCTCGGGAACCCCGCTATAAGTATGAATCGAGTGAGATAACTATAACCAAAAGCTATTCCTAACATTGCATAATCATTCTATGAAAAGCATTACATTGAGCAAATAAATTTCAATTATGAAGTCCACAAACAATAGCCATACACATAGACTTTGGCTATGATTCATTTATATTTAACTCGGTTGAGAAGGTGAAAATGAGAGAGGCAAGGAAAAATCACAAATAAAGAAGAGAACTATCAAATACCCTACAATCGATTTTCATCGCCAGTAGGATACAAACTCAAAGAGACTCGTTAATATCATTGAACCGTAAAAACATAACCACCATATGCATTAAAAAGTCTTGATTTAATGGTAGTCTAAATACATCTCTTTTAAGAAAATTTGCGGACACCGGTTATAATGCCTATCACAAAAGGCCAAATGCCTACTTTAGCAAGTTATAACGTAAACGTGATGTTGTCTTTCGGTTCGGTCTCCAAACAAAATAAAGACTAATGTGACAAACTAAGTATAAATAAAACCTACAAATATGAACCCATGTCTATAAATGGATGCAATTTGAAGAAAAAGCTAGTAAATATACGGAATGATTGACACAAAACTACAAAAAAAGGAAAAGGCAAAAGCATTCTTCATGAACAACTACATCTCCAATTAAGCATCAAATAGAAGCACACACACAAAAATAAAGGAAAGTTAAACATACAAATTGAAAAAGAATTTATAAAGAATGAAATATAAGTATACCTCAACTAATGCGGACCAATAAACCTTTTGATAAGTGAAAGAAAGTTGGTGAATTGCTTGCTGAAAACCCGCATCCATATTTTTTTTATAAGAACAAAACTCGCATACCCAAAACACAAGTCTTTTATTAATAAAAGGCAAACCCAAACCCAAACATCTTTATTATTTTTTAATTAAAAATCCCATACATAGTCCCAACATGGAGACTTGCACTCCAGACAGTAGGCTCGCAGCAAGGCAGACAAGCTGACCTAGTGTGGGCCGGCTCGCACTCGCTATGAGAAAGCAAGTTAATATGCCTTCATTTAACTACACGAAGGAGTTAACATCATATAGGAATTTGACAATCAGTCCAATATTTTCTCGATCAATAATCAAATGAGAAAGCAAGTTAATATCTTGCCCGAAGCACACAAACATTCTCATTACGAGTATCTAATTATGCCTTCATTTAAGTACACTTTTTTCTTCTCGTTGTGTTGGCTATAGCCCTATTATCAACCCGATACTCCTTTCTCAATCTACACACTTCAAATAAGGTAATTTGGCAAAGTCCAAACAGAGATAAACTAATATATAAGAGTCCCAGTTATGCTAATGTCACCAATTAGAAAACTAAACATGAAAATTAGCTAAGAGAAAAAATGACAACTCCATTGACTAGATACATTACCATACCCAACAATGAAATTGCAAAATGCTAATTTTTTCAATATTCTCTAAAATTTTCTTAGATGTTCGAGTGCAAGGCTAGAAACATAAACACAAGAATGTACAATCAAAAATACGATACCCGTGAGTATTGAATACAAAATGACAACATCATGATAGATTAGAAAGAACATAGAAGGTAACTCGATTGCCATAAGTCCATTATTCTCATGGGAAAATCAGTCACAACAGACTTACTCGATAGAAATCTTCGATGATGCCGCATTACCCACCATTATTGTCTTTGACTTTAAGAGGAAAGGAAAGAAACAAAACCGAAGCGTAAATCACACTCGAGGAGCTTTAATTTTCTAGGTATTACTTGAAGGATTATGGGTTATGCCTTGAATTTGAATGGGAAAGAATGAAAGTTTGCATATTCAAACAGAGGATGTTTTATTTTTGAGTAAGTGCATGTTCAACTCAAATAAGGGGTATATTTTTTGCTCCAAACATAGGGGACATTTTAGTTTCATCCTTGTAGATTTAAATATTTTGGTACACTCTTTTTTCGTCCCAAATAGATGTTTAAATAAATAAATTTTGTCCTTAAATAACTTAATATTTAAAGATATATATTTTCGTCCCTAAATGGTATAATTCGTCCTAAAATATATACTTTTCATAACAAGGAGGCGGGACAAGGTGGGCGGGAGAGGGGGAGGGATTTAGGCGCTAGTCATTTAAGGATGAAATATTTATTTCGTCCACAAAGATTAACATTTAGGGATGAAAATAAATTCGTAGGAAAATGTTTCATAGCTAAATTTCAAATTTATTGTAGTGACTACCAAAAAAATGGCATTAAACCATCGTTAATCATAATTTACAATGGTTTAAAATGTTGAGAAAAACCTTCTCGCTAAATATTTTATGATAATTTATTGTAAATCATTGCTAAGTTAGCCATGGTTCATCCATCACTAAAAAATAATAAAACCATAGCTTAACACTCGTTTAGAAGGTCACAAATTTAGTGACAATTTTACAAAACCGTTGCTAAATTTGTCACAATTAGCAACTCGTTTAGCAACTTTTTTTATAAGCCGTTGCTAAATATGGCCAAAGTTTGCATCACCATCGCTATTTTATTATTATTATTTTGAAAAAAATAAAATTCAATCCAATTTAACAACTACAATAATGATATGAAATGGATTTATAAATATTATGAAACCTTTATAATATATAAAATTCAATCAAATCAAATATATACTAAAACATCAAATTATATTAAAGTTTATTAATATTTCAAAAAAAATACATAAAAGTGATAAAAAAAATATATATTGTGATGAAAGGGATACATGTCATGACATATCATCATTTTCATTGGAAGCATGATGGTTAGTCGGACGATCGATGGATGAAGTACCTCTTTGCATATTTAGTAACATTTGTTGCATCTATTGCATTATCATATGCTACTCCCGAGTATACTCGCTCCAATCACCTTTGACCTTCTAGGAGCGATGTAACAATACCGTCTTATTTGTGGATATTTTCTTCTTGTTTATCGGTGTTGGCCTCTATTTCCTTTTGATGCACCTCAATATCGATATGAAATCATTATGTGGCCAAATAAGAGAATGTACTAACATTAAAATAATAGTGAGAGGCATGTGGCTTGAGTTCGTGCATCCTCTTTCTCTTACTTTCTCATCCTCCATCAACCTTTTAATGTAGGTGCCCAAGATCCAATCATGTTTGGATGGGCTTGAGTTAATGTATTATTGCATTATTTATTTTAATAATAATAAAGAAGTCATTTTATTAATTCTTATGTTTTATCTTTGTAAATTAAATAAAATTATATAGAAGTCCTTATAATATGTATTTGCAATAGTGATTAATAAAAGGGTACGAGATAAAAATTAATGCATATAAATGGTATCATTAAACATCCCAAGTCATAGCATTGTCAAGAATGGACATTGAGTATATGTGAATAGACTTATGAGTACTATGTTCATGTTATATGATAGCATTAGGAGATCTTACACCTATTGGCATGGTGATGCCAAAGTAAGCATTTAGGTGATTAATGTTAAAGAACATATTACCTGGACATGACTCGCCATGAGAACCCATTTGGTTTTAGTCTATAGAAATCTCATATAAGATGGATACAAATAATCCTTAGATTTGAAGCCATCCCCGTTGTTTCATTAAAAGACTTATGCACTTTGACACTTCTTTCGATGGACCCATTAAAGAGTTGCATGTGGATGATTCGTTGGGTGCACTAGAAATCTAATGAAGGTAGGTGTATGACTAAGATAAGACATGTCATTCCTTTATGTTAAAGAAGTTATCACATTGCACTTCGATAAATGTCTACTAAAGAAATCTATGACTATAATAGAAGTACACCAATAGAGCATAATTGGTTCACTCTAAGAGCTAAGACATTTAGGAATCGAAGAAAACTTGTATGATCATAATCGAATAAGACTAACAATCAAGTTCGAGATCACACTATGATAAGTTGACATAAGGGCTGAATTGTATGGTAACCATACTCATGAAAGGTAATTATGGATTAATTAATCCTCCTATAGAATTAGGTAGTTATGATGCCTTGCTAGAGACTAATCTTGACTTATGTATCAAGAGATAAAAGAGGAGTCTTTTATTCTTTCTCTTGATATATTTCTAACATATCTAGGATTCTATTGAGTCAAATGCATAAGTTTATGTATTCACATTATAAATGAGAAGCAAAGATATTGAAAAAGGTTTCTAATTATAGAAAGCTTCCTAAAATGGAAAGTTTCCTCAATTATGGAACTTTCCTAAAATGAAAAGTTTCGTATTTTAGAAATTGATTTCCTAATTTGGAAGTTAGTTTCAAATTTAGAAATAAAGGAAAGGAGTTTCCTACTTTAGGTTAAAGGGTATTTTAGAAAATTATTTTCTCAATGTGGATCCTGCTAAAATAATCTAAAAATATTTATTTGGATAATCTAAATAAATTAATTAGGTTAAAACAGTTTTGGCTCATTAGGTTTAATTAAAAAGACTTAAAATATTTTGATGGGAGCATAAACATCAACCTTTTGGATAAGGTTGAATGTTTTAAAGATAATAATCAAATAGTCCATATGCAAAATGACTTCACATCCTTGAAGGATAAGGAAGTAGCAACCTAGAGTCCTAAAAGGACTTGTGGTCGCCCCTTCTTGTCCTTGAAGGATAAGGAAACTCTCCCCTATATATAGGAGGATAGGTATGGCATGGAGAGTGAGAATGACCTAAAAAGAGTATTTTTGGCCAAGTAAAATTAAGAGAGCATTATTCGACCAAGATAAAAAAAAAAAAAAAAGGGAGTAAAGTTTCAATAAGCCTTAAAAATAATAGAAGACATACAGCTAAGAATGAAAAATAAGAAGAAAATAGCCATCTCTTAAACCCTAGCAATATATACTATTTCCTTCTCCTTTAAGGTTGTCGCAAAATTATCCGAGATTGATTTCTAGAGAAAATACTAACTTAGAAAAGGTGGAGCTACCACCCCACCGATTTTGAGTGTTTTTTTATGGATATGCGGACTATGTGGATCATTAATAGAGGTCGGATACTTGGACAACTTTGATGAAAAAGAATTAGCTATACTCGATTATAAATCTTATGTTTTTGGTATTTTATATAAATATGAAACTGAAATTTTGGGTCAAATTCAATAAGAGCCCACGACGTCGACGTTGGATGTCAACACTCATGTGCACGAGCAGCTCTCATCGCTAGCCCTCGTGCACTAGGCAAAGCTCGCCGGCTTGCCGTGCCACGAGCTAGATGCATAGTAAGCAAGGCTACCGGCCTTTTAGGTCACATGCTAAGTGCACAATAGGAAAGGCCGCTAGCACTGCTAGGCCGTGCGTAGGCCGAGGGGTGCCTAGAATCTACTTGCCGGGCGTGCTCGGCTGCCCAACTCGCGCACTAGGTGCGTAGGTTAGGCAATGTGTGCCGTGCCATACATAATGCACAAGATGCTAGGCACCGTGTACCAAGCAAGCCGGTTAGCCTACCCGCGCACTAGGCGAGCGACAGGTAGGCCTATTAGCTTGCCGACCCATGTGCTAGGGGCACAACAGTGGCTCGACGTACTGTGTACTAGGCGTGCGGGCAACATAGCGAGCCACTAGTCGGTGTTTTTATGCGAAGTTGATGGTCACGAGTGGACATGCATATGCACGCGAACCCGAGGGTTTGGGCTTCAAAAACCATGAACCCTCGAGGCCCATAAGCTTATGGGCCTAAAATGGGCCTATAGCTCAAAAAGTTTTTAAAATTGAAATGTAAAGAAATTTTATTAAATTTATAAAATTACCAAAACTATAGATTTATATTTATTTTATGAATGAAATTAATTCATTAGTATGCCATGTATCAATGTGATTGAAGCATGAGTGAATGGTATGGATGAGTTGGCCTAGTTTTATGAATGAATGCTTGTTATTATGGATAAATAGGACCTACGTGTCCCGCCTTTTCCATTACTTTATTATATTTCTCTTCTCATCTTTCTCTCCTCGAATATAACTTAAGGTTTCTTATTTTGAATAAATGTGATAGAAATTAGAATGGATACAAGGAAAAGACACAGAAGAATTTATAATAATTTTTTATCTAGGAATTGATCCATTAGTCTCTTTATAGCTCAAAGGGGCTAGTACTAGAAATCCATTACCATTTATAAGTTTTTAAGCCACGCATGAGATGTATGAATGTGATGAGATCAATGTTAGTATGCATGATTAGGAATAATATCATTATTGTTTAGTATGCATGATGGGATGAGACTAACCATATTAAATCCTTCAAATAAAATATTAAGTTAATTGCTTTCCAATATTATGAGGTGGGAACTCTCTTGGTGGTGGTATTGGCTTGGTAGATAACTCAAGGTTACTTCTTTCTTGAGGGAAACAAATCATTGGTCATGTGATGTCCCCGAACCTTGGGTCTAACTTAAATGAGTTGTTGGGTTTGTTAAGATAACTTAAGGTCTAATAAACTTGCAAGCAAGGATTGGTATTCACATAAGATGTGATAAAGACAAGGAGTTGTCATAGCAATGGAATTAGAAATTACATTAGATATAATTGGTAAGGGAGTTACCTATCTAATCCTCTATGTATGACTTGTTGAGATAACTCAAGGCTAATACATGTTAGAGGATGGGATCCTAACCCACTATGAAAACAAATTGAAAAGTTTTCTTAAGTCCTACAATAAAGGTTATAGAACTAGAAGAAAATAGTATGAGCGAACATAGATTTTCCTTCTTTAATTTATGCTTTATTTTATGTAATTTAATTAACCAAATTATATATTTTTCTATCTAGTTAATGTTGTTGCACAATATGACTAACAACACACCGATGAGATTGATGACTAATGGAAGGAATGCCTTAAATGGCATAAACTTCCTTGACTGAAAAATGAATAAGAGGAATTTTCTCCAAATGAAAAAATTCTCTATGCGATAGATGATAAGGAGTACCATGAAAAGGTGCAAGAGAAGAGTTCTCATTGCACCTTAAGTATTCATGTTATTGAAGTAAAATTTTGTACTTTTAGTCCAACATCATGGGTATTTGATACTTGGATGTGGTGCACATATTTACATAAATTTAAGAGAACTAAAAGAGGTTAGAAAGACTGCTTCGGTAAGGTTGACTAACATGTGGGTAATGGTTCAAGAGTTGCACTATTAGCGGTAGACACCTACAAGTTAGCACTACCATCTAGACTTGTGCTTATACTCGAAACTCGTTATTATAGTTCTAATACAACTAGGAGTATCATTTCCATTTCTTGTTTGAACCAAAATAGTTTTCCATTTTTATTTAAGAACAAAAATTGTTCCTTTTATAAAAATGATGTTTTATATGGAAGTACTAATGTGAATAACGATTTATATGTTTTGAAAATAGACACATATGTGTATAATATAAATGTGAAAATCGAAACATATGATTATTTCATAACCTTTACTAATGTTAGATTATGTTTTGATTATGTGTATCTCATGTGACATAAATCTAAAGCCTTTGAAAAGTTTAAAGAATTTAGGTTCGAAGTCGAGAAACAAACTAGCGAAGTATTAAAACATTTGGATTAGATCAAAATAAAGAGTACTTAAGTACTAAATTTTTAGATCATTTAAAAGAGAATGGGATTCTCTCACAATGGACCCCACATAGAACACCATAAATGAATGATGTGTCAAAAAAGAGAAATAAGATACCGTTAGATATGGTCCAATCCATGATGAGTCAAACTAATATCACAATATCATTTTGAAGATATGCGTTCCTTACTATGACATTTATTTTAAATAGGGTTCCAATAAAGTCTATTGATCGGACTCCATGTGAGATATGAATGGAAAGAAAGAAATTTGTCTTTCTTTAAGGTTGGGGATGTGAAGTATAAGTTAAACGTTTAGACAGAGCCAAGCTTGAGCCTAAATCAATAAAGTATAAATTCGTGAGATATCCAAAAGAAACATATGGATATTACTTTTATCAACCATAAGAATAAAAAATGTTTTTCACTAGGCATTTTGTATTCCTTAAGAAGGAATTCGTAGATGTTAGGACCGAGTGGGAGAAAATTTGAACTCAATGAGATTCGAGAAGACTCACAAAAAGTTACAAAGCATTATAACTACTCCATAAACCTATACTCAAGAACTTCGGAGGTCTAAGAGGATTAATCAAGAGGTAAAAAGATATGGCCTTTTAGTCTCAACACATGGAGATGTGTTTATCATACGAGACGACAAACCTAATACCTATAAAGAAGCAATGTTAGACATTGACTTCAAAAAATGGCATGAGGCCATGAAATTGGAAATGGAATCCATGTACACTAACTAAGTATGAACTTTGGTTAGTCCCCCGAAGGTGTTAAACCTATTGGGTGTAAGTGGGTCTTCTAAAGAAAGACCGACATGGATGGACATGTACATACGTAGAAAGCCAGATTGGTGGCCAAGAATATCTTCACAAGAAAGGTGTTGATTATGATGAAACTTTCTCACTAGTTGCAATGATTAAATTCATTCAAATTATGCTTGCAATTACTATATATCATAATTATGAGATATGACGGATGGATGTCAAAACTCTATTCTTTAATGAAAAATTAAATGAGGATTTGTACATGAGACAACCTAATGGTTTTGTCACTAAAGGGCATACAAATAAGATTGGCAAATTACAAAGGTCCATTATGGACTTAAGTAAGCATCTAAGAGTTGGAATAAAAAATTTGATGAAACGATCAAAGAGTTTGAATTTTTACAAAACAAAAATGAACTTTGTGTTTACAAGAAGGTTAGTGGGAGCTCAATTATATTTGTTGTGTTATATCTAAATGACATTCTACTTATTGGCAACAATACCACCATATTGCAATCTGTAAAAGATTGGCTATCTAAAAATTTCTCCATGAAAGACATGGGAGAGGTAACATATATTCTAGGAATCAAGATCTATAGATATAGATTATGAAAAATGTTAGGTCTCTCCCAAAGTACGTACATTGATAAAATACTAAAGAGTTTAGTATGGAAAAATCCAAGAGAGGACTTATTCCAGGTGTCATATGGCCTAAAACTTTCTAAGTCTAAGTATCCCAACACACAAAATGAAAGAAAAAAGATGAGTCGTATTTCCTATGCATCAACCATAAGATCAATGTCTACCGAAAGAATCTATAGCCATAGTAGGAGTACTCAAATAGAAAATAATTGGTTTACTCTAAGAGTTAAGACATTTGAGAAACAAAAAAAAACTTATGTGATCATAATCGAAGAAGACTAATAACCAAGTTCGAGATCACACTATGATAAGTTGATATGAGGACTGAATTGTATGATAACCATACACGTAAAAGCTAATAATAATACACCAATTTTTTTTAAAAAGGCTTAATATTTTAGAAAATCATGAACTATATAGGCTTTATTGATTTTAGTTTATTCTTTAAAAATTATATAAGCAAAGTCACCGACTAAGCATTCGATAATAATACTAACACCGATATATTTTTTGACCAAAATTTCGATTGATACGGACATAGTAGGTGATGAATCATGACACATAGACTCTAACAAGCTATATAGGATCTACTTAAGATGACATGTGAACTTTAGCAAGTCATATAGGATTCACGCAATTGATTTTTCATATGACTACTTACATGGATCCTACATGGCTTGCTAAATTTTATGTGTCATGCTTACGTAGATTGCCATGTCGATATTGACCTAAATCTTGGTCGAAAAATTAGATTATTGCTAGTATTATTATCGAAGGCTTAGTTGGTGAATTTTCTATATAATTTTTAAAAAATGAGCTAAATTATTAAAAAGTGTATAGTTCATGATTTTTTGAAACATTAAGCCTTTAAAAAATATGCATAATATGTACTCCTTGCCATCAATTTTAATAATTAAAATGTGATGATTGAATGTAGAATTGGCGAGTGCGAAGGCAAACCGAAAGGAGTGTTTGGTGAGAAGCCATGTGCGGGAACCCGACGATTATCCTGTTGAGGTGAGGGCCCTAATGATGATGAAGGTTTAGAAGGGTTAGAACGTAGAGGTCCAAAAAATAAGGCTCGATCGAGACATGTCAAATGATGATGGGTTTGATAAGAGGATTGTGGAAGGGTGGTATGGAGACATGTTGATACGGGGCCATCTAACCTAAACGAAGTAAGACTACACCCACATTCATGGTCACTACTATCATTAGTGTCCGAAGCATGACCCTTATAACATGATATAGGCCATGCATGCTTGAATGTCTCTTACCACGCGGCATAACCTACACATTATCACATCAATTGGTTAATAAATAAAATAACTATAAAAAATTGATATTAACATAAACAAGTTAAAATACATTTATTTTGCAATCGGTAAATAATTTCATAATTAAATTAAAACATGCATGCATGTATGTACCCATACCCCCACCCCCCTCCCACACACACACACACACACACACATATATATATATATGTTACCTTAACAATTTCAAGTAAACCGCAAAGGACAATCAAATCTTGTCGCTAATCACTATCCTAGTCATCATTATTATAGCTTTCATCTAAGTCTTCCTCGATATTTTTTTTTCAAATTCAACATCATTTTCTTCATTAATTTCATCCCCTTCTAAATATATTAACGATCTAGTTAGATCGGTCGACGATTGACCCTTGTCCTCATCGATTTGGATGATATTGTGTTTGGCTTCCATATCATTTTCTAAAAATTGTTTCATAATTGATTAGACTATAACAAATAATTCGACACATCCATTGTCGTCCCGGGTTTTACATTGCATATGGCCAACCAATCCTTCTTGATGCACTTTGATGTAGAATATATTGCATAATACATCCGATGCACATGTGTTGCTAGATAAAAGGATCGGATCTATTCATCGTCCTATGACTATTTACTTTTACTAGTCCATACTGATCGTAAAACCTTATACCAATGCTAGGCATAGTATCATACTAATCACCTTTGACCAATATGGTTCTCTTGATTGGTAATATAGGACACTCAAGTTCTTGTATATTATTTAACCTATCATAATAATCATTTTCCTTAACATTATAATTAACTCCTTTTAAAGACACTCTATTACATATTGTAGCTTTATCCAAAACATGGCCTTTGGCATGAAACTTGTACCTATTCATAATGTATCTCGAATGTGATTTTGCTATTTATAATGGCCTTTTTACAAAATATTGAATATAATGGTCGGTTATCATGTTAGGTTGTGTATTACTTAATTGTAAAGTCTAAATCCATTACTTACTATTAGTGTAAATTTTCATAATTACATCTTAATAACAAAACAAATTTCATAATTGTAATAAACACATTGTCGAAAATATTTTTTTCATTATGCATTACATATAAATTTTTCCAAATTAAATTAGAACTTTAATAAGGAAGATCCCAAAATATACTCGTTTCTTTCAACCACAAACTCTAGATATATATTACTATAACACTCTTCGAAACCCTCTTCCATGACTTTCAACAACCCTCAATTTTTTATTTCATGTAAAATATCCATTCCATACATGATCGAGGGAGTAATGTCCGTGATAACTATATGCATTCTTGTTCTCGTTAAAAGGATGACTTTCCGGCAAAAACTTACGATGACTATCAAACCAAGATTAATTAATGTTGTCCTTAATCTTTCCTTATTAATTGGTTAATTAATGGAAGATATTTGATTAATTTCTAATTATTGAACAACCTAGTAGATGCTATCTAGATTTAATCCAATAACGAGTATCAATTAATAGAAAGATAGGTGAAGCTAAACAACTCTCCTAAAAGAATTTAATCTAGTTTTATGTTTTTCAAGGGATCAAACAAAAACTTATTTATAATCATTAACCCTTAGTAGCTATCGAAGGCAAGTTTAGACAACCAATTATAGATTTGAATGCTTAGCTAACAATAGATTGTAAAGATTAAATAATTAGCATTAATAGAACCCATTAAGATCTCACAATAATTTTTACCAAAAGATTCATCTTTTCTTTAATTAAGAAAGATTTTAATAATTCATGGTTTACTTACAAAAGAGAATATCTATTTATGATCTGCTAAAATAAGAGAATGTTTAAAATAAAATCCTAACTTCACTATTTATAGTTAAAATTAAGGTTACATCACATATATAACTACCTAAAGGCATCACACAAATTGATTGTTGAGACATACGTTTTGCTCTTTATGTTTACATGGTTTGGAGCCTTGAATTACTAATGGCATATGGCTGGTTGTACTAAGGTACATAACTATACCACATTTACTCTTCATCCTATGTCCCTAACCTTTCGCTCATGTGTAGTCTATTTCTCCCTAACTTTGACACACACGGACGTGTCACATTTTTTGCCTAAGACATATGGATCGCTACTACCCGCTTTATTGAACATCCACATGGTTTTCTTTTTTATTTCATGCGACCGGTAACTTTTTCTTCATGTAACTCACACGATCATGTGTCTTCTTTGGTTCCTTCATGGCTTTGGCTTCTTACGCACTTTGGCTTAGGTTTATTTGCTTTTATTTATCATTTTTCTTACAAAACCCAAAATCATTATCTTGTTCTTAATTACCTTAATATAATATAATAAGCACTCGGTAAGTTCATATGTAAAAGAAAAAAGGAAAAAAGTTATTTAAATCATGTACCTATCAAATACCCTCATACTTAAACTTTGCTAGTCCTTGAACAAAACAAACAAAACAAAAGTCTAACTCACTTTTGTAGGAATCATGATTGCAGTTAGCACATGCAACAAGCTTTTAAAGCCCTAGGTTATCCCTAGTGGAAGAGTTGTGTTTTGTGAGGGGTTTCGGAAGACAAACCCATAAAATCTCTTAAATGAAAGTCATGCTAGTATGATTATCCTTCAAACATTGATGCTTAATTTAGAATCTAACAAAATGAAATATTAAAATTGATCATGTTTAAAAAATTACTCTCATATTCCCTAATTGATTTATGCATCTTTATAACCAATCATAATTCAACCTTACAACACATATCTCGCCTTTACCTATTTTATAATACTACAAGCAATAGTAATAAATTGAGATTTCCTTTTCTTAAAACTTTTTTTTTTACTTTAGCATTCCAATCTTTTTTTAAAAGCCTTTAACATTTCTTTTTTAAGTAAGCACTTACCTGTTTAAATGATTACTAATATTTATAATGAAGGCAATCGGTTACTCGGTGAATCATAAACTTAGAGTGTTTTGCATACTCATAATTCAAATTGCTATTTGATGTCAAAATAAACATTTGTGATGAATACTCCTAGTCGTTAAGCAACTCAAAACATTGAAGTAGAATTTCACTTAATGAAGCTAAAAATTTGGAATGCTTTCTTTTTCTTTTCTTTTTCAAAATCCCATAATATTTAAAAAAATATATTGTTTGCTTAAATCTTGCTTAGGCCTAGCTTCAAAGGGTAATTGCAAAACATACATCACTTACTAAATCATGCTTAATCATAAAGACATATAAAGTTTTTCTTGCATGTACGCAGATTCTATAACAATAATATAGAAAAATAAACTTAACTATCTCATAAGATTTTGTTAAAAATCTTTATCGATCATCAACCAAGAAGAATATCATACTAAACCATGACATTCATTTCTTTTTTTTTCTTTAGAAATAACAAAAAAAAAAAAAATCAAACACAAAACATACAAACACACAAACAATACAATCAAACCTAAATTCTACCTCGAAACTTAAATTATAACTTGTCCTCAACGTAACACATAATTGATCATCGACAAATGGAATGCAAAGAGTAAGGTTAAGAGATTAAATTTAAACGAAAGGACTCATGTAATATCCCGAACCCGTTGTTAAATGAATTAAAAATATATTAAGGATGTATAAAAACTATGATGTGAGCATAGGATAGTGGCCATGAGGATGCTAGAATATTCGAGTGTGCTTAGAATAATTTCTCCATGCTGAGTGAATATTTTATCCGTTTTTTATGCATGAATAGTAACTTTTTATACAAAATAATTTTTTTGAGCATTTTAAATGTGCATGATAAATATTCTATTTGCACAGAATATTTGCTAGAGGGGTGCTAGATTATTCGATGCCATTTGATGAATTTTTTAATGTTTAGTGAATATTTTCGATGCATGAATAATGCTTTTTTATGTAAAATAATTATTTTGAGTATTTTAAATATGTTTGAAAATTATACAATGGGCATAAAAAAATCATTAAGGAGGTGTAAGAAAATTCCATGAAGTTTGGTCAATTTTTCTATGCATATGGAGTATTTCCTATAGAAATAATCGTATTTTTAGACAACATAATTAATTTGAGGGCTTAAATAAGTTTATAAAAATTATGTGGCTGTCGGTTAGGAGGTTAATTTTCTCAAATATTTTCATTATCAATTTATTAAATATGAATTTGAACAAGAAATGCATGTTCATATTAATTTCCAATAGTTAGTTAGATTTAACTAGAAGATGGATTTCACATTAAATCGATGAATTATAAATTACTAAATATTGGTAAAAAAAAATTTTTATTTAATTTGGCAAGTGAATTTTAGGAAAAATAAAGGTTTTATTATTACAAACCGACAGGGATAAGATCTTAGACCTCCCGATTAACATCAACTCTCCCAAGATTCTAGAACTCCCGATTAACATCAACTCTCTCATAAATCTTTTATAATACCGTACTTGATGTGCATTCTCTAAATGGCCTCTCTCAATGAGTGAATTAGGACTCTTAAGGATGAAGAAGCTAGCAATGAACAACAAAAATGCAGGTAGTGCTACAACTTCTAAAAGAATTGTCCTATCCCTTCCATCTATCCTATCTATAGTTAGGCTCGTCAATGGGTCATATTCAAACCGAATCATAGTAGACCTTTAATTGATTTAATAAATAGATCAAATTAGACTTGCAAATTTAAATTTGGATTTTGCAATTTTGGATTCAAATTAGAATAGCCATCAAATTTATCATTTAATTTTTTTTTAAAGAAAAAGTATTGGGTACTTTCAAAATCATGCTTCAATGTAAAAAGAGTTACAACTATTGGAGATATACATACATAAATACATACATAACATACATAAATACGGACATACATACATACATACATACATATATATACATACATACATACATATATATACATACATACATATATATACATACATATATATATATATATATATATATATATATATATATATATATATATAACATGTCATTTTTTTAAAAAAAAATCCAAATGTCTCACCATTAACACAATACAAAAAAAAAAGTCTAGATAAAAAATTATTTTAAATGTCAAAATCAATTTAAGTTAGTTAAAGAGGTATGAAAAAGTTTTTTTTTTCAAAAAAAAAAAAAAAAAAAAGAACCTACTCTAAGCATAACTTGATTGAAAGAATAATCGTCAATGTAGAAAAAAAAAATACTCCTTCGAGTTATATTTTGATGCTTGATAATTATTGTATTTTAAAGCCTATACAATAAAGAAAATAAGGGAGTATATAATTCCATGTCATCACATTTAAGTTTAGAAGAATTGTTCGGAACATTAAACAAATAATACAATAGAAATCATGCTTGAAAGTTGGAAAAATTATAATTGTTCATGAAAATACATGTATGTTAAGTTTTAAGTGAACTTGCTACCTATAAGTTGTTCATCATATATGTAGCTCCTCATAATTGTTTTTTTTTAATATACTTATATATGACATTGTCACAATTTATAATATTCAATTGATTTGAAATTTGACATCATAAGATATATAAATATTTGATTGTATTCGATGGTTGTTAGGTTAAAATCAAAATAGATAAAAAAATAGTTATGTAGCTATTTAATAATTTACGTAACTTATAGTAAATGAATTTTTTAAATATATAGCAATTCAAGAACCATGGATCAAATCTTTCTTAAGCTTTATTAGGATTTCAAAAAGGTTGGCACATGTAACTAAATGAAAGGATAGTTGTCAATGGGAAGAAAAATATATAAAATGTTTCTTAGTAAATGTTTCATAGTAAATTTCTTTATCATTTAGAATAAGTAAATTCTAAATCTAAATTTAATGCCAATTTTTTTATTTTTTTAATATTTTTAAATGTTATATTTATTAGAAATAATAATAATAATAATAATAATTTTTGTTCGAATTATTACTAAACCAGATTGAAATAGATCCATATTTGACAATTTAATAAATAGATCAATGAACTTAGATCATATGAATTATATATCGAACACATTTATTTACATAAGAGTTGAATTAAATTCAGATCAAGATCAAATCCATTTATTTACTACTATCCTAGATAGAAAGAAGAAATCCAAAAAACCTATGACCACTATCCAAGACCTACGAAGCTGAAATCAAAACCATCAAAATAGAAATTAAAGAGCTCAAGGAGAAACAAAATCATGAATCGGGATTTTTGAAACTCCTTTTAGAAAAACACATAGATAACGAGTTTGACTCAAAAGACCATGATGAAAACCAAGACTTACAAAACCTAAAAAACCTAGAATGAGTTCTAGAAGATTTTCTTTTTGTTTTAAGAGAAGTAACTTCTCAAAAATACTTGATCAAAATAAGTCTTATGTTTCAAAAACAATTTAAAATTGATATTATTGCCTTGTTTGGTACTAGTGCTAATTTGAATTGTTTCAAAATGTTTTCAAATAAAAACCCATGAAAAACGTTTTGCGAGCAATCAATTCCAAAATGACCATAAAAGAAAAAAAAAAAACAAAAGCCTCTATGGTCAATGGAACAACTCGCCATAAAAAATCATTTTTTTCTTGTTGAAAATATACATCATACGGTAATATTAGGTACAACCTTCATTAATCTTATAACCCCTTATAAGGTTAATGAGGACAGTAATCTCTTTCAAAACCAAAAATACAAAACTTGTTTTTCCTTTTATTGAGAAATCAAGAACTCGAAATCTCAATATTATAAAAGCATGTTCTATTTATAATTTTGAGATAAATGCTTTAATCAAAGGAAAACAACATCTTTTACATCTATTTCAAGATGTTTCTTTACCAAAAATACAACGCTAGTTACAAAATAATTTGATAAAAGAAAAGAATTCTGATTTTTAAAAACTTATTAAAAAAGAAATTTGTTCGATTTGCCAAATGCTTTTTGGAATCGGAAGCAACATAGTGTTGACCTACCATATGAAAAAGAATTTAATGAGAAACAGATTCCTACCAAAGCCGGACTCGTCCAAATGAATGCCGACCTTGGACAAAATTGTAGGTTAGAAATTCAATACTTAGAGTCTAAAGGTCTTATCGAAAAATCTAGGTCACCTTGGTCTTGTATAGCTTTCTATGTGAATAAGAATTCTAAAATAGAAAGAGGAACACCTAGATTAGTGATCATTTACAAACCTTTGAAAAAAGCCTTAAAATGGATTAGCTATCCTATTCCCAATAAGAAGGATTTGTTACAAAAATTGAATTCTCGCTTTTGTCTTCTCTAAATTTGATATGAAGTAAGGATTCGGCAAGTCCAAATCCATCTTACGGGTAGATACAAAACTACTTTCACTATCCCTTTTGGGCAATATGAAAAATGCACCTTCTAAATCTCAAAAGATCATGAATGACATTTTCCAACAATATTAAAAATTTTGTATTGTTTACATAGATGTTGTTTTGATATTTTCAAATTCCATTGAACAACATTTCAAGCATTTGAAAACATTTTTCTATGTTACAAAAAAGAATGGATTAGTAGTTTCTAAATCCAAGATTTCTCTTTTTCAAATCAAAATTTGATTTCTAGGTCATTACATTACCCAAGGAACAATCACTCCAATAGAGAGATCTTTAGACTTCGCAAATAAGTTCCCCGATAGGATTCTTGAAAAAACTCAATTACAAAGATTTTTTGAGGTCTAAATTATGTTCTATATTTTTGTCCAAACATCAACCGTATTGCAAAACCTTGACATGATAGGTTAGAGAAAACCCAAGTTCTCTAGTTTGATAAACATATTAGGATAGTTCAACAAATTAAGCAATAAGTCCTAGAAATCCCATGTCTTCATCTATCGGATCCATCTTTACCAAAAATTATGGTGACTAATGCCTCTAATTTAGGTTATGGTGGGATACTAAAATAAGTTTCTTTAGGAAAAGAGAAAATTATCCATAAGTCATCTGCACATTAGAATGATTGTCAAAAGAACTACTCCACTATCAAAAAAGAAGTTCGAGCATAGTCATGTGCATTCAAAAATTTCAAAGTGATTTATTAAATAAACAATTCCTTTTATGAATTGATTGTAAATCCGCAAAACAATTTTTACAAAAAGATATTCAAAATATTGCATCAAAATAGATTTTTACCGGATGGCAAGCTATCCTTAGTATTTTTCATTTTGAAATCGAATTTATTATAGGAGAATAAAATTCCATTCCTAATTTCCTAACTCATGAATTTTTATAAAACGGGACATGATGCCTAAGAAAAACAAAGGTAAAAAGCCCCTACAAAATCCAGAAATAGATAGCCCTATCATAAAACAAGCCCGAGACACGAGCCAACTCTTCCAAACCTATATCGACATCCCAAACTATCATCCTATGGGCGAGATGTTGTTACAAACCCAAAAGAAACTCCTAAAAAGGCCCAAATGGTTGAAACTTGAGTCCAAAATCTTTCAAGTCGGCCATAACTCCTTCGGCCTTACAAAAAATCTCATATATGTCTCCTTAACTTGTTTTAAAACTAGAAAAAGGATCTTCCTCCTCAAACCCCCTTTCTCAAAATTCAAATGAAGCTTTACAAATTTCTTCACAAAACACTCGAGTTATTTCTTCTCAAAACAAGTTCACAAAATTAGACTATGAGTGTTTTCTAAAAAAACATTTTTAAAACATAATTACCATAGAATAAGGATTTTACGATCAAAACCCTTCTATGGAAATACAAAGGATTTTCCCTTCTAGATGGCACTTCAAACCTTGGGACTTAGAAAAACCTCAATCCTACTATATGGCAGATCCTTGAACATTCCGGCTCGATAAATTTCAAACATTTTTTGGCTTGATAAAACCCACTATGAACCGAGCCTATTCTACTTATCATATTCTCAAAATTATCCATCCAAAAGATTGGATTTCAAAACCAAAATTGACCATTGCCTAGCCTATACCTACGGGACTACCAACGAGCATGGCTCAACACCTTCCTCTTACAAAACAAAAAAGGTAGTCATTCTTGGCTTTTTTATATTGACACAAAAATTAGTACCTCAAACCTACCCGTTTGATTTCTCTAATGGTGGAATTTTTATGGTTCTGTTTTTGATATACTCACACCAAATGTATCCGAAAGTTATAACCTTTTTAAAACTAGTTACAAACCTTCGAAAAAAAAAGATTTACCCCTCTTTTTCTTTTTTGTACAAAATTCTTTTTACCTTGGGTTTGCCTTGATTTTATGAATAAAATTATCAAGATAGCATCCTAGTCCTAACCGGAAGATTTAAAATCAAATGATGGGGCTCTTTTAAGGTTCCAAACACACTATCCAAAGCCTCGGTTGAACAATGGCTCACAAAATAGGGCCTAGTCGGACCAAGCCCGGCCTCTATAAGTTTCCTGGACCAAAGAGCCTTTGCTAATGCCATGTTAGTAGATGCAAAAACTAAAGAAGATTATTTTACAATAATGGCCCAAATGTTGTAAAATAAACCGGATCCATCACAAATAGCAGACTCGGACTCGAGCCCACTATGGACTTGGGAAATGGCAATGAAGACCACTATTTTGGGATTCTTCCTCTTGTTCCTCATAATTGAGGTACCAACAAAACTTTTCTTCGGTGACTCACTACAAGACAAAAATTGTATTTTCTAGGCAATTTTTCACTACAAGACAACTATCCTACAAGACAAAGATTGTACTTTCCAAGCAATTTTTCACTATAAGACAACTATCCTACAAGATAGAGATGGCACTTTCCATGCAATTTCCCACTACAAGACAACTATCTTACAAGACAGAGATTGCACTTTCTAGACAATTTCTTACTACAAGATAGCTATCCTACAAGATAGAGATGGCACTTTTCAAGCATTTTCCATTACAAAACAGTCATCCTACATCTATTTAAGGAAGGCTCGTTTTCTTTTGTAAGGATCGAAAGTGAGTTCAAGCAATTACTTAGAACATAGTTTTCCTCTCTATAAGCTTGTTCTTTGTAATCTTTTAGAGTAAATTTCCTCATCAATAATTCACAAAGCCTCATAGAAGGCATCAAACCTCGCTTCGTTTTATGTAATTTGTAAGTTGTTTTAATATAAATTTAGTATTTTATTTCATATTATGTCTTTATTTAATCTTATATTTGTGGTTTAAGGTATATCGACTGGAAACCAATAACCAAACCTTTAAGGTTTAATCTTTGGTATAACAATGCCATGTATCATTTTGTTTAATTCCTACATTTTTTTGATATAACATTTTCTTTTCATTGCATATTCATATTCTGCATTTTCTTTTCATTCCAAGGATGGCAAGCTATCCTAGGTATCCGGTATCAAAGCAAAGTTGATTAGGAAGGTTGTATATTTATGTTTTCTTATTCACTCTATATTCCTAGGTATCTAGGTATCCCGACTTCATATCAAACTTAGAGAAGACAAAAGCGGAATTCAATTTTTTGTAACAAATCCTTCTTATTGGGAATAAGGTACCTAATCCATTTTAAGGCTTTGTTCAATGGTTGTAATTGATCATTAATTTAGGTGTTTCTTTTTCTATTTTAGAATTCTTATTCACATAGAAAGCTGCACAAGACCAAGGCGATCTAGATTTTTGGATAAGACTTTTAGACTCTAAGTCTTAAATTTCTAACCTACAATGTTGTTCAAGGTCGGCATTCATTGGATAGGTCCGGCTTTGGTAGGAATTTGTTTCTCATCAAATTCTTTTTCATATGGTAGGTCAACACTATGTTGCTTCCTATTCCAAAAAGCATTTGACAAATCGGAAAAAATTTCTTTTTCAATAAGTTTTTGAAAATCAAAAATCCTTTCTTTTATCAAATTATTTTGTAGCTAACATTGTATTTTTTTTTGTAAAGAAAAATCTTGAAATAGATGTAAAAGATGTTGTTTTTTTCCTTTGATTAAAGCATTTATCTCAAAATTATAAATAGAATAGGCTTTTATAATATTGAGATTTCTAGTTCTTGGTTTTGCAATAAAAGGAAAAATAGAATTTGTATTTTTGGATTTGAAAGAGATGCTATCCTCATTGACCTTATAAGGGGTTATAAGATTAATGAAGGTGTACCTAATATCACCGTATGATGCATATTTTCAATAAAAAGAAAATAATTTTTTATGGCGAGTTGTTCCTTTGACCATAGAGGCTTCTATTTTTCCTTTTATGGTCATTTTGGAATTGTTCTCTCTAGAAAGTCTTTCATGGGTTTTTATGTGAAAACGTTTTGGAACTATGCCTTCTTTTATACAATTCAAATCAGCACTAGTGTCAAACAAAGGCAATAGTATCAATTTTAAAATCTTTTTGGAAAATAAGAGTTATTTTGATCAAGTATTTTCAAGAAGTTACTTCTCTTAAAACAAAAAGAAAATCTTCTAGAACTCGTTCTAAGTTTTCTAGGTTTTGTATATCTTGGTTTTCATCATGGCCTTCGAATCGGACTCGTTATCTATGTGTTTTTCTAAAATGAGTTTCAAAAGTCCCGAGTCATGATTTTATTTCTCCTTAAGCTCTTTAAGCTCTGTTTTCATGGTTTTGATTTCAGCTCGTAGGTCTTGGATAGTGGTCAAAGGTTTTTTGGTTTTCTTTTTTCTATCTAAGATAGTAGTAAGATCATATGTGCTTGGTACTAGTAGAAGGTAGAATTGAGGATTTAGTCTCTCTACTTTTTTTTATCAAGAGTTTTTAAGAGCTTGTCTAAGTACTCCTTTTGTAGTTGGGGGTCATCAATACGTTTAATAATATCAAGTATTAGGTCATGATCTTTAGTTAACACATTGACTTGTTTTGTGCTGATATTAGGTTCTATGTCCGAACTAGGGTTTAAACTAAAGGAAGTAATAAGTTCATCAATTTGTAAAGTTTCTTCACTATTAGAAAAATCGAGGGATTGGACATTTCAATGAGAAGGCTAAAGGTTTTTCTAACGGTTTCTTCTTCTAGTTGGAGTTCATGTAGTCTATAGTTTATCTTATAGTATTTTGAATGGTCGTTCGACCGCATTTGTAGCAAGTAAAGTCTTTTGGGTTGGTTTTGGACCCAAGCCTAAACTAGGGTTTTCCGAAAGGCATCTTGCATTTCTTGTGGGAAAGCGTATTGTAACATGGTTCTTCTTTAGATGTGGTGGCGGTAAGGCTTTTTGTATGGTTTCCTATGAGCCTTGTCATTTTAATTATTTTTGCAACTCCGAAGATGAAGGTTTTGACGTGGTGATATCAAATTGTTTACAAAAACTATAAAGTTCCCGTCTCGGTTTTCTTCATTTCCCATTTTACGCGTTTATGGAGTTTTAGGTCTTAGCAAATTTTTAGTCCTTCCTTTTGGGTTAGACTAATTAATTCCCCATATGTTAATTGGTCATAAAGGAGTTAGTCTCCAAAAGCATCTTTAATTCTGGTTCTAACCTTTTCTCCTAAAAAGATTGGAAGACCTAGAAGAAATTTTTCTTTTCAAAAAGGTTGGTTAGATCTTCCCTTAACATGACTCTAATGAGAAAAGTAGTTTTGTCGTATTGGAAGTCACTAAATTTTTTGCACCTTAGGTTACTTAGGAGTTCAGCATTTTTGTCTTTAAGGTGAGAGGGATCTCCTATGAAATGTAGGAAAATGGTCAAGATTAGTGTTGAAACTGCATCTTGAATGGTATCTCCTAAGTCATCTAAAATAGGTAATCCATCCTCATGGTTTTTATGGAATTAAGGATTTCGAGTTGTTGTTGGACAATGAGATGGTAATCCTACCATCGTTTCGTTGGCCGGAGGAGCTAGCTATAAGGAGTTCAGCTATAGCTCGGTCGGGGTTCTAGTTTGGGTTTTGCGAGCATTAGTCGCCAGATCACTTTTTAAAGCAAGCTCATAATGTTATATTCTGATAATCCATCTATTTTCCATTCATAGACGTAAAAGGCATTAAATCTTGGTTGGGCAAGCTTGTTTAGCATTTCGCCTATGTCAAGAGCGATGATCATAGGTAAGAAATTTTTTCAATAAAGTTTATTAACTTCGAGGAAAACTTCTTCATTAGAGTTTTGATCTAGCACATTGACACTATGGGATTGGGGTGTCTCATTTACATCTTGTCTAGAGGTTCCTATATTAGAAGATATATCTTGCTAATTTAATCTCTAATAGCTTTCGAAATTCAAGTTTATTATTTTGTATTTGCTCGTTGACTTGTTCTAGAAACCTAAAAAGGTTTTAAAACTAAATTTTTGAGTTTCTTGTCTATAGTTTTTGTTCTAACAAAGGAAACAATTGGTTTTGGGATAGGTGAAACAACTAATTTTTGTATATGAGTTTCTATCCTAACTAATTGTTTTCCTATGGTTTGGAGGTTGGTGTTTGTATGATTTTTCTATTGAGCAATATTTTTTATGTTGATAGAATCACCATCCTTAACTATCTTATAAGAGCATGCTTCTATCTTACCTTCTCCATGGGAAAAGGTACGTTTTCCGGGAGAAGGATGTTCAAACTATATGGTCTTTCCTTCTACTTCCCATATTGAGGTTTTATTCCTAGTGGTAACAGGATTCGGAGTTTTTATGAAAGGATAAGAAATATTGGTTTCAAAAACATATAATTCAAACTAATCAAAGAGCAAAATATGAACTTCATACAAGTTGACAAATTCATAAAATTTATTTTGTATTTCTTTCTTGTTATCTAGAAAATTTTTAAAAAACTAAATTCTTTTCTTTGAAATATGTTTTGCATAAAAATCATAATGCGAGTATTTTTGGTCTACTTCAAAATCATCCTTTTTAATAACATTACACTCATTAGCAATGTTTTTAGTAATAGCTGAAACAAGTAAAAGATTCAAGTGGAGAATCTTCCCGGTTTGAATGCCCGGGTTTAGGAATATTTGTACAATAGTCAACATTTTGTAGAACATGGTTAGGTATATCAAAAGTAGAATACCTATGATGCATATAAAGAGATGGTAGACTCGTTCTAAGTTTGTATCTCTTCTACCATTCGATTTGTGAAAGGGTAGGTTAATGACAAAGGGAATCTTTGAAATTCTACCTAAGTCAAAGGTTTCGAGCTGGAGGCTACATCGGAGAATCTACGAATGGTAAATCTTCTATCTAAAGAAAGTCTCACACTCTTATCTACCTGTTGGGTGATAGACCTAATTTGTGTATTTAGTTTTGGAATTTTTGGAATGGATAAAGATCATGATTTATTTATTCCCTCTAAGATCCATTCTTCTAGTAAGATAATGTCTTTCCACCTGATATGTCTAGAAATGATAGTATTGGATTTGGTTAAATCTGTTTGCAAAAAGAGTGTTTCTCCTTTGGTGGACTCGACTTTTGTGTTTTGAGGCAAAGGCGGAGGTCATAGCTTTGTATTGGACTTTTGAGATTAATGCGACTAGGATTGATCCTTCCATTATATTATAGTTATGAGTTTTGATTTGTAAAACTAAGGATTCCGGGAATGTTTTTATCATTTAAGAAAAGCTGTGAAGTTTGGGTAATGATCAAAAGATATTAATGCACTACATAGACTAGATTCTATAGAGCTAAGCAAAGAATCCTAGATGCTAGTAAACTTGTTGTCTCTAAGCATAGCTAGGATTCAAGTATTTAATCCTTCTTTTGTAAGTGGTTTAATTCCCACTTGGACTAAACCTATATGGATGTACTTAAAAATTTTCTCTCTGTGCTTTTGTAAAGATTTTGAAGAAAGGAGATGGATGATCTCAAAAGGTTTTGAAAGTTGAATATCCCTTTCTTCGATTTTGATAATAAAATCAGTTTTAAATAGGTTATACTTGGAGGTTTTATAAATCTCATCCTTATGTATTTTGAGATTTTCCCAGTTATCAATTTGTTCTTCAAAATCATCTATATCATACTCCACACTACTTATAATTTTCCGAGATTCCGATGTTTCGAAGCGGAAGAGTTTGAGAAGGAGGTAGATGTACAGAATATGGAGTCCATCTCTAGAATATGTTTTGTAATAGAGATACGCAAGTTATGAAGGTGATAAAAAATATATTTACTACCGCTCTTAGGACTTACTACTGGGATCACCAACTCAATTGTCTATACCTTTGTTACTAGCAAGATCTAAGTATGAACAAGAAAACATAAACATACAATCTTCCTAATAAAAGCCCCTACAAAAGGTAGGTATATATATATAATCTTACATATTAAACTACAAACCAAAGATTATCATTTATATTTCACATTTCATCTTGCTCGATTATGTCAAGAACCATGTCCTCTAGTTTGCTCGATAAGATATAAATATTTGATTGCATTTAATGATTGTTAGGTCAAAATCAAAAAAGATAAAAATAGTTATGTAGTTATGTAATAATTTATGTAACTTATAGCAAATGAATTTCTTAAAATAAAGGGATTCAAGAATCGTGGATCAAACCTTTCTCAACCTTTTTTAGGATTCAAAAAAATTGGGTAATGTAACTATTTGAAAGGATAGCTATCAATATGAAAAAAAGAACAAAAATATAAGATGTTTTATAGAACATTTCTTTATTGTTTAGAATAAATATACTCTAAATCTAAATCCAATGCCATATTTTTTATATATAAATATTTTCATATTTTAAAAATATTATATTTATTAGAAATACTATTAATATTAAGTCGATTATTTTTAAACTACATTGAAGTAGATTTATATTTAATATATTGAATAAACAAATTAATGAATTCATATCATATAAATTGTATACAAAAATTTATTTACGGTAATGTTAGATCAAATTCGAATCAAGATTGAATTCATTGACAATCCTATATATAGCTGAATAACTAATGACACTTCTATTAGGTCACTAATTGCAAATGCTAAAGAAAGTATCGAGGTCCAAGTATCCTCTAATCTCTACTAGTGTCATGTTAAAAGATAAATTAGGTTGCAATGTAAACACAAAACAAAGTATGACTTTAAACTTATATTTAACACTATTATTCTATAATAAGAAACAAAAACTATCTTACTTTCTTAGCTAATTTGACTTCCGGACCTAGATTCAAACAACCAATAAGAAGTTGGACAATAGTGGTAGTAGCTCTAACAAAAAAAAATACTATAACAAACATCGAGCTCTTACAATAGAAATTTATTGTTGTTAAAGAAGTAAATAAGGGTAAGCAAACAATTAAATGGTTCATTTTTTTACAAATTTATTTTAGTTTATGATTAATCAAATTAAGAAAAACCAAAACCAAAATCAAACTAAAATAAATTCATTAAGTTTGATTTGAAATCGAATTATTTCGGTTTGATTTCGAAAAATTTTAGTTTAACCAAAACAAATTTTCTATGACATTTATAAATATTGTTATTTTGATTCCTCATTGGCACCACAATAATGAAATGATAAATATCTTGGTCATAGTTGACAATTGCGTTAGGTATATATAAAATATATGCTCTAACAAACAATTTACATGATTGTAATTGGATGTGAAACACCGTGATGTCTACAGTATGATGATAAATCCAAATACTTTTCTCAATTCAATGGTCAAAACCATGTAAATCACTAACATCTATACTTTATTAGGTTCCCAAATAGTGGCTGGTTTAAGATAATATTGCCCTGGTTCCTTTGAAACTTCCCACAATTTGTGTGTTGTAGAGACACATCTCCTAGTTGAATTTTTTGAACATCCTCGGTCTCAATTTTGTTCATAATGTTCTTGAAATCAAAATTAGAATTGTAATTATCATCACTCAAGAGTTGGGAAATTGAACCTAGGTATTCCAATTCCAACGAGATAAGAAAACAAACATGCCCTTAGAAATTTCATCGTTTGTTGCTCACTAGCATCATTAAGGGGGTAACATCTAAATGGTCATGTATTGTATTTTTTATTTTCGCCTCAAAATATCTTATTACTTGCATCTTCTTATAAATTCTATATAGGATCCAATCATCTAACCGAAACATAAAATACAAAAGTCATGGTGAAATAAAAAAAAAGCAAAACAAATTCTAGGGAATTATAGAGTAATTAATTACAATTAGATTATAAGAAGAAGAAGAAGAAAACAAAAGAAATAAAAGAAGCTTACTCTCATGGATCCTTTTGGATTGTTGGCTTGTTTTCTTGATTCATTTAAGCCGTACTCATGCATAATACAATCGGTGTCGGTACCACTTTGGTGGCTTGCCCTTATAAAAAACCGAGCTTTCTTGACACCCATATATTTAGACCACTATGGATTGCCTAATTTGTGCCCATGGCATTCCAATACCCAAACATGATTGCTCTATTAGGCCTCACTCTATTTGGGTACTTATGGTCATGAGGGGTAAAAAAGAAGATAGAAAGATGGGTGGTGACCGACTGATTAGCGAGGATTGGGTGGTTTGGTGGTGACCGTATTCTTGTGATGTTGAGGCGAAGCCCGAAAGAGAAGAAGGAATGAAGGATAGAGAGGTGCGGTTGAAAAGTAAAGTTAGGATTAGGGAGTTAGGAACTTTTTTTTTTACTTTCAATAATTTCATTTTTAAAAAAAAACAAACAAACAAACCAAGTAGAAATAATTTTAATATTTTTCTTTGGTTTTTACTTTTATAAATTTAAATTCAAAATCAAACCAAAACTACATTATTTGGTTCAATTCGGTTTGAGTTTTTGGTTAACCAAAATTATGCTCACCCCTAGAAGTAAACACTACAAGAATTAAACCAACGAATGCCTAGTGAAGATGAGAACACCTTCGGTCTTCATATTTGCAATAGACTTCATCATTGTATCTTATTTGGTTTATGATGTGTGTGTATATATATATATATATATATATATATATATATAGAAGAAGCTTGATAAATTAACGCTCTTCTAAAAATTTAAGATAAATTATAAGTTCTTAGTATTTTATCATAATCTAAGTTAATATAATAAGATAAAATATCTTTATTAATTACTAGATGCCATTTACATGACCAAATAATATCCCTTCTATTATGCAAGTCAAACCATTAATGACTACTAGTTCATAAACATAGTATGCAATTCCTCTCTTATAAAAATAACAAAAGTCAGCATATGTTTTTCTTTAAAATTTTCAACCAATAAATACATATATTATCTTACATATTAAAATACCAACCAAACATTATCATTAATGTCTCACAATTCATCTTACTCGTAAAACTTCTTTAGTTTGCTTGATTATGTCAAGAACCATGTCTTCTTGTTTGCTCAATAGAATATATAAATATTTGATTGCATTTAATGGTTGTTAGGTCAAAAGCAAAATAGATAAAATAATAATAATAATAATAATGTAGTTATGTAATTATTTACCTAACTTATAATAAATAAATATCTTAAATATATAGCGGTTCAAGGATCGTGAATCAAATCTTTCCCAAGCTTTCATAGGATTCAAAATGGGTTGAAACATGTAACTAGGTCATGATATTGATTTGGTGCGCAAATAACATCTTCACGTAAAGTTGTCATAAATAAAACATAAGCAACTTTAAATTAAACCTATTCTCTATATTTAAAATTCAAATAATACTAGTCCAACTCGTGTAATATAAATTAACGAAAGATTATGCATGTAAGAAGGTCATGAATTAAAATGAAAGAAAACACACGTCCCCTAGTTCTAATCCACAACTTTATATCTCGTGAATTTTCAATCGAAAAATCATACAAAATCAAATTGTCAAGAAGGTGCTATCCTTCCCTATAGCTTCGACATCATTCTAAATTCCTAAAGGGTGACAACCATTGCAATGCTTCCCAATTATGAATAGCTTTTTCCATGAATTATCATTCTATAGTACCCGTAAATCAAAGTTCCAATTGGCCAAATGATAGTACTTACGTAAGAACATAACAAGTGAATCTTTGTACTCCATCATTTTACAAAATTTAGAACCAACACTATCTTATAATTGTTAAGGTCTTGATGGAAGCCAAAGCTAAAAACTATATTAGGATATGTTGTTGGAGATATTGTACGATCAATAGGGAATAATCAATAATGACTTCTTACCGGATTCCATAGAATTACTTGCGTGTGGCCATCATAAAATAGATGTGTTAAGACAAACCAAACCATTAATAGAATCCACAGTATTTGCTATGGAATCCAAACAACTCGTATGTTTCTTCGTCATGGAGGTTTGCTTCATTACCAAGCAATGATACTTTATATTTTTATTATTATTTTCTTTGTGATGCAACTTAAGAAGGAGAGAAAGATTCACTTTTGACACGTGATGGAGATGGGTGATAATAGAATTAGGGCTTGAGATTAAAGCTAGCTAGTGTTTTGATATAAATTTGCATTGAAACAAAGATTTTACTGGTGTGATTTTGATAGAATTTCTATGAGGATATCTTTTTGTAAAGAAGAGTCTTAATTTTTTTCTTTTCTTGCGAAAAATAATTCGGAGTTCGGAGGAATGAAAGGCAAAATTATCGTTATGATTTAATTTTTACAAGTTCATTGTATATACATATATATATAACTTAATCAAACCTAATTTTAAACCCTAATTGAAGTTGTTGAGAATAAATAGGGGATGGGCTGCCTTGAAAAGGACTCGAATATAGAATAGGACTTTTATGTAAATCTAAGTGATAGGCCCAAGAATAAAGAGAGCTTTGCCATGACGCCCCATGACAATAGAAGCTCTCGGCTACGTTGTTTAAATTTTCAGCGATTACGACTATTAGTTTTCATTAGAATGGGCCAAACAAGAAAATGATGAAGCATAAAACTAGAAAGGAACTTTTTTATTACAACTTATAAATTGCTAAAATATATATTTTGGTGTATTTGGGTTGTTTATTTTTCCTTTTCCGTCCTAAATCTTCTTTATACTTTTATATATATTTTTTAAAAAAATTACTTTAGAAATTAGAAATTGAGATTTTAAATAGAAAATATCAAAGTAATTCTTTTAAAGTCCAAAAAGATGTCTTCATAGTTAAAAGTTTGAAACTTCACTAGAATGTCCGGAGTCAAATCTTGGGGGGAGTGAAGGAAGTATTGAAACTAATGAGAAGAAAAAAAAATACAATTTTACTTTAAAAATTAGAAATTAAGATTTTAAACAGAAAATATTACGGTGTTTCTTTAACGTCAAAAAAAAAATGTCTTAGTTAAAAATTTGAAACTTTACTAGGATGTCTCAATTCAAATCTTGAGAAGAGTGATGAAAGTATTAAAGCTAATGAGAAGGAAAAAAATACTTTAAAAATTAGAAATTAAGATTTTAAATAGAAAATATTACAGTATTGCTTTTAAAGTCCGAAAAAAATGTCTACGTTTGGTAAACAGTCCATGTCACCTAACCTTTTAAACCCCTTTAGGCCTCCAACGAACGTACTATATTAATATCATCTATATTACTGGCACCAGAGAGCTTTCCTAACAACACGATACGCTGTCAAGATTTGCTCATCCAAAATAAATTATACACTCTTTAGCTACTAGCTAATCTATTCGTAGAGAAGTACTTGCAACCAGAATCGAAGATTTTGTTCATCTATTCTTTTGACCGACAAAAGCTGGTTCCTCAAGAATAAGATCACGATGTCATATAATAAGGATTTGTGAGATTATAGTTCCAGTCCTTCTTTACCTAACGTGTCTCCTCATTTGATCTTTGCGGACTATCAGTCATGTCCACAGTGCTGGTACAGTTTCAATTAGCAGTTGCATCCAGCTGACTACATGTATCATACCATGTGGGTTGAAAAAAGAAAAAAAAAAACAAAGGAAAAAAGAGAGCCATTACTCCATTTGCAGCTCCTACCTCAGTAGACTGCAACAACCATGATGTCCATTCAAAACTTTCTACGTACTACGTGTAAAGGATAGGACTCTTAGTCTCACACTTGGGAAACTAACCCTTCTCTACAAAGTTAACAGAGGAAGAGTTCAAAGAGACCTCATTATTATTCTTACTAGCTAGTTTTCGCTACCACAAAAAGAGCTCAGCTATAAAGAGGAGAGTTTAGTTTTCTCCTTTGATTTCTGTTCACAATGTAAGTCACGAGCACTACTGCTTTCATGACTTCTTCTATCAATGTAGTCTCTTTCATTGATCAAGCTTCTTACTGTTTGATTTTTACGTTGCAGTTGCTTTTTTGTGTTCATTTAACTGTTACTGTTTGCATTGCTTTGTCCTTTTTCTTTTGATAAATTGGAAGATTGAAGTAAGCGAAGCAAAGGGCAAAGGGCAAAAGGCAATCAATGGCAAGCAGATACAAGGTATCAGATGCGGAGTTTCAGCTACAAAAGAAGTAGCAAGAGAAAATGAAAATAAAACAGAAAAATACAACGGAACCAGCCATATAGACAGATCACAATTTAGCAAGATACCTCAGTCAAATGGAAACGTGATGCCCATAGAGTGACAAGGTGATGATTGGTTACTGGGAAATTAATTAGTGAGAAAGGAAAGGATAATAAAACAAGAGAAAAGAAGTTATCAAAAGTAATTTTCTTTTAAATTTTCGAATCAAGCTCTGATATACTTTTTCCTTTTCAGCAACATGAATTTGAATGGAAGTTTTAGAATTATATGTCAAAACACAAAAAAGAAATATAGGTTTGCGTATTATTCCTTAATTAGTTATATTTTTCTTTGCTTGCAAACTGAATTGTACGGTTATTGTTAGGACTGAAAAATATAGATGTGCGTATTATTCCTTAATTAGTTATATTTTCCCACTTCTTCACTGTTTTAATGACATTCTCATGCATTAATTTCCCAGTGGTAACGAATCCAGCAGTGGACATTGAAGATGGAAGTGAATGTTCTTTCAGGTAAGAGAGAAACCACGCAATTCCACCCCCCCCCCCCCCCCCCCTTCTCTATTTGGCACAATTTGTATGTTTTTCATATCGATATACCACCATGAAGCACTCTAGACGTTGGGCTAACACAACATATATACATTCCTGCACGAATATTGGATTCTGAAACCGAGATTATTTGCTTTTGTGAGACTTCTTTAATGGTAAACATGCATGGAAATGGTTTAAGCAAATTGTGTCATTGTGTGATTATCCCTGTACCATTCCCAACAAGAGTATCATAGTTGCTGTTGCAGCAGTAGTAATTGTTGTTGGTTTTTTTTTTTTTTTTTTTTTTTTTTTCCAAAAAAGCGAAAAGAACTAAGAATAAAAAAGGAAAATGTAGGTCAAAAGTGTTCGATTATAGTTTATTGGGGCAGAAAGCCAGAAACCGAATCTCGTTTAAAGGAGACAAAGTTAACTATTCTCAATCAAAAACCCAGGAAAGCAAACCACAAATAATAATAATAATACTAATAAAATAAATCTGTTTTAAATTAAAAGTGTTTTCTTCTCAAAAATCTATTTTGGGCTTAGAATATATATATATATTTTCCATTTAATGATCTGTCTGTGTTTGATTAGAGGTTATAGTAAAAGATCAGTTAAAAATGGGCTCCAAAGTTTTATTAAAAAAAAAAAAATCACTATCATAAACAACTATATATATATATATATTGATTCATCGGCAGCTGATGCACTAATTAAAAAAAACAAGCTATAAATCAGTCCTTTTTGATTTTTTTTTATAAAAACAAGCATTCGATACTTCGAGAAATGAATTAATTAGCTATTTTATTTTAAAAAACTAATTATTTTATTATTGTTTAATTTCTTTTGATTTTTTTTAAAAAAATAGAAAAAAATAAAAAATATGAAAAGATTAATGTGAAAAGAATTTATTTTATTAGATAAAAAAATTAAATTAGTCACGTGTTGAACTAATTTACAATTACTCCTAAAAAACAGAGCAATTAGTATTTGGGAAATAAAGTTCTGGATTATGAGCTTGATAGCTTCGATCAGAGCTAGTACGAGCCCAACAATGGGCTAAACAGCCTATACCTTAAAAGCCCAACAATGAGCAAGCTAATATATAACAGAAGCTCCAGCCATGCCAATAGACATAAATTTTTGGACAAACTATACTTTTACCCCCATAGATTCATCAAAGTCGCGTCCCACTTCTACCCCCTTGTTTAAAATTACCCAAAGTTACCTGCTAGTTTCTAAAAAGTTTCAATTTCACCTTTTGCTATGAAATAATTATAAGAAATAACTGACTTTTTATATTTTTTGTATCTCTCATTTTTTTTTCTGCTTAAATCCCCTTTATATATATATATATATATATATATAAACAATTAATAACATTTTTGGAAAAAGTTTAAGAACAAGTAGATTAAGGGTCATAGGATAATGAGAAGGATAATATTGTGAAATTTATACCGGAAAGGAACAAATGAAACATTAATAAACTTATGAGGGGTAAAAATGAAGTTTACTTACCCTATAATTTTCTTTTGGTATAAAGTTTAAAACCCCAAAGCATAGATAGACAAATACTTGGTTTATAGCCGAAGTTCTCATATTCGAACTCCAAAAGGGAAAGGGACCCGAAAAAGGAGACAGTAACGTCCTTATGGAGTCCCAGTACCTGTTGAGCCTTTAATGGGGGAAAAAAAGCATGGAAAGGACTAATAAGAAAAAGAACTACCATTTTAACAGAAGAGAGATGCAATGAAAAAAAATAAAAAAATTACGATCAATAAACAAGTGAAGAAAAAAAGGACACTTTCTGTCCCAAATAGATTATCTGTCTCAAAATATTTGTAACATCAACATTTAAAATAATATATTTTTCTAAAATACTACTAATTACTAAAAAAAACAATTTTTTTCTTCAATTTTCTATTATTTACTAAAAAAAATCAATTTCTTTATATGTTTCTTTTATACATATAAAGACATTTACCATAAATATTTCAATGTTTTTTTACATGAAAAATATTTATTTTTAAAAATACTTTACTGCATGTAGAAATTTTGAATGTAAAATATTTTTATTAGTATACTGTTTTTTCATAATTTTTTAAATTTAATTGTTAATTAACTTAATGATTTTTTTTATTTACGACCTTATTTTTTGATAAATTTTCTTTTTAAATTAATAATTATTTCATCTAATGCATTATTCAATTTGATAACTAATAATTTTAACAAAAAGAGTCTTATAGAAAAATATAAACAAAAAATATTAATATAATATAATAATTAATAATTTTCTTAAATTGTATGAAAAGCTAGACTAAACAAATGATGTTTTTGGTAGGTTGCTCAAGCAACGATAAGACTTTCCTTCTATTAATACTCATTGAGTTGGTGTGCATATTTTCTTAGCTCGCTTTAATTTTAATGGTACTCAACTTGTAATATAAATTACTTGATAAATTAGCATTTCCTAAGATTCGAAAGCTTGGATAATAAAATATGAAGCAATTAATCCTTCTTGCTATCTTAGCTTAGTCTTCGGAGAAATGTGATAATGTGATACTTGACGACTAAAAAAACATGTATTAAACTAGTTTGGAACTAGATACTGAAGAGTGTGAAATTGAAGGTTTTGATTTGAATCTTTTCATGCACAAAAAACAAAGATAATATTATTTTTATTGTACTTCTTCCGTGCTAAGAAGATAAATTCATTCTCGAAGAAAGAAAAACAAGCTACGATAATTCTCCACCTAATGGCTATTGATTGAGACCTAAGCAGATTTTGAGGGTTAGAAAGGGTTTCTAGGAGGACCTAAAACACCTACTTGGTTCCTTTTGACACTCTTGCTACTTGTTACCCGGTTTTGTTTTTACTTGGCCAAACATAAGTTTCTATAAACCTATAATTCTATAACATGCTAAGGTGTTATCTAATGATTAAATTTCATTAAATTCGCTGAAAAATACAATAAAACGGCTATGAATTAGTCCAACTTAGCACAACTAGCTACAACCGGATGTGAAATTTGTCTAACATGTGGTACGATAATTTGGCAAGAAAATACCATTTTCCTTCAAAATGCAATAATGGAGTGATAACAAGTATCCTTAATTTTTATGTCGTAAACGGACAAGCGCAAAGCCATGCATTTCAGAAGATGACAAGAAAAGGCTTTCTGGACAGGGCACAACCTTAGAGCTAAATGGAATGGAAAAGGACTTGTTTGATGAACCCTAAATGATCCAAACAATGACGAATGAAGAAAGTATTAGGTATGATAGGAGTTGTATTCCATTCTTTCACAATAAATAAATAATATGAGACCTATTATAATAGCAATTCATAATTCTTATATTTTTATGAGAAAGACTTATCAACTAATGAGCTTCATGTTCTAAATTAACTATATTTTCGACAAGAAATCCTTCTCTTTTTTTTTTTTTTAACACTTTTTTTATTGAAGAAGAAATCTCTAAGTAGTTCATTTGAAGATCCTTTGTATCACACATAACTAACATTCTTCAATTAATTTCCCTCAAAAACCAATTCCTGGATTTTTATATTTTAAGTAAAAAAAATTCTGCAAATATTTAAAAATTTAACTATTTGTGCTTGTTAAAAAATTAAATAAGAAGTTCACTATTTGCATGTTGTTTCATATATCCAACTTCGGGTAGGAACTTCATCTTGGTAGATAAACAGGTATAGATGGAAGGAAAGTGAGAAGGCTAAGGACAATGCTGAGAAAATTAAAGATGAACCTAAAGCATGAAGGGTACAAATTAAGAAACTAGTCATTTAAGATCTGGTAGTTTAATATGAGCTGTGTCCTTAATTTCTTGGAAAACAATTGAAAAAACTTTAATTGTTTCAAGGATCTAGTTAGTTATTAATGTTGATGGTTACACAATTAATATGGAACAGCACCATAACTTGCTTATTTTAAGCATGTTCTTAATTGCTTTTATACAATTAGTAACTTTGACGACAAGAGGGTCTTTACAAAAATATCTCACAAGTCAATTACCCAAATAAATAAATAAATACTTTATGCATAATATATATATATATATATATATATATATATATATATATATATATATATATATATATATATATATGAAATAGAAATTATTAGAGAGTAATAAAAAAACATTTCTAAAGCCTCACTTAACATTCCTAGAGCTTATTCTAGGTTAGACCTTTAGATTGTAAGGATTTTTAAACGTAAAATTATAACCTTGATGACCAAGTGATCACGAATTCAAATCTCATCATCCGTATTTTTATTTTTTAATTATTCACAAAATGTATTATATCTAGAGTCTCACTTAATAGTATAACATCACTCAACAGTTTAAGTTTGAGTTGACATGATTTTTTTAATAGAAATTGTGTCCAACTATTAAACTAATTCCAATATTCTTAATCAAATTAATTAAATTAAATTTTAAAAAATGACATTACCTATGTGGTATCACATCATAAAAAAAGAAAAAAGGAAAAAAATCTTCAAAATTCTAACAAAAAAAAAAATTACTTAAACCTTACCCAAATACGTAAGATTTATATATTTTTGGTTTTTTCTCAGAGTCATATAACTAATATGTGCAGGTCACTCAACTTATTAATTATAAGCATGATATGAATATATATCAAATACAATCCATAAGCTTGAAGCATTAAACAATATACATGAAGAAAACATGTATTTATTTATTATTATTATTATTTGCGGAATTTTTGAGATCAAACTTGGAAGGTTCAGAGTTTGGAGTAGAATTGAAATTTAGGATATATGCCCTAATTAAACTCAAGCCTCTCTGTCTAAAGATAAACTTCAACCTTTCAATCACAAAGATGGACTTCAACCTGGGCTTCTGTCAAGTGGTAGGAAGACGCGATAATGTTGCATTAATGAAGATTTTGTAGAAATGCTATGTATGTTGGTTAAGCATCTATTCTCATTTCTCATAGTACTTGATAATAAGAAGAGACACATGAACTTTCAACGCCAAAGGCAAATGTACTTTGCTATATATAATGCTTTTCATGTCCTCCTAAAGTATATGTTGTTTGATAACTAAGAAGAAAAATGTCACAAACATCTTTTAAGACAAATGACAGGAAATATCCATAACCTACTCTCATTTTTGTATCAATTTATTTAAGCCACGACAATGACACATCACAAAAATTTCTTCTTCTCAACGTATGAAATTCAAGAAAAAAGGGAAAAGAACAAAGCATCCTCTAAAGCTGATCACTGGTTGTAAGTTCCATATACAGCTTGAAAAATTCTCTCTTTCCTTTTATTTTATTGGTTTCATTCTTGTTTATAATGCTTTGACCAATACTTCTAGCAATGAAAAGAGTCCTGCTTGATAAAAGGGAATCACCACTGTCAATATTTCATTCTTCCAATATGTGATTTCTGTGAAATTAACTTCTGCTAATGTTCAACATAAAAAAGAAGCCTTCGTTTTAGGTAAATTTATGCGGTTAAATTTTGAGAAAACTTTTTAGTAATAGCAACCAAAAAAAAAACATATATAAAGCATTGTTTTCGCTAAATTCTGTGTAATTTGAGTAGTATAAAATTTCTCTCGTAGGGTAATTAGCATTCTTTCTTTCTTCTTCACGAATTGAAAAAAAGAAAAAAAGAAAGAAAGAAACACAAAAAGAAGCAAAAAATTGTTTCTTCCCAAAATAAATAAATAATAATAAAACCATACAATTGAGGAAGACAAACACACATAGATAAGAGATAAATATATCCGTACATTAAAGGTACTATATTTCTGGGATACCAAAAGATACAGCAAAAGAACTGAAGCTTACATCTTTTATTAGTAATGGTCATACACCATCTTATATATTGCTGGCATCAATTGTTCTCAGTCCCCCAAAGTTTGCCATGGAGTTGTAGTTCTGCAAAAATTGAGGAAATTGTATCAATTGTGACTTGAATTTGAGAAAGTGTTATGTTTTTATAACAGACCTGCAGACGGATTCATGTTGGTAATAGCACGGAAGTTGTAGTTGCACCTTGCATCTTTTAACATTAGAAGGTTTTGCTGATAACCCATTGTTGCAGATGGCCTAAACTTCCTCCTGATCACTATCGATTCTTCGATGATGTTTCCTTTAGGCGGTTGATTGGCAAATGAGTAGTGAGAGCTTGGACCTTCAACTTGATCATGACCGTCGATTTGTTGGTTCAAGGACCATAGCTGGTTCAAGCAACTAGGGCTAGAGTCAGGAAATTTTTTTGGTGCATGGAGCCTTCTAGTGCACATTTTCACTCTAGTCCTTTCCCTTGCTCTTTCTCTAGCCTTTTCCCTTGACTCTTTAGCAAGAAGATTGACTGCTGTGTTTTGCAACTTCTTCATCCTAATTTTCTCATCAGAAAGACCGGTTAGTGGCTCACTCTTTGAAAGTACTCCCTCCTCTAGGTCACCAGTTTCAGAAACAACTTCACAATATTGTGAAGTAGAAGATAAACTTTTCACACCTCCATTCTGTGATAGTTCTTTAATGGCTTTTTTCGATTTAGTGAGTAGCCAGTCTAGGGTCTTACTTGCTTTATCGAACCCTAACATGTCTTGGAGATCAAAGAACTTACGGGCGATTTCAATAGATAATCTCACTCTCCTATCTCTCAAGCCTTGAGATGTGTAGATTTTACTTTGCCTATCTTTTTTCACAGATCCTTTTCCAGCAAGAATATGAGAAGGGGTGTGTTGTTCTCCATTGAGAGCATGAACATCTAGTTTAGACATCACGGCGTTGCTTGAAGCTGCCATGTTCAGCTCGGTCTCAGTGGCTGGTATTGGGATAGTTGGGATTAAAGGAATTGTGAGTGGGTCGTGGTGGTGGTAAAAGAAAATATCACTAGTTTCATGGCCAGTAATGTAAGGCGAGGGGTTTTAAGGAGAAGAGGAAAGGTTTGGAAAAGGATTGGTAGCATTATTGATGGAAGAGTACATTTGCTTACAAAGGAAACAAGTTTGATATCAAAAAAGGAAACTGCTTGTGGTTGCCGTCCAGAAAACCTCTACGCATTCAATCTTTTTTCTGATTCACTCCTCTGCAAACAAGGACAGAATATAGCTTGTTGAAAGACGTTCATTGTTATGAGACTGAGAATGAAAGAGTAATTAATTGTTAAATATTAGGGATAAAAGGGTTTATGGTCTCTCTCTCTCTCTCTTCTCTCTCTCTCTCTCTCAAACTTTGGGGCAAAAGAAAAGATAGAAACAATCCGTGCAGAACTGGATGGGAAACACATAGTTTTGTGGCTCTTAATGTGGGAGAAGCAAATGATGGTAGGGACTGATGGCAATCTTTTCAACTTTTTTAGCGTAGTAATCTAGATAGATGGCTAGGGTTTGGCTTATTGCTAGGTTAGCTAGGTTTCCTAATATATGTAGAGAAAGTGAAAATGAGTCTAGGGCTGTTAGTCTTCAGATGCAAATATAGTAATAGTTAGCTGCTAGGTTGCTTTTCGTGCATTGCGTTGCAGCGAAATGAGTTACATGGTCTTCTCATTGTTTAACAATATACGATAAAGAGTTTTAACAATTTAATAATAAGACGGCTTAAAACTTATAAAAAAAATTATTTCAAAGCTTTTGTATAAATTTGTTTTATAAGGATGAAAAGTAAATGTTATCATTTTTTATAGATAATAACTAATTAGATAACAATGCTAAACTATGATCGAATAATTGTTATATACGTAAAGTCAACGATTCATGATGTATTATAGATAAAAATTTTATTTTTCGTAATTAATATAAATCAAATTTATTTATTGAGTAAAATTGTTTGATTTACATATATTTATTAAAAAAAATAATCAGTAATATTAGTATAAAAAGTTGTATTTGAATAATTGAAATGTTCTTTTAAAATATTATTTCAATTATTTCATTTAAAAAATATTGATTTTAGAACAGAAAAAAGAATAACTAACCAATAAATTATTTATGTTTTTAATCGGTGTTAACCATGAATAATTTTTTTATTTTAAAAATGTCTCTTTTTGAATTTTTACTTAATTTATAATGAAAAAAAATTCTTGAATTGTAAATTAAATTATAAATTTTATATTTTAAAAAATTTCTATTGTTAAAAGAAAAGGATTCAGTTTTTTATTCATTCGTTCTTAAATAAAAACCTACAATAATATAAATATAATTTTTTTAAAATATTTTAATTTTTTTTATAAGACTACATTGGATAAATATATCAACAATCAATATAAAAATTTGTATAAAAATTAACTAATGAATTTTTTAAATCTTTTTTAAAATATGCACATTTGATATATAGACACACAAAACAATCAATAATATTAGGTATAAAAAAATATATTTGAATTATTAGGTGGTTCTTTTAAAATATTATTTTGTTTAAAATAAATTAAGTTTAGAATATTAGAAATAATTAATAGGAAATAGTTGGTGTTATATGTGTAGATGCATAATTAATTTTTAATAAAATCAATAATCTCAATACTTTTTTGTATATATCATTACCATGCTATGCACAAATGAAAAAAATAATTCATTTAAGTTGTAAAAAAATATTCAAGTTAATAGAGTGCAATAAAAATAATTTAAAATTTTATTCCTAAAAGATTGATGATATCAAGAGTAAGGTAAAAAAAACACGTGAATTTTATTATTTATTAAAGACATATTAAAAATTCATATACGAAAAAAGGTAAATCATATTTATTAACAAATAAAATTTCATAAAAATAAAAAAATTGATTTGATGAGATTTTTTATAATAAACGACAAATTTAAGAGATTAATTTTAATCAATAAAAAAATATAATCCGATATATGTGTTTGTTCGAAGATCTAAAAACATAAGAGGCTAAAAACATCTTTTAAGAATACAAGAAACAAAAAATATATTTTGAAAAACTATGAAACAAAAATGGACTAAGTTAAAAACATAAGATGTCAAAATATTTTTAAAAATATATTTAGAAAACATAAGGGATTGAAAAGGAATGAAGCGTAAAATTTAAAAATGAATGCTCAAAAAATTATTAAAAAATTACAAAAATACCATTATATAAAATCACAAAATTGTAACTCTAATGAATAGTGAACTGAGGCAAATGGACAATATTTATTGTGCATTTATCCCAATTCTTTTAGTTTTTTACTTAATAAGAAAAGATACAAAAGATGACTCCAATAAAAAACATTCACTCCAATTATTTTTTTTATGTATACTAGAATTATTACACATTCTAAATTTTTGGATCAAAGAAGAAAATATTTTTTTAGCTAATTTACTCCAATAATGTATGGACATTCTAATTATTACACATATTCACAAGATAAAAAAAATTATTTTATTAAATAGACATACTAATTTATTCTAATAATATATTAAAATTAAATCAAATAGCTTATTTTTGATAGTTCAATTTAAAAAATTAAGTAAAATTAAAATAGAACAATAAAATAAACACTAAGAATAATTTTAAAGTTTGAAAGACTTAAATAAAAGTATAATATAAGAATCAAAATAAATAAATAAATTTGTAGCATGCATAGATAAAAATCATGCATGACAAAACTACACTGACCAAAATAGAATTAAGATCATAGAACATGTATCAAAACAAAATAAATTCAAAAAAAAAGCCAAACAAGGAGCTTAAGTACAATAAAATTACATTTAGTTAAATATTTGGTATAAAAATTATAAAATATTTTCACTTACGCCTAAATATAAATAATAAAAATATACAACAATAAAAATAAGCACAATAAGAATAATTTTAAACTTTAAAAGAACAAAATATAAGTATAATATAAGGATTGAAATAAAAAAGCAAACAAAATTTTGCAACATATAAGAAAAAAATCACATATAACAAAACTCTAATACCTCTAAAGAAAAGAAAAAAAAAAAGGGTTTAGTTACAGTGAAGCTACATTTAGTTTTAGTCAAAACTTATAAAAAAAATTTCACTCACACTCCTAAATATATTTAATTTCTCAAAAAAAAATTAATTATTTGCAAGATAGAAAAAATATTTAAATAAATAGACATGTTAATTTGCTCCAATAATATATTAAAATCAAATCAAAAAGCATATTTTTAATAATTTAATAAAATAATTAACAACAATAAAAATAATTTTAAACTTAAAAGAAAAAAAGAATAATATAAGGATCAAAATGAACAAACAAAGAAAACTTTACAACACGGAAGGATAAAAATCAAACATAACAAAACTCTGAAAACAAAAATAGAAATAAGCTCACAAAACAAGAACCAAAGCCAAATGAAATTCACAAAGAGGTAAAGGAAGAAAAAAAAAAAAAAAAAAAAAAAAAAAAAAGAAAAAGAAGGAGCCTAACTATAGTAGTACTATATTTAGTATTAATTAATTTATTAGCATATCCACGAGTCTACTTCCATGAGTATATGCAATTCATAGACCATAAAGTGTGTGTGTATATATATATAACAAAATAAAAACTTTTTTTTGTTTTGTTTTAAAAATAATTTATTTAATTCCTTATTTTTAATTTTTTTTCGTAACTTATTTTATCAATTTATTTGTTAGATTAGTGCTTTTATTCTTAAATTATTTTTCTTTTGAAGCATTATGTTTTTTTCTTCACCCCATTTCTTTTTCTCTTCTAAAAAAAAAGAAGAAGAAGATAATTTGAGAATAAAAATTACCAATCTAATAAAAAAATTAATAAAAAATTAAGTTATTAATAGAATTAAAACATGAAAAATTGGATAATTAATTAAAAAATAATTTATTCATTTTCTAAACCATAATGACTGATTTATAATTTACTCGTAAAGGAGGGTTAAAAAAAACATACATAGAGGACAAACTAGTAATATAAGCAACTAAATTACAAATACACAGATTCTAATAGAGTCGCAGATGATGAAGCTACCATCTCTTTGATCGAACCACTATCAATGTCGGGCCTTTCTTCTTTTCTCTTTCCTTAAGATCGAAGTTGAGAAACATTTTTCCGGGGTTTATTGTTTCTTTTTTGTTGTATTAGTGTAGCCAATTTACTAATTAATCATCAATATCAATAACTTATTGCTCAACTCGTTTTAATGATTTTCTATTTTAAAAGGCTCCGAGTTTGAACATTTTCCTTATAAATAATAATAATAATTTACCGACCCTTGTCCGAAAATTTTAGGAAAGAAAAAGAACGGATTACAATCCCCATCTTAATTCTCTCTTATGAAACTAGGTTGATTTTATTAATTAATGAGTTCCCTTTCGTTTAAAAAATCACTAGTCAATTATCCATATAATATTTTGGCTTATTATTAAAAAATAATATGTAGATTTAATAAATCAATAGATTAGCAAAGGTATCTATGCATATTAATCCGAAGTTTTTTTTTTAAATAATGTTTAGAGATTTTTTTTCTAAAGTTTCTATGGATTTATCTAACATAAAAATTAATAAGAAATCCATATTTGATTAAAAACCAATTTAATTATATCTTAATAGCGACCAATATATTAATTGAATAGTGCTATATGACATCATTGGTGTAAAAAAAAAAAAAAGTCACTATAATTTTATAATAGTATTTTTTTTTTTTTTTGAGGAATACAAGAAATGGTACTTTATTTCAATGAGTATTATGTCATTTAACATTTTCACTTTCTAAATTTATCTCTAAACCCTTTCTATTTTTTAAAATTTTTATTTATTATTTATTATTATAAAATCATTAAAATTACTTTAGAGCTTTTTTTTTTTTTTTTGAAAAAATGAATTTATTAATAATCATTATAAAATCATTAAAACTTAAAAAATATTTTTTTCAATTTTTTGAGGTTAAAATAATTAAAAAAATATTATAAATTCTTTAGAAATAAAAAAATGATGATTTGAAAAGATTTCTTTAGAATTTTTTATTTTCAATGTTTAATTATTTTAAGTTTAAAAAAATGAAAAAAAATTGATTTTAAAAGAAAATTATATTTTTACTCTTTATCCGATAAGTTAGCCATATGGTTGATTAGATATTAATCAATTAATAGCAATTAGTCAATCGAATAGAAAAAGTTAATGAATGGATTATTTTGTATTAATATCTAATAATATAAAATTTATTATAAACCGTGTCCGCATAAAGGACTTGTAACAATATTTTTAGTATAGTACTCGGATACAAGATGTATTTAATCCTTTTTTTTAAAAAAAAGTTATTGAAACATTATTATTATTGAGAGATTTTTTGAGCTTTATAATTCATAAGCTAAACTCTCGTGTTCTTAATTTATCTCATCCTAGATAAGAAATCGAATGCCATACTAGCATAGATTTTTATTTATTGGAAAAGAAAATCTTTTTTTTTTTTTTCAGTAGTAAGAATGCCACGTACTAACTTTCCTGTATTTTGAAATTAATTTCTTTTTAAATAGTGCTAGAGAACATTTTCCAACGTCTTCGATTTCTATTACCTTTAATTAATCCCTCACCCACGAGTTTGAGAATGTTGAATGTGCACGTACTTGTGATATGAAAGTCAGGGATCAACCAATTGGAAACCCTATTGTTGTTGACCAAATTACCAAAAGCCTTTAGCATTGAAAATTACAAGTCCTACATCTTCTATCTATTCTTCCATCGATTCATGCCCATGTTTCCCGCTGATGCTCCCTCTATCATCTCTTTCGGTCTGTCCTTGCACTACAGCGATCTACAGCTTTCCATTTGCTCTCTCTCTCTCTACACTTGGGGCACCATCTGATGAACATAATCTCTGGAGGACGAATACAATAGGAAAACCCTTGGCGGGGTAGTTCTAATGTCGCTTTCAAAGGACAGGAACCATGAAAGAAGTCATAGCCCAAGTGATATTTTTATAAACGGTGATGGATTCAAATTTTAACCAGGGGTGTATCAATTAAAAAATAATAAATAAAAAGCGAGTACCTAACCGCATGAACTAATGTTCCATTCACTTGGCATCTAATGTTGCTTTCACTTGGCATCTAATTAATGCGACGATCACATGTACATTTACAAACTCCTACTCATAGATACCTATGATTCTTGGAACTTAAAACCCATTTGGCCTATAAATTGTACTCTACTGCCACTTCCATTTTTTCTGTGTACGTCTTTTGTCTTCTTCCTATATTATAAAATAATTATTGTGGTGGATGCAGTCATCCAAGATGAGATCATGTATAAATCATAGAAGCGAGGATATAAACTAGCCAAAACCTAGGTTCAAGCCAGATAATTAATTCATGCTAAAAGAAAGGCAACCAACAAAAAGAAAAAGATAAAAAGCTGGTATCTCTTTTTTATGAATTCCAAAGTATGGTAAACTCCTATATTGCTTATATACAAACTAGTGTGGGCTTTTTTGCAATTTATCTTCCCAAAAGAATTACAATTTATTTTATGAATCTTTCTAATTAAGAACAACTCTTTTTTTTTCTTTATTTAAATAATATTTTCATATAATTAACTAAATTGAAGATTGAATTGTTTTAATAGACTAAGAGAAGAATATAAAGTTTGATTGTATGAGAGGATACCATAGAAGGGGTTTTTTTTTTCATTCAGCAATAAAATTATTTTCATATTAGTTTACAAATAAATTAAAGCTACATTCTCTCTAAAAAGATCTTACAAATACATTTTTTTTATTAGTTTGATGCATTTAATTAGAAGAAAATTAAATCTTTGTTTGTAGCCTTTGTTGTTTTCTAGCCTTCTAGATTCTCCTCTTAGTATTTTTATGCTTGTTTACTTATATAAAAGATTAAAAAAAAAAAATCTTAGTTTGTAGTCCATATTGTTTTACTGACCTTTTAGTTTTCCTCTTATTATATTTATGCTTATTTACTAATATATAACAAACAAACAAAATAAAGCAAAATCTTAGCTTATTGAATAAAAACTATCCTTCTTTATTAGTTACTAAAACAATTAAAGTGAGGTAAAATCATAAGTTGACGAAACTTTCCTCCTCCACCTTTTGACATCTATCTTCAATAGCTCCACTATAATGCTCGTCGCTTGAGATGCCTTACTTGAAAGGTCACGATCAAACATGTTGCTATTAAAATATATATTCTTTCATTATTCTTAAACATTGCTCTTAATTTAATCTAATTCATCATTAAACATATCATCAATAATATAACCACATGATCATTTGATTAATATAGCAAAAGCATTTCGTCAAAATTTTATCCATACTATATGTGAACGTCATTACCATAATTTATTACTAAATTCTAAAATCATCCTTCATCATAGTTCAACATTCATAAATAACTTCAACGTACTATTTCTATTCAATTACTTAAAGGATTATACATCCTATAGAGGTGTGGAATAGAACAAAAAAATTTCTACATTTAAAGGGCCAAAGATCAAGTCATTGAATTTGCTAACCATAAATCTATAAATTAAAGCATTAAATAAAGAATTATCTCGTTGTAGTGCGGATCTAAATTCTTCGATAAAAAGGATCTCGTCCAAGTGTCCAGTTTCTATTGATGATCTACACAGTCCAAGCTCACACAAAAAAACACTTAAAATTGGTAGAGTACTAGCTCCATTATTTTTTATTTATGTAGTATTCCATATAGAATTCTAATCCGGATAATTTTGCGAGAACCTTAAAGAAATGAGAAAAGTGGTGTGTATTAGGGTTTTAGGAGAATACTATTTTCTTCCTTTTATTATCTTTATGCTTGTGTACCCCTGAGAGTTTTCTCTCTTGGTCGAATGCTCTTTCCCTTAAATTCCTTTTGTTGTTGCATCTCTCATCTCTTATTTATAAGAGGAGTTTCCTTTTCCTCCTTGGCCAAGGATGGGTGGCAACTTGTCCTAAATAGTACTTATGATTGTTGCTTCCTAATCTTCCAAGGATTAGGAGTTATTTTACATATGAACTTTTGATCTTTATCTTTAAAATATTCATCTTCATCCAATGAGGTTCATATTTATCCTTCCATCAAAATATCTACCATTTTAGCCTAATTAATTAATTTGAACTATTTAAATAAATAAACTTAGATAATTTTAAATGGCCCACATTAGGAAACCAGTTCTCAAAATCTCATTTAACCTAAATTAGTAAACTTATTTCCATTTTAGGTTATTTACTTTCAAATTTGGAACTAACTTCCAAATTAGAAACTCGATTTCTAAAATAGAAAAATTTTCATTTTATGAAACTTTCATTTTAGAAAAATTTTCATTTTAAAAAACAATTTCCAAAATAAGAACCTTTTTTCAATATCTTTGTTTCTCTTTAATCATGTGAATGCTTAAACTTATGTGTGTGACTCATTAGGCTCCTAGATATGTTGGCAATGCAAGAACAAAAGATATCTCTTTTATCTCTTGATACATAAGTCAAGATTGGATTCTAGCAAGGCATTATGACTACCCAATTCTCTATGATGATTAATTAATTTGTTATTACCTTTCATAATCATGGTTACCATATAATTTAGTCTTTATGTCAACTTATCACAAGTGTGATCTCAAACTTAGTTATTAGTCTTATTTTATTATGATCACATAATTTTTTTTAATTCCTAAATGTATTAGCTCTTAAAGTAAACCAACTACACTCTATTAGTATACTCCTACTATGATAACGCATTTCTTGAATAGACATTCATTGAAGTATAATTTGATAACTCCTTTAACGTAAAAGGAATGACATGTCATATCTTAGTCATTCACCTACCTCCATTAGATTCATAGAGTACCCAACAAATCACTCACATAGAACCATTTACTAGGTCTATCGAAATAAGCGTCAAAATACATAAATCCTTCAATGAGATAATCATGATGACCTTAAGTCTAAGGAATAGTTATACCTATCTCGTATGAGATTCCAATAATTTAAACCAAATGGGTTCTCATGACGAGTTAAGTCTAGTGATAAGTTCTCTAAAATAAATCACTTAAGTGCTTGATTTGGCATTATCATACCAATAGATGTGAGATTTCCTACTACTATCATATAGCATAACCATAACACTCGAAGTCTAATCGCTTGTAGTCAATGTTTATTTTTTACCATGCTACGACTTGGGATATTTAACAATATCATTTATGTGCATTAGTGTTTATCTCACATCTTTTGATCAATTACTAATGCAAATGCATATCGTATGGATCGTTATCTAATTCTATACAATAAATAAATGCAAATGACAAGAATTAATAGAAAGCATTCTTTTATTATAATCAACATAAATAATGCAGAAATATAATAAGTCAAACCCATCCAAAAGAATTGTATCTTGGGCACCTACACTAACATTACTAAGCAATAATTCTCAACATTCGAAACTTAGGATTCTTACATCTAATATTCATAAAAAGATTCATAAACCTTAATTATTGATACATAAAATCATATTCGTTCATTAAACCATAACATGTTTTTCATTCTTTTAAGAACACTAAAGGTAATCACATGAGTCACTAGCCACTAAAAGTAGCCGATGGTGTGTTCTATCGTCAATAAATTATTTGTTTGTATTTTTCTCACAAAACTCAATCACAAGGGTATAGCTAAGGCGAACAAGGGTCAAACCCATATGAAAATGGCCTAATTAACAGTTTCTATTATTTGATTGTTTTATAGGGCAATTAAATTAAGTGGGGGGTTTGCATTTGTTAGCACCTAATTTTTACTCCTTTTTATTTATTTATTATTATGAAAATACCAAAAGATAAAAAAAGAAAAAAGAAGAAAAGAGAATTAGGGTAGTTAGTTTAGAAAAAGGGATTTAATTGAAAAAAATAAAAAGGTTGGAAACAATTAAAAGAAAAATTGAGGGCATAGAGGAAAAATCAAAGTTTCAAACCCTTTAACTAAAATGAGGAGGGATATAATTAGAACTAATTAAAATAAAAAGTCTCAATTATTTACAAGAGGAGGCTTAAATTAAAACACAAAAAAACAAATTGAACCCAAATAAATGCATGGAAGAAAATCAAGGACCAAAGATGGTTTTTACCAAAAAAAAAAAACATTACCAATATAAAACCCCATGCATTTTTCTATCATGGACTATTCACTCGTCACCCTAAAAAAAGGAGACCCAATTGCTGTAATTTTCTCTCCCACGCGGACTTCTCCTCCCTCACGCCTATACTCTCTCGCCCATTCTTGTCTCTACTTCCAACCTCCGTCTCGCCCTGCCTCTCTCACTTAACCAACCTCCCTCTTACCTCGCTCCCCGCACTATGCCGACCAACCCATATGCAGCAACCCCCTTTCGTAGGCTAGCCAACCCCACATACGACAGCCTCCTTCTCGCCAACCTTTTGCCAGCACCCTTAAAGCCACCGGACCCGAGCCTCTCTCACGCCACAAACAACCCTATAGCAGCCCTCTCTCATGCCACGAGATAGTCTCACATAGCATCCCTCTCTCACGCCCCAAAACCATCCCAAAAAAGACCTAAAAAATCTACCAAAACTCTCCCAAATCGGTTCGAAATCGTTATCGACGACCCTTCAAAAACCCTATAGAGCAACCCTTTTAGTCGGCATTTCCCTCACCCAAAATAGTCACTAAAAAACCACTAAGAAATCTTTAAGATACCCCCAAAACACCCTCAAAATCAGTCTCAAAACCAACCCGAATTAGATCCAAAAGTCCGCCAAAAGCCCCCAAATCGGCTCTCAAACCGTCACAAACGTACTCTAAAAAACCTTTACAGAGCAACACCTTTGGGCAGCCCCTTTGAACAATCAAATCAGCGCTGAAAACACCTCCAAACCAGCTTCAAAACCACCCAATAAACTCCCCAAAATACCCACTAAACAGATGCAAAAACCTCTTTCAAAACGAACTCTCCGAAAATTTTCCTTTTTGTTGAGTTATTGGAAAGAAAGAAAAAAACTTTAAAAAGGAAAAAAAAGAAAAAAAAGATTTTTGTTCTAGTTTGGTTGCTACTTTTATTTAATTTTTTTTTGACAAGAAACATATAAGATCCGCATAACACGTTATCTATGAATAGTCGCTCTCCTTTTTCGGCTAATCGAATAATCGATTATCATTGGGAACGAAGAGAGTAAGACTAACTTCAAGCTAGACATTGGAACCCTAGGACTTTTGGGTAAAAATTCTAAAACTATTGTTTGTTTTGTATGTTTTTAAATCTGTTTCCCATCTTTATTTTCGCCTTATTTTATTTTTATTTTAGTTTATTATTTATTATTTATTATTTTTATTTTCGTTTTGTGTGTGCATCATGTTTGAAAATAAGTCGTCGGTTGCTTCCCACTTATGTGACGAAGTCGCCGGAGGGCTTCAAAAAATATTTTTTTATTATTATTTATTTACATATAAGCCGCTAGTAGCTTTCTACTTATGTGACGAAGTCATCGGAAGGCTTCAAAATATTTTTATTTATTTGTTTACATGTGTGAAAATAAGTTGCTGGTAGCTTCTCACTTATGTGAAAAAGCCATCGGTGACTTTTCAAAATAGTCATTTGCTCCACTTGAGCGACATGAAGTTATCGGTGGCTTTCCACCTTTGCGACGAAGTTGTCGGTAGCTTCTTATATCCATGATTCAAAGTTATCGACAACTTCCCACTTGTATGAGTGAAGTTGTCGTTAACTCGTAGCTCATGCAAGTAAAAGGCTATCTACCTTTAGAAACTCATCTATTTTTCAATAATAGGTCGTGTTTGCTAATGATTAGCTAAAATTTTAATTTTTCTACCTTTTTTCCATTTGGGTAGGGCGTATGGGCCTTGGATCGGCTTGAATGCCCGAACTATCCCGTTTCACACTTGAACCATCTCGTTCTAAAATTTTATCAAATAAATTCACAAAGATACGCATAGAAGCATAATATGAGAAAAACTAGATTTTCATATTCATAGACAAACAATGCGACCTATCTTAGGTAGAATCGGATGGTGGTGATGTCATATCTTTTCCATACGTAACCGACCCCTTACCTAGATATCCATGTAGATCAATATATTTAGGGTTTTTCTAGTTCTCCTCAATTAGCTAGGTGGTGACTCCCTTATCTTGGCCCTTTTTCCCATGCTTGTTAGGCCAACGTTGATAGAATTGAACACTCCACTGGAGACATTAGTGTAACGCTAGGGTCAAGCTTTGAATGTCTATACTTTGAATATCTAGTATGTGCCTAGTTATTTTTAAGTGAGTAATTGTCATTTATTTGTTTGTTTGTTTTTCCTTTAGTGGTAAAACCGTATCCGTCTATATGTGTTCTTTTTGTGTTTTTCTAGTCCCTACAGACTTGAGTTGTTTAATTTCTTAATATATATATATATATATATATATATTGAGATTGGATATGGAGTCATGCCCTCATGTAACTCGTCATTTGCATTTATCTCAAGATCTAGGGAGTTAGTAGTGGTGCTCCGATGGGTTTCACCGGGTAAACACTCATGAAACCTCGAGCCTTCTTGTTAGTTACCATCGGTGATAGGTAATCGATGATTTTTCACGATTGCTAATGTTGTCATGGATAGTCCTAGTGACTCTACTAAAGACTCACTAGGCTGGAAGGTACCTTTTTAAGAGCTAGATAGAGCCTACCTAATCATGTAATGGCTAGAATCGGACTTTAGGACCACCTTCCCTTGTTTAACACATTGGGCAAGTCATACATGTTGAAAACCTTAACTAAAATAATTTGGTCATGATGTTTCGGGATGGGTGACAAAAGAGCTCAAGTACATTTCGAGCCGGCGTTGGTTTTTCAAATAGAATCTAAAGCCCTTTAGCGAGTGGAGGGAGATTGCCTATAAGAGGGATTTCGGAGTGACTATAAGCCGATAACCAAGTTATAGTTGATGATCAAGGACACCAACAAAATCTTTGAATGTTGGGGACTCTTGACCGATGGTGACAAAAAGGTGTTCAAGCATAAATACGAAAACTTGGTAGCATTAATAGAGATATCGATTCGAAGCCTATGTTAAGGGCTCGTCTCTCTATAGGACCCTTCATATCGATGCTTCACCATGGGAAACATAGATATGACTCCTACAATAGAGGAGTATCACCAATCGCTACAAATGTAAAATTCTCCATATCAAGTCTATTTATACCGTCAACATGATGAAGTGGTTGATAGGGTCGAAAGGTGTTGGGTGTAAGTTTGAGTCGAGCATGAGCCAAGGTGCTACCGAGGGACGCGCACCATGAGATCTTATTAGACATATTCAAATAAAGCTTAAAGGAGCCCATCACTAGCTCAAAGAAGTTTTGATTCTTAGCTTTGTGTATCTTTGGTTTGATCTTATTTCCATCCTCCGTTGCATTAATCGGTGAGGTAGAGAAAAACTTAGTTAATCTTACTATTATAATTTTAGCCGAGACTATTCTATCACCGAATCAATATCGAAGATCCGGTAAAGGCGAGACGAGGTGTTGTGTGCAACTCGCTATGCATATGGATGATTAGTCATATGGGGGTATATAGATCCATATTTGACCCCGTTTAGTGAAAAGATCAAGAATTATTGAAGAAGTTTGCAATCACCCTATGGAAGAGCTATACCGAACAAGAATGGCGAACCATGTGACTCGGCTCGTCGAATTCCCAAGTCCCGTGGAAGGCTATTTGGATGAATCAAGCATCATATCTAGCTTATCGTGAAACTTTTCCTTAGGTCCCTCTCGGTTGGATCAATGAGATACATTAGTTATGCTCATAGTATGGGGTCTAGGTAACTTGGTTATAAGCGGGGCATTTCGAAAACGATGGGATTGGCTAGTTTTGAAGGAAATTTGAAAAAGATGCCTCACCTACTTTTTTAAGTAGTATCACTAAAGACTGGTTAACATGGGGCATGGCGGGTGGAAAAATAGATGGTTATGAGGTAGCTATCACTCGAAGCTTATCCATCTTAGCAAGCCATGAGAGTAAAAGATTTTGGTAATCAAACAAATCGAAGTCGGGATAGTCAAGTTCCAACACTTGACCATCGAGCTAGTCTAGAACCCTCAATCCCTATTATGGCTATTGATCCTATTGAGCCATCTTAGGTTGAGATGGGCTAGTTTATCTAAGGAAACAAACCACTCTCTCTATGAGTTCCAAGCATTTCATCTAGCCAACACGCGAAAAAAGAAGAAACATAGAAGATCCTCTAGAAATGACTCTCTCGGACTAACATGACATTAAAAAAAATGGAGTTGCGTAAGATCAAAAACTTAAAGCTAACTAATGATCTAGTTGAGGAAAAAAGAAAGTAGGGAAGGGATAAAAAGAAGATATTAGATCCGGAACAAGATTTAGAGGCATGATAAAGTATAGTTATTGAAAAGAAGTATTAGAAGTTGGTTTATCATCAAGCTCAAGCATAATTGGATGCCAAATATGCCGAGTTAGATAGGCTATAATCTCTAGATAGAAAAATTGAGCTTGATTTAAGAAGTATGGGCTCGTAAATGCAAAAGCTTAGAGAAGATAATCTAAAATGTCAAATATCAATAGACATTGAATTCAATAATTATCGAGACTCAATGGAGCCGATAGGGGAGGCACAAAGTTCGATCACAACACTCAAAAAGGAGAATCAACGTCCGGAAAGAGAGTTACTTAAGTTGTCCTCTTACCGGGCTACTATACACAATCAATTGGCTTAAGTGGGTAGTGAGTGAGGAAAAAACCTAGTCGTATTAGATAATCAAGTGAATGTGATCTCTAAGGAAGCTATAGCCCTATGAGAGCTAAGCTCGGGACATTAGTGATCATAGGAAGAAAAATTATAATGAATTTGTGAGGAGCTACTTGAGAAGGTGTGACTACTTGCTAGAAAAAATGGCTAGGAGAGGGAAAATCTGCAGAGTCTAATCGAACTATCAAGCAATTCACTCTTATTTTTTTTCTTATATTTCCTTTTCGAGTAGCATGAGTTGCTTTTTCTTCCTCTTTTATGTAAAAGAAAGATGTACTATGAACTATCATGGGCTTGCATGCTCATAATTTTGAATATTCGGTTAATGAAAGTTGTGGCATCTTTCCGTATATGGCATGGTCTATTCTCTTTATCGAACTCACTTAACAAGTTGGGTAAATCAACCCTATCTATTGATCACATTAGCAAATCACATATTCTTGTAAGCAAAATGACTCCATTCATTTGAGAATTCGATAGGCTAGATGGTTACTCTAGAATAGAATGGAAGAATGAAATCCAACAATTATCGATGTGAATAAACATGTCAATAAATTGAATAGAAGAAGGAAATCTAATGATAACCGATGTGAATAAACACATCATTAAACCAATCATGAGCAAGCACACCGTAACAAAAGGAAGAAGAGCTTTTTTGTCAACCTCAATGATGGCTACTCTATATCTAGTCTCGAATATCATATATATTATTAATATATTATTCATGTGTTGTATTTTGTTGCTTCTTTTATGTGCGTGAAATCTAGGTCCCGTTGGTAAAACCACACATCTTGAAATAGTTTACAAGACCGGACTAAAAGTGAAAATAGAAAATAAGAAAAGGGCTCGATTAGAGCAAACTTATCAACAAGAGATCGCAACATTAAAAAAAAAAGTCACAAGGCTTACTACCTTTTTGAAGTACGAGCTTCTTTCGAGTCTCCCCCAAATCCGATTATAGGTTAGTTATCTACTATTGCCCTCGAAGTTGCATTTATCATCCCTTCATCGGCTCCCAATATACAGACTCGGATTCCTCGGTTTGTCATATCTCGAGCAGGGAACCCCACCATTGATAACCCGACAAATACATCAATGCCAAGAGACATGTGCGAGCCAATCCTTTCAAGGACTCATGTCGCTTTGCCATAGGCATACATTGATCTAATGGTCGATGATCATGGAAGGGAGAAGGGGTTTATTGAATCGAAGTTGAAAAATTCAACGTTATTGAAAAGCGACTTCGAGCCATCGAGGGTGTAGATATGTAGACCCTCTCTTAACAATGGACAAAGGATTTATGATGAATGTGGTGATTCTAAAGAAATTTAGGCTACTAAAGTTTCCTAAGTATACCGGCAACCGAGTGCTCGAGGACCCATTTGAGAGTATACTTAAATAAGATGGTTAAAGTAGCCCATGACGAGACTTTGTTAATCCACTTTTTCCTAAAAGTCCGGAAGGATCTACCTCACTCGGTTTATCAACTTAGACCGGACTAAGATCAAAAGGTGGAGAGATTTGGTCGAGGCCTTTACGAGGCAATACAAGTTCAACTTAGAAATAACTCTAGACAGTGTCTAGCTTGTAGTCAATGGAAAAAGGTGCCAAAGAGTCCATTAGGGAGTATGCTCGGAGGTGGCGAGAAACGAGCTTCAAGAATTTGACCACCATTGCTAGAGAGGGAGTTAGTCACGCTCTTTATAAATACTTTCAAGTCGCCTTATTATGACTATCTCTTAAGCAATGGATCGAACAGCTTTATTGAGATAGTGTTTGTGCTCGAGCGTATTGAGCGGACTATCAAAGCAAGAAGAGTGTTAGATTTTGTCGAGTCAAGTTCCAAAAAGAATAATTTTGAAAAAATAAAAGAAGTAGGCATTCATCGAGTGGAAGGGCCAATTTTTTGACAAAGACGTCGTTGGGAAACCCCATAGAGAGCAAATAGTCGGTTTATGCCACAAGGCAATATGGTTAGTCTTGTCTCACAGTTCACAATACCAAAAAGCATCCCGCCCACCAATGTCATTAGTTTGATAACTCAGCCTCTAATTCTCACACGACCTCGGATGTAAGCTATTTTTAAAAATTCGCTAGCCTTCGGACGAGTTTAATAACCAACGAGCTCTCTTTAGGAAAAATGATTAGAAGAATACTAGAAGGGTAGAGTACAAAAACATCCTATCACCACTCCCCATCTCTTTAGGGGACCTATTTAAACACCTAGTGACTATTGGTTAGGTGGTTCCAGTTCGGATGCTCGCATTGTAACCACCATATCCAAGATGGTATAGGGCGAATGAGACTTGCAAGTATCATAGTGGTGCAATTGGGCATAATATCGAGGATTATGTCCGTTTCAAGAAGAGAGTGAGGTCATTGATAGATCAAGGGTGGATCACATTTGAGGACACACCTAGTTCTCCAAATGTGAATTCAAATCCATTGCCAAATCATATTAGAATTAGAGGAATAAACATGGTGTCGGATGACGACGTGGTATATAATAGCAGAAGATCAAGCCTAAGGATTTCTATGGCTAGATTATTTGGCTTGATGAAGGTTAGGGTGTTGATATGAAACTTTCTAAAGTGTAAGCTCCGGTTAATCTGGAATAGTATTGTAAGTTTCATAAGACAAAGAGGCATAACATTGATGATCGTGCTCGAATTCCATCAACTCGTCCAAACCATACCGGTACTAGGGACTTTGAGGATGGGGAAAGGGGAAGAAAGTACTTAAGTGAATGTGTTGTCTATTGATAAAGGCACTAAAAACTCGCTCCCTTCGGATATGAGCTAACCGAGGCGAGCCCTATGAAGTCGGTTTTGAAAATGCCTATCCCTACAAAGACCGATTGTCGAGCCATTCCTTAGAACTATGGATTCTCTAGTAAATCATATGCTATTATGAAGATCTCAGCTGATGGGACGAGTAGATGTTGGGGGAGTTACATGTACAAGAAGGTTCCATACTCCGGAAGAATTGAGAGTAGAGAAAGGAAAAGGTGTTGAAAAAGCCATTAAGGAAAAGGGGATTGGGCAAACCTCATTGAATTTTGAGATGAGCAAGACAATTGAGATGATAAGGTAGTAGAATTTTTAAAATTGATGAAGCATAGTGAGTATAGTATAGTGGATCGGTTGAACAAGGCTCCAGCATGTATATCCCTCATGTCACCGATATTGAATTTTGAGTCTCATCGAAAGACATTTTAAAAGGTACTTAGTGAAACATATATTCCACAAGACATCACCTCCGATTCAATGGAGCATTTAGTATGAGAAATTATCAAATAAGGTACTTGCTCGCCTCCAAGAGTTTCGCAAATTTATATAAGAAACAATATAAGAAACTCTTATATATGGATGTCATTATACATATTAAAAAAAAGGAGAAAAAATCAAGATCTAGAAAATGATCAACTATCAATATTATTCATACCAAGTATAAAGTCACCGAGTTGGCATGGTTCCGTCACTTCCGTAATTTTCCTACACATGTTTATTATCTTCCTTGGTCGATTGAAAATGTTAAATTAACATGTAGAAGTTCGTAGTTACTTGACTTTTTTGAACCGTAGAACTTAGAAATACTATAAAAATTAAAAAGAAAAAAATCGTAAATCGAGATGGTAGATAGGAGCCATGCATTTGTTTATTTATGTTTTAATTAGATGGCTCGCTTTATCTTGGCTCTATGGATATAAAATGAGACTAATGGATCCTATGATAGCACATGAGGCCAAGTAAGATGATGGAACGAACCTATGATAGCACCCTTCGCCGAGTTATTGGTGATATAGAAATTGATCCGGGTATTGGGCCACACCGAGTTTTAAACCACCTTTCAAGTGATTGACATCCATCCTTCCTATAGTATGTTGTTAGGGAGGTCATGGATTCACGTGGTAGAAGCGATCACATCTTCATCGCATCAAAGGCTGAAATATATAGCCAATGGGAAGCTAATCACTATGAAGGTCGAAGAGGCTATGGCCATAGCTAAAAATGTGGCAGTCCCTTATATTGAGGCCGATGGAGTCAATGAAGGGAACCTATATGTTTTTGAGGTTGTTAATGTAAAAATGATCCTAGAAACCTCACAAATAAGAAGTCCTAAGTCAGTCCGGTGTCGTTAAAATGATAGCAAAATATATGATAAAGGTCGGGCTACCACCATCTTGCGTGGATAATAGCTTGTCCGATGATGGTAAGCATGTGAAGTTGGGGATGACCGACCAGCATTTTGGGTTGGGGTACAAGTTGTCTAGAAAGGACTATTAGAGGATGGCCGAGTTGAAGAGAGAGAAGAGATTAGCCCCTGTTAAGGGGCAAGATCCTAATTATGGAGATATTGATATCCCTCACATCCGCACTACATTTTCATGACCTTCATATGTGGCATTCATGGGTGATGAAGATCTTGGCTTGGGTCACATCTTCAATGATATGGCAGTTAACACCTTGGGGGCAGTAGTGATTGGAGATAGTGATCGGTGCATACCGCCAACATCATCGTTAACGGGAGCTAATGTGGTGACTTTTCCATAACTTAACGGCAATAATATGGAGAAAGCTTTTGACATCAAGAAAATTATTTGGAAGTGTGTTGAAATCGAGGAGCCGACCAACTTGGTTTGAGGAGGAGGTGCCGATTGTCCTCAAGGTTGAGTAAATTTATTTTCATTATATTTTTCTTTGACCTTCCAGTTGAATTCTAGCTTGAATCCTAGAAAGGAATGTTCGATGTGGAGCCTTGTTTTATTTCATTCATAATAATAATATATCAAACTATGCAAAATTTTGTTTTGAAATAGTCTTGTTTGCCTTCTTTTTCTCTTCCCTTTATTTGCACTTTTATTTTATTTCGGGGACATATATTATGATCACCTTTTTAAAAATGAAAATGCTTACACTAAAAATAATTGGCCTAAATTTCATGAAACTTTAATTACGATGGATGAAAGAGAGTAGGGAGAGGATGACATAAAAGAATTCATAAAACTACTAGAATTGTTAGAACACTCTATCAAGTTGTATCAAGAAGAGTTAGAAATGATAAATATGTGGACTAATGAGAATAGATGGGAGCTAAAAGTTAGGACCGAAGGGAAGATGCTCGAAAGGGAAAACTCGATTTCGCTTTGAAGAGAATACTACGATATATTTGTTTGGTCATATGTCAATATGCCGAGGTTAGATACCGAGATAGTAGAACATAGATTACTTGTGAATATGGGGTGTAAACCAATAAAGCGAAGTTAAGAAGGACAAGGCCGGATGTACTATTGAAAGTAAAAGAAGAGGTCAAGAATCGATGGGATGTCGAACTTCTAGAAGTGGTTGAATACCCTCGGTGGGTGTCGAACATAGTTGTAGTGGGTAAAAAAGATGGAAAGATTCGAATGTGTGTGGATTATCGTGATTTGAATAGAGCCAATCCAAAGGATGACTTTATTTTATCACATATCGATGTCCTAGTCGATAATGCTACAAAGAATGCCACTTATTTGTTCATGGATGGGTTTTCGGGGTATAACTAGATTAAGATGGCGAGTAGATGACAAGCGAGAAGATGACATTTGTCACTCATTGGGGAACTTTTTACTATAAAGTTATGCCTTTCGGATTGAAAAATGTTGGGGTTATTTACCAAAGAGCTATGGTTACGTTATTCCACGACATGATGCACGAGGAAGTTGAAGTGTATGTAGATGATATGATTGCCAAATATAAGGAAGAGGAGGATCATATGGTAATTATGAGAAAATTATTTGAGAGATTAAGGAAATACTAGCTGAGGTCTGAATCCTGCAAAATGCATTTTTAGTGTGAAGTCGGGAAAATTACTTGGTTTTATAGTAAATAATAAGAGACTTGAGGTTAATCTCGATAAAGTTAGAGCTATCCAAAGCATGCCTCCACCGTCAATCGAGAAAAAATTAGAAGCTTTTTAAGCCGTTTGAGTTACATCACTCGCTTCATCTCTCAATTAACCAACACTTATGAGCCAATATTTAGATTATTACGAAAGAAAAATCCTAGTGTATGGAATGAGGAATGTCAAGAGGCGTTAGATCGAATCCAAGCAATATTTACGTAACCTACCACTACTAATACCTCCTATGCTAGGAAGACAATTAATTTCGTACTTGACAATGATAGAAATAGCTATGGGAGGTGTCTTGGGTCAGCACAATGAGTCAAGAAGGAAGGAACATGCTATATACTATTTGAGTAAAAAGTTCACCGATTGCAAGTCTAGATACAATGCACTAAAGAAATTGTGTTGTGGTTGAGTATGGTATGCACAACGGCTCAAACGAGTGCATGTGCTATTACACCACTTGGCTAATCTAAAAAAATGGATCCTCTTAAGTACATCTTTGAGAAGCCATACTTGTCTAGCCGGGTTGCAAGATGGCAAGTCATGTTATCCGAATACGACATTATATACATGATAAGAAAAAAGATAAAAGGAAGTAGATCATTTAGCGAGATAATGCCATACACGACTATGAACCTCCGAGATTTGACTTTCCCGACGAAGTAGTTATAGTGGTCGAGAAAGAAGAGATGGGGTTGAAGGATAATAGGTGGGTCTTATATTTTGATAGGGCTATAAATGTGTTAGGAAATGGTATCGGTTCGATCCTAATTTCACCGAAAGGAAGACAGTTCCCTATGGCGATCAAGTTATATTTTGAATGCACAAATAACATCATCGAGTACGAAGCATGTGTGCATGGCCTAGAAGCGACTATAGAGATGTAGATAAGCAAGCTTGATGTATACGACTACTCTTTGCTCATAATCGATCGAGTGAAGGGAGAGTGGCAAATGAAAGATGAAAAGTTGAAGCCATATCAGGATTACTTAACAAAGCTGGCCAATCAGTTTGAGGAGATTGAGTTCACTTATCCGGATAGAGAGAAGAATCACTTTGCCAATGCACTAGCAACACTAGCCTCCATGATCAAAATTGAATGTGGGGTGAAGATTCAACCCATATGTATTGAAACTAGAAATCCTTCGCATACTATTGTGGTTTGATAGAAGAAGAGTTAGATGGGAAATCATGATACCATGACATTAAATAGTTCATCAAGAATAGGGAGTATCCAACCGATGCAACCAAGAATGACAAAAAGATGCTAAGAAGGTTGGCCATAGATTTTTATCTTGATGGTGAAATCTTATACAGAAGAAGTTTTGATGGCTCTTTGTTGAGATGTTTGGATGCGGTTGAAGCAAAGAAGACTATAAGAGAGGTTCATGAAGAGATCTATGCCACACATACTAGCGGACATATGATGACCCGATAGATTTATCGATGTGGTTATTTTTGGAGCACCATGGAGAAATATTATATCGATTATGTTTAAAAATGTCACAAATGTCATATTCATGTCGATCGGATAAACGCTTCACCAGCATCCCTTTTCAACATGGTATCGCCCTAGTCGTTTGCAATGTGGGGCATGGATGTCATCGGACCAATAAATCCTAAGGCAAGCAATGGTCACCATTTTATTTTGGTAGCAATTGATTATTTCACCAAGTTGGTTGAGGTTGCTTCCTTTTCACATATGACTCGGAAGGTCGTTTGTCAATTTATTGAAAATGATATAATCTACGAGATATGGCTCTCTCGAAACCTTGATAACGAGATAATGCTCAAAACTTCAACGAAAAATGATAACATATTTGTGCCGGCAATGAAAGATAAAGCATCGTAATTCCTCTCCATACGGACCCAAGATGAATGAAGTTGTGAAAGCAGTAAATAATAATTTGAAGAAGATTATCCAAAAGATGGTGATGTCATATAAAAGTCGGCATGAGATTCTACCATTTGCCTTGCATGCTTATCGAACAGTCGTTAAAACTTCAATAGGAGCGACTCCTTAGTCTCTAGTATACGGAATGGAAGCGAGTGATGCCACTTAGAGGTCGAAATACCTTCTTTAAGGGTCTTGAAGGAGGTTGAGTTAGAAGAATTTGAATGGGAAAAAATTCAATATGAACGAGTTAAATTTGATAAGTGAGAAGTGACTTGTCACTATATGTCATGCCTAGTCAGTATCGAAAAGAATGACCGAGCATATGATAAGAAGATGTGATGGAGGAGTTTTCAAGAAGGGGAATTAGTATTGAAGAAGGTGCTGGAGATATAGGGGCGGATCGAGTAAATGGGAACCAAACCATAAGGGTCCCTATGTAATGAAAAAGGCATTTTCGGGTGGAGCTCTCATTCGATAAACATGGATGGTGATGAAGTGTCTAAGCCGGTGAATTCGGATGTTGTAAAGAAGTATTACACTTAAATTGTAACTCTCTTTAATTCAAAGCAATGAATATTCATCAAGTTCTGGCTAGTCTAATTTATGTGTTACCATTTTCCTTTGCTTCTTATTTTCTTTTCTTTGATTGCCTATCATGATCAACTTACGATTGTTTTTAATTCCTTTTGAAAAAACCATATTCTCAAATGTGATCGATCCTTAAAAGCCTATTTTCTTGGTTTTTGGCAAGATGATGTATTCATATTATCTATGAAATATGACAAATAATTCAAATATCAAAGAATGACATGATAAAGGGATTTACCAAGGTCTTTAACGTGATCAAACCTTCCAAATCATGCTTACTTGAAACGTAAATCGTGGGACTCCTCATGTAGTACACTAAAAGAAGTCCACACAGGGGGTAAACCCAATGATACAATAAATAAAATCTAAAGTCTAAAAAAGAAAAGAAAGAAAAAGAGTTATCACATCCCCAAACCCTAATCGGATGGTGTTATATGACTAAAGGACTTGTGATCAACGTCTATGGTGTAATGCGAGGACGAGCCGACCGAAAAGGAAAAAAGGTTAGTAAGCCTTACACTTCGGGGACGAGGAATGGTGTCACCGAACAAGATGAGGAAGTGTGGTTTGAACGATCGAGACTTATACTTCTAACAAAGAAAAGCACAATTTATGAGCCGGGAATGCACATCAAATAATAACCTCATAACTCCCTATAGTTATCTCAGTTTTTTAAAAAAAGGGCCTATCACACTCCTCTAAACCAATATGGTCTTTCACACTACCCTAAGTTAGAATGGTCATTCATACCTTAGCTTAGTCGACGTGGTCCGTCATGGCATTTCAAGTTAATATGGTCCGTCATATCCTTTTAAGTCGAGTGGTCGGTGTGGTACGTCACATCCTGTAAGGTCGGAATGGTCTTTCACATCCCGTAAAAATCAAAGTGGCTTATCACATCCTATAAGTTTAGAGTGGTCCGTCATATCTTACAAGCTCGGAGTGGTCTATCACATCTTTCAAAAATCAAAGTGGTTTGTCACGTTGTTCAAAAATCGAGAGGGTCTGTCACATCCTATAAGTTTAGAGTGGTCCGTCATGTCTTACAAAGTTAGAGTGGTTTGCCACATCCTACAAGGTTAGAGTGGTTTGTCACATCCTACAAGCTTAGAGTGGTCTCATCACGTCTTTCAAAAATCAAAGTGGTCTATCATGTCTTTTGAAAATCGAGTGGCTTTTCATGTCTTTCAAAATCGAGTGGTCTACCACATCCTATAACTTTAGAGTGGTCTCGTCACGTCTTTCAAAATTAGAGTGGTCTCGTCACATCTCTCAAAATCGAGTAGTCCGTCACGTCTCCTAAAATTAGAGTGGTCTCGTCACATCTCTCAAAATCAAAATGGCTCGTCATGTCTCTCAAAATTAGAGTGGCCTATCACGTCTCCTAAAATCAAAATGGTCTCGTCACCTATTTCAAAATTAGAGTGGTCTTTCACAAATTCCAAAATCGAGTGGTCCGTCACCTCTTTCAAGATTAGAGTGGTCGGTCACATCCCGCAAGGTCAACGTGGTCTATTATGCCTTGCAAAATTAGTAGTTGGTCATCTTCTCGCCAAATCGTTAGTTATCGGTTAGGTTCAATGACTTTCTGTTTCATGTCTATATTTGCCTATTGCTTGTGTTATACATTCTCGATCCATTTTTCATTTCTTTATAAGGTTACTATACAAAACCAAGGAAAATGTTTCCTTTCAATGACTTTGCACCGTAAGCATTGTAAAGAGCGGACAATTGTTAGCACCTAATTTTTACTCCTTTTTATTTATTTATTTATTATTTATTTATTATCATGAAAATACCAAAAGATAAAAAATAAGAAAATAGAAAAAAAAGAAAAAAGAGAATTAAGGTAGTTAGTTTAGAAAAAAGGGTTTAATTGAAAAAATAAAAAGGTTGGAAACAATTAAAAGAAAAATTGAGGGCATTGAGAAAAAATCAAAGTTTCAACCCTTTAATTAAAATGATGAGGGATACAATTGGAACTAATTAAAATAAAAATTCCCAATTATTGGCAAGAGGAGGCTTAAATTAAAACACAAAAAAAAAAAAAACAAATTGAACCTAAATAAATGCATGAAAGAAAATCAAGGACCAAAGTGGGTTTTATCCAAAAAAACCCTATCAATATAAAACCCCATGCATTTTTCTATCATGGATTATTCACTGTCACCCTAAAAAAGGAGACCTAACTCGTTGTAATTTTCTTTCCCATGCGGATCGCTCCTCCCTCATGCCACACTCTCTCGCCCATTCTCGTCTCCGATTCTAGTCTCCCTCTTGCCTGCCTGTCTCGCTCAACCGGCCTCCCTCTCGCTTGCTCCCCTCACTCGCCGACGAACCCACATGCGGCAACCCCTCTTGCGAGCCAACCAACCTCACATGTAGCAACCCCTTCTTGCCAACCTACGCCAGCACACCCAAAGCCACCGGACTCGAGCCTCTCTCATGCCATAAACAACCCCATAGTAGCCCTCTTTCATGCCACAACCACCCCCATGTAGCGACCCTCTCTCATGACCAAAATCAGCCCAAAAGAGATCAAAAAAATCTACCAAAACCTTCCTAAATCGATTCGAAATCATTAGCCCTCAAAAAACCCTACGGAATAACCCTTTTTAGCCAGACCTTTCCCTCACCCAAAACAGCCACTAAAACACCACCAAGAAAGCTTTAAGATACCCCAAAAAACCCCTCAAAATTAGTCTCAAAACGAGCCCCGAAATAGACCCAAAAGTCTACCAAAAGCCCCCAAATTAGCTCTAAAACTGTCACTAATAGCCCCTAAAAACCTTTACGAGCATCACCTTTGGGTAGCTCCTTTGAACCATCAAAGCAAGTGCTAAAAATACCTCTAAACCAGCTTCAAAACCACCTAATAAACTCCCCAAAATACCCATTAAACGAGACGCAAAAGCCTATTTCAAAATAGCCCCCGAAAATTTTCCTTTTTTTTTGAGTTACCGAAAAGAAAGAAAAAAACTTTAAAAAGAAAAAAGAAGAAGAAAAAAGATTTTGTGTTGTGGTTTGGTTGCTCGCTTTTATTTAATTTGTTTTGACAGGAAACATATAAGATTTGCATCACATGTTATCTACGAACAGTCGCTCTCCTTTTTCGGGTAATAGAATAATCGATTATCATCGAGAACGAAGAGAGAAAGACTAACTTCAAGCTAGACATCGGAACCATAGGACCTTTGGGTAGAAATTCTAAAACTACTGTTTGTTTTGTATGTTTTTGTATCTATTTTCCCATCTTTATTTTCACCTTATTTTATTTATTATTTATTATATTTATTATTTATTTTTTTTGTTTTATTATTTTTTTTATGTGCATCATGTTTGAAAATAGGCCTTCGGTTGCTTTCGACTTATGTGATGAAGCCACTGAAGGGCTTTAATATATATATTTGTTTGCGTATAAGCTGTTGGTAGCTTCCTATTTAAGTGACGAAGTCGTCGGAAGGCCTCAAAATATTTTTGTTTATTTGTTTGCATGTGTGAAAATAAGTCACTCGGTAGCTTCTTACTTATATGAAGAAGTCACTAGCGACTTTTCAAAATAGTCATTTGCTTCTCTTGAGTGACATGAAGTTGCTAGTGGCTTCCAACCTTTGTGACTAAGTTGTCGGTAGCTTTTTATATCCATGACTCAAAGTCGTCGGCGACTTCCTATTTGTGTGAGTGAAGTTGTCGTTGACTCGTAGCTTATGTAAGTAAAAGGCTATCTACCTTTAGAAACTCACATATTTTTTGATAATAGGTCATGTTTGCTAATGATTAGCTGAAATTCTATTTTTTCTACCTTTTTTCCATTTTGATAGGGCATATAGGCCTTGGACCGGCTTGAATGCCTTAACTACTCTGTTTCACACTTGAATCATCTCGTCCTAAAATTTTATCAAATAAATTCACACGGATAAGTATAAAAACACAACATGAGAAAAAATAGATTTTCATATTCATAGACAAACAATGCAGCTTATCTTAGGTAGGATGGGATGGTGGTGACGTCATGTCTTCCCCATACGTAATCGACCCTTGACCCGGATATCTTTGTAGACCAGTATATTTAGGGTTTACCTAGTTCCCCCCAATTAGCTAGGTGGCGGCTCCCTTATCTTAGCCCCTTTCCCCATGCCTGTTGGGCCGACGTCGACAACATTTATGGTACTTTATAAGTAATAAAAAATAACTAAAAATAACACTAATGGAAAAGCCTTGGTTGAAGTTTCGTATCCACTTTCAGTTTAGTTATTGATCGTTGGTTTAATTATTTACCTATCCTTAACATGAATATTCATCATAAGAAAATAATTTGTATGTTGTTCTTAATCTTTCCTTAGTGATTCGTTAACCAAATATATGATACTTAATTAATTCTTTAGCTATTGAACAACCTACTTGACATACGATAGATTTAATTCAATAATAGCATTAAAACGAGAGAAAGATAGGTAAAGCTAAACCACTCTCCTAAACACTAGAAAGATGTAATTTTGTTATGTTTTCTAAGAGATTAAATGAAAATGCATTTATAATCATTAATACACGATTACTATCACAGGTAAGTTTAGATAAACAATTATATAGACTTGAATACTTAACTAGTAATAGACTATGATGATCAAGCAATTAGAGTGTAATCTAATAAATTAATCACACAACCAAAAAAAAAACATAAAATACTAAAAACTGAAAAGTTTAGAATTAAAAACTTGATATTATCTCACAACAATTAAGCCAAAAGTTTTAACTTCCTTTAACCAACATGGATGTTTAGTTGTTCATAATTGATTATAAAGGATGATTTTTTTTTTTTTTTTATCTATGGTGGTCTGCTAAAAGTTAGAATCTCCCTAGAATGAGAGAATGAATAAAGTGAAACCTTAACTTCTCTATTTATATCAAAAGATAGGGCTAAAACACACATATATAGTAACCCCACATGGACACATGACTTACTTGACTTAGGCACACGATCATGTACCATTTGCACTTTATCTCATGTCTTTTATTTCTTCATCTCTTGTCTCTAGCTACTGCCCATGTGATTTTTTCTCTTCATCCCATGTCTTTAGTTTTTGCTAGTGTGGAATTTGCACTTCATCTTGTGTCCCTAAATAATCAACTTGAATGAATTTGATACAAGCTAAATTAGGGTTTTCTTTCTCCATAGAAGTTATAGCCCTATTTATTATATTTCTAATAGATTAAGGCTTGTATCAATTGAATATCTACTGCTTGCATTATGAGCTAAATAATGAAACCGACTTAACTTGTTTACCCGAGTCTTAGATTTCCACTTTGCAGCTGAATTCCTCCATGATAACGACATATTTTAGACTCAAAACCTCATAAGAATTATAGGTATGCCTCTTAAGTTCTATGGGCTTATCCTTGCATCAATTGAGATTCTAAAATTCTAGATATGAATCAAACTCTATAACTAATCTAGATTCTAAATAGGATTTAGATCGACTTTACGGACTAGAATATGAAATATCATTTGGAGGCCCAAACAAACTTGGATTTTGACCCACTAGATTATTATAAAAAGATTGAGATGTCCTCTATTAGAATCTTTGAGGACTAGTTATTTCAAATCCAATTCTAAGACTTTAGAAAACCTATAAGAACTTCAAAAAGTCTAAGTTAATCATGTTGGACATCCACTCGGTTTCTTCCTTGTTTCATATGATCGGTAGCTTTTTCGTCTTATAAGTCACACTTGTCACATGACTTCTAAGCTTTCTTGGTGACTTTTGCTTCTCCTTGATTTTTTTTTGGGTTTCTTTGCTCATATTTGTCGTTTTACCTATAAAACCTAAAATCATTATTTTGATCTTAATTTTCTAAATATGATATAATAAACACTAGAAACTTCAATATAAAAGAGTATAAAAATCAAGCTAATATGTACTCATCAAATACCCCCACAATTAACTTTGCTAGGCCTCGACCAAAACAAACAAAACAAAACTAACTCACTTTTTTAGGAATCATGGTTGCATTTAGCTCATGTAACAAGCTTTTAAACCCCTATGTTATTCCCTCGTGGATGAGTTATGTCTCGTGAGTGCTTTCAAACTATAAACCCACAAAATTACTTAAATGAATGTCATGCTAATATGATTACCATTCAAGTATTGATGCTTAATTTAGAATTCAACTAAATCCAAAAATGAAATTGATCATGTTTAAGGCATCATTCTCATATCTATGTAGTTCTCTAAATTGATTTATGCATCTTTATAACCAATTACAATTCAAGCATGTAATACTTATTTTACCTTTATCCCTTTTCTACCACTACAAGCAAAGAAATAAATTGAGATTTCCTTTAACCAATTTTTTCCCTTTTCAATCACCTTAATTTTTCAAGGCCTTTAATAGAGGCAACAAGTTACTTAGTAAGTCATTAACCTAGAGTGCTTTTCATACTCACAATTCGAATTATCGATTGACATAAAAATAAACATTTTTGATGGATACTCCTAGTTAAAAAGCAACTCAAACCATTAGAGTATAATTTTTACTCAATTAGGCCAATCTTTTCTAATGGAATGCCTTCCAAATTTCTTTTTCAAATTTCCATAATAGTTAAAAAATCTGGTTTATTTAAACTGTGCTTAGGTATAATTTCCAAAAGATATTTACAAAGTTGGTGTTACTACCTAAATCATATTCAATTATAAAAGCATATAAAGCTTTCTAGCATGCATGTACTTCTATAATAATAATATCCTAAATAATCTCAATCATCTCATTAAATTTTGTTAAACTCATCATTAAACATCAATCAAGAAGAACATTATAGTAAACCATGGTATTTATTTTATCTTTCTATCTTTTTTATTTTTTTCATATTTTTTATATAAGGAGATAACCTAAAAATAAACATACAAAATACATAAACAAACAAAAAACAATAAAAGAAAACCTAAGTGTTACCCCCACACATAAATCGGATATTGTCCTCAATGTTCAACAAAATTAATCACAAAAAAATAAAACAAAATGCTAAGATAAAGGGTAAGAGATCAAATCTTTTTTTTTTTTTTTAACACTTAGAATAGAGGTGGTAGAGGCGATGGAAGATGTGTCATGAAGGCATTGTAGAGGTGGTTAAGTTGGTTGCTAACCATTTGAAAACAAGCCACTAAATTGCTATCCACATATTAGATTTGGTGATCTAAATAGTCAAAAGGACTATTGTATTTTATTTAGAAGTCATCCATGCATGAGGTAAGTTACTCTATCATGTACAATTGTGCACTCGAGTTGCCTTTTGATGGAATCTATTCAGCTACTCCTAGAGCCTCATCATTCTTATTGCCCTTACTCGTCACGTGAGGAACTCTTATTCTCTCACAATTGTCTCTTGGTCGATTGGATGAAGTATTTTTTTCCTTTCTTTTCTAGCAACCCAATCTTCATTAGCTTTTTAAAATTTATACAACTGGGTCTTTTGGTGTCGGTGTTATGGTGTTTTGATTGAATATCTTCAATTTCTCGATAATATAGGTGAGGAACTACTAATAATAAGGCCACCTTCACTAGACTTCTTACTCGTCAAGAAGTGTTTAGTTAGAATGTAGGTAAAGTCTACCTTCACCTTGTTGAAGATGAAGAATAAAATTCCTAACTTCAACTTACTTACCACACCATTACTTGTTTTCTTGCGTACTAAACATCCAAGCTAAGATTTGATGGATGAATTGAAATACAAGACTTATCATTGCCAAGCCTTTCAACTAAGAGGGATTGTATACCTCACTCTTTGAACCTATAATTTCCCTCTAAAAGGACCTCTCAACCCAATGGGTGGTTACCTTGCACCTTTGTATGGCTAACCAAACATATTTGCTATTTCAATTATATCATGACTAAACTTTCTACTAGCCACTCTAAATGTAAAATACTCACGAAGCTCGTAATTGTTCATCGGATAATGTTTTAATTTAAAACGAACTCAAACATTTCAATGTCAACTCTTTATAGGAGGGTGCATCTATTTTCAACAAACTAACCTATCCTATGATATTTAGCATTTCTCTAACCTTATTTAACTACCTAGTAACTTTTAATGCATGAAGATCAATGTACTTATTAAGCATTACTCTTTTATTCGTCAACACATTATTATGAAATTTTGGATCATCATTACCAAACTCAATTTAGGTACTACTCTCATATTCTTCAACACATTATAATGAAATTTTGGATTAGCATTAGCAACCTAATTTTTAGGTAAATAGGACCAATACCAAATTGGAGTGGGGAGCCTTCCCGTTAGGCCATCATTTTCCAATGAACCATCTTTTCGGGTAAGGCTATTTAATTCCTTTTATCTCTAGAGGTTGACATTGTTGCTCCTTGGTTAAGACTGAGTGGTAAAGATAAGGTTCTTTGGTTGGGATTAAGTGATGGAAGGGCTATGTTTGCTTTCGAGGAAGTTGAGTGGTATGGTAACTAGTTTTTATTTATGGAAAAGATTAAGAATTGCGGGAGGTGAAGAAATGAAAAATCTAGATCGGTACAAATGGAGATTTAGGGAAGATGAAGTTACATGGGTTAGGGTTTGGTATTTATAAGAGTCGGGTTTTATGAAGGAAGTCATATGGGTTTTGGCTAAGCAAGGAGTCATATGCTTAAATAAGATTTACATACAAATAATGCCTTTCCCCTTTCCGCATGTGTCTCTTTCCTTTTTCAAACTTAGTGCACCCTCACATATTATATACGATTATGTGGAATTCCTTTTACAAATCATGTGCAACCTTTTTACCTCTGCCTAATTTTCTTCTTTAGAATTTGAACCGCCTCATGTAAGTCACACGACTGTGCCAAAATTGTTACATAACCCATGTGATTCCTTATCGCCCGTATCTCTTTATTGTTTTTTTATAAAATCACTACATCACTACCTTGGTCACAAGGGTATGCCTTTTCCGAAGGTCACCCCATGTTGAAACTTCCTACCTATGTTATATCTCTCATTGGTCTAAGTTTCCAATCATAATTCATGCACATAAACTTGCCTACTTACATGTATAAGTGGTGCTTCTAGGTTACTCGTCCCCGTGGCTTCCTTTCTTGGTTAAGATTTTTAGCCATAACACACACACACACACACACATATATGCCTTTTTAAATGCACAAACTGTACTTCTTCATTCTACCCATGTGTATGTTTCTTCTCTTCCTTTAACATGCTAAAGTTCACCTATTGTTGCAAACATCTTTTAAGTCAATTCAAGCATGAAGGATTTTATAACAAAATTAAACAAACAAAATTAAACATTAACTTAAACAACATAATTTTTACGCTACCTCTTAATAAGCATTTTTATTTAACGTCATTGGCTCCATGTTACCTTTTTCATCAATAGAGATTTTTCATCTTCTAGTTAGAAATCATCCTCCCTTAGACCTTAGCATCAATCGCATCAAGGATATTGAATCAAATTAATTCACCATTAAATATCATGGTGAGAGCTCCATCGTGGACATTTATGGTTGTCCTAGCTATCTTGAGGAACGATCTCTCTAGCAAAAAGGGTTCGAAATTATAGGAAACGTTCTCTCATATGTTCAAGACATAAAAGTCAATTAGGAACATAAAGTTATTCACTTGTACAAGAACATCTTATACTAATCCTTCGGGGTAGGCATTAGTGCAATCCTTTAAGTGGATCATAACATTAGTTTCTTTTATAGATCCTAGATTCGGTGAAGCATAAATAGAATATAACATAACATAGATTGATGCTTCTAAATCTAGCATAACTTTTTTTTATCTTAGTATTACCAATCCTAAAAGGTATCATGAACATACTTAGATTCGTGTCTTTTGAGGGAATTTTTCTTTTAAACATAATGAAAACATTCTCTCCCATGATTACCTTTTTATTGTTGCCTAGTTTTCTCTTATTCGTGTACAAGTCATTGAAGAACTTGACATACCTTGGTACTTACTTTATTGTCTCTAAGAGAGCTATGTTTACCTTAATCTTGCTAAACGGCTTAAAGATCTCATTTTCTTTCTCTTTCTTCATCTCCTTTTTCCTAGGCTTTTCTAACTTGTTAGGAACGAGTGCATGGTTCGTTGAAAACTAAATAAAGGGGTCGAATTTCTCTTAGAGCTTAGTGTAGCCTCGTTTATTGGAATACTCTCCTTCTTATTTCTAGATCCAACTTTTCTTCCTCAGTTGCCTCAAATATCAATTTGCTCGGTTTCTCCACTAGACCATCGCTTCTCAATGTCATAGAACTCATATTCTTCTTAGGGTTTATCACCATTTGGAATGGTAATTTCCCTTTGGATTGAGCCTCTAGATGACTTACGGTAGTCACCATTTGACTCATATGATTTTTTAGGTTCGAATGCTTGGACCTTATCTCGCTGGAATTGCTTTATGCTCAAGGTAAGAGACTTTACCATTTCTTATAATAAATAATCCGAGTGTTGGGGGGCTTATTGTTGAAAAGGTTAAGGTTGATATCCTTTTTACCTTTTTCAATAGAAGTTCTACCTTTTTTTATTAATTGTCTCCATATTTCAAATTAGGGTGGTCTCTTCAACTAGGATTATAGGTGTTGGAGAAAGGGTCATATGGTCTTGATTGATCACCCTTAAAATTCCCAACAACATTAACCTATTTAGTGTATCCCTTATGCGAGTGTTGGACACACATTCGTGGTGTGATTTGTAATGGAAAAAATTCCGTAAGCTTTCATAGCTTATAGGCTTCCCACGGCTATCTATCTTACCAATGAAGTCGAGTTTGACATTTCGTTGCTCCAAACTAGATATATTGACTTTATTTATCCTTTTTGGTGCATGATCAACACTTGTACCAAACTATTGAGAATTTATAGTCATATTAGATGTTAGAGCTCTTGTAGCATCGAGTATCTTACCTACTAGTGCTCCTCCACTAGCGAGCATTTATCATGTTCCTCTCCATAAGTAGCAATCCTTTATAAAAGCATATAAATAGAAAACTATTAAAAATCGATGGTCCGAGTAGCTGGCATACAACTTCTTAAATCATTCCCAATACTTATACAATGCCTTTCCATTGAACTATCCGATACCACATATCTCTTTTCATATACTCGTAGCTCTCGAAGTAGGGAAATTTTTTAACAAGAAGGCTTGCTTTATTTTTTTTGATGAATTAATGGATCTCGTATGGAGATCGTACAACCAATCATCGGCATGCTCATCTAATGAAAATAGGAATGCTTATAATTTTATCTATTCCTCTAATACCCCTTATGACATCATGCTTGAGCATACCATATGGAACTCTTTTAAATGCTTATGGGGGCCTTATCTAGTAAGGCTTCGGAATTTTAGCAACAAGTGTATTAGTTTCAATTTTTATTCAAATACAACATCAAGATTAGGGAACTCAATACACAAGAGTCTGTAGATTAAGATTAGGAGTGGTCGGTTTCTTTAAAGTTCTATTCGTTATTTTTGTAGCCATTACTTCTCCTTTAGAATAACTTGATGATAAGAATTCAAGAATGATGGTTATGCTCGGTAAAGCAAAAATTGGTCATATACCAACTCGATATAAAAAATTCTCTCTTGGATATCTCAATCTTCTCTATCAAATCTAGTCTAGCTTCCCTCCTCAACTTGCTCGGTTTTGTTTTTGGTTCGGGGTTGAAAATCGGATCATGTGATTGCGACCTAGTCATATACCAACTTCGATAGAAACAATACGAATAATCAAAATACCAAAAAAATAATTTATTTAAACGTAATTCTTCCCGAAAACGATGTCAAAATTTGATGGCATGTCTTACCACTAATAAATTAGTTATTTGTAATTTCCTCATAGAACCCAACCATAAGGGTGTATCTAGGGTGAGCAAAGGTTGCACCTATAAGGAAGTGGCCTAATTAATAGTTTCTATTGTCCGATTGTTCTATAATATAATGGAATTAAAGTAGGGATTTGTGTTTATGGTAATTTGTAAGCAATAAAAAATAACTAGAAATAACAATGACAAAAATGCCTTGGTTGAAGTTTCATATCCACTTTTAGTTTAGTCATTGATCATTGATTCAATTATTTACCTATTTTTAACTTCAATATTCATTGTAAGACAACAACATGTATATTGTCCTTAATCTTTTTTTAGTGATTCGTTAACCAAATATATGATAATTGATTAATTTCCTAAATATTGAATGACATACTAGACGCTAAATAGATTTAATCCAATAATAACATTAAAGTAAAGAAAGACAAGTGAACCTAAACCACCCTCCTAGATGCTAGAAAGATGTAATCTAGTTCTATGTTTTTCAAAGAATTAAATGAAAATGCATTTATAATCATTAACCCTTAGTTATTACCCGGACAAATTTAAACAAGCAATTATATGGATTTGAATACTTCGCTAACAATAAATTATGATGATCAAACAATTAGCACACACTCTAATAAATTAATCACATAGCCATAATCAAATCATGTAAGGAGATATAAAATACTAAAAAAACATAAGTTTAGAATTAAAATCTAATAGTATCTCACAACGATTTAACCAAAGCTTTAACTTTCTTTAACCAAGATGGATATTTAGTTTTTCATAGCTAATTATAATGGATGATTTTCTATTTATGATGGTTGTTAAAAGCTAGAATCTCCCTAAAATGAGAGAATGAATAAAGTGAAACTCTAACTTTTCTATTTATAGTAAAAAGTAGAGTTACAACATACACATGGCAGCCCTACATAGACACATGGCTTGCTTAACTTAGGCACGATCATATGCCATTTGTAATTTATCTCATGTCTTTCACTGCTTCTTCTTGTGTTCCTAGCTATTACACGTGATTTTTTCTCTTTATCCCGTATCCCTAGCTTCTGCTCGTGTGAAATTTGCACTTCATCTCACCTCTCTAAATAACTAGCTTGAATGAACTTTATACGGGTTGAATTAGGGTTTATGTTATTCATAAAAATTATAGCCTAATTTCTTATTTTTTTTAACTCATTAAGGCTTTCATAAATGGGATATCTACAATTTAAGTTATGAGCTTAAAACTAAAAACAATTCAGACTCGTCAACCTAGCCTTAGGATTCTATTTTGTAGCTAAATTTCTCTATGATAACGACCTAGATTGGACTCAAGACCCTCATAAGACTTCTAGGTATGGCTCTTAAGTATTCCATGGGCTAGGTTTTACATCAATTGGGGCTTTAAAACTCTAGATATGGATTAAACTCTATAACTAATTTGAACTCTAAATAGGATTCGGATCGGCTTTCTAAACTAGAATATTAAATATCATTTGGAAGTTTAAATGAACTTGAATTTTGACCCACTATATCATTATTAAAGTATTGAGACATCCTCTATAAAGTCTTTGAATACCATTTCTTCCAAATCCAAATCTAAGGCTTCAAAAAACCTACAAAAAGTTTGAAAGGTCTAAGTTAATCATGTTAGGCATCTACACGATTTTCTTTTTTGCTTCACATGGCCAGTAGCCTTTTCCTCTTGTAAATCACACGGTCATATGACTCATAAGCTTCCTTAGTGACTTTTGCTTCTCCTTGCTTTGGTTTTGGGTTTCTTTGCTCAAATTTGTTATTTTTCCTATAACACTCAAAATTGTTATCATGATCTTAATTTGCTAAATATGATACAATAAACACAAGAAAGTTCAATGTAAAAGGGCATAAAAATTATGTTAAATATGCACTCATCGGTAGTACCAGCATCTTCAACATTTGTATTGGTATCTACAACACGAAAAAGATGTAAGATAAGAGTATCTCAATAGGTGCAACATGGATAGTTTTATAAAAATTTTCATTACATGAATACCATTAAAATTTTTTTTCTTATTTGGGCCCACTAGAAGATGCCAACCTAGTATACCATAGCCTTTAAGTTTGGCTTTTTCTTCATTAGTGTGTCACCTCACTATGACCATTAGGCTAGTAGGGTCTAGTCTCAATGAAAACATGTAGTCATATTAACTTCAATATTTAATAATTTAGCCTCAACCTTTAAACCCTTTATCCTATTTATTATTTTATTTATTTCATAATTTTATTCAAATTTTAATTCACATGTGCACATTTATTATTATTATTGTTGTTGTTGTTGTTGTTGTTGTTGTTGTTGTTGCTGTCTTCTGCTATTAATGCTATTATTTTATTATTACCATTACTATTAATATTACTATTATTATTAGTTTTGCTCTTACTTAAATGTCTAGATTTGTAGCATAATTTATCCATTATTTTATCACAAAAATAAATGATCAAAAATCAAAGAGAGAGAGAGAGAGAGAAAGAGAGAAGAAAACATAAAAATTAGGTTAATTTCTTAATTATTTATATTTGCATAAAAAATGAAAACACAAAAAAATAAAGAGAAAAAGTAAAATACAAAAAAATGTGGTTAATTGTTTAAAAAATACACTTGAGGAGCAATTAAACAAAAGTAAAAGAGCAAAAGCTGAAATCATAGGATACGGGGTGCAACTAAAAGAATAGGAATTGAAGTCAAAGGACGTAAGAGTGTAATTGAAAAATCAAAAGAAAAAAAAATAGAAATCAAGGATGTAGGGTTTGATTGCAAGAATTTGAGTGAACAATTAACCAAACTTAGGCTGCCACGATGTAAGCTGCCGCGATGTAAAGCTGCTCGGTGCGGTTTTGCATCAATGAAATTCGAGTCGCGATGCAACTTTTGCATTTATGAAAAAGTTTCAAATACGAATTGAGTTTTTAAGTAGGCTTTCAAGCCAAATGTTTTCGCGGTGCATTGCATGTCCCACGCATGGTTTCGGGTCATAGGACATCGATGCGCATTCGACGAGCGCGAGACGTGGTCATGTGCACTTGCAGCTGCGTCTAGCACTCCATGAATGTTCGATGCTGTAATAGTGTTTTAGCCTCTCTCTTAGGGCTCGAGGTGGTACAAAATGTTATCGAGCAAGTCAATTTAGTAGGCTAAGAAAGTACACGTAAACTCCAACTCCGACAATGTCATCGATGCATAAGTGCTTAAATTTCATTGGATATGAAATTGTAAATTTTTGGTTAGCAAGTATGAATGTTTCTCTCATGATGAAATATGTGATATGTTTCAATGATTGATGAATGCATAACTTATTTACTTAATGAACTACTTAATATGTTTGATGCTGATCGATATTGTTGAATGTGCTTGTGTGTTACATTATGCATCATGGTAATAGTATTTAAATGGTTGTAATCAAAATAACATGGTTAAGAAAAATCACAATGGCAAGGGTGTGGTAAGGAAAAATCACAACGGTGGGGTCAAGTCATGTGGCTATCCATCATGAGGGAAATAATGGACCTCCAAGTAACGAGATGTCGATAGAGCATGTCTTTGAGTTGTTATGATACCAACAATAGAAGCATGATGAGTAGATGGAAGTCTTGATGTCTATATAGTAGGCTGCGAATCGAGCCTAGGCTGCCATGCAGAAAGATGACATAGTGGAGTGGTTTTGAAAATTCGGTTCGAAAGAGTTTTTGGGCAAGGCTAATCTAATGGTGGGCGAGGAATGGATTGAGTCCCTTAAGATGATCTTCGAGCAAATGGCAATGGGTGATGCGGATAGGGTGTCATACGCCATATTCATGCCGACCAACGATGTGTGGACATGGTGGGAATCGATAAAGGTTTCCTTGAATGTGTCTAACCTTACATGGGCATAATTTAAGGGAGTCTTTAATGAGAAGTTCTTCCCTATAAGTGTGAAGTTGAAGAAGATTCAAGAATTTATGAAGTTGGAACAAGGGGACATGTCGGTGGTCGAGTATGTCCGTAAGTTCGAACATGGATGTTGATTTACGACCTTTATTTTAGGGGTTCTTTGAACGGGATAAGGGGCATTTCTTGAGGGGTCCGAAACCTAAAGTACGAAGTTTAGTGTGGTTGTCCGTAAATGATTATGTGATATGGTCACCAGAGCACTAGAAATTGAGGAAGACTGTAAGGAGGCAATATTGTTATAGTAAGCAAAAAAGCCATATGTTGCCAATAATTTTGGTGAGCGGTATTGTGAAACCGGATCAATTTGAGAGGATAAGGCCAAACGATAACAAGAAACCTAGAATGGTCGAGGGCGATAGAGAATGGCTAAGGGGCGGTAGAGGGCGGACACATCGGACAAGCTAAATTGTGTTAAGTGTGACTATAAACACAATGATGAGTGTTTGGCTAGCGGAAACACTTGTTACTTTTGTAGGGCACACGACACGTAATTTTCCAAAAAAAGAGGGTTGTACTAACAACATCGAGTAGAGTGTACATGATGATGCACAAACAAGTCAAAGAGGACTCACAACGTGAAAGAATGGAGTAAGTTAATTTCGAGGATGAAATTCTTATAAGGAGGGGAGATTGTAATGACCCATACCTTTATACAATCATATGCATGTTTTTATGTATTTAGTTTGATGTCTAATTAATTTGCTTGATGATTAATGTTTAAATTTTGGTAATGCATGATTGTTACCAAAAAATAGCTATATCAAGACATGCCGGGTTCGTTGTCGAAAATAGTAATATCTCGATGTCTTGGTTTCTGTCGTTGAAGCCGCCACATCAAGACAAGTTGTATTCGTTGACGAAACTACTACATCTAGACTTCGTTGCTTTCATTGATGAGTTTAATATTTAACTTAGGTTTTGCTACCAAATGCCATGCTATTATGCTATGTGAATATGCTATAAAAGCCGACTAAGTACGGACTAGCCGGTTTTCGTTGACGAAGAATGCTTGCATCTAGACATTGCGGTTTATGTCAACGAAAATTGCCATTATCGTGGCATTAGTTTTTCATTGAGGAATATTATGTCCAGCCATACATAGTGACATATTAGTCCCTTTATTACGAAAATCACTTAAAGATACATTAATTATGATTTCTAGTTGAATTAAGGGATTAAATAACATATATTAAATAATTGAGAGAGACTTATTTTTTCCTTGAGATAATGGAATGTTAGGAGTCACCACCATGCCTTGCATGGGGTGACTCGACCAAAGAGGTGTCATACTTGTAGAATTTTAGGCCATTGTATATTGCATGGTAGGCCTATATAAAGAGAGATTGAGACCATGACTGATTCTTTTTTCCATTTGAATAATGCTGTAAGAGAATAGGGAGAATTGCTTGAGTGAGAGCTGCTTGGAGCTACTGTAGCTTATTAGAAGTCTTGGACCGGTTTTAGTTGCCATTTTCTATCTCCTAAATCTAGACCAACTAAGTGTAATCCATTCAACTACACTACAAGACCCGGGTTTAGACATTCTAGACATGTTGAGCTTGATTGTTGCTATGGTTGTTTGCTAAATGAAAAGGAGCCTAGAATTGCCATGTAAATCCTAGATAAATATGGGATGAACTTGGTGTACCTTGTGTGGCTAAATGGAATGCTTAAATTTGCTTGATTGTATTCTGCCATGCTTGGCTTGTATTCTATTGAAATTGCTTGGCTTGTGATTCTACCAAAATTGCTTGGCTTGTATTACGTCGAAAATGCTTGGCTTATGTTACGTCGAAATTGCTTAGGTTGTGATTCTATCAAAATTGCTAGCTTGTGATTCTGGAAAAAATGCTTGGCTTGTGTCCTGTCGAAATTTCTTGGCTTGTGATCCTACCAAAAATGCTTGGCTTTTGTCCTATCGAAATTGCTTGGCTTGGTATTTTGTCGAAATTGCTTGACTTGTGATTTTGTCAAAAACGCTTGGCTTGTGTTCTATCAAAATTGCTTGGGTTGTATTCTATTGAAATTGCTTAACTTATGATTCTATCAAAAATGCATAGCTTGTGATTCTATCAAAATTGCTTAGCTTGTGTGGCTGCCATGCTTGGCTATAACATGTATTGGATTCATTTTAATGCATAGAGGTTATTAGCATAATTATGTTATCATTAATTTGTTGACGATATTTGGTTGCTCGAAGCATTCAAAGGCATGCATTCATGGCGTGGCATAACATAGCATTGGTTTTCATGATGCATGTTTTAAATAAGAGAAGCCACCCTCGGGAATGATCCGGTGTATAACCAAGGAGTTGAACATTGAGAGGCCACCCATAGGAATGATCCGGTGTATACCTAAGGGTTGGTCCTCGACTAAATGTTGTCTAGTTTTATGGTTTTGTAAAGGTTTTAAAAGAGGCATGAAATGACATTGGTTTTCATGACTCATGTTTTAAACAAGAAAAGTCACCCGTAGGAATGATTTGGTGTATACCTAAAGGTGGAACATAGAGAGTCCACCCATGGGAATGATTTGGTATACACTAAAGGGTCGGTCCTCGGCTATGGTTTTCGTTAAGTTTTTAAAAAAGGAAAATGGTTTTCTTCCTAAAAATATGCTTTCATAAACTCATACATGATTGCACTTTACGAGCGTTAATCCATTCTTTATGTCTTATGGTGTAGGTGACCGCAACGATGCTTTTGAGTAGGCTATCGCAAAGATAGTGTTGGTGGATACTTTTGGAGTTTGGAGAAAGGTGTACTTTTGTCTAGGCATTTAGGTCTTAGGCTATTTCTAGCTTATGTTTACATGTCATAGCATGATTTTGTTTGTAAATGTTGAATGTTAACGACCTTATGGGCAAGACAAGCAAGTAAAAAGTTTATTTTGAATAGAATGAAGTATTTTGCTCAAAGCTTATGTTCCTTATGTTTATGTAGCTTCAAATATTTAGAGATCCCATGTAAAGAAATCATAATGTTTTCATATAGCTAGACCCTTATTTTTCACTATGAATTCACATGATAGTACGCTGTCATGAAATTGCGACAGACTTAGGCTACCACGGATACGAGCTACTCGGAACAGGTTTTTCATCAACGAAATTCTAAGTCGCGATGTAACTTTTATGTTGATAAAAATTTTTAGATACAAATTGAGTTTTTAAGTAAGTTTTCAAGCAAAATGTCTTCCGTTATGCATTGCATGTCCCACACATGGTTTCGGGTCATAGGGCATCGACACGCATTCGATGAGCGTGAGAAGTTGTCGCTTGCACCTTGTAGCTGCATCTAGCACTCCATGAATGTTCGATGTTGTCGTAGTGTTCCGGCCTCCCTCTCGGAGCTCGAGGCGTTACAATTTAGTTTCTAGGTCATTGGGCTAAAGTTGTTTGGCCAATAGGCTTAAATGAAAGACCGTAAGAAGTATTTTAAGTGAAAGGGTATTGTTGAAAACTTTTAAGAAAAGTTCATTAAACCTAATACAAGATTTATAAATGGAATAAGATTATCAAGCTATACAACTCATAAGAGAGAGGTTTGGTTGAAATTTCCCTTATAGAAAGAAAGGTGCAAAATTCCCCTTACAAAAGAAAAGCGTACAATTTCCCTTATAGAGAGAAATTGGTGCACAAATTTCATAGCAAAAAGAGATTGGAGCTACCACTTTTTTTTGTCACCTTTTTTTATTGGCATTTAAGTTGTGTGAATTTTCACTAGATATCGGATACTTAGATAGTTTAATCCATTATCTTATTACTGCACTTCTAGAGGTAATGATCTAAATGATCTCTTAATATAATTATAAGATTCAACGATGATCTTGAGAGTTTAGATAGAGGAAAATAAATTTTTATTATTTATTTTGCTTCTTCATAGGATTTTTTCCTTTAATAACTATTAAAGCCCACATTGAATATTTAATTATATTATTGTTAATTAAAATTAATTATGATTAATTATCATTATAGTTCTATAATTTTTTTTAAAAAAATTGATTTTTTTAAAAAGAGAGAGTGCGCGTGCTTGGCTAAGGCTGGGCATTGGCTAATGGGCGGACTAGGCTTATCGCTGGGCATTGGCTAGTGGGCTTACGAGGCCAACGTTGAATGTTGGCTATTACGCATGCTAGGTCAATGCTAGACATTAGCCGAGTGGGCGTGCTAAGCCAATGCCGAGCATTGGCTATAAGGCTACGTCAATACGCATTTTAGGCTCGGGGCCAACACTAGGTGTTGGCTAGTGCACACTCCGGGGCCACCACTAAGCATTGGCCAAAGGGTTGTGTTAGTAGGTGCACCGAGTTTAATACTTAGCATTGGCTAGTAGGCACACCTAGGCACAAGGCCAAGCCTAAGCTAGGTGCGGGGCATGCCATAGCTTGCCTAAGCCAACCCATAGGCCTCAAAAGCACAAAGCCCAAGGTTTAGAAAAGTAAATTTAAGAAATTTTATATTTTTCATGAAATGAACAAAAAATTCACATATTTATAATTATCATAAAGTGAAAATGTTTCATTAGTTATTTAATATGTATCAATGTGATTAAAATATAGGTGAATGGTATGGATGAGTCTACCTGGATTTTGAGAATGTATGCTTATAATTTTTTGGTTAAATATGTCCTATGTATCCTACCTTCTCTATTATTTTAATGAACCCTTTTCTCTCATCTCACTTCTCTTGAATATAACTTAAGGTTTCTAATTTAAAAATTATAAAATTAAAGATAGATTAGTAAAATTGGTATATGAGAAGATGCTAAGAAAGAAGATAAGATTCAAATCCAAATGAAGATTTAAAACTTTTTTGCCTAGGTTTCGATCCATTAGTCTCCTTATGACTCGAGGAGACTAGTTTTAGAAATCCATTACCATTCATCAACTTTTGAGTCATGTATGTGTAGTTTGCATGATAGGTTTAAATATGAGTTTGATGTGATTAAACTTTTGAATGCATGATATGATTAATTTGATTAATTAAATAATTAGACCTAATAGTAGAATATCCTTCAATCAAATATCAATTTATTTGTCTTCTAACATTATGAGGAGAAAACATCTTGGTCGTTATTGACTTATTGAGATAACTCAACGTCACTTCTTCCTTGAGGGTATTAAATAATGGGCCATGGAATGTGCCTAAGCTGTTTGGATCTAAATTGAAATGAATTATTAGATTTATTGAGATAAATGAAGGCCCAACGAATTCATAGGCATGGATTAGTATTCACATAACATGTGAGATGACTAAGAATTGTCATACCAACGAGATTAGGGATTGCATCAAATGTAATTGGTAAGGAGTTACATATCTAATTCTTTCGCATATGACTTCTTGAGATAACTCAAGATAACTTAAGGTTAATACATGATTGGTTGGGATCCTAACCCACTAAGAAAAAAATCAATAAATTTTCTTAAGTTCTATATTAAACGTTACATAACTTGAAAAAAATAGTTAGAGCAAATATAAAATTTCACTTCTTAAGTTATGATTTTTTTTTATTTTTAGAAAATACAAATTAGTTAACCAAACCGTATGCTTTTTCTATCCTATTAAGTTGTTACATGGTATGATAAGCAATACATTGATATGATTGATAATTGATAGAAGTAATGCCTTTAGTGGCACAAACATCATTGAATGAAAAATGAATCGAGAACTATCCTTCACATGAGTAGATACTCTATATGATAGAGACATCTCTCTTAGCTAAGTGTCCTTAAGATCGGGTTGAAGCTTATGTAGCATAGCTCAAGCATAAAGATGATATGATTACTACTCAAAGTATCATACTTGGTTGCTATGACATTAGAACATAGGTGCTATCTTAAAGGCATGAGCACTTATGATATCATAGCAAACCTAAACAACCTAATTGAGAAGAATACCAAGTATAGGCACTATAAGATAGTAAAGAAACTTTTAGAACCAAAATGGATAAATGATCAAATGTTGAGAAGCACGTCACCGAGATGATAGGATATATCAACAGATTGGCTAAGCTTGAAGTTGAAATGGATGTAGAACTATCCATTGACTCGACATTACAATCATTGCTTAATAGTTTTAGATAATTTATCATGAAATTTAACATGATGCACATGAAAATTTTTTCAAGAGTTGCTACCCATACTCAATAAAGTTCAACTCGAGATAAATAAGAAGCATAAGACTATTGTTCTTCTTATTGATAGGTGTAAAGGAAAGATAAAGATAAGACCAAACCCAAGTAACAAAAGAAGAAGCTTTCTACTTGCACTTACTAAAAGGATAAAAAAGATTGAGGCTCAAAATAGCTAAAAAGATATAGTTTGTTTTTATTGTAATAAAGTATCTAGAAGAGGTATTAAAGAAGAGTTCTACTAGCACCTTAGATATTTATTTTATATAAGCTAATGTTTTTTACTTCTAATCCCACCTCATAGGTATTTGATACCGGATATAATGCTCATATTTGTACAATTGTGTTGGGACTTAGAGAATTAAGGAAGTTTCTTCGGGAGAGGTTGACTTGCATGTAGGTAATGGAACAAGAGTTGTACCATTGGCTATAGACACTTAAGTGTTGGCACTACCTTATGGGCTTATGTTTAAACTTAAAAGCTGTTATTACATTCCAAGTATTACGAGGAACATTATTTCAATTTCTTTTTGATGGCATGTTGTACCACCAACACATTAATGATTTATATTTTTCTTATAGAGCTTTCAATCACGATAATGTAATCAAGAAAAGTATAGGTCGAACCCATAGGAAAAGAGGCTAGATTGACTATTTTTTTAGTCGAGTGTTCTTATAGTGTCAATGGGGGTTTTTATGTTTGGGGAGCTTAAAAAAATAAAATAAATTGAAATAAAAATATTAAAATATCTTGGTTGAACTTCGGTATCCACTTTTACTTTGGTTGGTGGTCATCGATTAAACAATTAACTTATCTTTAATATGAATAATTACTATGTGCTAACAACATGTATGTTGTCTCCAATCTTTTCTTACTTAGTCGTTAATTGAATATACAATACTCACTAAATTCCTTAACTACTAAACACTAGATAGATTTAATCCAATAACATCATTAATCAAAGAAAGACAAGTGAAGCTAAGTCTGTCTTCCTAAGTGTTAGAGAAATTGTAACCTAGTTCTATGTTATCAAGAGGATTGAACAAAAATATGAAAAATAATTATTAACCTCCGAGTTACTACCTTAAGTAGGTTTAGACAAGCAATTACATAGACTCGAATACCTAGCTAGCAATAAGTTACTATGATCAAATAACTAGCATGCACTCTAATCAATTTAATCATAAAATTATAAATCAATTATACATAAAAATATAAAATACCCAATCAATATAAGTTTAGAAATAAAACTCATAATTTCAAAGCGATTTAACTAAAAGCTTTAACTTAATTCAACAAAGAATAAAGTTTAGCTACTAATAATGTTAGTGTAAGTGCCCAAGATCCAAATTTGTTTGGATGAGTCGACTTATTATATTATTAGATCATTTATATAGTTTATAATAAAAAAAATATTTCTATTAATTCTTATCATTTACATTTACTCATTGAATAGACTTAGAAAAAAGTCCATACAATACGCATCCGCATAAGTGATTGATAGAAAGATGTAAGATAAATGCTAATACATATAAATGATATCGCTAAATGTCCTAAGTCATAGCATGGTTAAGAATGGACATTGATTATATACGGTTAGACTTGTGAGTGTTATGCTCATACTATATTATAGTAGTAGGAGATCTTACACGTATTGGCATAATAATGGCAAAGCAAGCATTTAAGGTGGTTTATATTAGAGAAAATATCACTAGACTTGACTCACCATAACAATCCATTTGGTTTAGTCTATGGGAATCTCATACGGGATGGGTACAACTGGTCCTTAGACTTGAGGTCATCATGGTTATCTCATTGGAGGATTTATCTACTTTGACACTCATTTCGATGGACCCGGTAAAGGGTTGCATGTGGGTGATTTGTTGGGTACACTAGGAATCTAATAGAGGTAGGTGAATATTAGGATAGGACATGTCATTCCTTTTACACTAAAAGACTTATCACATTGTACTTTGATGAATGTTTACTCAAGAAATTTTTGTCCACGGTAGGAGTACACCAATAGAGCATAGTTGGTTTACTCTAAGAGCTAAAATATTTAAGAATCGAAGAAAACTTGTGTGATCATGATCGCACAAGACTAATAACCAAGTTCAAGATCACACTATAATATGTTGACATGAGAACTGAATTGTATGGTAACCATGCTTATGGAAGGTAATTGTGAATTAATTAATCCTCTTAGAGAATTAGACGAGTCATGTGCCTTGCTAGAAACGAATCTTGACTTATGTATCAAGAGGTAAAAGAGATGTCTTTTATTCTTGATACATTGTTAATATATTTTAGAGCCTATTGAGTCACATGCATAAGTTTAAGCATTTACATGATTAAAGAGAAGAAAAATTTTTGGAAAAATTTCTAATTATGAAATTTTTCTATTTTGAAAAGGGTTTTCAACAATGAAAAGTTTCATAAAATGAAAAGGTTCCTAAAATGAAAAATTTTCAATTTTAAAATCAATTTCCTAATTTGAAAATTAGTTCCAAATTTGGAATGAATTACCTAAAATATAAATTAATTTCCTAATTTAGGTTTAAGGATAATTTAAGAAAATGTTTCCTAATATGAGCCTCCTAAAATTATCTAGCTTAATTTATTTGGATAGTTTAAATTAATTGATTAAGCTAAAATAGTTTTGGGCCAATAGGTTTAATGAAAAGCCTAAAAGATATTTTGTTTGAGGATAAATATGAACTTTATTGTATAAGGATGAATGTTTTAAAGATAAAGATAAAAAAGCCCATATACAAAATAACTCCTAATCCTTGAAGGATTAGAAAGTAACAACCTAGAGTCCTTTAGGGACTCATTGCAACTTATCCTTGTCCATGAAGGACAAGGAAGCCTCTCCCTTACATATATGAGAAAAAGTTATGGCAAGCACAAAGCTTTTAGGGGAGGCAAAATTCAGCATGATAAGAAAAATAATAGCCGGGGCACATGGCTTAAAAAGAAAAAGAAGGAGAAATTTGTTTTCTCCCAAACCCTATTACATCACCTCTTCTTTGGTTGTCATAAAATTATCATGATTAGATTTTTATAGGAAACACTAAACAAGTTAGAAAAGGTAGAGCTAGCACTCTATCAAATTTAAGTGCTTTTTTTACGGATGCTTAGATTATGTGAATTATCGATAGAGATCGGATACTTGAATGACTCTTTTATATAAAGGTTTAAATCTGCACTGCAAGAGGTAATTCTCTATTTATCACTTTAATTCATGAATATATGGTTAGTTGATTCAATCTTAGACCTTTTAAATGGAAGAAAATTTTTATTCTATTATGCACCTTCATAGGATGCATGATCCTTTAATTAGTATCGGAGACTCCATTGAATCTTTAATTGTATATTTTGTTAATTATGACTAACTATATAAATTAGCTATTCATAATTATAAATCTTATATTTTTGGAATTTTATATGAATTTAAAACTGAAATTGGGTTAAAAATCAATGAGGGTACATGAGGTCGACTTTGGACGTTAGTGCTTACGTGTAGGAAGACCCACGGCTGATTGAGTCTTGGACCTATGGTAGGCCGGGCTAGTCACACATTAAGCATGTAGTAGGCCGGGCTAATCATATGCTATATATACGATAAAGAAAGCCTATGTGTGAGGCTCGTAGGTTAGGTGCTCCGTGGTAGGTCGTAGACTAGGCCTACGTATGAGACCATAAGCCAATGCTCACACACTGAGGCTGCTAGCCATGGGTAGACATGCATGAGTACACTAAGCTGAGGGCTTGGGCATTGAAGCCCATGGGCCCTCGAGGTCTAAAAATTCCCTTGGACTAAAGTGGGCCTAAGGCTTGAAAGGTTTTAAAATTGAAATTTAGAGAAATTTTGATAAAATTATAAATGACCAAAACATAGATTAATAATTATGATTTGAATAAAATGTGTTTTGTTAGTATGCTATGTATCAATGTGATTGAAGCACGAGTTAATGGTATGGATGAGTCGACTTATTTTATGATAATGAATATTTGTAATCTTTTAGATAAATGCGGCTTGCACATCTTTCCTTTCTATTACTCTATTGTATTTCTCTTCTCATCTCACTCCTCTCGAATATAACTCAAGATTTCTTATTCAAATAAATGTAAAAGTAGAAGATATGAATTGGAATAGATGCAAGGAGAAAAAGCCAATAAGTGAAGAAAAATCTCAAAGAATTTGTAATAATTTTTCATCTAGGTATTTGACCTACTAGTCTCCTTGTAGCTCGAGAGGGCTAGTATTAGAGATCTATTATCATTCATCGGTCTTTGTGTTATATATGAAATATATGTATTCTATATTATGTGATTAATGTTGGTATCCATGTTAGGACTAATGAGATTATCGACTAATATGCATACTAGGATGAGACCTATAAAATTGAAATCCTTCAAATTAAGTCTTAAGTTAAATGCCTTCCAATATTATGAGGAGTGAACTCTCTTGATCATTGTTGGCTTGTTGAGATAACTTAAGGCCATTTCTTCCTTAAGGAAAAGTAACTATTGGCCATGTGATGTCTCTAAACATTTGGTCTAACTTAAAATGAGTAGTTGGGTTTATTGAGATAACTCGAGGTCTAATAAACATGTAGGCAAAGATTGAGATTTATAAAATATATGATATGACAAGGAGTTGTCATGCCAATAAGATTAGAAATTACATTGTATGCAATTGGTAAGGAGTTACCTACCTAATCCTCATGCATGACTTATTAAGATAACTCAAGGTTAATCCATGTTAGATGATAGGATTCTAACCCACTAAGGAAGATGAATCAAAAAGTCTTTTCGATTCCTATATTGGAAGGTTATAGAATTTGAAGAAAATAATAAGAGAAAACATAGATTTTACTTCTTTAATTTGTGTTTTGTTTTACTTTATGCAATTTAAATAGCCAAACCATATATTTTTCTATCCTGTCAGATTGCATAGTATGACTAGCGGCACATCGATACGATCGATCATTGATGGAAGTAATGCCTTCAATGGCATGAACTTCCTTGATTGGAAAATGAATGCGAGGATAGTCCTCCAATATGAGAAAATTATCTATATGATAGAGAAACCTTTCCTAGTTAAGCCTCCTCGGGATTAAGTTGATGCTCATATAACATGGATCAAATATAGAGATGATACAATCACTACTTAGAGCACCATGCTTGCTACTATGACATTGGAGCATAGGCAGCAACATAAAGGCATATAGGTCTTTGATATCAAAGCAAAGCATAAAAGCTTATTTGAGGAGAATACTAGGTATGAGCACTATGTGATAGAGAGGAAGCTCTTTAGAGCCGGAATATATGAGAGATCTAACATTGATAAGCATGTCACTAAAATGATTAGCTATATCAATAGGATGATTGAGCTTGAAGTAAGAATGGATGCTAAATTATCTATTGACTTAGTATCACAATCGTTGTCAAATAGCTTTGGATAGTTCATCATGAACTTTCATATGATACACATGTAAAAGACTCTTGAAGAGTTATTATCCATGCTTAGGAAAGCTCGGCTTGAAATTAAGAAGAAGAACAAATGTTCTATACTTCTTGTTAATAAGGGGAAATGCATGGTAAAAGGTAAGAAAAAGCCAAAGAAAAAGAAGTCTTCAACTTCGTCTATTGGAGGGGTGAAAAAGGTCGAAGCTTAGAATAGCCCAAAGGATGCAATCTACTTTCATTGTAATAAGAAAGGGCATTAGAAGCACTACTATAAGGAGTACCTAGAAGAGGTGAAGAGGAAGAGTTCTACAATCACCTTAGGTGTTTATGTTATTAAAACTAATTTTTTTATTTCTAATTCCACCCATAATTATATGATACTAAATATAGTGCTCACATTATTAAAATGTGTAGGAGCTTAGAAATAGAAGAAAGATAGCTTCAACATAGATGATCTACATGACAACAAATGGATTAAGAGTTGGACCATTAATTATTGGCATTCATGAGCTAGCATTAGCATGTGGGTATATGCTAATACTCAATTGTTATTATTTAGTAGAGACAAATGATATTATTTCCTTTTCTTGTTTTGAATAAGTTTTTCATTTTAAGAATAATGGTTATTTTTAAAGATGTGTTTTTATATATGAAAATATCTTAATAATAATTATATGTTTTAAACATATATATAACATAGATGCTAATAGACTCAAATGATCTAAAAAACATACACTTATGGCATCGTCAACTTAGTCATATAAACTAGAATCTAATATCCAATCTACTTATAAAAAGATAATATAAACAAGAATCTAATATCCAATCTACTGATAAAAGAATATCTAGAATAATTTGATGATGTCTAAAGAATCTTATTTTCTTAGCAAAGAGACATGAATCCTCTTTTAGTGGAAAAGGATGAAAATGCTACTAGTTAGTTTGGCCATACACATAGAGATGTGTTTAGGCCTATGTTCACCTATGTAAGAGGATGACATGATTATTTCATAATCTTTAGTGATAAAAAATCATATTTTAGTTATAAGATGCAAATCGAAGCATTTGAAAAGTTCAAAGAATTAGATTTAAAGTCAATAAATAAACTAGCAAAAGTATTAAGGCATTTCGATACGATTGAGGTGATGAATACCCAAACAATGAATTTTTGGTCATCTAAAAGAGAATGAGATTCTCTTTCAATTGACACCATATGTTGGACATGATTCATTCCATAATGAGTCGAAATATAAAACCCCATCTCATTTTGGGATAAACACTCCTTACTACAATCTTTATTTGAATAAGGTTCCAATTAAGTCTATTTGATTATACTACATATGAGATATGAAAAGGAAAGAAAATGAATTTATCTTTCCTATGATTTGAGGCTATAAAACATGTGTCAAATGGTTTGACAAAGGAAAGTAAAGCCCAATTAAACGAAGTGTAAATGCATAAGATATCTAAAAGAAACAAATGGATATTGTTTTCTTAATACTAGAAAAAAGTATTGTTCATGACTAGGCATGCTATTTTCCTTAAGAAGAAATATATGGATGTTATAAATAGTGGGAGGAAATTAAAACTTAATGAGATTAGAGTAGACTCACAAATTAAAACTCCATTAATGGAATCCTAAGTAGATAGGTTAGAAGATATTGTAATTACCCACAAAGAAAATATAAGAACTTCATAAGTCTAAAAGGAATTTATCAAAGGATAGAAGGGCATGATCTTCTTATCTCCATGCATGGTGATGTGTACCCTAAAAGTAACAACTAACCTAACACTTATGAAAAAGGCGAGTGTTAGACATTGACTCATAGAAATGGTAAACCAAAGGGTGTGTAGATGACGTACCTCGATGATTCTAAAGAACTTATAAATAAGATCTAAAAAAAAATCAAAAGTTCATTTATGGATTTAAACATGCCTCTAGGAATTAGAGTCGATGTTTTAATGAAATAATGAAAAATTTTGATTTTTCACAAAAACAATGATGAACCCTATGTTTATAAAAATTTAGTGGGAGCCTAGTAATCATGACTATCCTATATTAAAAATTAAACAAACCACTTGCTGGCTTTAAACATTATCATGTTGCAATCCATAATAGATTGAGATATCTAAAATAATTTTTCCAAGTATGACATGGGAGGGCATCCTACATTCTAAGAGTGTAGACCTATAGAGATAGATCACTTATAATGTGAGGGGTCTACCAAGGTAGATACATTGACATGATACTAAAAGATTTAGTATGAAAAAATAATAATAAAAAAATTTCTTCCAATGTCATAAAGTTTGATGGCCAATTATAAAGGATCCATAACACAATATATAAAACCAAGGTCTCATCAATGGTCCAAGCATGTACTACATCGCTACCACTTGATTATAGAGGTAAACAATCATGGTGATATAAAGATAGAAAAGATCCATACTAACGATAATATAGGCTGCTCTTTTGATTAAGTCTTTATCACGGCTACAACATGAGACCTTTACTCGAGTATCGAGCTTAAGGGATATGGTTGGTTGGCTCTAGTATAAGTAGGAGATTGTTAGTATGGTTGTTTAAGATCCAACTTTGTTTAGATGAGTTTAACTTATCATATTATTGCATCACATATATTGCTTATAATAAAAGAAGTCTTTCTATTAATTTTTATCATTTACATTTATTCATTGAATAGAATTAGATAGAAGGTCACATGATATGCATTTGAATTAGTGATTGATTGAAAGATACGGACAAACACTAATACACATAAAGGATATTATTAAATGTTCCAATTTGTAGCATGGTCAATAATGGACATTGATTATATACAATTAGACTTATGAGTGTTATGCCCATACTATATGATAATAGAAGAGATTCACACTTATTGATATGATGATGCCAAAGTAAGCACTTAGGTGATTTATGTTAGAGAACATATCACGGGACTTGACTCATATGAGAATCTATTTGGTTTAGTCTATGGGAATCTCATACGAGATGAGCACAATGAAGGATCATGCATCCTATGGAGGTGCGGAATAAATAAAAATTTTTCTCCATTTAAGACCCCAATATTAGGTCGTTGAATCTACTAACCATACATACATGAATTATAAGCTATAAGTAAAGGATTACCTCTTGTAGTGCATATCTAAACTTTTTTCCAACAAAGCCATCCAAGTATCTAGCCTCTATTGATGATCCACCTAGTCTAAGTATCCACAAAGAAGTACTTAGAATTAATGGGGTGATAGCTCCACCTTTTTTTAATTTTGTATTTCCTCTAGAAATCAATCCCGGATAGCTTTTATGATAACCTTAAAAGAGAAAGAAAGAATATTTCTTGCTAGGGTTTAGGAGAAAACTATTTTCTCTTTTGGTCGTGTGCCCTAGGTGATTTTAGGGCTGGCCAAATTTTTTTTTTTTTCTTTTTGTGTTGGTCGAATTTTTCCTCTCTCATATATATTTATAAGAGAGTTTCCTTATCCTCTAAGGACAAGAAAAATGATGGCTATGAGTCCATAAGGAACTCTAGGTTATTGCTTCCTTATCCTCTAAGGATGAGGAGTTATTTTATATATGGACTATTTGATTATTATCTTTAAAACATTCAACCTTATCCAAAAGGTTGATATTTATCCTTCCACCAAAATTATTTTTAAGCTTTTTAATTAAATCTGATAAGGCAAAACTATTTTAACTCAATTAATTTATTTGGACTATCCAAATAAATATTCTTAGATTATTTTGATGAGGTCTACATTAGAAAATAATTTTCCAAAATACCCTTTAACCTATATTAGGAAACTTCTTTCCTTTTAGGTTCTTTATTTTCAAATTTGAAACTAACTTCTAAATTAGGAAACCAATTTCTAAAATAGGAAACTTTTCATTTTTAAAAACTTTCCATTTTCAAAACTCTTTCCAAAATAGAAAACTTTTTCCAATGTATTTGTTTCTCATTTTTTATGTGAATACTTAAACTTATGCATTTGACTCAATAGGCTCTCGATATATTGATAATGCATCAAGAATAAAAGACTTCTCTTTAATCTCTTGATACATAAATTAATATTGGCCTCTAGCAAGATATCATGACTACCCAATTCTCGAGGAGGATTAGTTAATGCATTATTACCTTTCATGAGCATGGTTACCATACAATTCAATCCTCATGTCAACTTATTACGAGTGTGATCTCGAACTTGGTTATTAGTCTTGTTGGATTATGATCACATAAGTTTTCTTCAATTCCTAAATGTCTTAGCTCTTAGAGTAGACCAACTATGCTCTATTGGTGTACTCCTACTATGGCCATAGATTTCTTAAGCTGACATTTATCGAATTGCAATTTGATAACTCCTTTAGTATACAAGGAATGACATGTCCTATCTTAGTCATACACCTACCTCCATTAGATTCCTAGTGCACCCAATGAATCATCCACGTGCAAACCATTAATGGGTCCATTAAAATGAGTGTCAAAGTGTATAGGTCCTCTAATGAGATAACCATGATAACTTCAAGTCTAAGGATCATTTGTACCCATCTCGTATGAGATTCCTATAGACTAAAACCAAATGGGTTCTCATGATGGGTCAAGTCTAGTGACATGTTCTCTAATATAGGTGTGAGATATACTACTGTTATCTTATAGCATGAGCATAACACTCACAAGTCTATCTCGCATTTGTCAATGTCCATTCTTGACAATGCTACGACATGGGATATTTAATGATATCATTTATGAGCATTAGTGTTTTTCTCACATCTTTGGATCAATTATTATTGCAAATGCATATCATAAGGACTTCTATCTAATTCTACTAAATAGTAAACAAAAGAATTAATAGAATGACTTCTTTATTATTATCAAAATAAACAATGCAATGATACATCAACTCAAGCCCATCTATACATGGTTAGATCTTAGACACCTACACTAACACACAACTGGTCCTTAGACTTAAGGTCATTATGATTATCTTATATAGGAAATTTATATACTTTGACAATCATTTTGATAGACCTAGTAAAGGGTTGCTCATGGGTGATTTGTTGGATACACTAGGAATCTAATGAAGGTAATTGAATCACTAGGATAGGACATGCCATTCCTTTTATGCTAAAGGAGTTATCACATTACACTTTGATAAATGTCTACTCAAAAAATCTATGGCAATAGTAGGAGTACACCAATATAGTGTAGTTGGTTTACTCTAAGAGCTAAGACATTTGAGAATTGAAGAAAACTTATGTGACTATGATCAAACAAGACTAATAACCAAGTTTAAGATCACACTGTGATAAGTTGACATGATGAGTGAATTATATGATAAACATGCTTGTGAAAGATAATTACAAATTAATTAATCATTCTAAAGAATTGGATAGTCATGATGCCTTACTAGAGGCCAATCTTGACATATGTATCAAGAGATAAAAAGAGGTTTCTTTTATTCTTGATACATTGCCAACATATCTAGGAGCCTATTAAGTCACATGCATAAGTTTAAGCATTCACATTATTAAAGAGAAGCAAAGATGTTGGAAAATTTTTCAATTATGAAATTTTCTATTTTGAAAATGAAAATTTTCATAAAATGGAAAGGTTCCTAAAATAAAAGTTTTCTAAAATGAAAATTTTTCTATTTTAGAAATCAGTTTCCTAATTGAAAAGTTAATTCCAAATTTATAATGAATTATATAAAATAGAAATTAGTTTCCTAATTTAGGTTCAAGGGCAATTTAGGTTTCTAATATGGCCCTCCTAAAATTATCTAACTTAATTTATTTGGATAGTTTAAATTAATTAATTAAGCCAAAATAGTTTTGGGCCAATAGGTTTAATGAAAAGCCTAAAAGATAGTTTGGTGAGAGGATAAACATAAATCTTATTGAATAAGAATGAATGTTTTAATAATAAAGATAAAAAAACCCATATGTAAAATAACTTTTAATCCTTAAAGAATTATGAAGTAATAATATAGAGTCCTTTAGGAATTCATTGCCACCCATCCTTGTCCTTGGGGGACAAGAAAACGTCTCCCTTATATATATGGGAGAGAGGTATGAAAAACATAAAGCTTTTAGAGAAGAGAAAATTTGACACAATAAGAAAAATAATAGCTAGGGCATATGACTTGAAAAGAAAAAAAAAAGAGAAAATTGTTTTCTCCCTAACCCTAGCACACCACTCCTTTTCTCTCTTTTTTTGTTTTCGTAATATTATCTTGATTAGATTTCTATAGGAAACACTAAACAAGTTAGAAAAGGTGGAGATAACACTCTATCAATTTTAAGTGCTTCTTTTATGGGTGCTTGGACTGCATGGATTATCAATAGAGCTTAGAGACTTGGATGACTCTTTTCCGCAAAGGTTTTAATATATGCTACAAGAGGTAATTCTCTGTTCATCACTTTGATTCCTAAATATATTATTATTTGATTCAATGACATGATCTTGGTCTCTTTAGATTAAGAAAAATTTTTATTTTATTCCACACCTCTATAGGATACATGATCCTTCACATAATGGGTTACAAAGGGAGAGTTTTTTTATTTATTTATCAATGGTGGCTACCAAGAGTTGAAATCCTAAAATAATACCCTACCATCACTATTTATAGCTAAAAATAGGGTTATATCACATAGGTGTCAACCCCATATGGCTCGATTATTGAATAAAGTTACATGATTTGTTACTTAATGTTATACGGTTTAATGCTTTGAAGAATTAGCATTACATGTTTTGCTCACTAGAGGCACATGGTCGTGTGCCTTTGTTCTTCATTTCATGTTACTTCTTCACTTCTTTATAGACTTTTACCTTTAAACCATTTTGATACTCTTTTTCCCGTGTGGACTTCTTTTACTTATGAGACATAGGTGTGTGACTTTTCACTATAAACCGTGTGCAATGTCTATTGCTTATGTGATCTTCTTTTCTCTTGGATTATACTAGCCTTGGACACACATATGGCCATACGGGATTTCTTCCTCTAGTCGTGTGAAATGCTACTGCTAGTGTATCTTTTATTGCTAAGCAATTCATACGGTTTCCTCTTTCATGTCACATGGCTGGTAGCTTTTTCCTTTGTTATTTGACATGATCGTGTGACTCTTCTAAGCCTCTTTTGTGACTTTTCTCTTTCTTTTTTTATTTATTTTAAGTTTCCTTGCTTCGATTCATCGGTTTTCCAATAAAACTCGACATCATCATCTTATTCTTATTTAACCAAATATAATACAAGAAATGCTAGAAAGTTCAATATAATAAAGTATAAAAATCATGTTAATTATGCACTCATGAAATACTCCCACACTTAAACTTTTCTAGTCCTTAAACAAAATAAACAAAATAAAACCTAACTCACTTTCACGGGAATGATAATGCATTTAGCATATGTAATAAGCCTTTAAATCCTTAGGTTACCCTTAGTGGATGAGATGTATCTCGTGAAGATTTTCATATGATAAACCTATAAAATCATCAAAACAAATGTCATACCATTGTGCTTGTTCTTTAAATATTGATGCACAATTTAGAATTCAACAAAATTCAATAGTCAACTAGATCATGTTTAAAATATTATTATCATATTAATGTGTGTCTCTAAATTGATTTATATGTCTTCATAACCAAACATAATTCAAGCATGCAATACCAACTCTACTTTTACCCTTTTTCAACATTACAAGCAAGGTAATAAATTGAGATTTTCTTTAATCAATTTTTTTGTTGTTTTAAGCATCCTAAATTCTTTTTTGTTTCAAGACCTTAATAGTTTTTCCCTTAAGTGGTCACTTGCCATTTGATGCAACTACCAACATTTGTGATGAAGGTAACCGATTACTTACTAAGTCATCAACATAGAGTGCTTTGTATAGTTATATTTTGAATTGTCATTTGACTTAAAAGTAAACATTTATGATGAATACTCCTAGTTATTAGGCAACTCAAATCATTATAGTAGAATTTTTACTTTCTTAGATTAGATTTTTTAATGGAATGCTTTTTAGATTTCTTTCGAAATAAAAATTGAAATAAAAATTAAAACATCTCATTTATTTAAAACATAATTAGGTCTAGTTTCCAAATCAATTTCATTTCTTTCAAAGTTAGTGTTTCTACCTTAATCTTATTCAATCATAAAGACACATAAAGCTTTCTAGCATGTATGCATATCTACAACAATAATAACTCAAATATTTTCATTTATCTTATCACATTTTATCAAATTTAACATCAAACATCAATCAAGAATAACAACATACTAAACCATGGCATTTATTTTATTTTTTCATTAGGTTAAAACAAACACACAAATTATATAAATAAATAGAAAAATAATAAAAACCTAAATGTTAAATCCACACCAATACTTGAATTGGAAATTATCCTAGATGTTCAAAATAGATGATCAAATTAAAATATCATGAAAGATAAAAGAATAAGAGAGCAAATCTAGATGGAAGGCATCGAACAAAGGTAGTGGAGGTGGTGGAAAATATGTCATGAAGGCATTATAGTAGTGGTCAATCTAGGCATTAACCATGTGAACTCCGACTACGACATTGTTGTTCACAGACCTAAATTTGCTCATTCAATTGATCAAACTAGCTATTGACATTGTTATTTACAATCTAAACCTATTTTTTCAACATGTCAAACTAGCTATTGATATTGAGTTGGAACTCATCCAACTACGATGCAAGTTGCTTTACTCTTTTTGATTCGACACTTGAGGTGTCCTCTCATGGAACTTGTTTTGATATGAGTGGTGTGTCATCATCCCCCTTGTCATTATTATCATTTGAATCATTTTCTTCCTCTCATTGTTGTCACTTGGTTAGTCGAACGAGGTAACTTTTTCCTTTCTTATCTAGCAACCCAATCTTGATAAATTTCTCAAGAGTTATGCACTCGAGCATTTTTGATGATGTTAATGTTATGGTGTGTTGGTTGAACATTTTTAACTTCTCGATAATATGGGTGATGAACTCACCCATAATAATACCACCGTCGGTCGATTTCTTGACTATCAAGAAGTATTTAGTTAGAATATAGGTAAAATCCACTTTCATCTTATTGATGAGGAAGAATAGGGTCACCAACTTTAACTAGCTTACCATCCTATTACTATTTTCTCGTCTATACAATATCCATGCCAAGATATGGTGTATATATAGAAATACCGAGCTTATAATTGCCTAGGCGTTCAATCATCGGAGATTGTACACCTTCATCTATGATCCTATTATTTCCCTCTAAAAGAGCTTCTAAAAGCCAACAGGTGGTAACTTTATATCTTCATACAAACCAAATATGTCCGCTATTACCTCCACACCAAGACTACACTTCTTATTGGCTATCCTAAATATGAAAACATCGAAGCCTATGATCGACGATCCGGTAAGGTTTCTAGTTAAAACGAACTTAAAAACTCCAAAGTCAATTCTTTACACAACGGTGCATCCATTTTCAACAAACTTACCCACCCTATACTTTTCCGCATTTTCCTAACTTCACTCAACAATCCCATTATTTCTAGTGCTTGAAGATCAACATACCTATTTAACATAATTTCCCTCTTCCTCAAGAAATTATAATGGAATTCTTGAGTATCATGATAAGATTGGGGTGGGTAGCCCTCTCGTTAGGCCATCATCTTCCGATGGGTTCCCTTTTCTAGTTGTGCCGCTTGCTTCCCATTATCTCTTAGGTTGAGATTGTTATCCTTGGTGAGCTTGAGTAGAGAATGATAAGGGAAAGATGAGGGTTCTTTAGTTGGGATTGGGTGGTGAAATTAGGGTTCCTTGGTGGTTGGTAAAGAATGGATAATGTTGATTTGTAAAGATGGTTTTGAGTTATTATATCATTGAATAATTTATAATAAAGAAGTCTTTCTATTATTTCTTATTATTTATATTTATAGGTTGAATAAGATTAGATAAGAGCCCATATGATATGTATTTACATTAGTGGTTGATCAAAAGATGTGAGACAAACGCTAATACACATAAATAATATCATTAAATGTCCCAAGTCGTAGAATTATCAAGAATGGACATTGACTACATATGGTTAGACTTATGAGTGCTACTCTCATGCTATATGATGGCATTAGAAGATCTCACACCTATTAGCATGATGATGCTAAAGCAAGCACTTAAGTGATTTATGTTAGAGAATATATCATCGGACTTATTATGTCATGAGAACCCATTTAGTTTAGTATATGGGAATATCATATGAAATGGGTAAAAGAGATCCTTAGACTTGAATTCATCATATTTATCTTATTAGAGGATTTATGCACTTTGACACTCATTTCAATGGACCCAATAAAGGTTTACACGTGGGCAATTCGTTGGGTGCACTAGGAATCTAATGAAGGTAGGTGTATGACTAAAATATGACATGACATTCCTACTATGCTAAATGAGTTATCACATTGCATTTTGATGAATGTCCGCTCAAGAAATCTATGACCATAATAGGAGTATATCAATATAGCATAGTTAGTTTACTCTTAGAGCTAAGACATTTAAGAATCAAAGAAAACTTATGTGATCATAATCGAACAAGACTTACAATCAAGTTTGAGATCACACCTGTGATAAGTTGACATGAGAACTGAATTATATGGTAACCATGCTCATGAAAGGTAATAATGGATCAACTAATCCTCTTAGAGAATTGAAAAGTTATGATGCCTTGCTAGAGGCCAATCTTGTTTTATGTATTAAGAGATAAAAGAAGAGTCTTTTGTTCTTGATATATTGCCAACATATCTAGGAGCCTATTGAGTTATACTCATAGGTTTAAGTATTCATAAGATTAAAGAGAAGTAAAGACAATGGAAAAATTTTCCAATTTTGAAAGTTTCCAATTTTGGAAAAGGTTTCCAAAATGGAAAGTTTCCTTAAATAGAAGTTTCCTAAAATGGAAATTTTGTTATTTTAAAAATCAGTTTCCTAATTTAGAGGTTGGTTCCAAATTTAGAAGTAAATAACCTAAAATAGAAATGAGTTTCCTAATTTAGGTTAAAGGGTATTTTGAAAAATTACTTCATAATGCGGGCTGCCTAGATTATTAACTTTTGAATTTGAAAGTAAATAACCTAAAATAGAAATGGGTTTCCTAATTTAGGTTAAAGGATATTTTGGAAAATTATTTCTTAGTATGGGCCACCTAAATTATCTAAGATTATTTATTTGGATAGTCCAAATAAATTAATTGAGCCAAAATGGTTTTGACCCAATAAGTTTAATTAAAAGCTCGAAGATATTTTGATAGAAGGATAAACATCAATCTTATTGGATAAGGATGAATGTTTTAAAGATAAAGATCAAGAAACCCATTTGTAAAATAGCTTTTAATCCATTGAGGATTAAGAAGCAACAACCTAGAGTCTTTATGGGACTCATTGCCGCCCCTCTTTGTCCTTATCCTTAGAGGATAAAAAAGTCTCTCCTATAAATATATAAGAGAGAGAGGTGCAACATGAGTAAGAAAAGAGTAGGAATGAATTCAAAAAAGAGAGAAAAATCTCTTACGATTTGAACCGAACGACTTCAAATTTCATGCGGTTGCACTAGAGCCCATCCAAATATGGTTGGATCTTGAGCACATACAATAACAATCTACCACTTATACTAGAGCCAACCAACCACATCCTTCAATCCCGACGATCGAGTGAGGGTCTTATGTTTCAGCTATGGCAAAAGTTTAATCAATAGGTCAGCTATGTTATCGTTAGTGTGGACCTTTTCTATCCTTATGTTACCATGACCCTTTTATCTCTATAATTAAGTGGTAGCAATATAGTACATGCTTAGACCGTTGACGAGACCTTGGTTTCTTAGGTTGTGTTATGGATCCTTTATTATTAGCCATCAAAATATATAACATTGGAACAAAAATTTCTTTGATTTTTCTATACTAAACCTATTAGTATTATGTAATTGTAACTACCTTGGGAGACTCCTCACATTCCAATGATCTATCTCTATAGATCTATACTCTTAGACTGCAGAGTTATTCTCCCATGTAATTCTTGGAGAATTTCCTTTTATATACCTTAATCTTTTGTTTCCAACATGATAATATTATAGTCGAGGTACAATTTTATGTTGATTAACCATGATTAGTAGGCTCCCACTAACTTCTTATGTACTTAAGATTCATCTTTGTTTTTGATGAATAATCAAACTTTTTGATCATTTCATAAAGCATTGACTTTTATTGCTAGAGCATGCCTAAGTCTATTAATGGACCTTAGCTTTTTACAAATCTTATTTACATGTTCTTTGAAACTATCAAGGTGTGTCATCTACACATCATTTTCATTTTCCTTTTCTAGGAGTCAATGTCTAATATTACCATTTCAAAAGTATTAGCTTCATCATCCCTTTTAGGGCTCGCATCACTATATGTCGAGATGAGAAGATCAAATTCTTTTGTTTTGTTGACGAATTTAGTTTGAACTTTATGAAGTTCTTGTGTTTTTATTTGGGAGAGAGTTACAACGCTATGTAATCCTTTTACTTTAGGATTCCTTTAAAGTGTTAATTTATGAGTATACTCAATCTTATTGATTTTAAATTTTCTCTCATCGTTTTTAGCATCCATATAATCCTTCCTAAGGAATATAGTATGCCTAGTGATGGACAATACTTTGTTCTAGTGGTAACTTATTAACATCCTTGTCTTACTTTGGATATCTCACAATTTAGCATTTTATTGATTTTAGGCTTTAGTTTGTCTTCGTCAAATCTTTTTGACTTCTATTTTATAGCGTCAAATCTTAAGGAAAGATTAATTGATTTTCTTTCCTTTCCCATATCTCATATGTGATTTATTTAAATAGATTTAATTCGAATCTTATTCATTATAAAGGTTATAGTAAGGAGTATTTATCTATAAATGTCGATATTAATTCAACTCATTATGGATTGATCATGTCTAGGATGTGATGTCTATGGAGAATCTCATTCTCCCTTTTTGTGATCTAAAAGTTTAGCATTCAAGTATTTATTTCCTCAATCTAATCGAGATACCTTAATACTTTTGCTAGTTCATCACATGACTTTTCAAGTATAAACTTTTCAATATTTCAAATGCTTTAGACTTATGTCTTATTAACAAAACATGATCTACTATCATTAAAGGTTATGTGACAAGTATGTTCTCCTATTGCTTGGGTAAACATATACCCATATACATCTCTATATATAAGGTCTATATTAATTAGTAACTTTTTCTGTTTTTCAACTAAAGGGGATCCATGTCTCTTTGCCAAGTAAGCAAGATTCCTTAGACATCATCAAATGAATCTAAATATCTTTTGTATAGGTAGGTTGGATATGAGATTCTTGCTTATACGAACAATTTTGACATTGCTACTAATTAATGTTATTTAGATTATTTGAGTCTTTTATTATTTATGTTATACACTTGGGAGTTAGTTCAAGGTATATAATCATTATCAAGGTATTTTCATAAAAACTCATCTTTAAAAATAACCATTATTCTTAAAAAGGAAATATTTATTCATAACATGAAATGGAAATAAAATCTTTAGTCTTTACTAAAATAATAATGATTGAGTTTTAGCATATTCTTAAATGTTAGTGCTAGCTCATAAATACCTATATCTAATTGTTCAACTCTTGATCCATTATAGTCATATAGATGTTTTCCCTTGAAGCTATCTTCCTTCTTTTTCTAACCTCTTGTATATCTCAAAAAGTAAGCACCACATCTAGTATTATATACTCTTGAGGTGAAATATAGAAATAAAAGGATTAGCATTAATAATATAAATCCACGAGGTGGTAGTAGAACTTTTCTTTTGCACCCCTTCTAGGTACTCCTTATAGTTGCACTTCTAATGCCCTTTCTTGTTGCAATGAAAACAAACCGCATCCTTTGGGCGATTTTGAGCCTTAGCCTTTTTCACTCCTCTAGTATGTATAGTTGAAGACTTCTTCTTCTTCTTAAACTTCTTCTTGTCCTTTACTAACTAGAAGTAATCACTTTTTTTCTTCTTATTAATTTCAAGTTAAGCTTCCCTTAGCATGGACAATAACTTTCCAAGAGTCTTTTGCATGTGCATCATGTTGAAGTTCATGATGAGTTGTGTATAGCCATTGGGAAATGATTGCAATATTACGTTAATGGATAATTCGGAATCTATTTTAACTTTAAGCTTAGCTAGTCTATCGATATAGTCTATCATTTCAGTCACATGTTTTTCAACATTGGATCCCTTGTCCATTTCAACTCTAAAGAGCATCCTTGCTATCTCATAGCGTTCATACATAGTATTCTCCTCAAATAAGCTTTTGAGCTTTTCTATGATGTCAAAAACTTATGAGCTTCTATGTTGGAACTTATACTCTAACCTTATAGTAGCAAGCATGATGCTATGAGGAGTGATCACATCATATCTATCTTTGATCCATAATTTATGAGCCTTAACGTGAACTAGATGAGGCTTAGTTGGAAGAGTCGAGCCTCGGCGTGAACCGGATAAGACTTAACTGGGAGAGCTTTCTCTATTGTATAGAGATTTTTCTTATGTTGAAGGATTATCCTCAAATTCATTTCCCGAGTTGAGGAGGTTTGTGCCATTAAAAGCATTCTTTCCATCAATGATTGATCATATCGAAGTGTTGCCAATCATACTATGCAATCTAATAGGATAGAAAAGCACATAATTTGGTTAATTAAATTGTATAAAATAAAAAAAGCATAAATTAAAGAAGTAAAATCTATGTTAGCTTTCACTATTTTCTTCAAGTTCTATAAACTTGAATATAGGACTTGAGAAAACTTTTTGATTCATTTTCTTAGTGGGTTAGGATCCCATCCTCTAACATTAATTTGCTTTGAGTTATCTCAATAAGGCATACATGAAGGATTAGGTAGGTAACTCCTTACCAATTACATCTAAGGTAACTCCTAATTTCATTGATGTGATAACTTTTTATCTTTATCACATTTTATGTGAATACCAATCCTTGCTTATAAGTTTATTGGACCTTAAGTTATCTCAACAAACCCAACAACTCATTTAAGTTAGACCTAACATTCGGGACATCGCATGACCTATGATTTATTTTCCTTGAGGAAGAAGTGACCTTGAGTTATCTCAACAAGCCGCAAAATGACCAAAAGATTTTCCGCCTCATAATATTAAAAAGAAATTAACTTAATATTTTATTTAAAAGATTTAATATGGTTTATCTCATCCTAGCATGCACATTAAACAATAATCATGTTATTTCCAACATGCACACTAATATTGATCTTATAACATACATACATCTCATGCATGACTCAAAGATCGATGAATAGTAATGAATTTCTAGTACTAGCCTCTCGAGCCAACAAGAGACTAGTGAGTCAATTCATAGGTGAAAAATTATTAAAAATTGTTTATGATTGTCTTCATTCCTTGGTGTCTTCTCCTTATATCTATTCCAATTCCTATCTTTTATTTTTATATTTATTTGAAATAAGAAATCTCGAGTTACATTCAAAGGGAGTAAGATGAGAAGAGAAATGCAATAGAATAATAAAGAAGGCTGGACATATAGGTCCTATTTATCCAAAAAAAATAATACAAGAATTCACTCATAAAACAAGGCCGACTCATCCATACCATTCACCCATGCTTTAATCACATTAATACATGATATACTAATGAAACACATTTTATTTATAAAATAATTATAAATAAAAAGGCTTTGGTCATTTTATAAATTTATCAACACTTCTTTAAATTTCAATTTTAAAACTTTTTTAGGCCTTGTGCCCGCTTTGGGCCTATGGGTATTTGGGCCTCAAAGGCCAAAACCCTCGACTTGGCGTGCTCATGCAAGCTTGCTCAAGGCTAGTAGCTTGGCATAAGGATGCTTGGCTTGAGGCTAACGGCTTAACGTGTGGCCTAGCAAGCCAGCGGGCCTCCCTCCTATACGCCTTATGCTCGGCTCGGTAGGCCAACAATTCAGCCTCTTGCATGCCTAACAAGCAACCACCTCGGAATGGTCCGGGCACGAGCATTGACATCCAACATTAGCATCATGTGCCCTTACAGATTTTAACCCAAAATTTAGTTTTATAAAATATTAAATACCAAATAGACAAGATTTATAATTAGGCATAGCTAATTTCATGTAGTTAATCATAATTAAAAAATCATACAATCAAGGATTCAACGAAGGCTTTGATACTATTTAAAGTATTATACATCCTATGGAGGTGCAAAAAAAATAAAATTTTTCTTCCATTTAAGGGTCAAATATCAAACTATTAGATCTATTAACCATACATGCATGAATTCAAATAAATAAATAAATAAATACCTCTTATAGCATAGATCTAAATTATTTTATTAAAAAAATCCATCTAAGTGTCCGACTTTTATCGATGATCCACGCAATCCATGTATCCATAAAAAAAAAAAAAACTCAAAATCGATAGGGTGCTAGCTTTACATTTTTTGATTTGTGTAGTGTTTCCTATATAAATATTTTTCGAGCAATTTTACGATGACCTTAAAAGGAAGAAAAGAGTATGGAATGTTAGGGTTTTGGAGAAAACTATTTTCTCTTCTTTTTTTTTCCCTCTCTTTGCCTTATGCCTAGTAGTTTTTAGGGTTGGCTGAATTTTTCTTTCTTATCTTTTTCTTTTTTGTAGTGTTATTATCTTGCTTGTACCTCCCTATCTCCTATATATTTATAGGAAAGTTTCCTTATCCTCTAAGGGCAAGAAGAGGGGCGAAAATTAGTCTCTAAAAGATTCTAGGTTGTTGCTTCTTGATACACTAAGGATGATGAGTACGTTTTACATGTGGATTTTTTATCATTATATTTAAACATTGATCCTTATCTAATAAGGTTGATGTTAATCCTCTCATAAAAATATCTTAAGGCTTTTAATTAAACCTAATTGTCCAAAACTATTCTAGCCTAATTTATTTATTTGGACTATCCAAATAAATAATCTTAAATTATTTTAGGTTGGTCCATATTAGGAAATAATTTCTCAAAATACCTTTTAACCTAATTTAGAAAACTCATTTCCATTTTAGGTTATTTATTTCCAAATTTGGAACCAACTTCTAAATTAAGAAACTAATTTCTAAAATAGAAAACTTTCCATTTTAGGAAACTTCCTAATTAAAGAAACTTTTCATTTTAGGAAACTTTCCATTTTAGGAAAATTTTCATTTAAGAAAATTTTCATTTTGGAAACCCTTTCCAACAAAAGAAACTTTCAAAATTGAAAATCTTTTCCAATATCTTTGCTCCTTATTTATCATATGAATACTTAAACTTATACATTTGACTCAATAGGCTCCTATATATATTGGCAACATATCAAGAACAAAAGACCCCTCTTTTATCTCTTAATACATAAATCAAATTGTTTCCTAATGTGGACGTGTGTAAAATAATGTAAGATTATTTATTTGGATTGTAAAAATAAATTAATTGGGCTAAAATGGTTTTCACCCATTAGGTTTAATTAAAAAGCCTTATGATATTTTGGTGGGAGGGTAAACATCAACCTTATTACATAAGGTTGAATGTTTTAAAGATAATGATCAAAAAGTCCACATGCAAAATTCCTTGGAGGATAAGGAAACAATAACCTAGAGTCCTTCGGACTCATTGCTACCCCTCTTCTTGTCCTTGGAGAGCAAGGAAAATCTCTTATAATTATATATAGAAGAGAGGGAGGTGCGGCTAACAAAAAAGAATTTCAAGAGAGAGGGTTTCAGCCAAAACAAGGAAAGAGGGAAAAGTGAAATTTCGACCAACCTTAAAATAATTACCGGGGTACATAGCTAAGAGAGAAAAAAATAAAAGAAAATAGTTTTCTCCAAAATCCTAACAAGCCAACATCTTTTCTTCTTTTTTATGGTTGTCATAAAATTGCTCAAGATTGATTGGTAAAGGAAATACTAAATCGGAAAAGGTGAAGCTAGCACCCTATCGATTTTAAGTGCTTCTTTATGGATATTTGGATTCCATGGATCATCAATAGAGGTCGAATACTTAGATAACTTTTTTGAAAAAGAATTTAGATCTACACTACAAGAGATAATGCTTATTCATTGCTTTAAATTCATGTATATATAGTTAGTAGATTCAATGGCTTGTTCTTGAGCCCTTAGAGGGAGGGAGAGAGGGAAGTAGGGATAGACTAGAGGATAAAGAAGGGGAGAGAGATAGAGAGATATAGAGAAGGGGGAAGAGACAAAGGAAGACGTAGAGGGAGAGAGGGAGGGAGAGATATAGGGATAAAGAGGGACATAAAGAAAGGGAAAAAGGGAGAGGGGGAGAGTGAGAAAGAGAGGGGAGAAAGAGAGGGATAGAGAGGAAGAGGGGGAGAGGGAGGTAGAGAGGGATAGGGAGATAAAACAAGAGAGAGGAAGAGCAAGACAAGGATAGAGAGGAAGAATAAAGGTAGAAAAGACCTAGGTTAGGAGAAAGAGAAGATAAGAAGGGAAGGAATTCGGGCCATGGAAAAGAAAACAAATATGGATCTAACCAAATAGGCTAGGTTATAGCTTGAGTTAGGCTACTAAACTAGATAGAACTAAGTTAGGAAGGAATAGGTAGAAACTTAGGTTGGCCTAGGCTTTATTAAGTTTGGTCTAGATAGTGAAAAAAAAGAGGCTATGGGTTGGGTTTCGAGTTAGGCAAAGGGACTAATAGGCTTATAAATCATTATTTAGGATTTAATTTAATATGGTTTTCTTCCTCATTTTGACTTGAGATTTTTTTTGTATTTTATAGGTTCATTCTTAGTTTGTGTTTTAAATTTTATAACTTGTAAAGTTCATTTACTATTATGATGGCATGTCGTACCATTAATAAATTAGATTTAATTTATATTTTTCCTTACAAAACCCAACCATAGGAATGTAGATAGGGCAAGAAAGGGACAAACCCATAGAAAAACTCGTCTAATCAATGGTTTCTTTCATTTGATTATCCTAACTTGCAATGAGGATTTAAAAGGGGGTTTATATTTGTGAAGATTTGTAAGCAATCAAAAGTAAATAGAATTAACAATACTAAGGAAAGCCTTGGTTGAATTTTAGTATCCATATTTGATTTAATCATTGATCATTGATTCAAATATTAACCTATTTTTAACATGAATATTCATTATAGGACAAACTTGTATGTTATCTCTAAAATTTCCTTACAAATTCATTGACTAGATAGATTTTATTTAATTAATCCCTAACTATTAAACAACATAGTAGAACCTAGCTAGATTTAATCTAATAACGACATCAAATAAGAGAAAGATAAGTGAAGCTAAACCATCTTTCTAAATACTAGAAAGATGTAATCTAATTCTTTGTTTTCGAAGGGATTAAACAAAAATGCATTTATAATGATTAACTCCTAGTCACTACCACAAGCAAGTTTAGATAAGCAATCACATAGACTTGAATACTTAGCTAGCAATAGATTATTATGATCAAGAAAATTATGTGCTTTTTAACTAATTATTCATACAATCATAACTAAATAACATAAAAAACATATAATACTAAAAAATAATAAGTTTAGAATAAGAACCCTTTAAGATCTCACAATGATTTTACTAAAAGCATTATTTTTTCTTCAATTCATCAATCAAGATAGATATTTAATGATTTATAGCTGATTATAAGAGGATTTCTATCTAAGGGTGGTCTGCTAAAAGTGAAAATCCTAAAATAGAACCCTAGCCTCACTATTGACACCTAAAAGTAGAGTTACAACACATACATGTTAGTCCCATATAGCCACATGGATTGTTTGGTTAAGGCATACAGTTTACTACTTTATCTTATAGGGTTTAAAGCCTTGGAGAGTTGGTGTTGCATAGTTAGCTAGATAGAGGCACACAACTATATGCCTTTTTCACTCCATCTCATGTCTCATTTTGCTTCATCCCATGTCCTTGGCTTCCATCCATATGGAATTTGCAATTCATCCTTTGTCACTTCCTTTAGCTTGTGTACCTTTATTACTTCATCCTTTATATTTCTTCTAGCTTTAACACGCATGGGTGTGTCTCTTGTTCGAGTGTATACCATGTGGATTGCTACTGTTAGTGTGTTGTTTCTTTTCTCTTGAAAGATAACTCAGCCTTGACACATGTACAATCATGCCACTTTTCTTGCTCTAGCCATATGGAAAGCTATTGGTTTTATAGTTTTATTGCTGAATAAGCACACGGTTTCCTCCTTTGTTTAACATGGCTAATGGCAATTTCTTCTTATAAGACACATGATCGTGTGTCTCCTTAGGCTTCCTTGGTGACTTTGGGTTTTCCTTGCTTTGACTTAGGTTTCTTTGCTTCAATTTACCATATTTCATACAAAATCCAAAATCATTATCTTGATCTTAATTTCCTAAATATAATACAATAAGTACTAGAAAGTTCAATATAAAAGAACATAAAAGTTATAAAAATTATGTACTCATCAAATACCCCTATACTTAAACTTTGCTAGTCTTTGAGAAAAAAAAATAAATAAAAACCTAACTCACTTTCATAGGAATCATGATTGGATTTAGCATATGCAACAAGCCTTTAAACTCCGAAGTTATCCCTAGTGGATGAGTTGTTTCTTATGAGGGTTTTTAGACGATAAACCTACAAAATCACTTAAATAAAAGTCATGCCCATATGATTATACTTTAAACATTGATGCTCAATTCAAAATCAACAAAATCAAATAGTTAAATCAATCATATTCAAGAAATTATTCTCATATCTTGCATGTCTCTAAATCGATTTACGCATTTCATAACCAACCATAATTTAAGCATGAAACACTTATTTTGCTTTTACCCATTTTTAATACTATAAGCAAAAGTAGTAAACTGAGATTTTCCTTGATCAAAATTTTTCTTCTTTTAGCATACTAATCTTTTTTAAGGCCTTTAATAGTTGGTCCCTTAGTAATTATTTGCCTTTTTACATGACTATCGACATTTACGATGAAGGCAACCGAGTTACTTAATATGTCATAAACTTATAGTGCTTCGCATACTCATAATTTAAATTATCGTTTGACATAAAAGTAAATATTTGTAATGAATACTTATACTTACTAAGCAACTCAAATAATTGGAGTAGATTTTTTTTTACTTAATTAGTCAAATTTTCCAATTGGAATGCTTTATTTTTCCTTTCTTTTTCAAATTTCCACAATAGTTAGAAAATCTCATTTATTTAAACCATACTAAGGTCTAGTTTCAAAGGTACTTGCAAAATATGTATTACTAACTAAATCATGTTTAATCATAAAGACACACAAAGTTTTTTAGCATGCATGCACTTCTATAACAATAATGTCCAAAACAATCTCAATTATCTTATCAAATTTTGTTGAAATTCTTCATTCTTCATTAATCATTATTCATGGAGGAAATCATACTCAAATATGGCATTCATCAATTTTTTTTTATATTAAGGAAATAACCTCAAAGAAATAAAAGTCGGATACAAAACACATAAAAATCGTAAATACATAAACAATCCAAGAAAACCTAAATTCTACCTCCTTACTTAAATTGGATATTATCCTTAATGCTCAAATAAAATTGATCATAAATACAAATAAAATATTAAGGTAAAAGGTAAGGGATTAAATCTAATTTGCGGCACTCAAAATAGAGGTGGTGGAGACAAGAGAGCCAAAGGCACACACTTGTGCCTTTTGAGGCTGCACAACCTATGTATGGCTCGGCTCTTTAAAGAAGGTGTTACTCAACCTAAATCACATGGCATGGCAGAATTGGTGTATAAGTCGTGCTTGAATACGTTATCCATGTGATCTCGTTTTCCCTTACTTTCTTGCAAAGCCAAAGAAACACCTATGCTATATGCATTTTAAAAAATCAAGTTAAGAATGGCGCTAATTTAGAGAGAAACAAAACTAATTTAAACATTAACTAATATAGCACAATTTAAAGTAAATTTATTAGGTTGCCTTCCAATAAGCATATATTTTAATGTTGTTAACCTAACATTGGTACTGGTCGATCCTCGGAATGATGATCGTCTAATGTAATCACATCCTCTCGTTGTACTTAGAATCCTTCATAGACGGATTTCAATCAATGGCCATTTACTTTGAATACCTTATTGGTCTCTAACTTTTGAATTTCAATTGCACCATGAGGAAATACAATAGTGACAATAAGGGTCAAATCCGTTAAGAATGTAACTTACTTAGAAAGAGCTTAAGCTTGGAATGATAGAGCAAAACTTTTTATCCTATAACAAAAGTCTTCCTAGCAATCATCTTGTTATAAAATACTTTTTTTTCTCTTTGTAAATATTTTTATTATTATAGGAATCAAGTCTCATTTCCTCTAATTCTTGGGTTGTAGTTTCCCTAGCTCACCTATTTTTTTTCCATTCTCATATTATATTGTTTGATTGTCCAAAAAGCCTTGTGTTTAATCTCCACTTGCAAGATGACCGGACTTCCTATAAACCAAAAGTTAAAGAGACAAGCTAATCGATGTCTTGAAAGGCTGTCTAATATGCTCAAAGAGCATCGGTAAGTCTCTATTCCAATCTTTGTAGTTGGGGTTCATCATTTTCTCCAAAATAGACTTAATTTCTCTATTCGACACTTTAACTTACCTAAAATAACTTTAATATAATTAATTCGGGTGGCTTTAGCTTTTACACATAATCCATAACCAAGATAATATGAATAAAACCAAATAAAGAGGGGAAGGGTCTCATAAAATCAATGCCCCATACCTAAAAAATTTCACAAGCAAGTATAAGAGATAAAGGCATTTGATTTTTATTTGATAAATTACCTAGCTTTTGACATTGTTCACATGCCTTGTAGAACATATAGGAATCATGAAACAAACTTGGCAAATAAAAACCATATTTAAGTATTTTTCTAGTAGTTTTGTTGGGTTTGAAATGACCACCACAAGCATATACATGATAGAATATCATAATAGACTTAAATTCATGTTCATGCACACAACTTCTAATCACTTTTTTCGAGCAACACCTTCACGAGATAAGGATCATCTCATATAATTTTTAGCATCATTATTTATTTTATCTTTATGAGCCCTACTCAAACAAGTAGGCTTTTCATGCTTGATAAGATAGTTAACAATATTAGCATACCATAGATCCTTACCTTCAAGTGTTAGTAGTTGTTCATTTAGGAATAACTTTTGTAAAGGTGTTATATCTTCTTCCTTCACTATTTGACTTAGTGATCTGTTACTAGATTCTCCACCTTGTTTTTATCTTTGATCTCCAAGTTGAATTCTTAAAGCGGGAGGATCTACATAATCAACATTGGTTTTGATTGCTTTTTAGATAAGAGATACCTTAATGCTTGTATGGTCGGAATAAATAATAACTTTTGAAATAAGTAAATAATGTCTAATCTTACCAAAAATGAACAAGATAGATAAAAAGTTATTTCTTCATAGTAGAGTAATTGCATTGTACGGGACTAAAGGTTCGAGATGCATAGAAAATGACATGTGCCATTTTTGTAATTCTTTTACCAATGACGGCTCCCATAGTGAAGTTGCTCGTATCACACATGATCTTGAAGGGTCAGCTCCAATCTAGAGGTTGAGTGATAGATGATGATGTTAGCATCTCCTTTAACTTATTAAAAGCTTTCGTACATCCTTTATTGAATTTGAAGTGTACATCATTTTGTAACAAATGACATACGGGCAAGGAAAATTTTGAGATGTCCTTGATGAATCTTCTATAAAAACATTCATGACCAAGAAAAGAATAAATCTCTCCCACACTTGAACGGTAAGGTAAATTATATATAATGTCTATTTTATCTTTATCGACCTTAATTCCCTTGGATGAAATGACATGTCTTAAAACTATCCCTTATTCTATCATATAATGACATTTTTACAAATTTGAAATAAGGTTAGTTTCTATGCATCATTCAAGCCCACGAGTTCAAATTATCTAAACATATATCAAATGAGTCTCCATGAATATTGATATCCTCCATAAAAACTTTAATTTTGTGCTCTATATAATCTGAAAAAAAATACTTACCATACACCTTTGAAATGTGGTTGGGGGCATTGTAAAGACCAAAATGCATTTGTCTATAAGCAAAGGTGCCGAAAGGGCATGTGTAAGTTTTTTTCTCTTGGTCTTATAGAGCTATTGCAATCTGATTATATCCAAAATGGCCATCAAAAAAAGAAGAATGGGATTTACCTACTAGTCATTCAAGCATCCGATCAATGAATGGGAGAGGAAAGTGGTCCTTGCATGTCGTAGCATTCGGCTTTCAATAATCTATACAAATATGCCACCCATTTTGTACTCTAGTAAGAGTTAGTTCATTATTTTGATTTTCAACCATTGTGATCCCTATCTTCTTTGGTACTACTTGAATTGGACTTACCCATTTACTATCCAAAATCGGATACATTACATCGACATCTAGTAATTTTAGAATTTTTTTCTGCACTACTTCCATCATTAGAGCAATCTCCATTGTACTTCTCTTGTTAGCTTGGAAATCTCCTTTAGAAGTATTCTATGCATGTATTTGGAAGGACTAATACCATTGAAGTCAACTATGGTCCATCCTATGGTGGTTTTATCGTCCTTAAGGGCTCGCATGATTTTCTCCTCTTATTCCATGGTTAAGTTACTTGCTAGAATTACTAGAAGCATTTTCCTATATATTAAGAAAATATACTTTATATGAGCTAGTAATGGTTTGAGTTTGATAATTGGTTCTTACATAATAGAAGGTAATAATTTTGAGTGGCATAAAGGTAAATCAATTTTACCAACTTCGGACTTGTTGAAAATGGGAGGTAACTAGTCTATGGCCAACACGACATCTTTTGTTTTATCCTAAAAAATAAAGTTAGAAGTTTGTAAGGTATTTTGTTCTAAGCTTAGACTAATAGGAACTTTGAACTTATCTTGACTCCCTATGTCAAATACATCGTGTGACAAGCAATCAATCATATCAACATAAAGCAAAGAATGAACATCACTAGGATACCTTAATGCTTTAAAAATAGTAAAACGAACTATTTCACCATCAAATTCCATTATTAATGTTTCTTTATGCACATCTATTTTCATTCATGTTATCTTTAAGAAAGGTTTACCTAATAGAAAGGGTGTGAAAGTTGTTAAATTTCCTCTTCCATCCTTAGAGCATAGAAGTTCGCTGGGAACACCAACTCATTAACCTACATCAAAACAACCCGAAATACCTTTTTGGGATAGACAACGGATCTATCCACTAGTTGAATTACACACCGAGTTTTTTAAAAAGCCTCAATTTCAAAATCACCTAGGTAGAATATGGGATGACGTTAATTGAAGCTCCTAAATCTAGAATGGCCTTTTTCAAATCTAGTGTTACCTATTACATAAATAATTATAAAAATACCTTGATCTTTGCACTTCGGAGAAATTTTTCTTTGAATAATTACGGATATATTTTCTCCCATACTCATCTTTTTATTCCCCTTCAACTTCTTTTTTGAGTTATGTAAGTCTTTTAAGAATTTTACATATCTTGGGACTTGTTTGATACCATTAATGAGAGATATGTTCACCTCAATCTTTTTAAAAATCTTTAATATTTTCTTATATTTATCTTCTTTCTTTAATTTAGTGAATTTGTTTGGAAAAAGAGGTAAATAATTAACTAAATTTTTATTCATAATAGTTGGGGAGTTTACCTTAGGATCCCTCGAGAGCACTTCAAGTTCCTTTTCTTCCTCTTCTTGATCTTCTATTAGAGGAGCCTTATGATGTGCCTCTATATCTCTCCCACTTCACAATGTTATGGCACTTGCATTTTCTCTTTACTTCACAAGGGTTGGAAAAGCAAGTATGCCCAAAATTTGGGTCTCTAGTCTACCCACGAGATAGAAATTTGACTCATTTGAGTTTCTAAGTTACGAAAACTAGTTTTTGTTTACTTGTTGGAATTGTATGGTGTTATTGTAAAGGTGAACAATATTTTGAATTAATACTTTTACAATATCTTCCAAATATGACTTAAACCTAAAGTGGAAACTTGTTACATTTGGAATGATAGTTGGTAAGGCCTTTATTGTTGTGTACCATCTTGATTATTTCAATGGCAATTATCTATCTATCCAAGATGGACATCATACCTTCTTTATTGTGGCAGCCTTGGGAACCTACCTATAACATTGGCTTATTCAGTAAAATCATCTTGTAAGGTAAGAATCATATTAGTGTAGTGCTCTACAACTGAACAAATATCACATGCTTTCACTTGCTAAACGTTATTTACTACCATTTGTCTCATCATGGAGGTTAATCTTATAATTTATTATTCAAGTGTATGGACGTTGATTTCATTCACCTTCTTTTGAGGGGGAATCATATAAAAAACTAAATTGTTAGGAGTTAGTAGTCATGTTAGTAATTAAAATCATTGCTACTTTTGGTGTTTTATCTATCGGGACACCTCTATTGGCTGTATCTATCATGAGCATGTCCTATGAAAAGAGTCCCTCATAAAAGTACTAGATCAAGAGTTGCACTAATCTGATTGTGAGGGCAATTTGCTCATAATTTCTTGAATCTTTACTAATATTCATATAATTTCTCCTTCATGTATTGTCTAATTTTGCATATCTCCTTATGTATATTTGTAGCTCGAGATACAAGAAAATATTTCTCTAAAAATAATCTTTTGATTTCATTCCAAGTGCTAATTGATTCGGACGGTAAGTAGTAGAGCTAATTATTGGTTGAGTCAACCAATAAAAAGGGAAAAGCCCTCGGCTTAATCTATTCCTCGGATACCCCTACCGATATCATACTAGAGTAGACTATATGAAACTCCTTTAGATGCTTGTGAGAGTGTTCACCTAAAATACCATGAAAACTAGGCAAAAGTTAGATTAGACCAGATTTAAGCTGAAAAGCTACCTCAATGTTAGGATAATCAATATATAAAGGTTGAAGATTTAGATCTAGAGTGGCCAATTCTTTGAGAGTGCAATTATTTTTTGGATTGGCCATGACTTTCACTTTAGAGTCACTAGAGGAAATAAACAATCAAAATACTTGGAAACAATCAAATTAAACTCAATTTGCCAATAATGGTGCTAAAATTTGATGGCATGTCATAACACTAACAAATTAAATTTAATTAATATTTTTCCTTATGAAATCTAACCACGGGAATATAGATAGGGCAAGCAAGGGTCAAACCCATATAAAAATTGGTCTAATCGATGGTTTCTTTCAACTAATTGTTCTACCATGCACTCGGAAAAAAAAAGGGGTTTGTGTTTGTGTAGATTTGTAAGCAATCAAAAGTAAATAGAACCTTGGTTAAAGTTTAGCATCCAATTTTAGTTTAATAATTGATCATTGATTCAAATATTAAGCTATTCTTAATATGATTATTTATCATAGAATAATAACATGTATGTTCTTTTCAGTTTTTCCTTATTGATTTGTTAACCAAACAGATACTATTTGATTGATTCCTAACTATTGAACAACCTAGTAGACACTAACTAGATTTAATCCAACAACAACATTAAATTAGAGAAAAAAGATGGAGCTAAACCATCTTTTTATACACTAAAAAGATGTAATTTAGTTCAATGTTTTTCAAAGGATTAAATAAAAATACATTTATAATCATTAACCCCTAGTTACTACTACAATTAAGTTTAGATAAGCAATTACACTAATTTGAATACTTAACTAGCAATATTACTATAATGATCAAGAAACTAGCATGTTTTCTAATTAATTAATCACACAATCATAACCAAATAACATAAAAAAATGTAAAATGCTAAAAAAGAATAAGTTTAGAATTAGTACCCTTTAAGATCTCACAATAATTTTACTAAAAGCATCAACTTTTCTTCAACCAAGATAGATGTTTAGTGACTTATGGTTGATTACAAGAGAATTTTCTATCTAAGGGTGGGTACTAAAAGTGGAAATTCTAAAATAAAACCTTAGTCTCACTATTAATAGCTAAAAGTAAGGTTACAACACACATATATCGGTCCCACATGGCGACATGGATTGTTTGGTGAAGGCACATAGTTTGTTACTTTATCTCATATAGTTTAGAGCCTTAAAGAGCTGGCATTATACTATTTGCTAGATAGAAGCACATGATCATGTGTCTTTTGCACTCTATCTCATGTCTCCTTTTGCTTCATCTCGTGTCCCCGGTTTTTTCCTATATGAAATTTACACTTCATCTCGTGCCACATCCTTCTACCGGTGTGCCTTTATTGCTTCATCTTTTGAATTTCTTATACCTTTAACAAACATGAGTTTGTCTTCTCTTCAGCATATACCATGTTAATTGCCATTGTTTGTGTGTTATTGTTTTCTCTTGAAAGATAACCCAACCTTGACATACATATGACCATGTCACTTTTCTTACTCCGGTCGTATGGAAAGCTACTCGTCCATATGGTTCTGCTAAATAATCACATGGTTTTCTCCTACGTTTCACATGACCGAGTGGCTATTTCTTTTGGTAAGACACATGACCATGTGACTCTTGAGGTTTCCTTAGTGACTTTGGCTTTTCCTTGCTTTAACTTGAGTTTCTTTGCTTTAATTCGCTATTTTTCCTACAAAACCCGAAATTGTTATCTTAATCTTAATTTCCTAAATATAATACAATAAGTACGAAAAAGTTAATATAAAAGAGCATAAAGGATATGCATATTATGCACTCATCACTTTGTTTTTGAAATTATTTAATTTTCTATCCAATTTAATTATTTAAAAATTTAGTTTAGCTTACTTGTTTAATTTTATTTTAATTCAAAATTTTTAAGGTATGATTGTATGCTTGTATATAAATTGTGTGTCATGTTTATAATTTTGTGGGTTAATCTTATATTTATTTAGTATTTTTCATTGTTTTATGATCCATTTAGTTATTAAAATATTTTATCTTATGCAAGTACCTATAATATTTTAATCTAAAATTTCTAGAGTTGTATATACATTTGTTTGGCCATGTATTGTGTTTCAATTTCACAATTTTATTTAATTTCCTTTGCCATTTACTTGTTATTTATTATAATCTAGTTATTATGTAATTAATGTGATGGTCGATCATCGAGTTTGTTAGATTCTAGAGACCAATGATGATCCTCCCTCATAGTCATCATGCTAAAAAACATTCCATAAAAAATAAAAAAAGTAAAAAGTAAAAATAAAATAAAAAGAGTTTTAAGTTGATTTAACGAGTCTACGATTTAATAGGAACAAACATTATTCTTGACATCAATTAAGAAAATATAAATCAAGCACCCTTAGTAATTAGATTATTCTTCAACATACTAATTGTTAGCATCCTAATTTTTACCTACCTATTTTTAAATTTACTAGTTAAAATAAAATAAAAACATTGAGAAAAAATAAAAATAAAAAGAGTTATTTAGAAAAAAAAAACGATTAAGGGTTCAATTAAAAATAAAATTGAAAATGTAGGGACAAAAAAAAATCCAATTGAGGGTGAAATTGAAAAGTCTAAAAGTTTGAATCCTTAATTCAAAGATGGGCGAGGTACGGTTGAAAAACAAAAACCAAGCAAGTCAATACTGAAATTCAAAATTAGGAGAAACCAAGAACCAATGTTAGTGTTTGCCTACAACCTTAATTTTTTCCTCATAAATACCTAACTCCTTCGATCAATTAAATTGGACACAAATTAAAAAAAAAACCTTATGAATAAAAAAAAAATCAAGCCAAACAACCTCTAAAAAAAGACTTGTTGACTCGCGAGTTGAGCCTCTAAGCTTCGTTGATATTTCTTTTCCCAAATTAGCCACTAATCAATGCCACCAATTTGTAACGTACACTTAGATCCACTATTCTGGACTCTTTGGAGAAGAAAAAGACATTCGAGGAGGGAGAAATCGAGGATAGAATCACGATTTCCCGACTTGGCTTTGTACTTGATCAAATCTTTTTTTTTTGGCCAAATCACCACCTTCCACCACCGGAAAAACACTCATCACCCTCCAATAAGGTGTTTCGCCCCTAAAGCCGCAATCGAATATCACTAGAAAATGATCGAATGCAAGTAAACTTTAGTCCCGACACTGTTTGCAAAGATCCAACCTAATCGGTCGATCAAGGCCAAATCGGACCCCCTAAGCACTATATAAATGTTCCCTATGGTGATCCGAGCGAGCTTGGTATCTTTCCCTTTCCTCTTCATAGTCGACAATATACTCAAAGAAGAAACCTAAAGGTTACGTTTTTGACCGCTATGAGTGACACTACTTACACCGAGCTGATAGAGGAACTCTATGTGACCTTTTCCATACCAAACACATGCTTTAAGGTGGTCACACGAGTGACCTTGGTCGTTGGTAGTATCGGTTGGATTTTAAGGGTATTTTGGTAATTTTTTCAAGAGCATTTTAGTCATTTTAACTTGACTAGTAGCATTTTGGTGATTTCATAATATCCATTTTAATGCTTCAATGACCAGCTATTTCCTTCATGGCTAACTAAATAATTAGTTTTCATTAGGTTGGAACAAATAGAACTAACCTTAAACAAGACTTAGGGTAACTTTAATACTTTACGACATCTATTTTGTTGGTAGGCACTCTACCTACACCTATACCAATAATTTTAGTAATGAGCAGTACTGCTCTCTTTTTTGGCTAACTAAATAATCAGTTTCTATGAAAAAGAAAAGAGTAGAACTAACCCCAAACAAAGTGTTTTTGGAAATTTTAGCACATTTTGACTAATGTTAGATAACATTCAAAAATTTATACCCATTTGATATTACCGATTAAGCTACTTTATTTTGAAATATAAAATTATCTTAATTATGGTTGTTAAAGAATTTGAAATGTGATTAGATATACCATTGTGTATTGAACCCGAAAGGGTTAGAGACCCTAAACATTTTAAGGTGAAATAAGGTTGGTGATCAATGCTCTGTGATAGAGTTCGAAAGATTTAAATTGAGATTTTATTTTATTAGTGTATCTAGCTTAAATACTGATCTCGATGTTTGCATTTGAATTTGATGTGTATTTATGTTGAATGATATGATTGATCTTAATCTTGAATGTGATGTGTCAAATTCATGACATTCGTGACCAATGTATGGTTACCCAATTGCTTTATTCACTAAGATGAAGCCAATGGTGGCTTCTCACCTATGTGATCGAAGCCATATGTGGTTTCTAAATATTTTTGTTTGAATGATTTCTTTATGGGTTTGAGTCATAAAAGACTTGCCATTTTTATTTCAAATGATTTCGGATGGGCTTGAGTCATAGGAGACTTACTATTTCCATTTCAAATAATTCTTTTTATGGGCTTGAGTCATAAGAGACTCGCTACTTCTATTTTAAATGATTTCGTTTTGGGCTTGAGTCACAACGGACTCGCCATTTTGATTTTAAATGATTTTTTTTTATGGACTTGAGTCACAAGAGACTCATCACTTTTATTTCAAATGATTTCTATTATAGGTTGGAGTCACAAGAGACTCACTATTTCCATTTTAAATAATTTATTTTATGGGATTGAGTCGGAAAAATCTCACCATTTTCTTTTCAAATGATTTTTGTTATGGGTTGTAATCGTAAGGGACTTGCCATTTTTTAAAAAAGATTTCTATTATGGGTTGCGGTTGTACAAGACTCGCTATTTTTTTTATTTAATGATTCTCTTATAGGCTTGATTCATAAGGAACTCACCATTTTCTTTTCAAATGATTTTTTATGGGTTTGTGTCATAAGAGAGTTATGAATTTTATTATGAAAAAACATCTCTTTTATGGAGTATAGTTGTAAAGGACTCACCATTTTTTTTAAATAATTTCTCTTATGAGCTTGAGTCATGAGAGACTCACTACTTTTATAGGTCTGCAGTTGTGAAAGACTCACCATTTTCATTTTGATTATTTTATTATGGCCTAAAATTGTAAGGGATTTGTCATTTTCTTTTCGGATGATTTTTGTCATAGGTCGCACTCGTAAGAGACTCATCATTCTTCATTTTAATGATTTTTTATGGATTGCAATAACAAAGGACTCATAATTTTATTTCATTTAAATGACTTTTTATGTCGTTGGTGGCATCCTGCTTATGTGAATGGAGTCACCAACAACCCTACCATCTCTTTACTTTTGTGAATCAAAATTATCAAGTGACTTCTTATTTATAGAAATAAAGTCATTAATAGGTTCTCAATTATATCGATATCGGGTCATAGTCTTAAGAGACTTGCCTTTTGCCAATACGAGTTTACAATCATTAGGGTTTTGGCTAACATTCTAATTCTTACCCATCTTTCCCCTTTCGAGTATGGGTATTGGCCTTAGACACGTTTGAACCGTAAATTAATTTACTATTCAATCTTGAAAAAGTAAATTCACTCAAATAGGCATAAGAACATAATATAGTAAAACCAAACTTTTATTTTCATATGCAAACAATGTAGCCTACCTCGAGCTAGGATGGGATAATGATGATGTTATATCTTTCTCATATGTAACTAACCCCTTACCTTGATATCTATATCGATTAATTTGTTTATGGTTTCCTAGTTCTCCATGATTATCTTGGTGGCAACTCCTCTTTCTCGTGCCTTTCCCACGTGGCCTCATCGATAGAATGGCGACTTTACTGGGGAAATGTCATCCTAAGGTCAAGTTTTGAATGTCTATGTTCATAAATCTCTCGGTTACATGTTATGCTTCTATGCTTATATGTTTTAAGTGAGTAATTATCATTTAAGTATTTATCTTCCTTTTTTGTGTTGTGAAAATTTTTCCGAATATATGTGTCTCGTTTATGTTATTTTTCATTGTATCTTTAGTTATTTAATTCATAGGCTTTTAGTTTATCTTTTGAGACTTGGATATGAAGTTATACTCTATACACATCACTTGCATAATTATAATTGTCATTTGCATGCCTCAAGATCTAAGGAGTTAGTAGTGGTGTCTCGAGGGATGTTTCCCTCGGCAAACACTCATAAAACCTTAAGTTTTCTTGCTAACTATGATTCATGATAGGTAATTAATGATTTTTTATGATTGCTGATATGACCATGGATAATCCAAGTGATTCCACTAAAGATTTACTAGGCTAGAATTCATCTTTTTGAGACTTAAATAGAGCCTACCCACTCATATAATTGTTAGAACCAAACCTTAGGACCATCTTTCTCTACTAAAATACATTAGATAAGTTAGAAATATTTCAAATCATGACTAGGATAACTTGGTCATGATACTTTAGGATGTGCCATAAAAGGGTTCAAAGTTAGTTCAAGCAAGCATCAATCAAAGTATTAAAAGGTTACTAATCTGAATAATCACATCTTTAAACCTATCATAAGTAATCTTATAGGTGAGGAAATAAAAAAAAGAGGAGCTATTTTATCACTCCTTAGAAATGAATACTTCATATCCGGTCACGAGTGTCTTTATTTTTGACAAAATATTATTTATGTTGTTCTAGTTTGTTATCTTTGTTTTTAACTAGAGAAGCATAAGTCATCCTATCAAAACTACATTTTCCCTTCAATATTTAACAACTCAAACCAAAGCAAAAATAGACAATGAAGAAAGAAGTGTTTAGGTTAGCTAGTTAGTTTAGTAAAGCTTACAAGTTTGCACATCCGATAAAGTGCCTCAAAATCCCGGAATTGGTCGGTCATTTGTCATTTCTTAAGTGTTTGTTGCTATATTAATTTCTACTTCTCAAAGGGCATCTTTGAGGCCACCTTTCTTTATGCCCAATCAAAAAGCTATGAACGCTACAATCCCTGTCGTTGTCGTTACCCTTACGGGTATATCTATTAAAACACCTCTAAATTGAAGAATGAGTTAGTATATACCATTCTTAGGGTGTCCATTACTCTACTAAATTCTACTTTTCAAATGTCATCTTTGAGTCCACCTTTCTTTATGCCTAACTAAAAAACTATGAGCACTACAATCCTTATCTTTACTAACAACCTTGGGAGCATACATACTGAAGCACCTTTGAATTGAAAAGAAGGTCGGTCATTTGTCATTTCTAGGTGTTTACTATAGTACCAAGTTCTATTTCTCAAATGAAATCTTCGAGGCCACCTCTATTTAAGCCTAACCGGAAGGTATCTTTATTTTCACTACTATGCTTGGATGCACATGTAGGTTTATTCATCCTAAGATTGTCAACCCAACTTTATCAAACCAAAAGACATAAAACACTCATCCATTCAATGACCAATAAAAACCATTCAAGTCAAACAATTTTTGAAACTCAAGTTAGAAAAATTTAGCATTATTGCCTCCTTTACTTCTTTCATTAAGTGATCTCTTCAAGCATTATTGGTCAATAACTACTATGATGACTACTCCATGACAACCTCTATTTCCTCGGTAGTATAATCCCAATGAGTTATAGGAGTATCATAACGAGTATAATTGGTCTTAATGCCAAAGATTATCTAGGCTTTAAGAAGCACGTTCGCTTATTGATTGACCGGGGTTTCATTCTATTTGAGAATACTCTATTCATCCCAAATATAAAAAATAATCATCTTTTCAACCACGTTGCTATTAGTGGAGTGAATATGCTTGCCATTAAATGGCATAAAGCGTGACAAAAACGAGTAGGCTTTGAAAGTCTTTATGTCCGACTTGTTTGATATGATGAGTGTTATCAATGTTAATAAAAAATTTATTGAGTATCAAAATCGTACCTATACCTAGTATTTTTACATGTTCTACAAAAAGAGTGGACATCATATATAATGTTGTAATAAATTTTGTGAAAAAGGTGCAAACTCTACTAGGCTTGGCAACTCTTACAAAAAAAAAAAAAAAAAGATATGAAATGAACATACCAATAATGGGCATGAAAAGAAAAGAAGTTGAGTCATGTCGATATCAAATGGATGGAACACCAATGTAGTATCTCGAGGATTGCAAATTACCAAATGCCACCTTTTAACTATAGCCCGAAATGTAAAAATGATAGCAAAATACTTGGCAAAGCGGGGATCATCACCGTATGGTGTGGAAAGCTAGGTCATCTAACAAGGTAGACTATGTGGAATCATAAAAGACAATCATTATTTTAAGTTGGGTTTCAAGATGATAGAGGAACATTATCTAAGAATTAAGGATAAACAAAGAAAGAAGAAGATGGTCTTGAGAAAGTTTAGGATTTTGATGATGAAATAATTGATATTCCTCCCATCTATATCACTTTTTCAAAGTATACATATGTGATTCATATTGATGAGCAAGAATCGGTTCGAATTAGCCTCTTCGAGACCATGATAGTGAACACCTCGAGGATAATGGGGAGAAGAAACCAAAACCTATATGATGAGATAAGATTAGAAGACCTCAAAGTACTAGTCCTCTTCTAGCTCACTTGCCAATGCATTTAAGGATTCCTTTGTTATCGACCGGCTCGTCTAAAGAGCATGAGAAAGGAGGAGAGATGATTAACCGGCAACAAAAAAGCACCTTTTGTTTCTAAAGCTGAGTAGTTCCTTTATCATGATTATCTTTACTTTTCTACCATTATAAGTCTTGAATGCATTATACAAAATTTTTATTATGCTTTCATATGATGTTAATTTGTGGGATCGTGCAAATTTTCTTCTTAAATTGCCATCTTTTCCTTTTTTTCTTTTATTTTTTTATTCCAATTTTTACCTTATTTTTGGAATATTCAATGTGATGATATCTTGAAAATAAAAGGATCAAGTGATTGCACCAAAAGAAAAAAGGATTAGCATAAATCTAATTATAAATGTGCATGAGAATGAATATAGAGAGAATGCATGAAGCTTGTTAAAGTGGCATGAATGTCTTAATTTTGAGAATAAAAGCTTATCTTTTATCGAATTTTTAGATTTTATTTTCAAAAGTATTGTGATCTTCATGGATTGAGTCATTTTTTGAAAAACAAAATTTTTACTATCCGAGCATGATTTATTATTGATTTGAAATAAAGAAATGTACATTTGGAAGTATTATTATCATTTTATATCATCCAAAATAAAATAAATAAAATGGAAAACTCATTTGAAATCTTTCAATACCGATAAACTTTTAAAGCATGTCATGCAAATGGTACGAGAGAAGTCCCTTTTTTGAAACTAAAAATATATATATTTTTTATTCTTACCAAACTTTTTTAGGATAGTCATATCAAGGACAATAGATCGATGTCTAAGATTAAAAATAAATGATTTGATGTTTTAAATGATGACGAGTGGCACATATTCGAGTCATGATCCTACCAAACTAAAAATATTTCCTATTTTTGCCAAACCTTTTTAGGATAGTCTTATCGAGGAAACTACATCAATTCCTAAGATTAAAAATAAATGATTTGATGTTTTAAACGATGATGAGGGGTACATATTCGAGTCATGATCCTACCTTATTCATGTTCTTTTCTATAAGTCAATCATAGTCTTCAAATGAAACTATAATGTATCAGCTTGAACAAGATTAGATTTGAAATAAAGAAATGCCATTTTTGGTATTCTGTTCCATAAACAAAAATTTACCCTTTGATGTTCCATTTTGAGCCTTAAGGATTTATTTTGATGGTCATGTAGGTCGGGATCACCTCTCACACTATGGGTAATTCGAAGTTCATAAATAATCAAGGAAATTCTCCCGAGAAAAAGTAGATTAGAAAAAGATTATGATTGGTCACACGGAAAAAACTTATCGAGAAAACATTTAAATGAATTTCAAAGAGAAATGAAAAATAGAAGTAAAAGCACTAAGATAAAAAAAAAAAAAAAAGATGCTATCTAGAGTGATCTCTCTCATGATTTGAAGTTAGAAAGGGTTAGAAACCAATAGAAAATAAAACAATTGACAAGAGTGAACATGAAAGAAGAGTTGAGATTAAAAGCTGAAATCAATCATAAAATTGATAAAGTCGAGGCAACAAGCCTAAAGTGTCTTGATGAAAGATTAAGTGATCCTATCTCTTTACACATTTAAATAAAATTTGAGCATTTTATATCCGTTCATTCAAAAGCCAAAGCCCTAGCCTTCATTACGTGCTTGTGAAAGCGATTTCTAATTAAAGACGACTCGTTTATGTTGATGAATTCTAGTTTTCAAATAAGAAATATTTTTTAATAAAACTTGACATTTTTGTTGATTACAAACCATCTTTATGATATCGAATCTTGAATTTTCATCAAACAACAAGGGCAACAAAAATAAATCGAGTCTTTCTAGTAAAGACTACCTATTTGAGCCTAACTACTTTCGAAACTCTTTGAGTTCATGAAATCCATTCAAGTATTTTGCTCTCTATGAGCCAAATTTTTTACAATCACCTTTCAAAAAAGATGACTTCTTTTAAAAATTTTATTTCATTCAAATAGATCTTGCTCATTTAACTTTAAAAAAGGTCATTTTAAGCATTACATCACGATATTTGCATGATGTATTTTGGCTTTTGACCAAATGAATCAAATATTTTCTTAAATGAGATTACATTTTTATGAACATCTCTATGATTTCTTTTAAATAATTTAATTTTCCTACATGAAATTTTTTTTAATACATGACTCGATCTATAAACGTCATAACAAATGAAAATGATTTTTTGAGAATTCAAAAATTTGTAAGGACAAGTTCACATAATCAAGCATAAATGTCAAAAGAAGATGAATGACATGAGCAATAATGATAAAAGATAGATGATAAGAGGTTAATCACTACTAACACTTCGAGTCCTATTTTGATTAGACTAGTCATAAAATTATGTCAATGCTTGAAGATCAAGTATTTCAACTCCCCTCTAATCCAAAGTAACAAGGAGTTAATCGAGTTATGGGTGAATATTTATTGGCATGATCATTTGACTTCGCTTCTTCTATTCTTAATTCACCTAGCATAATGTGATTCATGATCTTTAATCTCTCAAAAATCCTTTGTTTTCATAAGTATGATCAACTCCAAAAAACAAAAACTCTTATATGGTCTCATACACAATCCCGTAATTGATATTATTCATGAAATGAGATAATGTATCAAATTAGCATATGACGACATGATAAGGATCTTACATAGATTTGGTTAATAAGAGGTCTTCCTCTAAGAAATCTATTATCGGTTTTCTCATGATGAATTATAGAAAATTGATATAAAAGGCATTCTCAACCATTTTAGAGCTAGATTTTGATATGTGCTAAGAAAAGCTTAAACATTTAAGGATGATACCAAAAATTAGGACACAAAAAATAGTGATTTCCCATTTAATTAGTGGAAGAACACCACTCAAACAACACAAGTAGTGGTCCAAGTAGTGATGGCATGTCTTATTGCCAACAAATTAGTAATATATATGTGTCCTTACTGAAATTTTAAGCATGGTTATGTAATTAGGGAAAGTAAGGGTCGAATCCATAGGAAAAAGGACCAGTTAATTGCTTTGGGTGTTGTATGTGTAAAAGGGGGAGGGTTATGTGTTTGAGATGCGTATAAAGAATATAAAGTAATAAGAGATAACAGTATGAAAATAGCCTTGGTTGAACTTCGGTATCCACTTTTCATTTACTAGCTGATCATTGATTAAATAATTAACTCATTTTAACATGAATATTCACTATAAGACAATAACATATATGTTGGCTCCAATCTTTTCTTACTTAGTCATTAATTGCATATACAATATCTAATTAATTCCCTAGCTATTGAACAACCTACTAAGCACTAGATAAATTTAATCCAATAACATCATTAAGATGAGAAAGATAGGTGAAGTCGAGCCACCTTCTTTAAGTGCTTGGAGAAGATGTAGCCTAGTTCTATGTTTTTCAAAGAATTGAATGAAAACATCACTAATCATCAACTCTTAGTTACTACCACATGAGCATTTAGACAAGCAAGTACACAAACTTGAATACTTAGATAGCAATAAGCAATATGAATAAAAAAATAACATGTACTCTAATTTAATTAATCATACAACTATGAATTAATCATGTAGAAAAACATAAAATTCCTAATAGAGATAAGTTTAGAAGTAAAAATCAATAATCTCACAACGATTAACTAAAAGCTTCAACTTGATTCAATCGGGAAGGGAGTTTAGTTACTCATGATATAAAGAGAGAATTCTATTAATGGTTGCTATAAAAAGCTACCCGGAGAAAGATTAAATAACCTAACCTTGCTATTTATACCTAAAATAGGTTTATATCACTTTTTGAGTCGGTATTATCTTGTCACATAGCTTGTTGTCTAAAGTTACATTGTTTACTACTTAATATCACACGGTTTAAAACCTTGGAGATTAGATGACATATGACTTTGTGGATTTGTTCATAAATCATGTAGCCAAGCTTTTTCCCATGTAGATCTTCTTCTTTTTAGCCACGTAGGTGTGTGGTTTTGTACTATAAGCCGAGTAATGAACCCACTACCCATATGGAGCTTCTTCTTCAATGTCACACAACTAGGTAGAATTACGCACATACCGTGTGGAAATGTTTCGCCTATGTAGCTTCCTATGCTTGAGATTCCACATGGTTTCCTCTTTTACGTCATATAGCTATATGACTCTTTTAAGCCTCTTTTGGTGACTTCACTATTCCTTGCTTTGGTTTTAGGTTTCCTTACTTTGATTCATCATTTTTCCCACAAAATCTAAATTCGTTATCTTATTCTTAAATAACATAATATAATACGAGTAAAAATTAAAAAGTTCAATGTATTATAGCATAAAAATCATGCTAATTATGCACTCATCAAGTACCCCTACAATTAAACTTTGCTAGTACTCGAGCCAAATAAAAATAAAATATAAACCTAACGCACTTTCATAGGAATCATGATTACATTTCACATAAATAACAATCCTTTAAATCCCTAGGTTACCCCTAGTGGGTGAGGAGTGTCTCGTGAGGGTTTTTAGATGATAAACCCATAAAATCATTTCAATAAATTTCATGCCGGTATGATTTGAGCATTGATAATTAATTCAGAATTTAACAAAATTCAATAGTCAACTTGATCATGTTCAAAATATTATCATCATATCAATACAAGTCTCTAAATTAATTTATACATCTTAATAACTAAACATAATTTAAGGATGCAACACTAACTCTACCTTTATCGCTTGTCCGCTACTACAAGCAAGGTAGAACATAGATTTTCTTAAATAATTTTTTTTTCTCATTTTAACCATCCTATTTTTTTTCAAGGCCGTAATAGCTTTTTTTGGTAAGTGGTAACTTCCTCTTTTACATGACTATCGATATTTATGATGAAGGTAATTGGTTACTTGGCAAGTCATCAACCTAGAGTGATTTGCATACTCATAATTTGAATCACTGTTTGATGTAAAAGTAAACATTTATGATGACTACTCCTAGTTACTATGCAACTCAAATCATTGGACTAGAAATTTTAATTACATAGGCCACATTTCTTTGAGAATGCTTTTCATATATATATATATATATATATATATATATATATATATATATATATATATATATATATATATATATATTTTTCAAATAAACATTAGAAAATCTTATTTATTTAAACCATGCTTAGGTCTATTTTTCAAAGGATTTTCATTTCTTTTAAAGTTAGTGTTTCTATCTAAATTATGTTCCATCATGAAGACACATACAACTCTTTAGCATGCATGCACTTATATAATAACCATATCCCCAACAGTTTCATTCATCTCATCAAATTGAACATCAAATATCAATCAAGAAGCACATCATACTCAACATGGCATTTGTTTCATATTTTTTTATAGGGGTATAAAATAACCACGTAAATTACACAAAATAAAAATAAGAAATAATAAAAACTAAATGCTAAATGCACCTCTACACTTGAACCGGACCCAATATGCCACAATCTTAATGAAATGTGAAAAAAATTAAAAAGTCAATGGATAAGAGAACAAATTTGGGATTGTAGTAGTGGAAGGCGAGGTGGCTAAAAGGAAATGGTCATAACTCAAGACACATGCTCGTGCCCCATTTAGAGCACAAACCGTGTCTATTTGTTGTACCCGTATAGCATAATTTCATTCAACTCATACAGGCGTGTGTATTTATACATAAATTGTGTAACTCCCATTTTGCCCATGTAACAACATTCTCCTTAATTCCACATGGCCTTGTAAAATTGCACACAAATCGTGTGTAATCCATTCCGCTCGTGTGCCTTTTCTTTTAGTTTTAGTTTCAATCTTCTTTTTAGGCATGCAAACATGTGGTTTCCTTGATTAAATCATGTGTTTTTTCCATCGCCTAAGTGTCACTCCTCGTTCTTTGGAAACTTAACCAATTTCATCTATCCCCTACCTATGCTATACATTCTTTCAATCAAGTCATGTGTAAGTGAATATTAAACACAAAATTAAAAATTGACTAGAAATCAAAACACACAATTTACATAAATCATTGGGTTGCCTCCCAATAAGCATTTTTTTTTAACGTCGCTAGCTCGATGTTGGTATTTCTAGTCATTACTCAATTGATATTCCGAAATCATAACCTCTTCTTGCTGTAGTTAGAATCCTTTATAGAATGGCTTCAATCAATGGCTAGTCATTTTGAATACCTTAATAGTTTTCAAGCTTTAGATTTGCACTTCGTATCATGAGGAAACACACTCATGAACACAAAAGGTCCAGCCCATCGAGAACATAGCTTCCCCGGAAAGAGCTTAAGTTTTGAATGGAAGAGGAGGACTTTTTGCCCTATAGCAAAAGCCTTCTTAACAATCATTCTATCATGAAATCTTTCTATTTTCTCCTTATAGATATTTGCATTCTTGTATGAGTCTAGCCTTAACTCTTTCAACTCTTACAATTATAGTTTCCTTAATTCTCTTGCTACATCCATTCTCATGTTGCATTATTTAATAGCTTAAAAGGCTCTATGTTCAATTTCCATAGGAAGATGATAAGTTTTTTCATAAATCAAACGGTAGGGAGACATGCCAATCGATGTTTTTGAGGCTATCCGATATGCCCAAAGCATCATTAAGTCTCTCGCTCTAATCCTTATGGTTTGAGTTAACTATTTTTTTTATGATTGACTTTATCTATCGATTTGATATTTTTGCTTGGCCATTTGTTTGGGAATGGTAAGTCGTGGAGACTTTATGTATCACATGGTATCCTTTTCGTAAACTCGCCACCACTCGATTCCAAAAATGTGTACCCCTATCACTAATCAATGCTTTTGGTGTTCCAAATATGGAAACAAAATGTTCGTTTTAATGAAATGCACAACAACTTTAGCATTATTAGTTCGGGTGGCCCTAGCTTCCACCCATTTAGACACATATTCTACAACTAATATAATATGAACAAAATCAAATGAAGAGCGGGAATGGTCCTATGAAATTAATGTCTCATACATCAAAAATCTCACAAATAATGATGAGGAATAAAGGCATTTGATTTCCGTTTGACAAATTACCTTACTTCTAACACTCGTTCACACATCTTACAAAACATATAGGAATCACAAAACAAACTTGGCTAATAAAAACCACATTCAAGAATTTTTCTAGTCATTCTATTTGGCCCAAAATGTCCACCGCAAGCATATGCATGATAAAATATTAAGATTGATTCAAATTCATGCTCAAGTATACACCTTCTAATTACTTGGTTTGCACAAAATTTCCATAAATATGGCTTATCTCATAAATAGTATCTAGAATCACTGTTTATTTTATCTCGATGGGCTATACTAAAACCAATAGGTATTTCACGCTCACCAAATAATTCACAATGTCAACATACCATACATCCTTATCTTGGAGTGTTAGGAGTTATTCATAACAAAATAACTCATGCAATGGCATTGCATCCTCTTCCTTCAATATTCGACTTAGATGATCAATAATTAAATTATCTACTCCTATCTTATCTTTGATCTCTAAATCAAATTCTTAGAGTAAGAGGATTCGCCTAATTAACATTGGTTTGGCTTCTCTTTTTGACAAGAGATATCTCAATGCTACATAGTCGAATAAATAATAACCTTTGATTAAAGTAAATAGTGCCTAAATTTATCAAAAGCAAATATGATGGCTAAAAGTTCATTTTCTATGGTTGAGTAATTATATTATGTAGGCCTAAGGGTATGAGACGTATAATAAATGGTGTGTACTATCTTCCCAATACCTTGTCCTAAGACGACTAAAACAATAAAATTGCTTCCATCACATATGATTTTGAAGGGCTGGCTCCAATCAAGGGATGAAATGATAGGTGTCAATGTTAACTTCTCCTTCAACTTATTAAAAGCTTCCTTACACCCTTCGCTAAATTTGAATGCAATATCCTTTTGTAAAAATTGGCATAGGGGTAAGAAAATTTTCAAGAAGTCCTTAAAGAATGTCTTGTAAAAACCTACAAGATTAAAAAACGAATGAATCTCCCTCAAGTAGGTTTCGTAAAATATCTATCTTAGCCTTATCGACTTCAATCCCCTTGGATGAAATGAGATTTTCTAGAAGTATTCCTTGTTTCACCATAAAATGACATTTTTTAGAGTTAAGGACAAGGTTAGTTTTTATTCATCGCTCACACATACGATGTAAATTATCTAAATATTGATCAAATGAATCTTTATGCACAATGAAATCATCCATGAACACTTCTATGCTATTCTTAATATATTTTGAAAAGATACTTATCATACACCTTAGAAATGAGGTTGGGCATCATAGAGGCCAAAAGGCATTCGCCTTTTGAATGGTGGTTAAGTTGCTTGCTCGATTATTGAAAGTATCTCCTCCTCACTCAAGAAAACATACTTTAGGTGTGCTGGTAGTGGTTTGAGCTCATGTGTATGGAGGAAATCTAACAATGAAATTCGATGGTGAAATAGTTCGCTTCAACATTTATGAAGCATTGAGGTATGCTAGTAACTTTCACTCTATAATTTTTGTTGATATTATAGAGTGTTTGTCATAAGATGTGTTTGATCTTAAGAATAAGGATAAGTTTGGAGTTGCAATCAACATGAGTTTGGAACGAAATCTCTTACAAAATCCCAACTTCATATTTGATGATTAAATAAAAGAGTTTGAGATGGCTTTAGATTCCACACCTTCACTCATCGATAAGTATGATGTTGCTAAAATTAACTTACCATTATCCCATTGCAAATTGCTACCTTTTATTGTGTATGCACCAATTATTATTTTGGTCCTTATTGTTTTTAGAAAGTGGTCTTCTCAACAACAAGGTTATGGCTGTTGGTGAATTTCCATCCTCCATCCTCAAAGCATAAAAATCCGTAGGAAATACTAGTTCATTAACCAATACCAAAATGTCTTCAACTACCCCTTTTGGGTAGGCATTGGATCTATCTCGCTAGTTAAATTATCCCTCCAGCATTCTTTTAAAGCTCTTAATTTTAAGATCACATACATGGAATACGACATGGCATTAATTGAGCCTTCTAAGTTTAGCATGGCGTTTTTCAAATCTAGTACTCGCCTATTACACAAGGAATGGTGAATGCTCCCGGATCTTTACACTTTGAAGGGAGCTTCCTTTGAATAATTTTTGACACGTTCTCCCCCACACTTAGCTTTTCATTCCCTATCAATTGTTTTTTGGAAATGCATAATTCTTTTAAGAATTTGCATACCTCAAAACTTGCTTGATTGCATCAATGAGAGGCATGTTCACTTTAACCTTTCTAAAGATCTTTAATATTTCTTTATCTTTATCTTCTTTCCTTGGTCTATTAAATCTATTTGGTAATGGAGGTAAAGAGTTATCCAAATCTTTAGTCATAAGAGATGAAGGGTTTACCTTGGATTCGATTGAGGGAATTTTGAGTTCCATCTCTACTTCTTTTTTCTTTCCATTAGAGTATCTTTTCATTATACCTCTAACTCTTTTCCACTCTACAAAGTCATGGCATTCACCTTTTCTTGATGGCTTACTTTGTGGAAGTTAGAAGTGTACTCAAAGTTTAGGTTTTAAATCCATCTCCTATGATGGTGAGTTCACTCAATCGAGTTTCTAACTTTTGAAAGTTGGTTATAGCTTATTATTAGATTTGTAAGGCGATGGTTTATAACTATACTATATTTTGAATTAATGCCTTCATCATGTATTTTAAGGATAAGCTAGAACACAAAATGAGAGCTTGTTGATCTTAGAATGGTGGTTGATATAGACTTTGTTGTCCACCACATGGGTTATTATAGTAGGGATTGTTTCTTGAGTGAACATCATATCCTCTCCATTATGACCAGACTTACAAACTCCACCGTAAGATGGGGTATATATCGGTGGTTTACTCTACAATTGAACAAATCTCATATGCTTTCTTTTATTGCATACGATTTACTACCATTTTTTTTCCCAAAGATATCAATTCTACCACTTATCACTCCAAGGTTATGGCATGTTCTCCCTCCATTTAGTGATGGGTGGGTGATCAAACTTAACATTGAACTATTGTGACTTTATGGTTATATTAGATATCAAGATGTTTGCTTCTTCCGGTGTCTTATCCATTAGAGCACCTCCATTAGTTGTGTCTATCATGGCTCTCTCATATTGAAGGAACCCTTTATAGAAATATTAGACTAGTAATTGCTCACTAATTTAATGGTGTGGACAACTACCACATAGTTTCTCTAATCTTTCCCAATATCCATTTAAGCTCTCATTTATACATTGTATAATCCCACATATCTCTTTATGAATGTTTACAACTTAAGATGTAGGGACATATTTCTCCAAAAACACTCTTTTCATTTTATTCTATTTGTTAATTGAATTGGTTGGTAAATAATAGAGCTAGTCCTTGGCTAAGTTAGTCGATGAAAATGGAAAAGCTCTTAACTTGATCTAATATTTGGATGCTCTCATTGGTTTCATGCAATAGTAAACTATATGAAATTCGTTTAGATGCTTGTAAGGTTCTTCACTTGATAATTCATAAAAGTTAGGCAAGAGATGGATTAGATCGATTTTAATTCAAAATTTACCTCAATGTTCGGACAATCAATACATAATGGTTATGCATTCAGATCTAAGGCAACTAATTCTTTAAGAGTACGGTTGATGCTTGGATTGGCCATGATTTCTCTTCTCAATCACTACGAGAGAATACAATTAGAATGCCACAAAATAGTTAATCTAAATTATCGTTTCTTAGTAACAATACCAAAATTTGATTACGTGTCATACTACTAATAAATTAGTAATTTATATATGTTCTTTTTGAGCTTTTAATCATAGCTATGTAATCAAGGCAAGTTAGGGTCAAACCCATAGGGAAAGGTATTCAATTGCTTTCGGTGTTCTTATGCGTAAAAGAAGAGTTTTGTGTGTTTCGGATGCTTGTAAAGAATATAAAGTAACAAGAGATAGCAGTATAAGAGTAGACTTGATTCAACCTCGGTATCCATAGTTGATTTGGTCGCTAATCATTGATTAAACAATTAACTCATCTTAACATGAATATTCATCGTAAGACAATAACACGATGTTGACTCCAATCTTTCCTTACTTAATCATTAATTGCATATATGATACCTAATTAATTCCTTAGCTATTGTATAACCTACTAAGCATTAAATAGATTTAATCCAATAACAACATTAAGATAAGAAAAATAAGTGAAGCTAAGCTACCCTCCTAAGCACTAGAGAAGATATAACTTAGTTCTATGTTTTCTAAGAAATTGAATGAAAACATCACTAATCATCAACTCCTAGTTACTACCACGAGCAAGTTTAGACAAGTAATTACACGGACTTGAATACTTAGCCGATAATAAGCAATATGAATAAACAAGTAACGTGCACTCTAATTGAATTAATCATACAAATATGAACTAATCATATAGAAAAACATAACATACCCATTATAGGTAAGTTCGTAATTAAAAATCAATAATCTCACAGTGATTAATCAAAAGCTTCAACTTGATTTAACCAAGAAGGGAGTTTAGTTGCTCATGATACAAAGAGAGAAGGCTATTCATGGTGGCTATAGAAAGCTAGTTGGAGAGAGACTAAATAATACCATAACTTTGCTATTTATACCCAAAAATAGGGTTACTCACCTTTTGAGTTGGTAGTATCTTTTCACACGACTTGATGTAGAAAGTTACATGGCTTGCTACTTGACATCACATGGTTTAGAACCTCGGAGATTAGTTGACATGATCGTGTGGATTTATTCATAGATTGTGTAGCCAAAATTTTGCCTATGTCGATCTTCTTCCCTCGCCCTCGGAGACATATGGTTTTGTATTGGAAACCATGTAAAAAATTCACTACCCGTATGGAGCTTCTTCTTCAATGTTACACGACTACGTAGAATTGCACATAAACCTTATGGAAACGTTTCTAGCTTACTATGCTTGAGATTCCACATGGTTTCCTCTTTAAGTCACATAGCCATGTGACTCTTTTAAGCTTATTTCAGTTGACTTCTCTCTTCCTTGCTTCGATTCGTCATTTTTCCTACAAAACCTAAAATTATTATCTTATTCTAAAATAACATAATATAATATAATAGACACTAGAAAGGTCAATATATTAGAGCATAAAAATTATAATAATTATACACTCATCAAGTAGCCATCCCTATGAACATAAGAATAGAAGGCATAATTAGAAGTGCAAACAGACAAGATCAATGAAAGTAGTTGGCCTAAAAATTTAAACCAAGCTAGATGGCATACAAATGAACCGAAAAAAGAGGAAAACCCGTATCTTGGCAGTGATGACCTATGCTTCTTTAAAGGTTTTAAGTTGGGTACTTATGCTTATCTAGTTTTCTTTACGAATCAATATGGTTTATCATGTCCTTCTATGCCAAAATGATATGCCACGCCCTTTCAAATCAATGTGATTTGTCACCTCATTTCTAATTGAGCCATGGCCATGTCATAAATTTTTAGTCAAAGCTCTAGTTGCACCACATTTATGCTCTATCGAGTCTATTAGTCTATTTTTTTGTATAATATTTTTATTTCCTTATAAGCTTACCCTTTAAAGCCAAAGAAAAAAATTTTAATGACTTCAAATCCCAACCATTGTAAACAGGGAAAATTTATTAGCATCCTAAGCTAATTTTTAAATTTTTGAGTACAAATTAAATATATAAAAAAATAGAAAAAAAAGAAAAAGAAAAAAAAAGAGTTATTTAGAAAAAGTAATTTTAGGTTCAACTAAAATAAAATAGGAAGTGTAGGGAAAAAAACCTAATTGAGGATGCAATTGAAAATTCCAAAACCTCGAATCCTTAATTGAAGGAAAAAGCAAATCAACTTTAAAAACAAAAAATACCCAAATAGCCCCTAAGGAAAGGATTAAACCTATCGACTCACAAGTTGACCTACCAAACCCATCAACGCTTCTCTCCCTAAATCAACCACTTTTTGACCGATATCTCCTTTAACCATTACCACTAACTTACAGACCTACACTTAGATCTAAGTTATATCCTACACTTGTATCTTTTGTTTCCTATTAGTTGGAGAAGAAGAAGACGTTAAAGAAGGAAGAAATCAAGGATATAACCACTATGAGTCGATCCGATTTTGTATCTAGTCAAATCTCCCATTTCTAGCTAAACCACCACATTCCACCATTATAGAAACACTCCTTACTCTCTTAGAGGTGTTTCCCCTTAAAATTATAGCCTAATATCACTAAAAAATGAACAAATCAAAGTAAACTCTAGTCCCAATCTAACCTAATAAGTCGATCAAAACCATATAAAACCTTCCAACCATTATATAAATATTCCCCATAGTCTTTTGAGTAGCTTATTTTCCTTCCCTTGCCTTACCATAGTCAATAATATGGCTAGAGAAGAAACCCAAAAATGATAGATTCGACATCAACCCCCTCTTTTGGTTACCGTGAGTGACATCATTTCCACCAGATCAATAGAAGAGCTTTAGGTGACCCTTTCCCTACTAGCGACACACTTGAAGGTGCTTGGATGGTGATCGTGGCTCGTGGTAGTAATAGTTAGGTTTTGGGGGGTATTTTGATAATTTTCCCTAGAAGGTATTTTGGTCATTTCACACCTAACTAGGCACATTTTCATCATTCCATAATAGCTACTTCAATGCTTTAACTCAAAACTACTTTCCCTCCTAATTATTTAAATAATTAGTTTTAATCGAAGTTGAAAAAAGTGGAGCTAACCCCAAACAAGACTTAGGACAAATTTAGTATGTTATAACAACTATTTAGGTGGCAATCACTATGGTAAGATCCACATAAATACTTTTGGCAATGGGTAGCTACTCTCGTTTCCTGGCTAACCGAATAATCAATTTTCATCGGAGAGGAAGATAGTAGAACTAACCCTAGATAAAGTGTTTATGGTAGTTTTAGCACCTTTTGACTTATTTTGGATAACATTCAAAAATTTATATCCATATAATATTACGTATAAAGCTTTATTTTGGAATGTAGAATTACCTTGAATGTGATTGTTAAATAATTTGAAGTGTGATCGGATACACCATTATGTATCACACTCGAAAGGGTTAGAGAACCTAAACATTTTGAGGTGAAATAAGATTAGTGATGAATGCTCTACGATGGAGTTAGAAAGACTAGATTGGGATTTAATTTCAACGATATATCTAGGATAAATGTTAGTCTTAGTGTTTGAATTTGAATATTATATATGTATTTTTTTTAAATGATATGATTGATCTCAATCTTGAATGTGATATGCCAAATTCGTGGTATTTGTGACAAATACATGATTACTCGATTGCTCTATTCCCTTAAATGAAATCGATGGTGGCTTTCTACTTATGTGATGAAAGCCAAAAGTGGCTTCCGCATTTTTTTACTTCAATGGTTTCTTTATGGGCTTAAGTCATAAGAGACTCGCTATTCCCTTTTTAAATGACTTTGTTATGGGTTTGAGCCATAAGAGACTTGTTATTTCAATTTTAAAGGATTTCATTTATGAGTTTAAGTTATAAAACGCTTGTGAATTTCATTTTAGATGATTTTTATCATAGGATTAAGTCCTAAGAGACTCATTATTTTCATTTCAAATGATTTTTTTTATGAGCTTGAGTCATAATAGACTTATCACTTCCATTTCAAATGATTTTGTTATAGGCTCAAGTTATAAGAGACTTGCTATTTCTATTTCAAATGATTTTTATTATAGGCTCGAGTCCCAAGAGACATGTCATTTCCATTTCAAATGATTTTTACTATAGACTTAAGTCACAAGAGACTTATCATTTCTATTTCAAATTATTTCTACTATGGGCTTGAGTCATAAGGGACTTGTTATATTCTTTTTAAATGTTTTCTTTTACAAGCTACAATCACAAAACACTCATCATTTTTTTTATTCAATGATTTCAATTATAATAAGCTTGAGTCACAAGGGACTTGTCATTTTCTTTTCAAATGATTTCTTTTATAAGCTTGATTCATAAGAGACTCATCACTTTTATTCTAAGAAAACATCTCTTTTATGGGTTATAGTCATAAGACACTCATCATTTCCTTTTCAAATAATTTCTTTTTTGGGCTTCATTCATAAGAGACATACTACTTTTATTCTATTAGAACATCTCTATTATGAGCTTCAGTCATAACGGACTCGATATTTTCTTTTTAAATGATTTCTATCATGGCCTATAGTGGTATTGGACTCTTCATTCATCATTTTAGTATTTCTTTTATAAGTCTGCAGTTATAAGGGACTCATTATTTTTATTTTGTTTAAATTACTTTTTTATGTTATTGGTTACATCCAACTTATATGAATGGAGTCACCAACGACCCCTATCTATTGTGTGAACTAAAATTATCAAGTGACTTCCTATTTATATAGACAAAGTCATTGATAGTTTCTCAAGTATATCGATATGGGCTCGTAATCTTAAGAGACTCGCCTTTTGCCTTTACAATTTTGTATTCACTAAGGTTTTAGCCAAAATTCTAATTTCTATCCACCTTTCCCTTTTGACCATGGGTATTGGTCTTAAGTCGACTCGAACCCCGAATTACTCGTACTATTCCATCCCAATAAAATAAATTCATCTAAATAGGTATAAAAACATAATATAGTAAAATTAGACTTTTTTTTTCCTAAAAACAATATAGCCTACCTCGGGTAGGATAGAATGGTGATGATATTACATCTTTTTCATATATAAATGACCCATTACCTAGATATCTATGCGGACTAATATGCTTAAGGTTTGCTAGTTCTCCTTGATTAGCAATGTGGCGACTCTATTTCTCATACCTTTTTCATAAGGCCCTATCAACATCGATTATATTAAGATTTTAATTAGATCCGATATTGAATTGATGAGACTTTTGATTTTGAGGCCCGACATGAATTCAATATGATGCCACTATAAAAAATTTTATTTAGATGAACTTAGAAATAAACTTAGAAATAATTTGGCAAAAATAGATTCTTAAGAGATATTTATATTTTTAGGACTAAACTAGACATGATACTTTTTCTCGAAAAAGGTGCCTCTAAATGATCGATATTTTTTCAAAGGCATAACCATCTTATATCTAAATCTAGTATCTTTTTTAGGTTTACTAGTTTTCTTTAATACCAAGTGGCGACTCTAAAACATTGGTAAACGAACTCATGTATCCTAAATAAACAAATCAAAAAGAAAAAAATATTAAGTTTGGAAGGTCTCTAAATGTTGGGTAGTGATAACATGATGACTCCAATAAAGATTCAGAGTTAAGTCATAGGTTTCATCTTTCTTTTTTTTTTAATTTATCTCCTTTATTTATTTTTACCATTGATTTTCAAGTCTTTACTTATTTTTTTATTTAATTTCAAGTTATTTATTTTATACAATTTATTTTTATGTATTTTAATTTTTGTATAAATTTATTGTGAATCGAGTTAGATATATTTGTTTTGCATTATTGTACACATCAAAAGAAAAACCTAAAAAAGCTCTAGACCTAAGTTAAGACCCTTTTAGATATAGATAGAGGGATCTAGATGGCAAGTGTGATGAAAGTATACTAATGCTTACTAGACTCTCGTTGGGATAGGAACTCACCTTATGCATAGAAAATTGATGAATGATATGTCCATACCTCCTAGTACATAAGAGTAGAGGATATATTACCCCATTAGCAATCTAGATAGGTTGAACTTAAAAAAGACTTTAAGGTTAGACAAGTTTTACCTAAACCCCGTTTAAAGCTAGATACTATCTATTAAGGTTGACCCAATGACGAAAAATCATACATCTTATAGAGGTGTGAAATAAAATAAAATTTTTTTCTCTATCTAAGGTTTTCAATATCATACCATTGAATTAACTAATCATACATGAATATGAATATAAATATATGTGAAAGATTGCCTCTTGTAACATAGAAAACAATCAAACGAAAAGGGAATCATCTAAGTTTCTAACCTTTATTAATAATCCAGGTAGCTTAACCACCCATAAACGAAGCCAAAGAAATCGTAGAGTGCTAGCTCCAATCCTTCGTATAGTTGATTTGCTTTTTAAGAAAATTAGATAGGGTTTTCTTACCATAACTTAGGCTTTTATGGAGGGATACACTACATATGCTTTTTTAGGGAGAGACATTTTCTCTATTTTTTTTTCTTTTACCATGTCTTATGTTTTGCTTAGCCTCTCTTTGTCGCCTCTCTCCCTTTATTTATATAAGGAGGGAGCATCCTTGTCCTCTAAGGATAAGGAGTTACATCATTTGTGGGCTTGTTTGATCTTATCCTTGTAAACCATAAGCCTTATCTAATAGGGCTCAAGATTATCCTTCTACTAAAATATCTTACGAGCTTTTAAAATAAACCTATTGGCTAAAAATGTTTTGGCCCATTTGATTAGCAATTAATTTATACCATCCAAATAAATTAGATCAAGCATTTTATTAGCCTTACATTAGGAAATAATTTTCCAAATTACCCTTAAATCTAAATTAGGAAACTAAATTTCTTTTTAGGTAACTAACTTTCAAATTAGGAAACCGATTTCTAAAATAGAAACCTTTCCATTTTAGGAAATTTTTTCTAAAATAAGAAACTTTCCATTTTCAAAAACCTTTTTCCAATATAGGAAACTTTCAAAACTAGAAAAATTTTCTAAATTTTTGCTTCTCTTTTATTTTGTGAATTTTTAAACTTATAAGTGTGACTCAATAGACTCTTAGACATGTTGGCAAATATTAAGAACAAAAAACACCTCTTTTATCTCTTGATACATAAAAAAGATTAACCTCTAACTAGGATCCTAACTCGCCTAATTCCGTAAAAGGATTAATTAATCTGCTATTACCTTTCACGAGTATGGTTACTATACAATTCAATCCTTATGTTAATTTTTTGCAATGTGATCTTGAACTTCATTTATAATCTATTTGATTATGATCACATAACTTTTCTTTGATCTTCAAATATCTTAGATCTAGAGTAAACCAACTATGCTCTATTAGTATACTCTCATGTGGTCATAGATTCCTTGAGTAAACATTCATCGAAGTGCAATGTGATAACTCCCTTTTCATGTAAGGAATGACACTCATATCTTAGTCTTCTACCTATCTCTATTAGATTTGTAATGCACCCAACAAATCACCCATGTGCAGCTTCTTGATTGAGCCCATCAAAACAAGTGTGAAAGTACATAAATCTTCTAATAAGATAATCATGATAACTTCAAATCAAAAGACCATTTGTATCCATCTCATATGAGATTCCCATAGACTAAACTAAATAGATTCTCATGATGAGTCACTTCCAAGTGATATGTTCTTTAATATTAATCACCTAAGTACTTGCTTTGAAATCACCATGCTAATGGACATGAGATCTTCTATTACTAACTTATAGCATGAGCATATTACTCACAGTCTTATCGCATATAGTCAATTTCCATTCTTGACAATGCTAAGACTTAAGACATTTAATGATATCATTTAAGTGCATTAATGTTTGTCTCACATCTTTCGATCAATCATTAATGTAATGCATATCATATGGAATTCTATCTAATTCTATCAAAATATAAATGACAATAATTAATAAAAAAACTTCTTTTATTAATTAAAAAAGAATACTTTATTATAATAAGTCAAACAATCCAAACAAGGTTGGATCTTGGGCACCTATACTAACAATTAAGATACGAACCATCTCATGATAATGGCTATTCTAACCTTTGTTTTGGTAGGTTGCCCCAAAATGAATCATGATAAAGAGGGTGGAAAATACCGTTTAGGATTTTAAGACTAGATCAAAGCGAATTGAGTTTGATAAGGGAGATTGTTTACCTTCGGGTTTTGAGTCAAAGCTACCAGATGAAAATAAAACTTGTTAATATAATTGCCATTATGGATCCACTCTTTGATTGTTAGGAAATGCTCACACCTAAGATCGATTTGACTTCTAGAAATCATATAGTGACATAGCTCAATTATTTATAGTGAAAATCATATTTCATAGTTTCCAAAAATGATAGCTCATTGGGACCTCAAATATCATGTTTCACATTCAAAAGTATAAACCCTTAACCAACACTTGAGGAATATGAGACTTTACCGGCATGCTCCAAATTAGACACCATGTATTTCTATAGTCTCCTAGACCAAGCACCCTCTAACTTTATATAGATAGTTGGTTTTGATCTTGTGACAATGCTTAAGCAAGTAACTAAGAAGGATTAGAGTCATGGGTGATTTTAGAATCTACTTCAGTCGAGTTCAAGAAATGTTTAGATGATCGTGTTACCACCATTAGACTAAGAATCTTGGACCTATAATATATGGGTCGGTATTACTACCAACAATCAAAGGCATGATCAATTTTAAAGCGATCAATGTATTCAAAAGTGTGGTGTCATTTAAAAATAATCTTACAATACTATCAATTGAAACCTTCATTAAACTTCTATAGGAAGAAAGGTGATGGATATTTAAGATACTATATTCAGTTGTTATTTGTTTGGATACCGAGTCATATGGTGACCGAAAAGCTACTAGGATCTTTAAAGCACTTTGGCATTTATATTAATAGCTAGAAAATTTTGCTGACCACCCATTCAAGAAGATTGATAAGGTCATCTAGACTAGAATGTTCCTCGACTTAGAGCAATCTAAATCCTATTGGAGAGCATATTATGCACTATTTCACTCTTATTTGTTTTATGGTGGTAGATTTTCCTAGGTACCTCTTATTAGCTATTATCTATATTAGCTATTATCCGAATATGTTCTTAAGGTAAGTATGGTTTGAGTAGTTTATTCCAAGAACTACTAGATTAATAGAATATTATTAAAACTTTAGAACTTCTAAAAAACTTCTAGAGGAAGCTAAAGAACCTTAGAGATACTAGGAAAATATCACTTCATCAAGAAAAGTTGATGGGAAGACTTCTCTTGGTAATCCAAAATGGCAACAAACTAGAGGGAAAGGTTACCAAATTCCATCTTTCAAAGGTCCATCAAGGTCGATAAGAGAGACCATAGAGGACATCCAACAAGAAATGAATGTTCAATATGAACTTTATCATAAAAACCCGAACTCTAAAGTAAGAGATCTAAAGATGAAGAAAAGAAAATTGAAAGAAAAATTAGAAGCATGAGACCAAATAATAAATGCCTTGGAGAGAAAAAACAAAAACAAAAAGGAGCTCCGAGTTTAAGTCTAAAAAATTGAGAATGTTTTAAGGTAGTTGAGGATTGATCATGATGCATTGATATTCAAATATGATGGTCTAAGTAATTTTACATCCTTAACCACCGAGAAAATGATCAACCTTGATTTTGAGACTCTAAAATAAGATAAAGGAACTCAAGACCGAGAAAGAAGATTTTGAAGAAGTCAAAGCTATCACTAAGGGTCATGTTCAAATCAGCTTGAATAATTTAATAATTGAACATCCATCCGGGGAGTTAGACAGGAAGAATCAAGCTAGCCACGAAGAAATAGTCAAGATACAAGAGAAACGTGCTTGGCCATTTGGACACTAGTTAGAGAGGGATGTTGCCGAAGAGACATGGCTGAATATTAGTCTCAAAACATGAAATACCACTTGTAAGCTTAAAATGCCAAGAACTATGTTTTAGAAATACATCACACAATAGAATAACCGGCAACTAATGAGTCTATTACTAAAGAGAAACTCGAGCTTTTTTATAAGAGGTTGAGAAATTGGTGCGACCTCATATGATGACCTATGTTTGCGGCAAGATTTAGAATAAGGATCTACTATGTAATGAAGATGTTATGAGCTTTTTATCCGTTGTTAAAAATAGAAAATTGATTGCTTGTGATCCAAATATTCATAGGATTGATATCTCCACTCGCATTCATTTATGCTTTTCCTCAATATCTAATTTTTTTAAGAATAAGTATCGTCATTATTAATAAGGTCATACTTGACAGTTGGCTTTCATTTATGTAATTTTGATTGTGTAAATAGAAATAAGTGCATATTAATATTTTTGTTTCCCTTTTAACTTACAAGAGTTTCTCCCTTGAGTGTTGGCTCTAGATTACTCATTAGAAAAGGTCTTTGCTGCATTTGAGACTAAAAAAGCTATGTAGCTTATAGACATGGTTTATCATATAAATTTATTGCTTCGTTCCCATTGCATTCATTTTCTCTAAAAGCAATGCAGCAACTTTGGTTGGTATCCATGACTTAGAATTAAAAAAAAAATTAAAATGAGAGTGGATCAAGCATAGAAAATGTAATCAACGAATTGGAACGATGATGTGACTTTTCTCGATCTTTGTTTATATCTTTATTTTTTAGTCGTGCCATTGTTGACGTAACTAGAGAAATTGTTTGGTTTGAACAAAGAAGAAAGACCAATTGTATTGTTAATGGCATGAAAATTAAGGAATGAATATATGTGATAAGGATCTAGATGATGGAATGCAAAGCTCATAAATTTGATGGCTATATTGATGGGTAGGTAGATGCTTTATTGTTTCGAAAACCTAATGAATTTTCAACTTCTTGCTCATGGATGAGGCCCTTCATTGCTATAGTTTAATTAACTGAATTTGGTGTATCGTCGAGTCCGCTGAACAAATATTCAAAATAAGAGATTGATTTCTTGTGATCCAAATATTCATAGGATTGATATCTCCACCGTATTGTAGGAAGATTTGTGTGAATTTATACTTATTCTCAATATCTATTTTTCGTCATAATAAGTCGATTTGCTTTGTTAGTATTTATAGTGTCATACTCAATATTTGGCTTTTATTTATGCAATTTTGAATTTGTAAATAGAAATAAGGGCATATTAATGTTGCTTTTTGACTTTAACTCACATGAGTTTTTTCCTTAGTGTTAGCTCCAAACATGGTTTATCATTTAAATTTTGCTACATCTAAGACTTAAAAACCTATTAGCATCCAAACATGATTTATCATATAAATTTGTTGCTCCATTCCCACGACATTCATTTCCTCCAATAGCGACGTAATAACTTCCGAAGGCACCCATGACTTAGACACCAAAACAATTCATATTTTTTTATAGTTTATTGTAAAACTTGAGGGACCATGTGATAAATTTACCCTATTTCACCTAATCAAATGTTTCCAAAAGGTTTACCAATTCATATTTTCCATAGTTTATTGTAAGATTTGATGGACTTTATGCTACACAAAATAAAATGGAAAATAGCTCTTTTTGTTATATTATAATTATGAAAATTACAATTACCTGAACCTTGAAACTTACTTTTTTGAATGAAGTTACTAGATTATGTGTGTGTCTTTCATGATTTGTTTATAGTTATATAATGTGTATAATTATTGACTAAAGTACTATAGCAAAACTTAGCAATTTTTAATTCAATTTTAAGCTTATTAATTATTATTCCCTTAATGGCTTAAAAATGTGATAAATTATGCATTATTTATTTCATTATTTTTTTATGTTCTTATGTTTTTTGGTTATAAAGGAGAGCCCGACAAATATATATATACACCAATTACATCGATTTAATTTATTTCATTACTTCAATATATTGCAAATGTTGTATGGAATAGTTTATTAGATTGCTCATTTAACTTTTCATTGCTACTTATTTATTTAAGTTTGTTTCAATACAAATACTAATTTTTTTTTTTAACAATATGGATAATTTATACAAACACAAACATGTACATTGTAAAATTACGTTTGAAATTAATTAATATACTATAACCTATATTTTGTAAATATCAACACACAAATGTGTTAGACAAATTTAGAAAGTAAGATTTTAACTAATTCATAAATTACGTATCAAATAATATAAGCCATCATGAACTAAATGAAACTAAATCAATTTTTTTAAAATAAAGAAAATAAAAATCCATCTTAATTTAAGGCTTGAATTTCAGAAAACCAAATTCTTTTTTTGGATTTTAGATAAGTAATTTACAATAATGAAATCTAATATGTCCTCAATAATGATTCTTCTTCTTCTTCTTTTTTTTTCTTCCGTAAAGGTTTTGGTATGTTTGTTTTCATTATTGATCATTATAAACAATTGTATCTTAACTTAATGATGAGAACTGATGAGGTTTTGCATGTGATGACGCTAATTTTATTTCATAATTTCCTTTCCCATAAACTTCCGTTCGGTGAAATTATTACATTTTTTGAACTTGCCTTGTTTTCCTCCCCAGCCATGTAAAAATGGCAAGAATCAGAGAGTCTAGATCTTGACTGACTATTTAATTTCGCAATTGCCAGTTCATGTTTTAAGATTATGTATGCTTCTGCATAAACTATTTAGGAACAACATAAACTATGGCTTTGGTTTCCCTGTTTTAGTTTTCACGCCCAATGATGTAATTATACATGATAAAATTGAAGAGATATGACCAACAGATACTGGATCAAACAACTTCGAATATCTTTATTTTAAAGATCCCCATTGGTTCTTTTTCCCCCTTCTTTCAGATAATTAGAAGCTCTTCCTCTTTTTGTACCGTAAGTAATAATTCAAGAAATCAGATTTCTTACGGGTTTTATATAAGTTTCCAAGTTTAGTTTATAATTATGTATTTCTTTATTTATTCAATTTGCCACTTTTAGTCTTCCTTAATGAATTTTTATAATTTACAAGTGATGATAATGCTATTGATTAGTAACGTAGTTTATTTGTTTGTAGAAATTCCTCATATAACTCATTTCATTTATTGTTTGACACTATGTATGCTATGGGATGCTTCACAACTTGTTTAACAATTTAAATGGCAGCAAAATAATATTTTTATTTTTTAGTTTTAATCAAACTCCTATAATCAGTAGTCTCTACTCTCGTTGCTCGATCCGCTTGGCAAATGTTTTTAATAAATTTTAAGTTAATGAATTGAAATAGAATTCTGAGCTCTTAATAAGAATATCTTTGTAACATCCCCAACCTAATATCTATTAGATTGTGAATATTATCAATGTCGACGTATATTCGAAATGTAATGAATGTAAACCAACAAGACACTATGTCTTTTTTTAAGGCATACTAGGTATAGATTATATTACAAAAGCTTATTAAATGGCGGGTAGGTCCTAAATTCAGCCTAAAATGTATTATCAAATTTTTCTATTTTAACATTTTATTTTGTTAGTTTAGACCAGACTAACTAGATTTGTGATACTCGGTTTTTATCAAATTCTTTTTCTATAAGCCTATGGGGATTTATTTACTTACTACATGTTATTTATTAACTAATCCTCTTTACTTTCATTAATTGTCATTTATTATGACTAATTTCGTACCACTTTTGTTTTCTTATCTTATTATTAATGCTAACATATAAGAAATCAATTAAAAAAAATTACACCAATTATGGATTTATTACTATCTTACTATCGATATTTCGACTAACATATAAACTATCTTCAATTTACATAAACCAGCTTCATTGTCACTATACTACAAAAATAGCTTATTTAATTACATTCATCATCTCATTACCAATTTACTATCTACTTGTGCATTGCTTTAACTATCATATAAAATAAAAATCTCATACCCGGTACATAAATAAGAATCCCCTATACCAAGAATAAGATAGTGTGAACTAGGTTCATCTTCCAGCTACAAACAAGATACATATGGTGAGTGGATCCCTCAATGGTCAAATTAAATGTGAACATCACCATTATGCTCTATCTTTTATTCCTATATCACAAGAATTTAGTGAGTTATTGCCCGGTAAGTTAACCATGCGAGTAAGTGGAATGCACATGACATATTATTTACGTGTTCTTTGAAAAATCATTTCCATGTCATGAAAGCTTGCCATGATCATTTAAAAAAAAAAAAAATCTTTTCCGTGCTTGGACGTCCCGTCTTCGAACTTTAGGGCTTCCATGATCTATCTAATAAATCAGACTTTGTGTGGACATATCCTATCGACTCTCTAAAAGTACATGTCCGCACCCACTCGACCTATGAAAACCATGAACTATGAAAGTCATGGAAAACCATGAAGTCCTTCTCATCAAACTATGAAACCTTGAATACCATAAACGGTGAAAGTCATGAAAAACTATGTAAACCATGAAATACTTTCCAATTACTCTAGGAAAATCCTTGAAAGAAATCATTTTCATGACTTTAAACCTTTACATGGACTTTTGGCATGCATATGCATTTTAATTTAAATGCATAATTATCATGAATTCATGTAGTGCATGCCATGAATAGTGTACATTTATGCTATAACAATGCAAATCTCAACATTATAAATGCATCATAATATCCATTACCTTGAAATTCCATTCCAAACCATGGAATCATTAACATAAGCATCACATAACCATAAATTGGAAATATCACACAAGCACTAGGCATTACACCCATTCACTCATTCATTTCACAACATAACAATCACATAATACACATCAACGACAACATGTAAACCATATCACAAGCATGATACACAAATCAAGCCATAAACCCTAAATGTACTTTAATAATATGAAATTAACTAATTGAACCTTCACAAACTAAAGGCATTAAAAACCCTAATCTTGAGCTTAATGGATCAAAATTCTACCAAGGATAAACTAAGTTCATTTTTCAATTCCAATGAAAATTTTCATGCTAATTTTTGCTACTCGACGTCGGTCGGGACTCCAAAAAAAAAATTAAATCTAGGTGTTCATTGGTACTTACAAGTTTATTTACAGAGCTTAGAGTCGTCACCTAGTATTGAAGGAACTAGGAACCTAAAACGAGCACTCGGTTCAAAGATTCTATGGTAAGGAATTGGTTACGCTTTTGAAAAGATATCGATCACCATTCTATGGTAAGGAGTTGGTTACGCTTTTGGAAAGATATCGATCACCCAAAAGTGCACTTTCCAAAGAAAGGTACCACATCCGGATTAGTTTTGAATTTATCTCCTAAAGTATTTTATTTTGCCAAATATTTTTTTTTAATTTTTCAAACTTCATTTTTTCAAACCGAGACTAAATTTTTTATTTTTAAGCGAGCATCGTATTGAAACGATCGTCGGTCCCCTCTATCGAACAACACATCGGCTCAAACATCGGATCCCCTTTAAGCCTTGACACAATCGGTGTGTCGGAGGAGATGCTGATTTAAAAAATGATTTTTAGTGATGTCGATCCCTATCAAATAGGAGGCTTCATAAAAAAAATTTAGATGTTCTTTTTGTGACGTCGGTCCCTATCGGATATGAGATTTCATCGAAAAAAATATTTTTTTATTTTTTATTTTCTAAAAAAAAACTCTAAATTTTAATTAACTAAAATCAACTAAAATAAATTTCAAAAAATTAAATATATTGACACCATCGCCTATCCCTAATAAATAGGAGACTCGTTGATCTAATATTTTAATCATTTAAAAATCCCATGTTAAAATAAATTTCACACCTAAGTATCTCTAGATTTTCTAACATAAATAAGACTAAAAAAAAAGCTATAAAACACATAAGATAAAAAAAAAACAAATCAAATAGTCCAAAATTCACCTATATTGTAAAATTACAAAAAAGCCCTCGAATGCCAAGAGTCATCGCCAAGTGACCGTTCACCTTTTGGTAACCATTCAGGTGCGTGGACCACCCATCCTTGTAGATCCGATTGTTGCGAGTCCAATGGTGGTGGTATCGACCGGAGATGATGACGAAGAGGGAGATCGAAGCCTTCAAAGATTCGATCGGATTTTCCTTTCTCACCGGTGTTGAATCCGACCTCCTTTCGGGATTCTAAGCACACCGGTCGACTCTTAAGGTTGAGAGAAGTATTTATGTGGTGGTTATGACCTCCAATTCTTCCTAGATCGACTAATTTTTCTAGGTTTCCCAAAACGGGTCGAAAACGGATCCCTTTCCATTAAGTCATTTTTCGGTGTCATTGAATTCAAGTTTTGAATGGAAACACTCGTGGGAGATGGGCAATCGAGTCTATGGTGGTAGATCTTATGTTGGTGATCGGAGTTGAGAGAAACGATCGGGTATTTTTTAGTGGTCCAAGTCGTGGTGATTTAATCTTCAATTTCTCTCTCTTCCATGAGTGTTTCTCTCTCTACTCAATATGGATCGATCGATCTAGTGATGAGCTACACGTAAGTGTGTTGATCGTGGCCAAAATGAATAAAGAAATGATCAATTGGAAGGTGAAACATTCGAGCTGGGTAAACGAGTTTGATGTATAGGTCGGGACGTGTTTGGGCTTTTTTAGTTTTTAGTTTTTCCTTCTTCTTTTTTTGCTCTCTGGTTGCCTTTTTTCTTTTTCTTTTTTTTTTGTGTCTACCCTCGCAAACCAAAATGCAAAAGCTTTTTATAGGCCGAAACCTCCTAAAATCTCTCCTAAAATCGACCCATTCAACTATCAAATCTTAATTTTGAGATTTGATTAGCTAAAAATAAGGAGATTCCAATTCAAAAAAAAAAAAGATTTGTGGAAGATTTTAAGAGATTTTTGAATGATTTTAAGGAGATTTGTTTTTTCAAGCAACCTAAAATTGAGTTATGGCAAGTTGCCCCCTCTTTACAATACTTATGATGCAAATCTTAGCCGAAGTGTGAAATTCGAATAGATTTGTTTAATGAGCTTGTAAAGAAATTCCTTTTTTATTTTGTTCTCCCTCTTTTTTTCTTTTCTTTTTATGAGAAAAATAAACGTGCGATACACGAAAAATTAAGTACATAGTATATGAAAAATAAAAGATGCAAGTACATGGCTCCGTTGTCAAAGACAGTCTATCCCGAAAAATTAAATACGCAATGGTCTATTGTGAGGCAACACTACCTAAGTGAATGGTCTATAATGCGACGATCCTCGCTCGAATGAATGATCTACTATTAAGTGATCCTACCCGAAAGAATGGTTAATTAAGAGACGACCCTACCTAAGTAAAGGGTTTACTATGAGGTGACTCTACCCGAATGAATGGTCTATTGTAAGGTGATCCTACCTAAGTGAATGGTCTATTGTGAGGCGACTCTACCTATGAAAATGTTCCATTATGAGGCAACCCTACCCGAATGAATGATCTATTGTGAGGCGACCCTACCTAAGTGAATGGTCTATTATGTGGCGACCCCGCCCGAAAGAATGGTCTATTATTGGACGACCCTACCTTAGTGAATTGTCTATTGTGTGGTAAACTCGCGTGAATGAATGGTCTATTATTAGGTGACCCTATCCGAAAAAATGATTTATTATAAGGCGACCTTGCCTAAGTAAATGATCTATTATTAGGCAATCCTACCTAAGAAAATGATCTATTATAAAGCGACCCTATCCGAATAAATGATCAATTAAGAGGCTACCTTACCCGAGTAAATGGTCTATTGTGAGGCGACCCTACCTAAACAAATGATCTATTATTAGGTAATACTACTTGAGAAAATACATGAAAAATGTAAGTCTCTTGAATGATGGTTCTATCTTTTTTATTTGAGTTGATGTTCCTAAAATAAGATTGATAGCAATTGTTAGTTTCTTATCCGAGAGAAACATAGGTCGCCCCACCTTGTTGGCACTCAACTCCTCGCTTAGTGCCTCGCTCCGGACTTCGTACTCGGATAGTATCCTATAGTCCTACCAAAATTTTCTTACCCCCGAGCTCGAATCACTATTCATTATGAACTTAAGTCTTTTTTACTTTCTTCAACCAACTCGAAGTAGATTGGACTTTGTTGGATTTTAAAGGTTATAACCCACCACATGTTATGATCCACCCTTGTGAGACCATACCCGATTGCTTTGGTTGCTTGCCAAATTTTCTAAGTATTGTCCTCCCTTAGGATCGCTTTTTACCCCCTAGCTTTATGGCTTTGACTTCTTCGATTTACGCTCAAAAGCTTACTCGTTAGGTCTTAGTTCCTCCAAGCCTAGTATAGTAATATTATCATCCGATTAATTGTTAAACTCGATTGGAGTTGTTAGATCCTTGGTCTTGCCGCTAAGTATTCTCAATGGATTACCATTCAATCGGGCCATGAGATGCTCCCAATTGTTGATCGAGATCAAACATTTATCATTCACTCGCTTGTGTTCAAATGCTTTTTTATTGATACTTGCATCACAATTTGCAAATTGATCTTAAAAGTTTTTTCATCTTTTGAAAAAGATCATAAACATTTGGCTCTTATGGATCAAGTCGTATATTTGAATGATTCTCTTAAAAAAATTTAGGTTATTTGAATGAAATGTAGAGATTTTTCGATGAAAATACTTTCATTCATGAAGATGTTTAAGTGTATTGATCAAAAGTCAAAATATGACATTCAAATGCTATGATGTAATTTCCTAAAAAAGTTGGGCTAAGCAAGCACAAACGTGGTTAAGCTATGCAAGGTTTGTATAAAAGTAGGCATTTAAAGGTAATTGGTCCTTGGTAAGTCCATTTCGTGTATAGAACAAAGGTTTGAACGGAAAGTATTTTGAAAAAACAAATTGGTTCCGAATGATAATTTTATCTTAGAATATCTCAATTCTATTTATTTGCCCCCAAGTTAGTTGATGAAGACTCATGATTCAATGTCGAAAGAATGACAAATAGAATACCCACCGATCATATTTTCTTTTTCTTAATCATCATTTTTTTGTCTTTTTTTTTATTTTTGAGATTAGAATCCAACAACTTAAACAAACTATCTTGATCGAAAGGACTTGTAAAAGCATGTAATGCGAGCTATGGCACTAGGCTTATGAAGAAAAGGATATAGAGGCTTAAAAAGTGTTTTAAGGGTTTTATGACATAGGATCACTTTGTTGTCCATGCAAATCCCTTTAGATAATACCGTTTGGACTTCATCACTTTAACTATTAGTTGAGCTGATAAGTTATTTTGGTGTCCAGGAATGAATATATATATATATATAATGTTGTTGTTTTCCAAGCAATCATAGCATTCAATTCAAAGCTATAAATGGAACATGCTTTGATGATGTTAAGATTCCTAATTCTAGGTTTTTCTAGAAACGAGAAAACAAGTTTTGTATTTTTATTTTTAAATAATATGCAATCATGCTTCACGGAATAAGAAGTAATCAAATTAATGAAAGGTGTTCCTAAGATCACCATATGATGCATATTTTCAATCAATAGAAAATGATTTTTGATTGTAATAATTCCATTAACCACGGAGGTTTCGTCTTACCATGTATGGTGATTTGGGAATTGTTTGCTTGCGTAAAGACGTTCATTTGTATGCATATGGAAACGTTCTTTGTTTAATACAATTTAAATCGAGCACCGGTATCAAACAAGGCAATATTATCAATTTTGAAATCATTTTGAAATGCAAGAGTAACTTTAATTAAATACTTCCTAGAAGTAACTTCATGAATTACAAACAAGAAGTCTTCCGGAACATTTTCTAGATTTTTTAGGTTTTGTAACCCTTGGTTTTCTTCAAGGTTTTCGAGTCGAGTCCGACTCTTCTTCCGCTTGTTTTTCCAATAGGGTTTTTAAGAAACTAGAGGTACTAGTACTAGTAAAATGCGGGATAGAGGGTTTTGGTTTTTCTCGAGGTGTATCCTCTCTAGACTTTAAGAGTCTTACTAAATATTCTTTTTGTAACTTGGGATCCTCAATCTTCTTAACAATGTCTAAGATGAGGTCTTGGTCTTTGGTTAAGACACTAACTTGTTTTGGGTTGTTGCTAGGTTCACTATCGGAACCGGGGCTTGAACTAGAAGACGTAACAAGTTCATCTACTTGGAGGGTCTCTTCACTATCGGAATAGTCCGAAGGGTCAAAAGACTATTAATAAGGCGAGAGATTTTCTTGTAAACATCTTCATCTAAATGAAGTTCTTGTAGTTTGGTATTCATCCTAAAAAATCTTGAAATATGGCCTTTTTGACCACATTTGTTATAGGTAACTTCCCTTTGGTCGGTTATGGGCTTTGGCCTAAACTGGGTTTGTCGGAAGGGTTTTTTGGGGGTTTTGTTAGAATGCTTCTTGTAGAAAGGTTCTACATCTTTGGGATGTCCCTTATGGTAAGGCTTCCTATAAGGTTGTTTATGGGGTTTGTCGTTGCGGTGACCTTTGCAACTTGAAGGTTTTGAAGTGAAAATGTCAAACTCGCTTACGTAAACTACCTAATTCTTGTCTAGTCTTTATCATTTCCCACTTAAGGTGTTTTTAGAGTTTGATGTCTTGACATATCTTTAGTCCTTCCTTTTGGGTAAGACTAATTAATTTTCTATATGTCAATTGGTTATAAGGGATTTGGTCATCAAAGCATCCTTAATTCGGATTCTAACCTTTTCTCCTAAAAGGGTTGGGAGACTCGCAAGGAATTTCTCCTTTCGTAAAGGTTGATTGGAATCCTTCCTAAACATGACTCGGTTAGGAATGTGGTTTTGTAATACCGGAAATCACCGAGCTTTTTACACCTAAGGTTACTCGGGAGTTCGAGCATTTTTATCTTTGAGGTGAGAAGGATCTCCTATGAAATGAAGGAAAATAGTCAAGATAAGTGTTGACACTACATCTTGAATAGGTTCACCTAAGTCATCTAAAATAGGAAGGCCTTTCTTGGTCCGTTTGTATGGCATTTAGGATTTTCATATGTTATTGGGTAGTGAGATGGTAGTCCCACCATCCTTTGAGTTGACCTTAAAAATCGACAATGAGCAATTCAGCTATCACACGGTCGTGGGTTCTAGTTTGGGTTTTATAGGTGTTAGTGACCATGGTCATTTACTCGGAGTAAGCTAAGAATATTGTACTCCGACAAGCCATCTATGGTCCATTCGTAAATGGAAGAGGCATTAAATTTAGGTTGTGCTAACTTGTTTGGCATTTCTCCTATGTCGGGGGTAGTGATCATAGGTAATAGGTTTTTCCAATGAAACTTATTAATTTCGGGGACGACTCGTCTCTAAATTTTGATCTAAAACATTCAAACTATTGGATTACGGAGTCTCGGGAGCTATTTGCCTAGAGGTACCATATGAAGATATTCCTATCTTGCTAAGTCGGTCTCTAATGGCTCGAGCAAACTCGGGTTTGTTGGTTTGGATTTCGTTGTTGGCTAGTTCTAGAAACCTAGAAGGGTTTGAACATTGGGTTCTTGAGCTTACGGTCGGTGGTTTCTATTTTAACTAAGGAAACAATTGGTTTTGGAGTAGGACGAACAACTGTCTCGCTGGATATGAGATTCTATCCTAACAAGTTATTTTCCTATGGTCTCGAAGATTGGTATTGGTAAAATTGTTCCGTTGAACAATATTTTTTATGTTGATCGAGTTATCATCTTTGGGGATTTTATAGGGACTTGCTTCTATTTTTGTTTCTCCATAAGAGAAGGTCAATTTCCTAGGTGGAGGATGGTCGGACTAAATCATCTCGTCCTTCCACTTCCCACACAGGGGTTTTGTTCCTAGTAGTCACGGGGTTCACAGATTTGAAAGGATAAGAAATATCATTTGCGGAAGCATATATCTCAAACCAATCAAAGAATAATATATGAATCTTATGAACATTCACAAACTTATAAAATTCATTTTGAATATCTTTTCCGTTATCCATAAAGTTTTTGAAGAACCAAATTCGTTTTACAAAATTATGTTTTGCATGGAAGTCATCATGCGGATAATGTTTATCTACTATAAAAATATCATCAAACAAAGCATTACATTCATGTGCAATATTATCAATGATAGCGAAGCGAGTAGGAGATAAAGGAGGAGAATCCTCATGGTTTGAATATCCGGGTTTTGGAATATTTGTACAATAATCAAAATTTTGTAAAACAGGGTTAGGAACATCTAAGGTAGAAAACCTACATGGTTGTCTTAGAGATGGCGAGACTTTGGTCTAAATTTGTATCTCTCCTAACATCCGGTAAATTTATGACTAAAGGAATCTCAAAAAATCTTCCTAGGTCATAAATCGCAGAACTAGAGGCAACATCGGAAAATCTACTAATGGTAAATTTCTCGTCAAATGAGAGTTCAACACTCTCATCTATATGTTCAGCTATAGATCCGATTTGTGTGTTTGGTTTTAGGACCTCGGGCATTGGTAGAGATCCGTGTCCGGTTATTCCTTCTAGGATCCATTCATCGGGTAAGACTATGTCTTTCCACCTAATTGGTTTAGGAATAACTCGTATTGGATTTGGTTAAGTCCGTTTACGGGAGAAGGGTTTCTCCTTTGGTCGACCGACGTTTGTGTTTCGAAGCAAAGGCGAGTTCACGGCCTTATAATAGATTTTTGTGATCAATGCAACTCGGGATTCATCCATCCATCATATGGTAATTATGGGTTTTGATTTGGAGTACTAAAGACTCCAAAATGTTTTTGTCATTTAGAGAAACGATAAAATTTGGGTAACAATCAAAAGAGATAGGTCCACCGTATAAACTGGACTCAATAGAACTAAGCAGAGAGTCCCGGAAATTTGTAAACCTATTGTCTCTAAGGACTGCTAGGATTGAGGTGTTCAATCCCTCTTTTATAAGTGGTTTAATTCCCACTTGAACTAAACCTATATGAATGTATTTGAAATTTTTGTCTTTGTGTTTTTGAAGAGTTTTTGAAAAGAGAAGATGAATTGTTTCAAAGGGGTTTCAAAAGTCGAATATCCCCTTCCTCGGTTTTGATAGTAAAATCCATTTTGAAAAGACTATATTTTAAATTTTTGTAAATCTCATCTCTCGTGAATCTTAAAACCTTCTTCGGAAAACATTTTTACTATTGAAGATGGATATTATTTTGGAAATCCTGCTTTGGTAGTACAAAAATATTTTGATTCCGGATGGCATTACAAGCCATGGGATCTCATCAAACACCAAACATATTATGAATCGATTCTCCAAGTAATCAATTCCGCCAAATTCAAACACCACCCAACGCCGGACAAAACTGGTTATTGGAAAAGGCTATGTGTAGGGTTTTCTAGTGGAATCGGGAGATTCCCGAGAAAGGGGTTTTATGGAGGAAGAACTTTTCTCCGATTTTTGAACAACAGATTAAGGAGCCATACTTGAGATTTTTCGTAGGGCTAAAAGGATTTCTGGTCGTTTTGACAAGTTTTGGACCCAAGTCTCGACAGATTGGGTTTGGATAGGAGTTTCAAGCTCCTTTTGTGAAGCAAGCATCTACCCAAGAGATTATGGGTTTTGTCGATGATATAGGTTTTGGACTTTCTTATTCTAGAATAAGGGGGTTTTCCCCTTTGTTTTTCTTAGCCATCAAGATCTGTTTTGTAAAAATTCTCTAGTCAAAAAATCTAGAATGTAATTTTGTTTTCCTTTTGAAGAATTCATTTTGGAGAAGTGAAAATTTCAAAACATAAATACTAAGGATAATTCTTGTGAAACCATTTTGAAGTAGTAAGTAATCTTTTGCAGATTAAAATAATGTAAAGGAGGTTTTGATAAAGATTTATGAATTTAAAATTATTTTGAGAGTTTTGAATGCATATGATAATGCAAAATGTAAACGCGAGGTTTTAATAGTTGACTAGCTTAGCAAATTGCTCAAAAATGATAGAGGTCATGGTCGCTAGTTCTCGAAAAAGTGGTAAATCCTCATTTTTTATTTCCTTATCAAGAACTTCTTCTAAAAGGTTTGGTTGAAAAAGAGTACCAACGATAGAGTTGAGTTCTTCTTCTTTTTGTGCTTCTAAGAAATCCTTAATTTTCCTCATTGGTAATAGCATCCGCCAAGAGATAATGGGTTTTGCTTGATGATATAGGTTTTGAGTTTTCCGTTTCGGGATAAGGGGGTTTTTCCCTTTGAGTTTCTTGGCCATCGAGACTGTTTTGCGAAATTCTCGAGTCAAGAAATCTAGAATGTAATTTTTTTCTCCCTTAATAAATTCGATTTTGAAATAAAAAATATTAAGGATTGCTTGCCATCCGGTAAAAATCTATTTTGAAGCAATGTTTTGAACATCTTTTTGTAAAACTTCTTTAGCAGATTTACGATCAATACGTAAAATTTTTTATTGATTAAATCACTTTAAAACTTTTGAATGCGGATGACAATACCGAGTATCTCTTTTTTGATAGTAGAATAATTCTTTTGACAATTATTCCAATGAGTAGAAGTGAACTCGGATAATTTTTTCTTGATCGTCGGACACTTGTTTTAATATCCTACCATAACCTATATCCGAAGCATCGGTTTCCACTACCTTTGGTAAGGAAGGATCGGCTAGGTGAAGGCAAGGGATGTTTGAGACTCGTTTCTTAATCTGTTAGACTATTCTAGTGTGTTCATCGGACCAGGGAACCGATTTTTTCTTTAACCTATCATGCAAAGGTTTTGCAATACGGTTAATATTTGGACGGAAATCTAAGACATAATTTAGACTTCCTAAAAACCTCTCAGTAATCGGGTTTTGTCAAGAATCTTATTTGGAAATTTGTTTGCAAATTCTAAAGATCTTTCTATTAGGGTAATGGTTCCTTGGGTAATGTAATGACCTAAGAAACGTATCCTAGTTTGAAAAAGAGAGATTTTAGATTGGAAACTACCAATCCATTCTTCTTTGCAACATGGAAAAAAGTTTTAAGATGCTCAAAATGTTGTTCTATAGACAAAGAATAAATAAGCACATCATCAATATAAATGATACAAAATTCAGCATAAACATGGAATATATCATTCATGATCTTCTCGGAATTCAAAAGGGGTATTTTTTAGGCCAAAAGGCATGACTTTCCATTCATACTCGTCAAAATGGGACGAGTAAAGCGGCTTTGTATCGGTAGTTTGGGGTTATCCGGATTTTTCAAAAACCCGACTTCATGTCAAATTTTGAAAATACAAATACATGGTTTAGCCTTTGTAACGTGTCCTTCTTATTAGGGATAGGGTACCTAATCCACGTAAGGGCCTTGTTTAAGGGTTTGTAATTGATTACTAGTCTTGGGGTTCCTATTTCTATCTCAAAGCATTTTTATTAACATAGAAAGCCGCACAAGACCAGGGTGATCGTGATTTTTGGATAAGACCCTTAGTTTCCAAATCCCGAACTTTTAAACTATAATGTTTTCTAGGTTAGCATTCATCCGAATGGGTCCGGCTTTGGTAGGGATTTGTTTGTCGTCAAAACTTGTTTCATAGGGTAGGTCAACACTCGTGGCTTTTTTTATTCCAAAAGGCATTTGGCAAATCGAACAAATTTCGTTTCAAGCATGCTTTGAAAATCTAAAATTTTCTTTTTAGAAATTCATTTTGTAATTGTCTTTGGATTTTTTGTAAAGAAACATCATGCTTTAAATGCATTAAATGTTGTTGTTTTCCAAGCAATCATAACATTCAATTCAAACCTATTTTGAAGTGAAAATACTAAGGATAATTCTTGTGAAACCATTTTGAAGTAGCAAGTAATCTTTTGTAATTGAAACGGCCTATTCAACCTACTATATCCTCGAAATCATCCACCCTACAGATCGGAAATTCCTTAATGACCTTTCTTACCAAATTCCTTTCCCAAAAACCTTCAAAGCTAGGACTAATCATTACGAGTTCTACTTCTATTAGGATTACCAAGCAACTATGGTTCAATACCTTCCTCTTACAAAACAAAAAAGGTAGCCATTCTTGGCTCTTTTTTTTTTTAGAAAAATGGCTACTTTTTACTATTCAAAGTTAATGTTCATTTTTACTATTCATGTAGCTTTTTCGATAAATAGGAAGCTCATTTTCATTTGTAAAGACAGACTTTTCTTTTGCAAGTTTTCGGACATTCTCTAGGATAGGATTCTCTCCGTAATTCCGTTCTTTCAAAGATTCCGGAAACTCAAAACCTCATATAGCATTTTGCTTCGCGTATCCATTATAAGTAATTTATGTAAATAAATAAAAAATTTCTTACATATCTATCTCGTTAGTGGTCGGCTCGCCGCCCATTTATCTTTTAGTTTTAATTTATGATTTAAATTTTGTGTATTTTTTTTATATTTATCTCGCATTTATGTGGTCGACTCTGCCGTCTAGTTTATCTTTCGATTTTAAATCTCTCGCTTTTAGATTTTGTTTATTGTTCTTGCATCAATCTGTCTTTCAACATTATTTTATTTCATACTCGCACCATTCATTAGATCCTTGGGATTATTGAGATCCGAAGGTTCAAAGTAAAATGTTGGGATTCATTCCGAGTTCCATCATCTCTATCCAAAACAAGTGTTAAAGAATGGCTTACAAAACAAAGCCTACTCAAGCCAAATCCTTCATCAACAAATTTCCTTGCACAAAAATCGTTGCTAATGCCGGACTTGCAGCGACCAAAACAGAAGAAGAATATTTTGCCATTATGTCCGAAATGGTACAAAACGAGTCAAGTTCCTCTCAAGCAAGTAAAAATAAATTCCGAGCTAGAACCGGAAATACATTTGGGTAATGACAATAAAGATGACTCGCTTTGGAATCTTTTTTCAAGTTCACCACATGTGAACTACAAGATAGAAATTGCACCTTTTAGGCAATTTCCTATCTCCGACCAAAATCATTTAATAATTCAAAAATTCTTCACTCCTGGATGGCACTTCAAACCTTGGGACTTAGCTAAAAACCAAGCCTATTATATGGCCATCATTGAACCGTTTTGTAAGCCATTAATAAACGAGAGGCTTGGGATAGTGAGGAGGGAACATTGAAGGCATCCTACCATCCGACTTTGAGTTTTCGAGTTAAGATCAAATTTTGCTCTTGATACACGGAATCATAAAACCATGAACGGACCCAAGGCAAGAAGAATTTTGTACTAAAAAGGAAAAGAAGTGACCATCGTTTTTCTTTCTCGGTAGGTTTGTAGTTTGCTTTAAATATTTTGAAACTTTCGAAACACTCGGGTGTAAGTATTTCCGGAATGGAACCAAAGAAAGACCACAATTGAGAGAACCATATGGGGATTTCATCGATAGTGATTTTTCTATCAAAAAAAAAAAAAAGAATGGCTACCTTTTTAATTTTGTAAGAGGAAGGTATTGAACTATGCTTGTTGGTAATCCCAATAGGAGTAGAACCCGCAATGGTCAATCCCGGTTTTGAAGGTTTTTAGGAAAGGAATTTGGTAATAAAGGTCATTAGGGAATTTCTAGTCCGTAGGGTGTATGATTTTGAGGATATGGTAGGTTGAATAGGCCGTTTTAGTTTTGTCTCGGTGTTGGGTGGTGTTTGAATTGGCGTAATCGGGGTAGTTTCGTAAGCGGCTCGACATTTTCACTTCAAAACCATCGAGGTTGCAAAGGGAACTACAATGACAAAACCCATAAGAAACCTTATAGAAAGCATTGCCATAAGGGATAGCCCAAAGATGTAGAACCTTTCTATAAGAAACCTTCCAACAAAACCCCAAAAAAACCTATAAGAAAACCCAGTTTAGGTCCAAGCCTAGAACTAACCAAAAGGAAGTTACCTATTACAAATGTGGTCAAAAAGGTCATATTTCAAGATTTTGTAAGATGAATACCGGACTACAAGAACTTCATTTAGATGAAGAAGTTTACAACAAAATCTCTACTTTATTAATAGAGTCTTTTGACCATTCGGACCATTCTGATAGTGAGGAGACCTTTCGGGTAGATGAACTCGTTACGTCTTCTAGTTCAAACCCTAATTCCAACGAGTGAACCCGGTAACAACCCAAAACTAGTCAACGTCTTAACCAAAGACCAAGACCTCATCTTAGACATTATTAAAGAAGATTGAGGATCCCTAGTTATAAAAGAAATACTTAAAAAAACTCTTAAAGTCTATAGAAGACAAACCGAGAGAAAACCCAAGACTTTCTATCCCGCCTTCTACTAGTACTAGTACCTATGACTTCACGGCCATTTTAGATAGGAAGAAGAAAACCAAATAACACTTGACCACAATTCAGGACCTTCGAGTCCCGGATTAAGGTCATCAAAACTAAGCTTAAAGAGCTCAAGGAAAGACAAACCAGAGACTCCATTCTTTTAAAAACCCTATTAGAAAAACAAGCGGAAGAAGAGTCGGACTCGACTCTAAAAACCCGAAGAAACCTAAGGGTTACAAAACCTAGAAAATCCGGAACATGTTCTAGCAGACTTCTTGTTTGTACTTCGTGAAGTTACTTCTAGGAAGCATCCGATTAAGGTTACTCTTGTGTTTCAAAATGATTTCAAAATTGATACTATTGCCTTGTTTGATACCGGTGTTGATTTAAATTGTATTAAACAAAGCATTGTTCTAAAACATTTCCATTTACAAACAAATGAACTAATCCTCAATAGAATCAATTGCATAATCTTTAAGAGTTTGAGGAGATCCATCTAAGGCTCTAGCAGTTAAATAGTCCTCTGTTTGATCGGTATCTAGACCAACTATGTCCATAATTATGTTTATAGTTTATTGCTTTCATGTCTAGATCTTGTAACGAGTCTAAGGTATAGACAACCGAGTTGGTGTGGTTGTAGTAAGTCCCGACGAATAGGGCAGTAAATTAGAGGAATCACCTTCATAACTTGCGTACCCAAACCTCCAAACCATTATCTAGGAATAGACTCTACATTCCGTAGATCTACCTCATTTACAAACTCTTCTACTTTTGATTCTTCCGATTCTAAGAAGATAATCAATAGTATAGAATATGTTGTAGAAGATTTTGAAAAACAAATTGATGATTGGGCAATACCCAAGATTCACAAAGATGATATTTACAAAACTTCAAAATATAGTCTTTTCAAAATGGATTTTACTATCAAAATCGAGGAGAGGGATATTCAGCTTTTGAAATCCTTTGAAAGAATTCATCTTCTCTCTTCAAAAACTCTTCAAAAACACAGAGACAAAAATTTCAAATACATTCATATAGGTTTAGTTCAAGTGGGAATTAAACCACTTACAAAAGAGGGATTGAACATCTTAATCCTAGCAGTCCTTAGAGATAATAGGTTTACAAATTTCTAGGACTCTCCACTTAGTTCTATTGAGTCCGAGTTTATGCAGTGGACCTATCTCTTTTGATTGTTACCCAAATTTTACCATTTTCCTAAATGAAAAACAGATTATGTAGTCTTTAGTACTCCAAATCAAAACCCACAATTACCATATGATGGAAAGATCAATCCAAGTTGTATTGATCACAAAAATCCATTATAAGGCAATAAACTCTACCTTTACTTCAAAACATAAACATCAATCGACCAAAGGAGAAACCCTTCTCCTACAAATGGACTTAACCAAATCCAATACGAGTTATTCCCGGACCAATTAGGTGAAAAGACATAGTTTTACCTAATAAATGGATCCTAGAAGGAATAACTAGACCCGGATCTCTACCGATGCCCGAGGCCCCAAAACCAAACACATAAATCAAATCTATAGCCCAACATATAGATATGAGTATTAGACTCTCATTTGACGGAAATTTACCAATAGCAGATTTTTTGATGTTGCCTCTAGTTCTATGACTTATGACCTAGGAATATTTTCCGAGATTCCTTCGAGTCATAAATTTACCAAACGTTAGGAGAGATACGGATTGAGACCAAAGTCCGCCATCTCTAAGACAACCACGTAGCTTTTCTACCTCGGATGTTCCTAACCCTTTTTTACAAAATGTTGATTATTATACAAATATTCCAAAACCCGGATATTCAAACCATGAGAATTCTCCTCCTTTATCTCCTACTCGCTTCGTTATCACTCATAATATTGAACATGAATGTAATACTTTGTCCGATGATAGTTTTATAGTAGATAAACAATATATGCATGATGAATTCTATGCAAAACATAATTTTACAAAACAAATTTGGTTCTTCAAAAACTTTCCGGATAACGGAAAAGATATTCAAAATGAATTTATGAGTTTGTGAATGTTCATGAGATTCATATATTATTCTTTGATTGGTTTGAGATATATGCTTCGCAAATGATATTTCTTATCCTTTCAAATCTATGAACCACCGTGACTACTAGGAACAAAACCCCTATGTGGAAAGTGGAAGGATAGATGATTCGATCGACCATCCTCCACCTAGGAAATTGACCTTCTCCCATGAAGAAACAAAAATTGAAGCAAGTCCCTATAAAATCCCCAAAGATGATGACTTTGTAAACATAAAAAATATTGTTTAACGAACAATTTTACCAATACCAATCTTCGAGACCATAGGAAAATAACTTGTTAGGATAGAATCCCATATCCAAGCAGACAGTTGTTCCTCCCACTCCAAAACCAGCTGGTTCCTTAGCTAAAATAGAAACCACCGACTAGAACTTCAAGAACCCAGTGTTCAATCCATTCCATGTTTCTAGAACTAGCCAACAAAGAAATCCAAACCAACAAACCCGAGTTTGCTCGAGCCATTAGAGACCGACTTAGCAAGATAAAAATATCTTCATATGGTACCTCTAGGCAAATAGCTCCTAAGACTCCTCAATCCAATAGTGTGAATGTTTTAGATCAAAATTCGGAGACGAGTACGTTCCCGAAATTAATAAGTTTCATTGGAAAAACCCATTACCTATGATCACTGCCCCTAATATAGGAGAAATGCCAAACAAGTTAGCATAACCAAGGTTTAATGCCTCTTCCACTTATGAATGGAGCATAGATGGCTTATCGAAGTACAATATCCTTAGCTTGCTCCAGCAAATGACCATGGCATCTAACGTCTACAAAACGCAAACTGGAACCCTTGACCGTGCGATAGCCGAATTGCTCATTGTCGATTTTTCGAGTTAACTCAAAGGATGGTGGGACTATCATCTCATTGCCTAACAACATATGGAAATCCTAAACACCATACAAAAAGACCAAGAAGGCCTTCCTATTTTAGATGACTTAGGTAAACCTATTCAAGATGTAGTGTCAATGCTCATCTTCACTATTTTCCTTCATTTCATAGGAGATCTATCTCACCTTAAGGAGAAAAACGCCGAACTCGAGTAACCTTAAGTGTAAAAAGATCAATGATTTTAAGTATTACAAAATCACATTCCCGACAAGAGTTATACTTAGGGAAGATTCCAATCAACCTTTACGGAAGTAGAAATTCCTTACAAGTTTACCAACTCTCCTAGGAGAAAAGTTTAGAACTCGAATTAAGGATGCTTTTGGTGATCAAATCTCGTATGACCAATTGACATATGGAGAATTAATTAGTCTCACCCAAAAGGAAGGACTCAAGATATGTCAATATACCTCAAACTCTAAAAACACCTTAAGTGGAAAATGAAGAAGACTAGACGAGAATTAGGTAATTTACGTAAGCGGTTTGACATTTCCACTTCAAAACCTTTAGGTTGCAAAGGGAACTGTAATGACAAAACCCATAAGAAACCTTCCAAAAAAACCCCCCATAAAACCCTTTAGGAAAACCCATTTTAGGTCCAAGCCTAGAATTGACCAAAGGGAGGTTACTCGTTACAAATATGGTCAAAAAGGCCATATTTCAAGATTTTGTAAGATGAATACCGGACTACAAGAACTTCATTTAGATGAAGAAGTTTATAACAAAATCTCTGCCATGTTAATAGAGTCTTCCGACCCTTTAGACCATTTTGATAGTGAAGAGACCTTTCGGGTAGACGAACTCGTTACGTCTTCTATATCAAACCCAAGTTCGACAGTGAAAATGGTAATAACCCAAAACTAGTCGACGTCTTAACTAAAGACCAAGACCTCATCTTAGACATTGTTAAAAAGATTGAGGATCCTTAGTTACAAAAGGAATACTTAGATAGACTCTTAAAGTCTATAGAAGACAAACCTAGAGAAAACCCAAGACCTTCTATCCCGCCTTCTACTAGTACTAGTACCTATGACCTCATGGCCATTTTAGACGGGAAGAAGAAAACCAAAAAACACTTGACCACAATTCAAGACCTTCGATCCGAGATTAAGGTCATCAAAGCCGAGCTTAAAGAGCTCAAGGAAAGACAAACCGGAGACTCTAGTCTCTTAAAAACCCCGTTAGAAAAACAAGCGGAAGAAGAGTCTAACTCGACTTTGAAAACCCCGAAGAAGACTAAAGGTTACGAAACCTAGAAAATCTGGAACATATTCAAAAAGACTTCTTGTTTGTACTTCGTGAAGTTACTTTTAAGAAGTATTTAATAAGGTTACTCTTGTGTTTCAAAATGATTTCAAAATTCATATTATTGTCTTGTTTGATACTGGTGCTGATTTAAATTGTATTAAATAAAGCATTGTTCCAAAACATTTCCATTTACAAAAAAATGAACTAATCCTCAATAGAATCAATTGCATAATCTTCAAGAGTTTGAGGAGATCTATCCAAGACTCTAGCAGTTGAATAGTCATCTGTTTGATCGGTATCTAGACCAACTATGTCCATAATTATGTTTATAGTTTATAGCTTTCATGTCTAGATCTTGTAACGCAGTCTAGGGTATAGACAATCGAGTTGGTGTGGCTATAGTAAGTCCCGATGGATAGGGCGAGTAAATAGTGTGAAATATGTTATAGAAGATTTTGAAAAATAAATTAATGATTGGGCAATACCCAAGATTCAAAAAAATGAGATTTACAAAACTTCAAAATATAGTCTTTTCAAAATGGATTTTACTATCAAAACAAGGAGAGGGATATTCAGCTTTTGAAACCCTTTGAAACAATTCATCTTCTCTCTTCAAAAACACAGATCAAAAATTTCAAATACATTCATATAGGTTTAGTTCAAGTGGGAATTAAACCACTTACAAAAGACGGATTGAACACCTCAATCCTAGCAGTCTTTAGAGATAATAGGTTTATAAATTTTCGGGACTCTCCGCTTAGTTCTATTGAGTCCGAGTTTATGTAGTAAACCAATCTTTTTTAATTGTTACCCAAATTTTACGGTTTCCCTAAATGAAAAAAACATTCTAGAGTCTTTAGTACTCCAAATCAAAACCCATAATTACCATATGATGGATGGATCAATCCTAGTTGCATTGATCATAAAAATCCATTATAAGGCAATGAACTCTACCTTTTCTTCAAAACACAAACATCAGTCGACAAAAAAGAAACCCTTCTCCTACAAACGGACTTAACCAAATCCAATACGAGTTATTCCTAGACAAATTAGGTGGAAAGACATAGTCTTACCCGATGAATGGATGCTAGATGGAATAACTAAACCCGGATCTCTACCGATGCCCGAGGCCCCAAAACCAAACACACAAATCGGATCTATAGCCCAACATATAGATAGGAGTGTTAGACTCTCATTTGATAAGAAATTTACCGAGTAATAGATTTTCTAATGTTGCCTCTAGTTTTGCAACTTTGACCTACGAAGATTTTCCGAGATTCCTTCGATCATAAATTTACCAAACATTAGGAGAGATACAGATTTAGACCAAAGTCTTCCATCCCTAAGACAACTACATAGGTTTTCTACCTCGGATGTTCCTAACCCTGTTTTACAAGATGTTGGTTATTGTACAAATATTCCAAAACCCGGATACTCAAACCATAAGGATCTCCTCCTTTATCTCTTACTCGCTTCTACTATCACTCATAATATTACACATGAATGTAATGCTTTGTCGATGATAGTTTTATAGTAGATAAACAATATCCGCATGATGACTTCTATGCAAAACATAATTTTGTAAAATGAATTTGGTTCTTCAAAAACCTTTTGGATAACGTAAATGATATTCAAAATGAATTTTATGAGTTTGTGAATGTTCATAAGATTCATATATTATTCTTTGATTGGTTTGAGATATATGCTTCTGCAAATGATATTTCTTATCCTTTCAAATCTGTGAACCTTGTGACTACTAGGAACAAAACCCCTACATGAGAAGTGAAAGGACGGATGAATCGGTCGACCATGCTCCACCTAGGAAATTGACCTTCTCCCATGGAGAAACAAAAATAGAAGCAAGTCCCTATAAAATCCCCAAAGATTATGACTCAATCAACATAAAAAATATTGTTCAATAGAACAATTTTACCAATACCAATCTTCAAACCATAGGAAAACAACTTGTTAAGATAGAATGTCATATCCAGCAGAAAGTTATTCCTCCTACGCCAAAGCCAATTGTTTCCTTAGCTTAAATAGAAACCACCGACCGAAACTCAAGAACCCAATGTTCAAACCCTTCAAGGTTTCTAGAACTAGCCAATAGGAAATCCAAACCAACAAACTTGAGTTTGCTCGAGCCTTTAGAGACCAGACTTAGCAAAATAGGAATATCTTCGGATGGTACCTCTCGGCAAATAGCTCCCGAGACTCCCCAATCCAATAGTGTGAATGTTTTAGATCAAAATTCGGAGACGAGTCCGTCCTCGAAATTAATAAGTTTCATTGGAAAAACCCATTACCTATGGTCACCGCCCCTAACATAGGAGAAATGCCAAACAAGTTAGCACAACCTAGGTTTAATGCTTTTTCCATTTATGAATGGCCCATAAATGGCTTGTCGGAGTACAAGATCCTTAGCTTACTCCAAGCAAATGACCATGGCCACTAACGCCTACAAAACCCAAACTGGAACCCCCGACCGTGCGATAGCTGAATTGCTCATTGTCGATTTTTCGAGTCAACTCAAAGGAAGGTGGGACTACCATCTCGGTGCCCAACAACATATGGAAATCCAAAACGTCATACAAACAGAGCCAAGAAGGCTTTCCTATTTTAGATGAATTAGGTGAACCTATTCAAGATGCGAGTGTCAATGCTCATCTTGACTATTTCCCTTTATTTCATAAGAGATCCTTCTCACCTTAAGGAAAAACGCCGACCTTCTCAATAACCTTAGGTGTAAAAAGCTCGGTAATTTCCAGTATTACAAAATCACATTCCCGACTCGCAGTCATGCTTAAGGAAGATTCCAATCAACCTTTCCGGAAGGAGAAATTTCTTGTAAGTTTACCAACTCTCCTAGGAGAAAAGGTTAGAACTCGAATTAAGGATGCTTTTGGTGATCAAATCCCGTATGCCCAATTGACATATGGAGAATTAATTAGTCTTACCCAAAAGGAAGGACTCAAGATATGTCAAGACCTCAAACTCCAAAAATACCTTAAGTGGGAAATGAAGAAGACCATACAAGAATTAGGTAGTTTTTGTAAACAGTTTGAAATTTCCACTTCAAAACCTTCAGAGTTATAAAAGGAACTGCAATGACAAAACCCATAAGAAACCTTCCAACAAAACCCCCAAAAAACCCTTTAGGAAAACCTAGTTTAGGTCCAACCCTATAACCGACCAAAGGGAAGTTACCTATTACGAATGTAGTCAAAAAGGCCATATTACAAGATTTTATAAGATGAATACCAAACTAAAAGAACTTCATTTAGATGAAGAAGTTTACAACAAAATCTCTGCCTTGTTAATAGAGTCTTCGACCCTTCGGACCATTCGATAGTGAAAGGACCTTTCGGATAGATGAACTTATTACGTCTTCTAGTTCAAACCCCGGTTCAGATAATAAACCCGGTAATAACCCAAAACTAGTCAACGTCTTAACCAAAGACCTAGACCTCATATTAGATATTGTTAAAAAGATTAAGGATCCCCGATTATAAAAAGAATACTTAGACAAACTCTTAAAGTCCGTAGAAGACAAGCCGAGAGAAAACCCAAGCCTTCTATCCTGTCTTCTACTAGTACTAGTACTTATGACTTCACGACCATTTTAGACGGAAGAAGAAAACTAAAAACGAGTTGACCATAATTTAGGACCTTCAATTCGAGATTAAGGTCATCAAAACTAAGCTTAAAAAGCTCAAGGAAAGACAAACCGGAGACTCCGATCTCTTAAAAACCTTGTTAGAAAAACGAGCAAAAGAAGAGTCGGACTCGACTCGAAAACCCGAAGAAGACTAAGGGTTACAAAACCTACAAAATCCGAAACATTTTCCATAAGACTTCTTGTCCGTACTTCATAAAGTTACTTCTAGGAAGTATCTCATTAAGGTTACTCTTATATTTCAAAATGATTTCAAAATTGATACTATTTTCTTGTTTGATACTCGGTGCCGATTTAAATTATATTAAACAAACCATTGTTCCAAAACGTTTTCATTTATAAATAAATTAAATTTTTTCTCGCAGCAAACAATTCCAAAATGACCATACATGGTAAGATAGAAGCCTCCGTGGTAAATGACTAAGTAGAGAGTCTTGGAAATTTGTAAACTCGTTGTCTCTAAGGATCTGCTAGGATTGAGGTGTTCAATTCCTCTTTTATAAGTGGTTTAATTCCCACTTGAACTAAATCTATATGAATGTATTTGAAATTTTTGTTTCGTGTTTTTGAAGAGTTTTTGAAGAGAGAAGATGAATTGTTTCAAAGGGTTTCAAAAGCTCAATATCCCTCTCCTCGATTTTGATAGTAAAATCCGTTTTGAAAAGACTATATTTTGATGTTTTGTAAATCTCATCTTTGTGAATTTTGGGTATTGCCCAATCATCAATTTTAAATTCATAAATCTTTATCAAAACCTCCTTTACATTATTTTAATTTACAAAAGATTACTTATTATTTCAAAATGGTTTCACAAGAATTATCCTTAGTATTTATGTTTTGAAATTTTCACTTCTCAAAAATGAATTCTTTAAAAGGAAAACAAAATTACATTCCAGATTTCTTGACTAGAGAATTTCGCAAAATAGGTCTTGATGGTAAAGAAAAACAAAAAGAAAAACCCTCTTATTCCGGAACAAAAGTCATGCTTAGAGAAGATTCCAATCAACCTTTCTAGAAGGAGAAATTCCTTACGGGTTTACTAACTCTCCTAGGAGAAAAGGTTAGAACTCGAATTAAGGATGCTTTTGATGATCAAATCCCGTATAACCAATTGACATTGGAGAATTAATTAGTCTTACCCAAAAGGAAGGACTCAAGATATGTCAAGACCTCAAACTCGAAAAACACCTTAAGTGGGAAATGAAGAAGACTAGATAGGAATTAGGTAGTTTCGTAAGCGAGCTTGACATTTCCCAAGATTAGGTAATACCCAAGATTCACAAGGATGAGATTTACAAAACTTCAAAATACAATCTTTTCAAAACAGATTTTACTATCAAAATCAAGGAGAGGGATATTCAGCTTTTGAAACCCTTTGAAACAATTCATCTTCTCTCTTAAAAAACACAGAGACAAAAATTTTGAATACATTCATATAGGTTTAGTTCAAGTGGGAATTAATCCGCTTACAAAAGAGGGATTAAACACCTCAATCCTAGCAGATCCTTAGAGACAATAGGTTTATAAATTTTCGTAACTCTCTCGCTTAGTTCTATTGAGTTAAGTTTATGCAATAGACCTATCTCTTTTGATTGTTACCCAAATTTTACCATTTCTCTTAATGAGAAAAACATTATGGAGTCTTTAGTACTCCAAATCAGAACCCATAATTACCATATGATGGATGGATCAATCCCGATTGCATTGATCATAAAAATCTATTATAAGGCTATGAACTCGCCTTTGCTTCAAAACACAAACTTTAGTCGACCAAAGGAGAAACCCTTCTCCCGCAAACGAACTTAACCAAATCCAATACGAGTTATTCCAAGATAAATTAGGAGAAAAGACATAGTCCTACCCGATGAATGGATCCTAGAAGGAGTAACCGGACTCGGATCTCTATCGATGCTTGAGGTCCCAAAACCAAATACATAAATCGGATCTATAGATCAACATATAGATGGGAGTGTTAGACTTTTATTTGATAGGAAATTTACCAGTAGTAGATTTTTTTTTGTTTCCTCTAGTTCCGCGGCTTATGACCTAGGAAGATTTTCCGAGATTCCTTCGAGTCATAAATTTACCAAACGTTAGGAGAGATACGATTTAGACCAAAGTCCGCCATCTATAAGACAACCACGTAGCTTTTCTACCTCGGATGTTCCTAACCATGTTTTACAAAATGTTAATTATTGTAAAAATATTCCAAAACCCGGATATTCAAACCATGAGAATTCCTCCTTTATCTCCTACTAGTTCTATTATCACTCATAATATTGCACATAAATGTAATGCTTTGTCCGATGATAGTTTTACAGTAGATAAACAATATCCGCATGATTACTTCTATGTAAAACATAATTTTGCAAAACGAATTTGGTTCTTCAAAAACTTTCCGTATAACAAAAAAGATATTCAAAATGAATTTTATGAGTTTATGAATGTTCATAAGATTCATATATTATTCTTTGATTGGTTTGAGATATATGTTTACGCAAATGATATTTCTTATCCTTTCAAATCTGTGAACCCCGTGACTACTAGGAACAAAACCCCCGTATGGAAAATGGAAGGACAAATGAGTCGATCGACCATCCTCCACCTAGGAAATTGACCTTCTCCCATGGAAAAACAAAAATAAAAGCAAGTCCCTATAAAATCCCCAAAGATGATGACTCGATCAACATAAAAAATATTGTTCAATAGAACAATTTTACTAATACTAATCTTCGAGACCATAGGAAAATAACTTGTTAGGATAGAATCCCATATCCGTAAATGCAGTTGTTCCTTCTACTCTAAAACCAATTGTTTACTTAGCTAAAATAGAAACCACTAACCGAAGCTTAATAACCCGAGTGTTCAAACCCTTTTAGGTTTCTAGAACTAGCCAATAGCAAATCCAAACCAATAAACCCGAGTTTGCTCGAGCCATTAAAGACCAACTTAGCAAGATAGGAATATCTTCATATGGTACCTCTAGGAAACTAGCTCCCGAGACTCCTCAATCCAATAGTGTGAATGTTTTAGATCAAAATTCAAAGATAGAGTCCGTACTCGAAATTAATAAGTTTCATTGGAAAAACCCATTACCTATGATCATCGCCCCTAACATAAGAGAAATGCCAAACAAGTTAGCACAACCTAGGTTTAATGCCTTTTCCATTTATGAATAGACCATAGATGGCTTGTTGGAGTACAATATCCTTAGCTTACTCCGAGTAAATGACCATGGCCACTAACGCCTACAAAACCCAAACTGGAACCCCCGACCGTGCGATAGCTGAATTGCTCATTCGCTGGTTTTTCGAGTCAACTCAAAGGATGGTGGGACTATCATCTCACTACCCAACAACATATGAAAATCCTAAATGCCATACAAATTTTGACCATTGACGTTGATTCTAGCCTCAACTCTCTTTGCCTATTTGTCCGAATTTTGACTCCCATCTTATAGTTTTTGTGTTTGGGAGGTTTTTTTTCTTTTTTTCTCACTTTTTTTTCTTTTTTCTTTTATGATAATTGATGGGATTCTTTGATAGAAATTTTTGAGAGTTTCATTGACTATTCATGGATCGTACATTTTGCCCTCGGTATGAGGGGTGATCCTAATTCGGGTTATCATGAAGAAAATCATCGGGCTCAAAGTGGGATGACAAAAGATAAAATTTATGTGAGACATATGAAAGATGGTCTTTCCTCATCTCAAATACTGATTCGCCTATGCCATTAGACACTAATCTCTTTTAAACGATGATGATTAATTTAGAGAAAAAATGATGAATGTTATCATTGAGTAAAAGATATATTATTCATCATTATTTAAGGCACCAATCATTGAGTATTTCTTTTGGGCTTCATTATGTTTTCTTAGGCAAAACTTTTCCTTCAAAGGTTCAGTTTGGGAAAGGATAAAGAATTTCTTTTTCTTTTTCCTAATAAAATGGAGGATTACCCCAATTACTTTCTACTTAGAAAGGCTATTAGGAGGATATATCATTGGCTTTGAAGAAATTATCTCTAGCATATGTCTTTCATGTTTGAAATTTGATCAATTTTTACAAAAAATTTCTTTGAATTATACTTCCTTAATGGAGGAAGATGCTAATGCCAAATAATACTTATCAAATGAACATCTCTAGATTTCAAATCAGATAATATCAAATTGCAAAAGAAAACTTAAGTATTTTTTTATTCAAATATACGTCTTAACTCATGCATAACCAAAACGTTCAAAAAATAGTTTTCAAAATCTAACAAAATTAAAAGACGACATTTGTAGATCAATGAGTATGCATCATCACCCAATGAGATAGGTAAGGGCGGTAGTTATTTGAGTTCTTTTTTGTAGTCTTAGTTGTGAGTTGGTGGATTTTGAAAATACACGGTAGCTTAAGGGAATTGATTTACTTGGTAAGTGTGGTAAGGTATATATGATGGATTTGGTTGATTTGATGGGTATGTTTGGTTCATGATGTTTGTTAGGGTCGGGGTATAATTGATGAATGAAGGTCTTTGGGGGTTACTTGGAGCTACCATGGTTTCTATGTTTCCTTTGATTACTCCCTCCATTTTTGGATGGATAAGATCCAATCCCAATCGATATATCTCCCATTTGTTCTCATATTACCATCGCCCTTTGCCTTTTCGAACTATCGAAATCTTTCCTACTTTAATTGTTTGGTCCACCCTTTCAGCTATGATAACAATCTCAATAAAATTGATTGAAAAATTACCAATCAAATACTCAAAGTAGGGTGCTTTAAAAGTATTTAAAAATATTGAGATTAACTCATATTCGGTAATGGCGGATGGATTCGAGTCGCTATCTCATGCCATATTTATGTGTACTCCTTAACGATCTCTTTAGCACTTTTCTTCATACCTTAAGATCTAAATGGTTCGAAGCCACTTCCATATTAAACTTGTATTACTTGAGAAAATCATCAACTAGATCTTTCCATCTTCCGATCTTGGACTCCTCCAACCTCATATACCAACTTAGTGTTGATCCATCTAAGCTCTCATGGAAGAAATCTATGAGTAGTTTTTCATCATGAACAACTTCTACCATCTTTCTACAGTATACCCTCAAATCATAGAACACCGGGTTCTAGCATATTTACCAAAATCTAGCACCTTAAACTTCCTCGGGATTACCACATCGAGCACTAGATACATTTCAATAATTTTGACAGGATCGTAGACATCCGCCCTCTCTATTACCCTTAGGCGTTCTTCTAATACCATGAGTCTATCCATACTTGGACCTTCAACTCGCCCTATAACCGTGAGTTTCTTCTTCTATAAGATCTACAAGGGGCATATGTGGCATTTGCAAACTCGTGGGTCCATAGGATAAGCAAATGCCCCGATAAGATGTAAGCCATTAGCATGGAAAGTTGCTTGATTGGAAGGCCTCGATTGATTGGGCAATGGGACAACATGCGATACTTTGGGTTATTCTCATCCTTGATTTAAGCTACCTTCCCCTCTTAAGACTTGTTCTAACAAATATGTCATCTAAGCCACACTCTTTTTCAACAAGTCAAACTCTTGTTGATCGATTGGCTCTCGTTGTGATCTTTCTTCATGTTTCATTTGACGAGTCCGAAGTCGAGTGTTGTAAACATACGGAGGCGAATTGAGCCTTGACGGGTAGCTTATGTTTCAAAATCCTACAAAAAACTCGACAAACATATGTACAATGAATATACAATATATACATGCATGATTTGAACTAGGTTAAATACCTTTCTTTGTTTGATAGCTTACAAGAGTTAAGGATTAGAACTGTCATTTCAAAATGATTCGTGTCTTAATCGATCAACCCTAGTGAACATGATCTAGCTTTTTCTATGGTTTAGGCAAAGCTTGTCTAGTCCTAAAGTTGTTTCAAGTTTCGAATTGTCTAAATTATGAGTGTGGTAATCCGGCCTCTAACCTTATACACTAGGAGGTAGGGGAAGGCTATTCCACCATTTCCTATATATAGGATGAGTTTCGATCCAAACGAGAGTACGGAAGAGCATCGGTAGACTTTCTTCATACTTACCTCTAAATCCCTCTAAGTCCTATCAAGGTTTAGCGTGGGTCCAGAGCTTTTATAAGTTTCCTTCGTGCTTGTGTGCAACAATTCAAAGAAAAAGCATACAACCCGAGTTCAAAAATAAACATACAACGAGAAAATAGATTACAAAAATTAAAATATATACAAAACAATAAATAAATTTAGAAAATAAAATGAAAAAAATAAATAAAGGAGCTGAATTAAAAACTAAACCTATGGCCTAACTCTATCCCCGGTGGAGTCGCCATTCTATCGCTATCCGACGTCGGAAGGGACTCTAAAAACAAAATCTAGGTGTTAATTGGTATTTACAAGTTTATTTATAGATTTTGGAGTTGCCACCTAGTATTAAAGGAACTAGGAACCTAAAATGGGCACTCGGTTAAGAGATTCTATGGTAAGGAGTTGTTTACGCTTTTGGGAAGATATCGATCACCCAAAAGTGTCGTTTTGTTATTTTTGCCAAATATTTTTTTAAATTTTGAAACTTCATTTTTCAAACCGAGACTAAATTTTTTATTTTTGAGCGGGGCATCGCATTGAAACAATCATCGATCCTCTCCATCAAACGACACGTCGGTTCAAACATCGGATCCCATTTAAGCCTTGACACAATTGGTGTGTCGGAGGACATCTTGATTAAACAAATAATTTTTGGTGACGTCGGTCCTTATCAAATTGAAGACTTCGTCAAAAAATTTTAGACGTTCTTTTTGGTGACGTCGGTCCCTATCGGATATGAGACTTCATCGAAAAAAATATTTTTTTATTTTTTATTTTCTAAAAAAAAATCTAAAATTTTAAGTAACTAAAGTCAGCTAAAATAAATTTTGAAAAACTAAAGATATTGAATTCATCGTCCGTCCCTAATAAATAAGAGACTCGTTGATCGAATATTTTAATCATTTAAAAAATCCCATGTTAAAGTAACTTTCACACCTAAGTATCTTTAGATTTTCTAACATACATAAGACTAAAAACAAAGCTAAAAAACACATAAAAAAAAAAACAAATCAAATAGTCCAAAATTCACCTACACTATAAAATTACAAAAATACCCCTAGAATGCCAAGAGTCACCGCCAAGTAACCGTTCGCCTTCCGGTGACCATTCAAGCGTGTGAACCACCTAGCCTTGTAGATCTAATTTTTGCGAGTCCAATGATGGTGGTATCGACCGGAGACGATGCTTGAAGGAGGGAGATCGAAGCCTTCGGAGATTCGATCGGATCTCTCTTCCTCACCGATTATGAATCCGACCTCCTTTTAGGATTCTAAGTACATCGATCGACTCGTGAGGTCGAGAGAAGTATTTCGTGGTGGTTAGGACCTCCAATTCTTCCTAGATCGGCTAATTTTTTTGAGTTTTCCAAAATGGGTTGAAAATAGGTACCTTTCGATTAAACTTTTTTTCGTTGTTATTGGATCATGAGTTTTGAATGGAAACACTCGGGGAGATGGGCGATCGGGTCTATGGTGGTAGATCTTGTGTTGGTGACCGGGGTTGAGAGAAATTATCGGGTTTTTTTAGGTCGGGTCATGGTGGTTTAATCTTTAATTTCTCTCTCCTCTCGTGAGTTTTCTCTCTCTAATCGGTATGGATCGGTCGATCTAGTGATGGGCTACATGTGGGTGTTTTGATCGGGGTCAAAATGGATCAAAAAATGATCAATTGGAAGGTGAAACATTCGAGTCGGGTAAATAGGTTTGGTTTATGGGTTAGGACGTATTTGGCTTTTTTTTTCCTTTTTTTCCTCTCTGGCTACTTTTTTTTTTTTACTCCCCCACAAACCAAAATTCGAAAGCTTTTTATAGGCCGAAACCTCCTAAAATCAGCCCATTCTTAATTTTGAGATTTGATTAGCTAAAAATAAGGAGATTCCAATTTGAAAAAAAGATTTGTGGAAGATTTCGACAAATTTTTAAATGATTTTAAGGAGTTTCAATATTTTTTATAATTTTTCCTCTTTTTTTTGTTTTTTTTTCAACGAATCCAAAATTGGGTTATGACACTAATTCATCTTTTTATACTAGACTAACTTGAATTTAATCAATCAAATCATTATAAACCAAAAGCATTAAAACCCTAATTTTCACCTACCTTGGGTCGAATATGTGCTTAAGGTAACTAGGTAAAATTTTAAATTTTTATGAAATTTCTCATGCTAAATCATCTATTCACACTTAAACAACACATAATCAAACAATAATTCATCAAATGAGCTAAAGGATCAAAAACCCTAATTCACCATAATTGGGTCGAATGGTCCTTTAAGTATTAAGCTAAGGAATTCTTATTTCTAACACATGCTTTTATGCCTAGTTAACACATTCTAACTTTAGTACATTAATTTCAAATTAATTTTCATTTTCTCTCGATTTAACCTAACTATGAACCCTAATCCTAATTTTCCAAATCCAAGCAATTAAGCTCTAATAAACTAGGCAAAACATTCAACTAACAACAATTAGACATTTCATGTGATGTAGACAATGTTAACTTACCTAGAAACTCCAAATTATTCCTTGGAAGATTGGTTTTCTTTGAAATTTTCCTTCTTTTCTCCTCTTATATTCGGCCAAGACCTCAAATTTTTCCTCTTGAAATGTTTTAGCTTCCAACTATCATTTTACATTTAATGAAGTGTTTAAAGGGTAGTTTAAGTGTTTAGATAAAAATTTAAGTGGAATTTTATGAAAATGTTATAGGAATTTCCCTTAGATTTTCTAATTTTCTAACCTTTTTTCTACTTCTCTTTCACCCATATTTATAGGTAAGCTTCGGTAGACTTTCACCATGTTTGAATTGATCTCCACCCTTTATTTGATTTAATCCTAGCCCTTAATTTTACTTTAAATCTAAGTCTGTTTCTTTGTTTTACTCTTGGCCTTCCATTTTTCTTTAAATGATAACCATCCATTTAGCTTAATCTTAACCATTCCTTTTGTCTTAGTCAAACCTCATTAATTAACCCCGATTATGGAGGCTTAAGTGATGAAAAAAGTGGGAGAAAAATCTCTTCCTAAATTTTTTAATTTTAGTCCCTCAATTTAATGAACTTTCCTACTTTTACTCCTCCATAAACCCTTCAATTATTCAATTGATTCCTTTTTTACGTCCCTAATCTATGCATAATTTATTCTACACCTTTTCAAAAATTAATTCCTTTTCATAATACATTCAAACACCTCCTATAAGAATTTATTTATCATTCACATAGATTTTATACACTTATTTAAGTCCTCAAATTGATTATCTTGTATAAAAGTGCACTTACTTCTATAGAAAGTATTCTCTAGACACATAAAAATTCACCTAAATGCATGGAATATTCCTACACCTCCTTAATGATCTTTCTATACCTAGTGGATAATTGTCATAAATATTTAAAATGCTTAAAATAATTAATTTTCACAAAAAAGCACTATTCATGCATTAAAAATATTCACTAAACATCAAAAAAATTTACCCAATGGCACTAGCACCCTTCTAACAAATATTCTATGCAAAAAAATATTTTTCATGCACATTTAAATGCTCAAAACAATTATTTTGCATAAAAAGTTACTATTCATGCATCAAAAAATAGATAAAATATTCACTAGGCATAGGAAAATTATCCTAAGCATACCGAATATTCAAGCATCGTCATAGTGACTACCTATGCCCACAAAATTGTTTTCATATAATTTAAATATATTTTTAATTCATTTAATAACAAGTTTGGGATATTGCACCCTCCCTCCTTATAAAAATTTTATTCTCGAAATTTGTAGTTAAACAATTGGGGATATCGAGCTCACATCTCCGCTTCTCTTTCTCAAGTTGCTTCCTCAACTTCATGATTTCTCCATAATACTTTTACCAAAGGAACTTTTTTATTACGTACTTGTTTGACCTCCCAATCCAACCCTTGTACTTGGCATTTCTTCATAACTCATATCAAGCTAGAGGTCTAATGGCTCATTACTCAATATGTGACTTGGATCTTCAATACACTTTCGAAGCATAGACACATGAGATACGTGAGGAATCAAAGAGAGAGAAGGTGGTAATGTTAATCTATAAGCTCGGTCATCGATTCTCTCTAATATTTCCTATGGTCCAACATACCTCAAACTTAACTTTTTTTCTTCGAACCTCATCACACCTTTCATAGGAGCGTCTTTCAAAAATACCTTATCCCTAACGTGAAATTTCAATTCTTTCCTTCTCACGTCTACATAACTTTTTATGAGCTTTGGATTGTTTTCACCCTTTCTCTAATTCATTGCACGATGTTAGGCTGTTTGCTAGATGAATTCTAGCCCTATTAATTTTTATTCACCAACATCATCCTAATATACTTGGTTATTGGATTTTCTTCTTTATATGGCTTCATACGGTGTCATGCCTATACTTGCTTGATAACTATGGTTATAGCTAAATTCGACTAATGATAAGTATCTTTCCTAACTTGCCGACCACTCTAGCACGCATCCACATAGCATATCTTTCAATATTTGGTTCACCATCTCAATCTATCCATCGGTTTGAGGATAAATGGTAGTGTTGAAGTTCAATTTGGTTCCCATCACTTCATGTAAACTTTTCCAAAATTGTGATGCCAACCGTGGATCTCTATTCGATACGATTGATATTAGGATTCCATGAAGTCTTATAATCTCCTTTAGGTACAACTCTACAAATCATTACGTGGAATACGTGGACTTGATTATTAGGAAGTAAGCTAATTTAGTTAATCGAGTCCATAATAACCTACATGCCATTAGCTCTATGTTTCAACTTTAGCACTCCAAATGTAAAATCCATCAATATGTATTCCTATTTCCACTCAAAAATGTCTAATGGTCTTAACAATCTTGAGGGCCTTTGGTGTTCGATCTTAACCTTTTATATGTCAAACACCTTGCAACGTAGTTTGCTATGTCACCTTTTATCCTTTTCACCAATAAATCTCTTTGACATCTCTACACATTTTTGTACGACTAGGATGTATGGTGGAAGGTGTGGCATAAGCTTCATTCAAAATTTCCTCCTAAAGCTCCTTTATATTATAAACACATAGTCTACCTTGGTAGTGCCAAATACCTTCATCATCAATGGAAAAATCTATTATCCTTCCTTTAACTATTTTACGTTAAACTTTACGTATATCCATATCGCGTGACTACTCCTCTTTGATTTTTTGCTTGATATTTGGTTGTAATGTCATTATACCTAATAGATTTTCTTTACTCTTATTAGGTACTATCTCAAATTCAAGTTTCTTCACATCTTATACAATTTGCACTTGTAAGGCTACCATCGATTCCTACTTAAAGCATCAACCACGATGTTCACTTTATCAAGATGGTAATGGAAAACGATGTCGTGATCGTTAATTACTTTGAGCCATCTTCTTTGCCTCATATTTAACTCCTTATATGTAAAGATATATTTGAGACTCTTTTGATCTATGTAAATATTATATCAAACATTGTACAAATAATGCCTCTAAATCTTTAAGGTAAAGATAATCGCGACCAACTAAAAGTCATGAGTGGGGTAATTCTTCTCATAGCCCTTTAGTTACCGAGATGCATAGGTAATAACTTTTCCATCTTACATTAGAAAATTTCCTCTAATCCAATTTAATAGGCATCCATATAGACTATAAAGTCTTCATTATCCTTTGAAAGAGCTAACACGGGAGCTATAATTAATCTAAACTTTAGATTATGGAAATTCCTTTTATATTCATCCCCACTCAAACTTAACATTTTTCCTTTTCCATCGAGTGAGAGGCACGACTATTTAAGGGAATCCCTCTATGATTTTTTTTTAATACCTTGCCAGCTCAAGAAGGCTTCTCACTTCGAAAACATTCTTTGGTTGCTTCCATTCTTGCACTACTTATACTTTATTAGGATATACCATGATCCCATTCTTGAATACCATGTGTCTAGAAAATGCTACTTGCTTGAGCTAAAATGCACACTTTTAAAATTTAGTATAATTTATGCTCTAACAAAGTTTGTAATTCTTTTCTCAAATGCTCCACATGTTCCTCGTGACTTCTTAAATATATCGGGATATCTTACACTACTTGTACTTGATTAAGATATACCATGATCCCATTCTTGAATACCATGTGTCTAAAAAATGCTACTTGCTTGAGCTAAAATCCATATTTTTTAAGTTTAGTATAATTTATGCTCTAGCAAAGTTTGCAATGCTTTTCTCAAATGTTTTACATGCTCCTCATGACGTCTTGAATATATCGGGATATCATCAATAAACACGGTGATAAACTTATCCAAGTATTCATGGAATACCCTTATTCAACAAATCCATGAATACTATTGGTGCATTGGTTAACTCTGAATGGCATATTTACAAATTCATAATGCGCATATTGAGTTCTAAAAGCCATCTTCTTTGCATCATCTACCTTAATCCTTAACTTGGGATATCCTAACTAGAGATTGATTTTAGAGAAAATCAAACTCACTCTTACTAAACAAACAAATCATCAATCCCCGGGAGCGAGATGCTTATTCTTAATGGTCATTTGATTCAAATCTTGGTTGTCTATACATAATTATAGTGACCCATCTTTTTTCTTCACAAACAATACTGGTGCTCCCCATGATGAATAGCTAAGTCAAATATAGCCCTTGTCTAGTAACTCCTATATATGTGTCTTAAGCTCCTATAATTCTACTTGGGTCATCCAACATGGTGCCTTAGATATAAGCACTGTTCTCGGTTCCAACTTGATTTCAAAATCAATCTCTTTTCTTATAGGTAATCTTGATAAACTTTCGGGAAATACATTCGAGAATTTCTTAACCACCTCAATGTCATCTAATTTTAGACTTCCCTCCTTTTTAGTATCAACCATATTTACTAGGTAGCCTATGCATCCACCTTTTATCATTTTCTAGGTTCGTCATGGTTGAAACTAAGGTTATAGGTTTTCATCACTCAAAAGGTTGCTCATTTTATGGGTGAAACATCACTTTTTTAGCTAAATAGTCAATTGACACTCCATTCTTAGATAAGCAATCCATGCCTAAGATAACATTGAATTCTTTAATACTCAAGACTATGCAGTCAATATGTAAAACATTATCTCTAATCCGTTATTATAGGTGCTTCGGATCCAACCATGTTCGGATGGGCTTGAATTAATGTATTATTGCACTATTTATTTTAGTAATAATAAAGAAGTCATTCTATTCATTATTGTGTTTTATATTTATAAATTTAGTAGAATTAGATAGAAGTCATATCATATGCATTTGCGATAGTGATTGATCAAAAGATGTAAGATAGACACTAATGTCTATAAATGATATCATTAGATGTCCTAAGTCATAGCATTTTCAAGAATGGACATTGACTATATATGGATAGACATGTGAGTGTTATGCTTATGCTATATGATAGCAGTAGAAAATCTCACACCTATTCGTATGTTGATGCCCAAGTAAGCACTTAGGTGATTTATGTTAGAGAACATATAACTAGACTTGACTCACCATGAGAACTCATTTGGTTTTAGTCTATGAGAATCTCATACGAATGGGTACAAATGGTTTTGAGACTTGAACTCATATCGTTGTCTCATTCGAGTACTTATACATTTTGAAACTCGTTTTGATGAACCCATTAAAGGGTTACATGTGGACGATTCGTTGGGTGTACTAGGAGTCTAATGGAGGTAGGTGTATGAGTAAGATAGGATATGTCATTCCTTGTATGCTAAAGGAGTTATCACATTGCACTTCGATAAATATCTACTTAAAACATATATGGCCATAGTAGGAGTACACCAATAGAGCTTAGTTGGTTTACTTTGAGAGCTAAGACACTTAGGAATCGAAGAAAGTTTATGTAATCATAATCGAACAAGACTTATAACTAAGTTTGAGATCACACTCGTGATAAGTTGACATGAGGACTGAATTGTATGGTAACCATTCTTGTAAAAGATAATAATGGATTAATTAATCCTCCTAGAGAATCGGGATATCATGATGCCTTGCTAGAGGCCTATCTTGATTTATATATCAACAAATAAAAGAAGAGGCTTTTGTTCTTGATACATTACCAATATAGCTAGGAGCCTATTGAATTACACATATAAGTTTAAGTATTCATATTATAAATTAGAAGCAAAAATAGTGGAAAAAGTTTCCAATTATGAAAGTTTCTTATTTTGGAAAGTGTTTCCTAAAATGAAAAGTTTCATAAATTAGGAAGTTTACTAAAATGGAAAGTTTTCAATTTTAGAAATCAATTTTTAAATTTGGAAGTTAGTTTCAAATTTGGAAGTAAATAACCTAAAATGGAAATGAGTTTCCTTATTTAGGTTAAAGGATATTTTGAAAAATTATTTCCTAATGTGGACCAACCTAAAATAATCTAAGATTATTTATTTGGATAGTCCAAATAAATTAATTGGGCTAAACTGGTTTGGACCCATTAGGTTTAATTAAAAGACTTAAGATATTTTTGTGAGAGAATAAACATCAACCTTATTGGATAAGGATAAATGTTTTAAAGATAATGATTAAAAGTCCACATGTAAAAGAACTCATCATCCTTGAAGGATAAGGAAGCAAAAATGCAGAGTCCTAAAAGGGACTTAATGCTACCCCTCTCCTTATCCTTGCGGGATAAGAAAGTTCTCCTATAAATAGGTGGGAGAGAGAGGTGTGGATATAATACCAAAAAAAAGGAAAAAAGAAATTATGGCTAGTCCAATAATAATCACCAAGGTACACAACCAAGAGAGAAAAATAGGAGAAAATAGTTCTTCAAAACCTTAGCAAGCCATACTCTTTCCTTCTCTTTCAAGGTTGTCACAAAATTACTCGGGATTGATTTTCTATAGGAAACACTCGCACAAATAAGAAAAAGGTGGAGCTAGCACCTATCGATTTTGAGTGCTTATTTGTGGATACTTGGATACGTGGATTATTAATAAAGGTTGGACACTTGGATGAATTTACTAATAAAAGAATTTAAATCTACACTACAAGAGGTAATCCTTTATTTATTGCTTTAAATTCATGCATGTATAATTAGTCGATTCAATGGCTTGAGCTTTGGCCCTTAGATGGATGAAAAAATATTTGTTTATTTTACACCTCCATAAGATGCATGATCCTTCAATTGGTATTAAAGCCTTCATTGAATTTTTTATAGTAAGATTTGTTAATTGTGATTAACTACATAAATTAGCTATGCTTGATTATAAATCTTTTTTTTGGTATTTTATATAAATATGAAACTGAATTTTGGGGTAAAATCGGTAGGGGTATACGAGGTTGACGTTGGATGTCGATGCTCGCATGTGCGATAGCCTTGCTAAGCTGCTATGCACTAGACGCATGGCCGATAGTCGTGCCGGCTACCAGCCTACATGTAGCAAGCAAGCCTACCGGCCTATCGGGTCATGCGTTGGGCGCGCAAGCCATGTAGTAGCCACGGGTAGGTGCGCATAAGCATACAAACCCAAGGATTTGGGCTTTAGAGCCCATGAACCCTCGAGGCCCAAAAGCCAATTGGCCCAAGGCATAAAAAGGTTTTAAAATTAAAATTTAGAAAAATTTTGATAAATTTATAAAAATGACTAAAACCATAGATTTATAATTATTTCATGAATGAAATATGTTTCATTAGTATGTCATGTATTAATGTGATTGAAGCATGGGTGAATGGTATGAATGAGTCGACCTAGTTACATGAATGAATGTTTGTAAATTTTTGGATAGGACCTACATGCCTTACCTTCTCTATTATTCTATTGTATTTATCTTTTTATCTTACTCCCCTCGAAGGTAACTCGAGGTTTCTTATTTCAAATGAATGTAAAAGTAGCGAGATAAGAATTAAAATAGATACAAAGAGAAGACACCAAGGAATGAAGACATTCATGAAGAATTTATGATATTTTTTCACCTAGGAATTGACCAACTAGTCTCCTAATGACTCGAGAGGGTTGGTACTAGAAATCTATTATCATTCTCTCGACTTTTGAGTCATACATGAGCTATATGTTTCTTATGAGATAAAATATTAGTATGCATATTAGAAATAATGCTATTATTTTTTAGTATGCATGCTAGGATTTGACCAACTATATTAAATCCTTCAAATTAAATATTAAGTTAATTGCTTTTCAATATTATGAGGCGGGAACTCTCTTGGTTATTATTGACTTGTTGAGATAACTTAAGGTCACTTCGTCCTCGAGGGAAACAAATCATGGGCCATGTGATACCCTCGAACATTGGGTTTGACTTAAATGAGTTTTGGGTTTGTTGAGATAACTCAAGGTCCAACAAACTTGTAAGCAAGGATTGATATTCACATTAGATGTGATTTGAGAAGGAGTTGTCATAGCAATAAAATTAAGAATTACATAAGATGTAATCGATAAGGATTTACCTACTTAATCCTTCATGTATGGCTTATTGAGATAACTCAAGGCTAATGCATGTTAGAGGATGGGATCCAAACCTATTAAGAAAATAAATTGAAAAGTTTTCTCTAGTCCGATATTGAAAGTTATAGAACTTGAAGAAAATAGTGAGAGTGAACATAGATTTTACTTCTTTAATTTATGCTTTGTTTTATTTTATGGAATCTAATTAACTAAACTGTATGCTTTTCTCTCCTGTCAAGGTTGTTATACGGTATGACTGGTAATACATCGATGAGATTCAATGAAAAAATGAAAGTAATGCCTTAAATGGCGGAAACTTCCTTGACTTAAAATTGAATAAGAGGAATGTCCTCCAAAATGGAAAAATGCTCTATGTGATAGACGGTAAGGAGTATTATAAAGGGGTGCAAGAGAAAAGTTCTCTTAGCACCTAAAGTATTCATGTTATTAAAGTAAATTTTTCTACTTCTAGTCCAACATCATGGGTATTTGGTACTAGATGTGGTGCACATATTTACATAAATTTAAGTGAATAAAAAAGAGGCTAGAAAGATACTTCTTATGAGGTTGACCTATGTGTGAGTAATGGTTCAAGAGTTGTACTATTAGCAATAGGCATATATGAGTTAACGCTACTATATGGACTTATGCTTATACTTAGAATCTATTATTACATTCCTAGTAGAACAAGGAATATCATTTTCATTTCTTGTTTAGACCAAGATGGCTTTTTGTTTTTATTTAAGAACAAAAATTATTCCTTTTATAAAGATGATATGTTATGTAGAAGTATTGATATGAATAACGGTTTATATGTTTTGAACATAGACATACTATATATAACATAAATATGAAAAGACTCAAAACTAATGATCTAAAAAAACATATCCGTGGCATTATTGACTTGGCCATATAAACAAAAATTACATATTCAAATTGCATAAAAATGGATAGTTATAATCATTTGATTATGAATTTTATGATGTTTGTAAATCTTGTTTACTTGGTAAAATGATAAAATCTTCTTTTAGTGGAAAAGGTGAAAAAGTCTGTTGATTTGTTAAGTCTCATACATAGTGATATATATGGGCCCATGTCCACCCAAGCTAGAGGAGGATATGATTATTTTATAACCTTTACCGATGACGAGATCACATTTTTTTATGTGTATCTCATACAAGACAAATCTAAAGCATTTGAAAAGTTCAAAGAATTTAGGTATAAAGTCGAGAAACAGATCGGCAAAAGTATTAAAACACTTCGATCGGATAGAGGTGGAAAATACTTAAGAACTAAATTTTTAGATCATTTAAAAGAGAACAGGATTCTCTTATAGTGGACACCACACGGAACGTCACAAATGAATAATGTATCCGAAAAGAGAAATAGGAAATTGTTAGACATGGTCCGGTCCATGATGAGTCAAGCCGATATCCCAATATCATTTTAGGGGATATGCACTCCTTACTATAACATTTATTTTGAATAGAGCTCCAACAAAGTTTGCCGATCGAGCTCCATCCGAGATATAAAAAGGAAAAAAGGCAAATTTTTTTGTCCTTAAGATTTAGAGTTGTGAAGTATTTGTCAAACATCTATATGGAGACAAGCATGAGCCTAAATCAATAAAATATAAATTTATAGGATATCTAAAAGAAATAAATGGATATTACTTTTACTAACCATAAGGTGTTCATCACTAGGCATGTTGTATTCCTTGAGAAGGAATATATAGGTGCTAGGACTAGTGGGAGGAAAGTTGAACTCGATGAGATTTAAGAAGACTCATAAATTAACACTTAACTAGAGGAACCCTAAGTAGAAAAGTTACAAAGTGTTGTAATTACCCCATAAAATGATACACAAGAACTTTGTAGGTCTAAGAGGATTCGCCAAGAGCTAGAAAGATATAGCCTTTTAGTCTCAACATATGAAGATGTGTCTATCATACGAGACAACGAACCTAATACATACGATGAAGTAATGTTAGACATTGACTCCATAAAAAAGGCATGAGGCCATGAAATCCAAAATGGAATCTATGTTTACTAACTATGTATGGACTTTGGTTGATCCCCTTGAAGGTGCTAAGCCGATTAGGAGTAAGTGGGACTTTAAAAGAAAGATCGACATAGATGGAAATGTGCATACGTACAAAGCCAGATTGATGGCTAAAGGGTATCATAAAAAACAAGGTGTTGATTATGATGAAACTTTTTCACTAGTTACAATGGTTAAATCCATTCGGATTATGTTGTAATTGCCACATATCACGACTATGAGATATGACGGATAAATGTGAAAACTTCTTTTCTTAATGAAAAATTAAATGAAGATGTGTATATAATATGGCACTCCCTTCCCGGCCCACTTGCTAAATACCCAAAAGGAGTGGCTAGGCAAAGAGCATGTCATGCTAACATGACCAATTTCTGAATTAACCTCAAATACATATGTGCTCATACATTAAAGACTTATCATACATTGAAACGCATACAAGAAAATTTATGTAATATTAGCAATACGAGTGAAAGAAATTACAAAATTTATTTACAATACTATCAAAATATTTATTGACACACCAACCCTAAAATTATAGTCAAAAGAAATTTTGGTACACTTGTGTCATACATGAGCCTTTTTGGAGGACCCGATAGTATCCTTACTACATTGACTTGTCCCTATCATAACATGAAAACAACAATGGGGTGAGTCGAAGCTCGGTAAGTAGGGCGATGCACGTGATATGCAATGAAGTTCTATTTCTCATTCTACCTATCCATTTTAATCCGGCTACCCTAGGTATTAGCAAGACCATGTATTTCATCTCTCGGATCGTATTATCACCTACTACTCTATTACTCTCTCTCGGTGATCTCATTATCACCTACTGGTCATAACGGAATTATTCCTCGTTTAGCACACGGTTAGCGAAATTATCCCTCGCTTAAAAATGTTAGTAATAGAACACACATATGGTTTCATGTTGTTACCCATTCCATTCAATTTGGTTACCAAATCGCATTATCTCATGAGTCAATGATTTTTCTCGATTTCATACCACCCCCGAATACACATGATGCACATGGTATTATGTTTAACATATTTAACTAATTACGCTATCGGTATTTTCTTCTCGGTCCATTCTCGTATCTCGATGCATACTCGAGACTTCGAAATGTTTGATGTACCATTCAAAGTATTCGAAACGAGAACACAAATCCCATTCATTGGTATCATTCATTACATAAATCTACTTTGTACTTACGAGTTTTCCTTCTCGTGTACCTAGCAAGTCTAGGGTCGAATTTTCGATGTATTACTTAGTTTACAAGATCGGTTAATCCTAAGGATTCATGTGTGACAACTTAAGCTAAAATCTTATTTAACTTCGAATATTTAATCTTAGTAGTCGAGGTTGACTCGGAATAGGTCTATGTCTTAATCTCGATTTTTCTTGAATTCTCTTTTTCCATTACTCCATTTATATCTCTTATAATAATTGGTCTCAATTTGAATTTACCTTTAATTTTTGATCTCTAATTACACCAAAAGGATTCATTGTTAATCATTTTCTTTTCTAGGCCGATTGGTCCCAAAATGAGTAAAAAAAATTTTTTCCTTTTCTAGGTCAATTCCTTTTATACCAACTGGCCAATAACTTACCAAACCATACTTTAGAGGGTTACCAAGGAGATCTAAATCTTAAGGTCCAGAAAAGAAACCAAATTTATACGTCAAATATCCAATTTACCTAATGAAGTCCAAAACCCTATTTTTCTTTTAGTTAGGCCGAATGGGTTGTTAAGATGGCCATGGATTGCCTTTTATGCCTAGTAAATTTATTTCCACCCTAAACTATTAATCCATTCCTAATTGAATTTCCATGATATTCTAGGCCCTTAATTTCCTAAAAAGATCCATTCTTTTCCAATTTTTCCCACTTGGCCAAATGGTTTTAACCTAGGGTAACTCTAGAAGTGCATTCCTTTCCTTTCCAAGTCATGCTCACCTAATCTAGTTTGGCTCTAACAAATTCGATCCATACCCTTTTCTTTTGTTTTTCTTTCCAAACTATCCATACATTTAAACACATCAAAAAAATTTTGCATCACAACACAAACATATAGATCCATCATAATTTGCCAAACCAACACAAACAACCATAGCAAACTAGTGAAATTATTACAAACCCATGAAATAAACACTTAAAAAAGATAACTTAAAGAAATAAAACAACTATAAATGGAACCTACTTACTTTTCTTGAATTTTCTAAAGGTTGTTTAGGCTTTCCCCTTCTTTCTTTTCTTTCTTCTTTCTTTTTCTTTTCCTTTTCCTTTCCTCTTCCTCTTTTTCCTTACCGTTTTTCTCTCCCTTTTTTGTAGCTATGGGCTACCTAAAATTTTCTTCCATTCTCACTTAGTCTCTATATATATACATGCTTAAGATCTCAGTATAATTCAGTGTATAAATATCTTAATTTAATTTGAGAGCGTGGAAAGCTATTGGTGAATCAAGAGAGAGAGAGTGGCGGGTTTGATGGGTTTAGGGTGAACTGGCATTAATTCATTAATTAAGGGGACTTATGTGTCCTAACTAATTGATTAGACTAACTAAATACTCTAACTAATGTAGTTAAAGTAACTAAACATCCCTCCCTCTCATAATGTTTGGAAATTCCTCACCTTAAACTCGGAATTCCTTCCCCTAAAAATATTCCAGCAGTAATGCCTTTAAACTAGTCCGTACTAAAATGGCCATAAACCTTTATACATAGATATTAAAATCATGAACATTTACAGAGAGCTAGTAGACATATATATGAACAACTTTTATTCTTTAAATGTTACCCAAAAATACTCTAAAGTCCTCGAATAAATCACACAAAATTCGGACAAAATGTAGTCCTCAAAACACCGATTTTGCATATTTGATTTCTTTAATAATTAAACAATTAATCTCAAGCACAATAACTTTAATTTAACATAAATCACACATTTCAAGCATTAATTTCTCATGGTGTAATGAGAATTATACTTACACTTAATATATGAATATATATAAATATTCTAATACATGTCGCTTTATGATTAAGGATTTTTACAAGGGTTACACATAACATAGCTCGATGGTTTTGTCACCAAAGGACATGTAAATAAGATTTAAAAATTGTAGATCTCTATTTATGAACTTAAACAAGCATTTAGGAGTTGGAATCAACGTCTTGATGAAACGATCAAAGAGTTTGATTTTTTATAAAACGACAATGAACCTTATGTATATAAAAAGGTTAGTTGGAGCTCAATTGTTTTTATTATGCTATATTTAGATGATATTCTACTTATTGGCAATAATACTTGTCATGTTACAATCTATAAAAGATTGACTATCTAAGAATTTTTTCATGAAAGATAGGGAAGAGGCAACATACATTCTAGGAATCATGACCTATGGAGATAGATCATGAACAATGTTAAGTCTCTCCCAAAGCATGTACATTGATAAAATACTAAAGAGGTTTAGTATAGAAGAATCCAAGAAAGGATCTATTCCAATGTCACATGGAATAAAACTGTCCAAAGTTGAATGTCCTAACACATAAAATGAAAGAGAAAGGATGAGTCACATTCCCAATGCATCGACCAGAAGATCTATTATATGTGTCATGCTATGTATGCGATTTAATGTCTCATATACTTTGAGTATGTGCACCGGATATCAAGCCGATCTAAGTGAAAAACACTCTGGATTGTCATGAAGAGCATTCTAAAGTACTTGCAAAGAACTAAGGATGTTTTTCTAGTCTATAGAGGAGATGAACTAGTAGTGAAAGGGTTCACATATGCTAGGTTTCAAACTGACCATGATGACTTTAAATCACATTTTAGATTCATTTCTAGTTGAATGGTGGAGTTGTTAATTGAAAAATTTTCAAGTAAGAAATAGTGGTCGACTCAACAACCGAGGTCTGAATATATTACGACCATAAAAGTAGCTAAGGAGATTGTTTGGATTCGTAAATTTTTGTCTAGACTATAAGTGGTTTCTAGTGTTGTTGATTTAATAATATTGTAATATGATAACAACGGAGCTATAGCATAAGCTAAGAAACCAAGGTCTCATTAAAGGTCCAAGCATGTATTGCAATGCTACTATCCGATTAGAGAGATTATCGAGTCTTGGTGATATATAGATAAAAAAGGTCCATGCTGATGATAACATAGTTGACCCCTTCACTAAACCTTTGTTATAACTGAAACATGAGACCCTTACTCGATCATCGAGATGAAAGGATGGGGTTGGTTGGCTTTAGTGTAAGTGGGAGATTGTTAGTATAAGTGCCCAAGATCCAACCATGTTTGGATGGGCTTAAATTAATGTATTATTGCATTATTTATTTTAATAATAATCAAGAATTCATTTTGTTAATTCTTGTGATTCATATTTTTAAATTCGGTAGAATTATATAGAAGTCCTTATGATATGCATTTGCAATAGTGATTGAATGAAAGATGTTAGATAAATATTAATACATATAAATGATATCATTAAGTGTCTCAAGTTACAGACATTGTTAAGAATGGACATTAACTATATACAAATAGATTGTGAGTTCAATGCTCATGCCATATGATAGTAGTAGGAGATCTCACACCTATTGGCATAGTGATGCTAAAGCAAGTACTTAGGTGATTTATATTAGAGAACATATCACTAGACTTGACTTTCCATAAGAACCCATTTAGTTTTAGTTTATGGGAATCTCATACGAAATGGATACAAATGGTCCTTAGAATTGAAGTTATCACGGTTGTCTCATTACGAGGACTTAATCACTTTGACACTCATTTCGACGAACCCATTAAAGGGTTGTACGTAGATGATTTGTTGGGTGCACTAGAAGTCTAATGGAGGAAGGTGTATGACTAAGATAGGATATGTTATTCTTTATATACTAAAGGAGTTATCATATTGTACTTCGTTAAATGTCTACTCAAGAAATCTATATCCATAGTAAGAGTACACCAATAAAGCATAATTAGTTTATTCTAAAAGTTAAGACATTTGGGAATTGAAGAAAGCTTTTGTGATCATAATTGAATAAGACTTATAACCAAGTTTGAGATCACATTATGATAAGTTAATATGAGAATTGAATTGTATGGTAAGCATGCTTATGAAAGGTAATAATTGAGTAATTAATCCTTCTAGAAAATTGGGTAATCATATTAACTTGCTAAAGGTCGATCTTGATTTATGTATCAAGAGATAAAAGATGAATCTTTTGTTCTTGATATATTGCAAAAATATCTAGGAGCTTATTGAGTCACATGCATAAGTCTTCACATTATAAATGAGAATAAAAAATATTGAAAAAGGTTTCTAATTATGAAAGTTTCTTATTTTGAAAACGAGTTCCCTAAAATGAAAAGTTTCCTTAATTAAGAAATTTTCTAAAATGAAAAGTTTCATATTTTAGAAATCGGATTCCTAATTTGGAAGTTAGTTCCAAATTTGGAAGTAAATAACCTAAAATAGAAATAAGTTTTCTAATTTAGGTTAAAGGGTATTTTGAAAAATTACTTCTTAAAGTAGACCCACCTAAAATAATCTAAGATTATTTATTTGGATAGTCTAAATAAATTAATTAATCTAAAATAGTTTTGGCCCATTAGGTTCAATTAAAAGCCTTAAGATATTTTGGTGGAAGGATAAACATCAACCTTATTGGATAAGGATGAATATTTTAAACATAATGATTAAAAATTCACATGTAAAATAACTCCTCATCCTTAGAGGATAAGGAGGCAACAACCTAGAGTCATAAAAGGGACTAATGTCGCCTCTCTCTCTTTATCCTTGGAGGATAAGAAAACACTTTTATAAATAGATAGGAGAGAGAGAGGTGTAGATATAACATTAAAAAAAAAAAAGAGAAATTATGACCAGCCCAAAAATAATCACTAGGGTAGATGACCAAGAGAGAAAAATAGGAGAAAATAGTTTTCTCTAAAGCCTAGTAAGCAATACTCTTTCCTTCTCTTTTAATGTTGTTGTAAAACTACCCGAGATTAATTTTCTCTAGGAAAACACTACACAAATTAAAAAAAGATGGAGCTAGCACTCTATCGATTTTGAGTGCTTCTTTGTATATACTTAGACTACATGAATCATCAATAAAGACTAGACACTTAGATGACTTTTTCGATAAAAGAATTTAAATCTATGCTAAAAGAGATAATCCTTTATTTATTGCTTTAAATTCAAACATGTATAGTTACTAGATTCAACGACTTGATCTTGGGCCCTCGGATGGAGGAAAAAAAAATTTATTCCGTACTTCCATAAGATGCATGATCCTTCACAATCTTCAATTCACATTCCTTAATTATGGCATTCAATTCTAGTGACACTTTAGATGGGAGCATCACTTTGTAAATGATATCTAATACTTTAGGTGTCATGCCTAATTGTCTCGATAAGGACCTTGCAATGAATGAATATATGGCACCTAAATCTATCAATGCATATACACCTAAGAACTCATCATCCTTCAATCAATCTTTTCTTTAAACGAGTTGTTAGCCAAGTGTCCTCGCTTCTTGATGGAAGTAACACATATTCATGCCAATCAAGCAATCTCTAGTATGTGCACGACCATATTTAGGATAATTCGGTGTAGCTCGTTCATCCATCCTTTATGGCCTCATCGATGCCTTTCCTTTTTTATTATCTTTCTACCAATTTTGAGTGAACAACCTCTTCCTACTAGATTGTCCTCTCGCACTTACTTGGAGTATTCCCTCCATTAACAATACCTCTTCTCGGTATGTGAGGTCACTCCCTTTAATTTTTCTTGATACCAAGTGTCTTTTTCACCATACACTATCAAAAAAACACCAATTAGTGACAAATTAGCGATGGATTAGAGACGGACTATAAAAGGTTGCGTTTTATGAAGGATTAGTGATGGACTAATGAGGGATAATTAGTGACAACAAAAACTTTGTTGCTAAATAAGGCGAGGAAAAAAAGCACCAAAATCAATGATGGATTAGCCACGCCTTTGTGGTCGCTAAATGAAAAAATTAACGATGAAATTTTTTCCATCGCTAAAATTAGCACTTGGACATCAAGTTCATCGCTAATTTTTGGAATCCATTACTAAAATTAGTGACAAACATCAAGTCCGTCGCTATTGTATGCCTTTTTGGGGCAAAATTCCCACAAAATGGCCTAAAGTTATCAACGGACTTTAAGTCCATTGCTAATTAGCGGTGAATTTTGGAATCTATCGCTAATTAGCGACGCCCACCCACACCACCCCATGCCACCGAATCTTTTTGAAAACCTTTCAACAAAGTGAGAGGTATGTTTCTCCCTCAAAATCAAATCAAATCCGTGCTCTCTATCGTTGATCTATCGAGTAAAACTTTCTCTCTCTAACTCTTACGCTTTTTTTAATTAGAAAAATGTTATAAATGTTTAGTTAAATTTTGTTATTTCTTAGTTTATTAAATTTTTGAATATTGTTATTTATCTTGTTATATTAATTTTTTGTTATGTTAAGTTATTTATAGTAGTTTAAATTTGTTAGTTGTTATTTTATTTTTATAACTCGTTAGATTAATTTTGTTAATTTTTATTTTGTTGTTATGTTAATGGTTAGGTTAATTTGTATGTTAACGTAAACCTTAAAAATTTTAAATTTGTTAATTTTTAGTTGTTAGATTAAAATTTAATCATTTAATCTTAAATTGTTATTTTAATTAAGTGAATTAATTATATATTTATTTGTTTTTAGTGTTAGGTTAATTTGGTTAGTTGTTTGTTTAAACTTAATTTTGAAATTATATAATTTTTGACATAGTTTAGTTAAATTTGGTTGAAATAATATAATTTTTGATGTAGTTTCGTCATTTTAAATGTAAATTTTATAAGTAATTTTATTAGTTTAATTATTAAAATTGAAGTAAGATAACATGCATAATGATTTGATCGTTCCTTCCACTCAACCTCAAGTTTAGCCTCCGGTCAAGCCCTCAACAAAGTATGAGGATGAGGATATGGGATTAGATGAGTAGGATGAGTGATATAATATTCGATCACTTTGTTTGTTTTGTTCTTTTTTTATGAAACGTATTCTAGAATGATTTTGTTAATATTATTTTATTTTTCATATATACATGATTACTTATAATTATTTATTATTAAATATATTATTAATAATTTAATTTCAAAAAATGTCAACAAAAGCTATGAAATTACGAAAAAATCATTTTTGAAATTAATGACAAAATAGAGATGGATTGGTGGCGGTTTCGCTTTTCAAAATTAACGATTGAATAGCGATGGATTTATTTTCAAAATTAGTGATGAAATAACGATGGATTAGCTACAAACAAAATGATCGATCCGATGACAAGATCGGTGATGGATTTTTTGATTTAGCGATGGATTTTTCATCGCTAAATCTTGAGATGAATTGAGTATTCCATCATAAAAAATTAATGACAAATGAAATAACGATAGAATATTTTTCATCATTATCATGAATAGCAACAAAATCGGGGTGTTTAGTGATGGAATATTCCATCGCTAAACTTTATTGTTTTGGTAGTGATATCTTTATAGGTATCAATCGACATTTAAACAAAGCTTCTAATCTCCACCTTTAGTCCATGGAGAAAATATCCCTTCTTCCATCTCGTCATCCTTAACAAGCAAAGGTAGCCTAATGATAACCATGTTCAAATTATGAATGTGCTCCACTATCAACACGTCTCCTTAGTCGGTTATAAGAAATCTTGGATCTTTTAGGACCTCACTATGCCCGAAAAATATTTCTTATAGAATAGCTCCTTAAATCAGTCCTATGTAAGTCATGTTATATCAAGGGAGGCTTTCATTGACTCCCACCAATTTTGTGTATCTCCGACTAACATAAAGGTCGAACATGCTATGCAATCCGTATCTCTCATAGCTAAAAGATCAAAAATAACTTCCATCAATTCCATCCACTCCTCTATAATAGTGGGGCTTGGGCTACCTCTAAACTTCATTGAGTTAAATCTCTAAAAACATTCCACCACCTTATCCCGTTGTGCTAGTTGTGCTTTGATTGGCACGAGCCATCGCTCCTTCATCATCATTTATATGTGTTCTTTGTGTCTCACCTACTACTATTCCATCATCTCTTGTTGACTTCTAAACGAGCTCTATTAATTCTCCATCTTAGTCCATCGACGTTTGGCCGTAACTTAGGCCATTATGAATGTTATTGTTATTAACTCTTTTTGGCAACATCTTTTTCCCTCTCTAGTTTACGCACACGGACAACGAAAATTATGTCATTCAATCAAATCATATCATTTGTAATCATCATCCATAATATATTCACTTATAACATTTCGTGCACATAATATTCAATTATAATAATTTCTTAAGATAAATTAGCATGTCATTCATATTCATCACATACATACACCGAACAACCATAATAGTCAATCATCAAACATACTTATTACTAAAGGTCACCTCCCATGTATCTTATTTACACCTTCCCTAAATTCCTCAATAAATCGTGCTCTAATACCATGTCTATAACACCCCTAAAGGATCATGCATCCTATGGAGGTACAAAAAACATAAAAATTTTCCTTCATCTAAAGCCCTAAGATCAAGCCGTTGAATCTATTAACCATACATGTATAAATTTAAAGTAATAAATAAAGGATTACTTCTTGTAGCATAGATCCAAATTATTTTATCGGAAAAGCCATCCAATTTTTTGACCTCTATTGATGATCTACGCAGATCCAAGTATTCATAAATAAGCACTTAAAATCGATAGGGTGCTAGCTCCGCCCTTTTTTTATTTATGTAGTGTTTCTTATAAAAATCAATCTCAAGTAATTTTACGACAACCTTAAAAGAGAAAGAAACAAGTATATTTGTGCTAGGTTTTTTGGAGAAAACTAATTCCCTTTTTTTTTCGATTCATTGTGTGCCCTAGTTAGTTTTTAGGGTCGGTCGAATTTTTTTGTTTTCTCTCTCCTTTTTTTGCTTACTTGTCGCACATTTCTCTCTCCCTTATATTTATAAGAGGGTTTCTTTGTCCTCCAAGGATAAGAAAAGGGGCTGCATTAAGTCTCCATTAGGACTCTAGGTTGTTACTCGAAGGATAAGGAGTTATTTCTACATGTGGACTTTTGATCATTATTTTCAAAACATTCATACTTATCCAATAAGGTTGATGTTTATCTTTCCACCAAAATATCTTAAGGCTTTTAATTAAACCTAATAGGCCAAAACCATTTTAGCCTAATTTATTTATTTGGACTATCCGGATAGATAATCTAAGATTATTTTAGGTGGGTGCACATAGAAAATAATTTTTCAAAATACCCTTTAACCTAAATTAGAAAACTCATTTCCATTTTGGGTTGTTTACTTTCGATTTAAAACTAACTTCCAAATTAGAAAACTAATTTCTAAAATAGAAAATATTTCATTTTAGAAAATGCCCTATTTAAGGAAACTTTCCATTTTGGAAACTCGTTTCCAAAAATGAAAACTTTCATAATTGAAAACTTTTTTTTAATATTTTTGCTTCTCATTTATGATATGAATACTTAAACTTATGCATATGACTCAACGAGCTCCTAGATATGTTTGCAATGTATCAAGAATACAAGATTCTCTTTTTATCTCTTAATAAATCAAGATTGGCCGCTAGCAAGGCATTATGACTAGCCAATTTTCTAAGAGGATTAATTAATCCATTATTATCTTTCACGAGCATGGTTACCATACAATTTAGTCCTCATGTCAACTTATCATAGTGTGATCTCAAACTTAGTTATAAGTCTTGTTGGATTATAATCACAGGAGTTTTCTTCGATTTCCAAATATCTTAGCTCTTAGTGTAAATCAATTATGCTCTATTGGTGTACATCTACTAGGGCCATAGATTTCTAGAGCGAACATTTATCGAAGTGCAATATAATAACTCCTTTAGTATACAAAGAATCACATGTCCTATCTTAGTCATACACCTATCTCCATCAAATTTCTAGTGCACCCAACGAATCGCCCATATGCAACCCTTTAATGGTCCAATCGAAAAGAGTGTCAAAGTGCATAAGCCCTCTAATGAGACAACCATGATGACTTTAAGTCTAAGGACCATTTCTACCCATCTCATATAAGATTCCCATAGACTAAAATTGAATGAGTTCTCATCGCTAGTCAAGTCCAAGTAATATGTTCTCTAACATAAATCACCTAAGTGATTGCTTGGGTATCACCATGCTAATAGGTACTATACCAATTGATGTGAGATCTCCTACTCGCTACCATAGAGCATAAGTATAGCACTCACAAGTCTATCCGTATATAGCCAATGTCCATTCTTGACAATGCTATAACTTGGAACGTTTAATGATATCATTTATATATATTAGTGTTTGTCTCATATGTTTCAATCAAACACTATTACAAATTCATATCATAAAGACTTCTATCTAATTCTATTGAATTTACAAACATAAAATGCAAAAATTATTAGAATGACTTCTTTATTATTATTAAAATACATAATACAATAATACATTAACTCAAGCTCATCCAAACATGGCTGGATCTTGGGCACCTACACTAACAATCTCTTACTTACACTAGAGCCAACCAACCATGTCCCTTAATCTCGAAAATCGAGTAAGGGTCTTAAGTTTTAGTCGTAATAAAGGCTTAGTTTAGGGGTCGGTTATGTTATCGTCGGTGTGGACCTTTTCTATCCTTATGTTACCATGATTTGTTTATCACTATAACTAAGTGGTAACAATAAAGTACATGCTTGGATCGTTAATGAGACCTTGGTGCTATGGATCATTTATTATCGGCCATCAAACTATATGACATTAGAATAAAACTTTTATTTTTATTTTTTCATACTAGACTCTTTTAAGATCATATCATTGTAACTACCTTGAGAGACTCCTAACATTCTAAGTGATCTATCTTTATAAATCTATACTCTTAGACTCGTAGGTTTCTCCTATGTCATTCTTGGGATATTTCTTCTAGATTCCTTAATCTTTTATTTGCAATATGATAGTACTATAGTCAAGGTGTAATTTTATGTCGAATAACCATGACTAGTAGGCTCCCACTAACTTTTTATATACACAAGGCTCGTTTTTGTTTTTTTATGAATAATCAAACTCTTTTATTCCTAGAGGCATGCTTAAGTCTATTAATAGACCTTAGCATTTTGTAAATCTTTTTTGCATGTTCTTGGAAACCATCGGGGTGCATCATCTACACATCCCTTTTTTTTTTCATTTACCTTATCTAGGAATCAATGTCTAATATTGTCATTTCAAAAGTATTAGCTTTGTCATCCTTTTAGGGTTCACATCAACACATGTCAAGATGAAAAGATCATATCCTTTTGTCATGTGATGAATTTCTTTCAAACTTATGAAATTCTTATGTTTTCTTTGTGAGAGAGTTACAACACTTAGTAATCATTCAACTTTAGGATTTCTTTATTAGAGTGTCAATTTGTGAGTCTACACAAATCTCATTGAGTTTAAATTTCCTCCCACTATCTTTAGCATCCATAAATTCCTTCCCAAGGAATATAGTATGCCTAGTAATGAACAACACTTTGTTCTAATGGTAAGATATTGACATCCTTATATTACTTTAGATATCTCACAATTTAGCACTTTATTAGTTTTAGGCCTTAGTTTATCTTCATCAAACCTTTTGACATACACTTTATAGCCTCAAATCTTAAAAAGAGATAAATTCATTTTCTTTTCTTTTCCATATCTCATATGTGATCTATTTAAATAGATTTATTTGGAATCATATTCAATGTTAAGGTTGCAGCAAGAAGTATTTATCCATAAATAGGAATATTAATTCGACTCATTTTGGACTCGATCATGTCTAACGTGTGATGTCCATAAAGAATTTCATCCTCTTTTAGGTGATCTAAGATTTTAGCATTCAAGTATTCATTTTCTCAATCCAATCGAGATACCTTAATACTCTTGTTAGTTCATCACATGACTTTTCAAGTTTAAACTTTTAAACATTTCAAATGCTTTGGACTTGTGTCTTATAACCAAAAACATGATCCACTATCATTAAGGTTATGTCACAAGCATGTTCTCCTCTTGTTTGGATGAATATTAGCCCACATGCATCTCTATGTATAAGGTTTTAATTAATTAGTAATTATTTCTCCTTATTCATCTATCTTTGCCAAGTAAATAAGATTCCTTAGACATCATCAAATGATTTTAAATATCCTTTGTATAAATAGATTGGATATGGGATTCATGCTTATATGAACAAGTTTGACGTTGTTACTAATTAGTATTACTTAGATCATTTGAGTCCTTTTTTTATTTATGTTATACACTTGGGAGTTATATTCAAAAAAATTATTATCACGATATTTCCATAAAAAAAAAAAAAACTCATCTTTAAAAATAACCATTATTATTAAAAATAAAATACTTATTCAAAATAAAAAATAGAAATAAAATGTTTAGACTCTACTAAAATAATAATAATTGAGTCTCAACACATTCCTATATTGTAGTGCTAGCTCATTAATTCCTACATCTAATGGTCTAACTCTTGATCTATCGTAGTCATGCAGGTATTCTCCCTTGTTGTTATCTTTTTACCCTTTTGTTAAGCTCCCGTATATTTCAAAAATATAAGCACCACATCTAGTATCATATACTCATGAGGTGGAATTTAGAAATAAAAGGATTAACATCAATAACATAAATACTTGAGGTGGTGATAGAACTCTTCTTTTGCACCCTTCTAGGTACTCCTTACAATTGCATTTTTCAATGCCCTTTCTTATTATAATGTGAGGAAACTATATCCTTTGGGCTATTCTAAGCCTCATCCTTTTTCACTCCTCTCGTAGGCACGATTGAAGACTTCTTCTTTTTGGGCTTTTCTTGCCCTTTACCGCATCCTTTTCCTTATTAACTAGAAGTATAAAACTTTTGCTCTTTTTCTTAATTTTAAGATGACCGTCCCTTAACATGGACAAGTAACTCTCTAAGAGTTTTTTGCATGTGCATCATGTTGAAGTTCATGATGAACTGTTCAAAGCTACTCGGGCAACGATTGTAACATTAGGTCAATGGATAATTTAGCATCCATTCCAACTTCAAGTTTCGCTAGTCTATTGATATAGCCTATCATTTTAGTGATATACATTTTAATGTTGAATCTCTCATTCGTTCTAGCTCTAAAAAGCTTCATTTTTATCTTATAGTGTTCATGCCTAGTATTCTCCTCAAATAAGCTTTTGAGCTTTGCTATGATATTAAAAGCTTATGAGCTTCTATGTTGGCACTTATGCTCCAACATCATAGCAGATAAGCATGATGCTCTAAGCGATAATTGCATCATCACTATGTTTGATCTATGCTTTATGAGCTTTAGCTTGAACCGGAGGAGGCTCAACTAGGAGAGCTTTATCTATCGTATAGAGAATTTTCTCATATTGAAGGACGATCCTTAAATTCATTTCCTAGTCGAGGAAGTTTGTGACAATAAAGACATTACTTCGATCAATGATTGATCGTATCAATATGTTGCTAGTCATACCTGTATAATCTGATAGGATAGAAAAGTATATGGTTGGTTAATTAAATTACATAAAATAAAATAATGCATAAATTAAAGAAGTAAAATCTATATTCGCTCTCATTATTTTCTTTAAGTTTTATAACCTTCGATAAAGGACTCAAGAAAACTTTTCAATTCGTTTTCTTAATGGGTTAGGATCCCATCCTCTAACATGCATTATCCTTGAGTTATCTCAATAAGCCATACATGAATGATCAAGTAGGTCACTTCTTACCAATTACATCTAATGTCATTCCTAATTTCATTGGTATGACAACTCTTTGTCTTATCACATTTTATCCGACTACCAATCTTTGGTTACAAGTTTATTAAACCTTGAATTATTTCAACAAACCCAACAACTCATTTAATTTAGACCCAACATTTGGGGACATCTAATGGCCCATGATTTCTTTTCCTCAAGGAAGAAGTGACTTTGAGTTATCTCAACAAGCCAACAACGACTAAAAGAGTTCCCGCCTCATAACATTATAAAGAAATTAAGTTAATATTTAACTTGAAGAATTTAATATGGTTGGATTCATCCTAGCATGCATACTAAACAATAATCATATTATTCCTAGCATGCATACTAAACAATAATCATATTATTCCTAACATGCATACTAATATTTTATCTCATAATAAATATACATCTCATGTATGACTCAAAGACGAGTGAATGGAAATGGATCTCTAGTACTAGCTCCCTCGAGCCACAAGAAAACTAGTGGATCAATTCCTAGGAGAAAAATTATTAGAAATTCTTCATGAAAGTCTTCATTCCTTTGTGTCTTCTCCTTATATCTATTCTAACTCCTATCTTCTACTTTTATATTTATTTGAAATAAGAAACCCCGAGTTACATTTGAGGAGAGTAAGATAATAAGAAAAATACAATAGAATAATAGAGAAGGCAGGACATGCAGGTCCTATTTATTCAAAAAAATTACCGACATTCGCTCATAAAACCAAGTGAACTTATCCATATCATTCACCTAAGCTTCAATCACACCGATAATAAGGTATACTAATGAAACATATTTCATTCATAAAAAAATTATAAATATATGGTTTTGTTCATTTTATAAATTTATCAAAAAAAATTTTATTTTATTTTTAAAACCTTTTTGGGCCTTCGAGCCCGTTTTTAGGCTCAAGTGGTTCAAAGGCTTCAAAGCCCAAACCTTTAGGTTTGCATGCTCATGTGCATCCGCCCGTAGCCACCAACCCGGTGCGAAAGTACCTAGCCAATGGCCTACCGCCTAGCCCACGTGCATAGTTCTTAGCCCGGCAAGCCTCGCTTACCGCATGCCTAGCACACAGTCGGCAAGCCGACGACATCCGGCATACGAGTGCTCGACGAGTGCGTGCGGCGTGCACGACCCGGCATGTAGTGCCTATCACCTACCTAGTGCGCAAGGCTTGGCACTCCGCCTAGCTTACGGGCCTAGTGCGTGGCCCTTGTAGGCAAGGGTGCCCGCCTAGTATGTGCCAAGTGCATAGCAATCGGTAGGGTTGTTGTGCATGCGAGCATCAACGTCCAACTTCGTCCTCGCTTACCCCTACTATTTTTGACCTAAAATTCAATTTCAAATTTATATAAAATAACAAAAACATAAGGTTTATAATCAAACATAAGATAATTAACAAATCATACAATTAAATATTCAACAAAGGCTCTAATACCAATTGAAGGATCATGAACCCTAGGGAGATGCAAAATAAACAAAAAAATTCCTCCATCTATGGCCCTAAGATCAAGCCGTCGAATTTATTAACCATATATGTATGAATTTAAAGCAACAAATAAAGGATTACCTCTTATAACGCAGATCCAAATTCTTTTATAAGAAAATTCATATAATTTTTTGGTCTTTATTAATGATCCCCGCAGCCCAAGTATCCACAAAGAAGCACTCAAAATCGATAACGTGTTAGCTCTACTCGGTTCCGATTTATGTAGTGTTTCTTACAAAAATCAATCTCGGATAATTTTGCAACAATCTTCAAAGGGAAGGAAAGAGTATATTTGTGCTAAGGCTTTTAGAGAAAACTATTTTCTCCTTTTTTTCTTCACTTTGCCGTGTGCCCTAGTTAAATTTAGAGATCTGGTCGAAATTTTTCCTTTTTCTCTCACCTTTTTTTGCTTAGTTTTCGAACATCTCTCTCTCTCTTATATTTATAGGAGAGTTTCCTTATCCTCCAATGATAAGGAGAGGGAGGCATTAAGTCCCCATTAGGACTCTAGATTGTTACTTTCTTATCCTTCAAGAATGAGGAGTTCTTTCTACATGTAGACTTTTGATCATTATCTTCAAAAAATTCATCCTTATCTAATAAGGTTGATGGTTATCCTCCTATCAAAATATCTTAAGGTTTTTAATTAAACCTAATGGACCAAAACCATTTTAATCCAATTAATTTATTTAGACTATCCAAATAAATAATCGAAGATTATTTTAGGTAGGTCCATATTAGAAAGCAATTTTTTAAAATACCCTTTAACCTAAATTAGGAAACTCATTTCCATTTTAGATTGTTTACTTTCAAGTTTGGAACTAACTTCCAAATTAGGGTCCAAATTTGCAAACCGATGTCTAAAATAGAAAACTTTTCATTTTAGAAAACTTCCTATTTAAGGAAACTTTTCATTTTAGAAACCCTTTCCAAAATAGAAAACTTTCTTAATTGGAAACCTTTTACAATATTTTTACTTCCTATTTATAATGTGGATAATTAAACTTATGTGTGTGACTCAATAGGCTCATAGATATTTTAGCAATGTATCAAGAATTAAAGACTCCTCTTTTATATCTTGATACATAAATGAAGATTGGCCTCTAGCAAGACATCATGACTATCCAATTTTTTAGAAGGATTAATTAATCCATTATTATCTTTCACAAGCATGGTTACCATATAATTCAATCCTCATGTCAACTTATTATAGTGTGATCTCGAGCTTGGTTATAAGTCTTATTTGATTATGATTACACAAGTTTTCTTCGATTCCCAAATATCTTAGCTCTTAGAGTAAACCAACTATGCCCTATTATGGTACTCCTATTGTGGCCATAAATTTCTCAAGCGAAGATTTATTGAAGTGCAATGTGATAACTCCTTTAATATATAAGAAACGACATGTCCTATCTTAGTCATACACCTATCTCCATTAGATTTCTAGTGCACCCAACAAATCGTCCACATGCAACCCTTTAATGGGTCCATCAAAATAAGTGTCAAAGTACATAAACCCTCTAATGAAACAACCGTAATGACTTCAAGTCTAAGAACCATTTGTACTCATCTTGTATGAGATTCCCATAGACTAAAACCAAATAGGTTTTAATGGCGAGTCAAGTCTAGTGATATTTTCTCTAACATAAATCAACTAAGTACTTGCTTTGGCATCACCATGTCAATCGGTGTAAGATCTCCTACTCTTATTATATAGCATGAGTATAGCACTCACAAGTCTATCCACATATAGCCAATGTCCATTCTTGATAATGCTACGACTTGAGATGTTTAATAATATCATTTATATACATTAGTGTTTGTTTCACATCTTTTGATCAATCACTATTGCAAATGCATATCATAAAGACTTTATCTAATTCTACCGAATTTACAAACATAAAACACAAAAATTAATAGAATGATTTTTTTATTATTATTAAAATAAATAATGCAATAATACATTAACTCAAGCTCGTCCAAATATGGTTGGATCTTAGGCACTTACACTAACACTCCTAACCTAAGATCGATTAGGTTGTGAATATTACAATTATGAACCTACATTCGGAGTGCGATGAATGCAAGCCAATAAAACACTATGTTTTTCTTAGGGTCTAATAGGTATGAATTATACTACAAAAACCTATTAAATGACGAAGTGGGTCCTAATTTCAGCCTAAAATGCATTGTCAATTTTTTTCATTTCAACATTTTATTTTATTGGTTTAGACTCGAATTGACTCGGATCTCGTGACACTCGATTTTATCAAATTCTTTTTCTATACCCATGTGGGGATTTATTTACTTACTAACCGTTATTTATTAACTAATCCTCTTCACTTTCATTAATTGCCATTTATTATGATTATTTTCTTACCACTTTTGTTTTCTTATTTTATTATTAATGCTAACATATAAGAAATCAATTAAAAGAAAACTACACTAATTATGGTTTTACTACTATTTTACTATTGATATTTCAACTAGCATATAAACCATCTTTAATTTACATAAACCATTTCATTGCCACTATGCTATAAAAATGGCTTATTTAATTACATTCATCATCCCATTACTAGTTTATTATCTACTTCGCATTGCTTTAACTATCATCTAAAATAAAGATCCCACACCTAGTACATAAAAGAAAATCCCCAATACTAATCACAAGATAGTATGAACCAAGTCCATCTTCTAGTCACAAGCACCATACACATGGCGAGTGGATCCCTTAGTAGTTAGATCAAACGTGAACATCACCATTATGCTCTATCTTTTATTCCTACATCACAAGAATCTAGTGAGTTGTTGCCTAGTAAATTAACCATCCATGTAAGTGGAATGCACATGACACATTATTTGCATGTTCTTTGAAAAGTCATTTTCCATGTCAAGAAAATTTGGCATGATCTTTTTGAAAAAAAATCCTTTTTGTGCTTAGATGTCCGAGTCTTTGAACTTTAGGGTTTCTATGATCCGTATGATAAATAAGACTTATCCGTAGATGTGCCCCGTCGAGTCTTTAAAAGTGCACATTTGCACCCATTCGACCCGTGAAAACCATAAACCATGAAAGTCATGGAAAATAATGAATTCTTTCTCATAAAACCATGAATACCATGAATTGTAGAAGTTATGAAAAACCATGTAAACCATGAAATACGTTCCAATTACTCTTGAAAAATCCTTGAAAGAAATCCTTTTTCATGAGTTTAAACCTTTCTATAAACTTTTGGCATACATATGCATTTTAATGTAAATGCATAATTATCATGAATTCATGTAGTACATGCTATGAATGGCTTGCATTTATGCCATAACAATGCATATCTCAACATTATAAATGCATAATAATATCCATTACCTTGCAATTCCATTTCAAACCGCTCCAAACCATGGAACCATTAATATAAGCATCACATAACCATACATTGGAAATATCACACAAGCAATACGCAATACACCCATTCAATCAACCATTTCACAACATAGCAATGTGTAAACCATATCACAAACATGATACACAAATCAAGTCATAAACCCTAATTTTTTCAAAGTTAGTCGAATATACCTTTAGATTAAGCTAGGTAAATTCTTCCAATTTCAATGACAATTTTCATGTTAAATCATCTAAATGTACTTTAATAACATGAAGTTAATTAACTAAACTTTGATAAATTAATTGTACTAAAAACCCTAATTTTTGGCCCAATGGGCCAAAATTCTACCTAGGATAAACAAAGTTAATCTTTCAATTCCAATGAAATTTTCTATGCTAATTCATCTTTTTATACTATACTAACTTGAATTTAATCAATCAAACCATTATAAATAAAAAGCATTAAAATCCTAATTTTTACCTAAATTGGGCTGAATATGGGCTTAAGGTAACTAGGTGAAATTTTAAATTTTTATGAAATTTCTTATACTAAATCATCTATTCACACTTAAAAAACACATAGTCAAACAATAATAGATCAAATAAACAAAAGGATCAAAAACCCTAATTCACCATAATTAGACCAAATGGTCATCTAAGAATTAAGCTAAGGAATTCTTAATTTTAACACATGTTTTTATGCTCAATTAACACATTCTAACTTCAATTGCATTAATTTCACCTTAATTTTCTTTTTTTTTTCCAATTTAACCTAACTAAGAATCGTAACCTTAATTTTCAAAATCCAAGAAATTAAGGTCAAATAAATTAGGCAAAAAATTCAATTGATAATAATTACACATTTCTTATTATGTAGGTGAAGTTAACTTACCTAGAAAGCTCCAAATTACTCCGTGGAAGATTGGTTTTCTTTGAAATTTTCCTACCTCCTTTTCTCCTTTTATACTTAGCCAAGACCTCAAATTTTCTCTTTTGAAAATTTTGAGATTCCAACTATGATTTTAGGTTTAATCAAGTATTTTAAGGATGATTTAAGTATGTAGATAAAATTTTAAAAGAAATTTTATGGAAATTTTGCAACAATTTCACCAAGATTTTCTAATTTTCTAACCTTTTTTCCTACATCTCTTCCATCCATATTTATAGGTAAGTTTCGATGGACTTTCTCCATGTTTGACTTGATCTCCACCCTTCATTTGGTTTAGTCTAAGCCATTAATTTTACTTTTAATTGAAGCCCTTTGTTTATTTTAATCTTGGCCTTTTATTTTTCTTTAAGTAATAACCATCCATTTGGCTAGTCCTAACCTATCCTTTTGTCTTAGTCAAACCTCATTAATTAAATCTAATCATGGAGGCTTAAGTGGTCACAAAAGGGGGAGAAAAATCTCTCTTTAAATTGTTTAATTTTAATCGCTTAATTTAATTAACTTTTCTACTTTTAGTTTATTAGTTTATTCAATCGATTTCTTTAGGCCCTTCCTTTGAGGTTTTCCTAACAACTTTTACTTCCTCAAGTTCATTCGTAATTTAATTTTAAACTTCAAACTTTTAATTTTATGCAATTATGTCCTTAATTTTTGCAATTAGGTCCCTCTCTATGCATAATTTATTCTACACCTTTCCAAAAATTAATTTCTTTCACTAATAAATTCAAACACCTCCTATAAGAATTTATTCATCATTTACATAATTTTTATATACTTACTTAAGCCCTCAAATTAATTATCTTATGTAAAAAGACACCGATTTCTACCAAAAAAAAAATTATTGCCTAAGTGTAGAAAAATTCACCTAAGAGCATGGAATATTCCTACACCTCCTTAACGATTTTTCCAATTTTCATACATACTTAAAACACTTAAAATAATTAATTTGCATAAAAAGGTGTTGTTCATGCATCGAAAATATTCACTCGAACATTAAAAATATTCACCTAATAGCATAGAATAATTAGCACCCCTCTAGCAAATATTCCATGCAAACAAAACATTTTTCATGCAGATATAAAATGCTTGAAACAATTAGTTTACATAAAAGTTACTATTCATACATTGAAAAACATATAAAATATTCACTATGCATAGGAAAATTATCCTAAGCGCACCGAATATTCAAGCATCCTCATAGCGACTACCATATTCCCATGAAATAGCTTTCATATATTTTTAATTCATTTAATAACGGGTTCGGGCTATTACGATCTTTGACATTGAAGAAGACAAAATCAACAATATCATCAATGTTATGTACCATCGATGTATAAGCAATCAATTCCTACTATGCTATCCTTTGTCTATTTCTCATCTTTTTCTCCATTTGGTCGACCATGTTGATACCGTGTTGAGCTAGATATATGTTTTTATTTATTACTTTCTTCAGTCTATGGGAGATTATTGATTAAATTTCTCATTGTTCTTCGCTTATGGATATAAATATAAAATATTTTTCTAAGAAAACAAAATATGGTCGATGTACTTGTTTATGCTCTTATGAGTCCAATCTTGGAGAACTTGTCTTCACTATTACTCAAAGAGTATGGGCTTGTTAAAGGCCTAAAAATGAGCTTAAGAATATCTAAAGCACACTCGATTACTATTCAAGATGTCCTCTATGATGCAAAGAAGAAGCAATGGAAGAATGAGGCTATATAGAATTGGCTAAAAAGTTCAAGGATGTAGATTATGACGTAGAGGATGCATTTGATGAGTTTGTCATAAAAGCTCAAAGGTGTGAGTAACCGAGAGGTTTAAAAAGCTCTAGAAGAAGCTTCTTCTCTCTTAATCAAAAGCACTTATTTTTGGATTAAAAAGGGCACATGTCGCTATGCGATGTCGGATGAGACTCCTAAAAAAATTAAACTTTTAGAGATTTGAATCATATTTGTGATTGATTATGGGATGCAAGTTATTATTTAATTTAGAGTCACCACCTAGTATTAAAAGAACTTGTCTCTTAGAAAAGATTAAAGAACAATCCTAGGAGAAATTTCTAGGTTGGAGCAAATGACGAGTAGTCCACCACACTTTGGTCCCGTCATTTGCTCCAAAATTCCAATTTGATCCTCGTGAATTTTAATTGCTCACAATTATGCCCTTTTCTATATAATTTTAATCCTTGTAAAGTATAATTTTATCAATTAGGTTCCTATAGAGTGTAATTTAGGTTTTGAATTTCTCAATTAATTCAATTTTACCCCTAATTACATTAATTACACTTTCCTTTAATGTGATTGTGTACCTGGAAGTTTTTTTTTCTCTCTCTATATATTTTCCTTTTTTATATTTTTATCTTTTTTCATTTTTTTGGTTTTTTTTTTAAATAAACTCCAAAATTAAATCAAAATGAGATAAAACTAAATAAAATAAAATAAGAAATAAATAACAATAAAAAATATGACGAAATGTTTAGTTATGATAGCACGTAAGTCGAAGCATGCTAGGGACAAATTGGATGCCACGGCAAGAGAGATAATTCCACCTTACGAGAGAGCTGGAGATATCGAAGTAGATAGATTGGATTGGAATCAGACTTAACTATTGGTGAATGAATTAGAAGTTTATGGAAGCGATCGGGAGAAAGAAGAGCTAATCGAGTCACTATAAACAATTCAAGTGATCTCTTTATTTATGCTATATGCGGAATAGGGAAGAGGGAAGAGGGATTTGGAAAAACAACACTTGCTCAATTGATCTACAATGCTCGAAGCGTTAAAGTGCATTTCGACTTGACAATGAGGATATGCATCTCTAATGATTCTACTACGGAAAGGTTAACAAGAGCCTTGATAGAGTCTATCGAAAACGACTCTTGTGACATAAGAAAGATAACTTGTAGTGATGTTTACAAGAAAAGCTAAATGGAAAGAAGTTTTTACTTGTATTAGATGATGTGTGGGATGATGATTCTTGGCTTTTATCTAAGAGTCTTGCATTTGGGATAAGAAACAGAAAAGAATATGTAAACTTAGAGGCCATTGGAAGAGTAATAGTTAACAAGTGTGGAAAAGTTCTTTTAGCTATAAAGTCGTTTAGAAGCTCGATGAGCTTGAAGAAAAATGAAAGCCCGGTTATTCATTGAAAAAGAGAGATCTAGGATCTACGAGAAGAGGGAGGCGTTATTTTACCCGCATTGAGGTTAATTTATACTAACCTTCCATCACATTTAAGACAATGCTTTGCATTCTGTTGTATTTTTTAGAAAGATCATGTCATGGAGAAGAATCAACCGATAGCTCTATGAGTGGCAAATGGCTTCATTCATTGTAAAGGGCATATGGATTCGTAAGATATGGGCAACGATATTTTCAATGTGCTAGTCAAGAGATCATTTTTGCAAGAAGTTAACAAGTATGAATTGGGAAACAAAACATGTAAGAGGCCCAATCTTATGTATGATCTTGCACAATCAATTATGTTACATGAGTTTTTTTATTGATGACAATCAAAAGCTGAAATTTTCTAAACCATTTATTCATGTAGCTTTTTGGATAAAAAATGGTGCTCCAAGTGATTGTGATAAATTTCTCAAGTTTCGATCTTTGCTCTCGTTCTTTCGCATGGTCCTTCCGAAGGGAATTGAAGTGAAGTTCTTCATTTGTGCTTCTCTAGACAAAAGCATATCGAGCTTTAGATGTAAGTAAAGATTATAGTAAGAAATTTTTAAAGTCTTTATGTAATTTGAAACATCTAAGGTATCTAGGTGTCTCTAGCTTTAACATCTAAACACTACTCGAATCAACCGACTCTCTCCAAAACTTGTAGACCCTAATTTTGAGACATTATTGATCCCTTCATATGTTACCAAAAGGAATGAAGCACTTGAAAAATCTCATCTATCTTGACATCATAGGCACTTCGTCGTATGCCTTCTAGAGTGGGATAATTGGTATGCTTGTGAAAGCTTAGCCTATTCATCGCAAGGAAGGATGATGGTCAACGCATAACGAAGTACAAAAGCTGAATAATCTTGGAGGTGAATTAAGCATTAGAGATCTTGTTAATGCAAATGATTTAATAGATGTAATGACTGCTAATTTGATGAGAAAGATAGCTCTTCAATCACCGAGTTTGTATTAGCATGGGAATGGACCACTTTAAAATTGGGATAGAATCTAGGAAAATAGAAGTTGTGTTATCCGAGAAAACTTTGAGGAGGTAATTGATGGCCTCCAACCATATTCAAATATGAAGAAGTTGAGGATAGATGGATATAAAGGTTCAAAATATCCATTTTAGGTGATGAACTTGAACTTAATGCTACCAAATCTAGTGGAGATAGAGCTAATAGGGTGTCACAATTATGAACTACTTCCACCATTTGGGAAACTACATTTCCTTAAGCCTCTTTATTTAAATGGAATGGATGGTGTGAAGTGTTTTGGGGATGATGTCTATTGAGATGGAGAAAATCAATTCACATCTTTGGAGGAACTAAGTCTTCTATGCTTAAGTAACTTTGAAAAATAGGAAATTATGGTTGGAACGTGGAGTAGTTTTTCTCAACTTGGGATACTCTAGTTGAATGATTAACATTGGTTAAATGAAATACCAATTTTACCCTCTAATAAAACTTTAAATATTGCGAGTAGCGAGTGTTATATTATTGAGGTCGGTTAGGAAATTGACTTCCCTCACCTCCCTTAACATTGACTACATTCCCCATTTAAAGCTTCTAGCCGATGGGTTTTTGCAAAACCATACACTCCTTGATCACTTATACACATTGGCTAATTTATTCATGTCATTTATATGCCCTTATTATGGTTTTGGTAGCTTAGAAGTAGATACGTCTTTGTGTTAGCAATGCTAAACTTTAAAGAGAAAGTTGATCGGTTAAAAAAAAAATCATTCAATTGGAATAGTGAAGTATTGTTTTTTGTTTTCTAATCTTTTGGTTTATGTAATAACCCAAACTTTTCTTATTTTTATTTTTTATTATTTATTTTTTTATTTATTTATTTTTTTATTATTTTTTTTTTAATTTGAAGTTTATTAAGGAAAAAGAAAAAAAGAGAGAAAGAAAATGATGAAAAAAAGAAAAAAAATGAATGAAAAAAAATTCATTTAGGGGTGCAATTGAAGCAATTATGAGTGTAATCGAGTCAATTGAAAAGTTTAGGCCTTAAATTGCATCTCCGGGGACCTAATTGTTGAGATTACATTGAAATTATTTCGCGAGAGGGGCATAATTGCTGAAATTGAAACTCGAGGACCAAACTCGGAAGTTTGGAGCGAACGACGAGGACCAAAATGGAGCAAACGACCTGTCGTTCGCTTCAAGCGCATTCTCTCCGAAAATCTTTGGGAGAATCTGCCTAAATCCTCCATGAATTTTGTGTTTTTGATTGTGTATTAATCGGGGATTTTGTTGCCGAAACCCACACTAACGGGAATCAATGAGAATTTCCTGTTTTGATTTCACAATTAATCCCAAATTAAAGAGGAAGATTTTGACAAAAAATTCGGGGATTTCAATTCAATTTAGGAAATTGTTTTGGCTATAAAACGTTTGAACTTCGGAAAGAAAAGGGATTTTTTTTTTTAAGGTGAATAACTGCGGGTAGAGAGGTTTCGAAAATCATAAGCAAAAGGCTCGATTTTTTAGTTTGGATCACTACATTTTTTCGGGTTCCGGGTTGCAAGTTCATATTTACGGGTGTGTGTTCTTCAACCTAGAAACGACTTGAGGCATCTTTAACTCCAATTTAGGGAAGATTTCGGTTCGTTAGGACGAAGGAAAGGAAACCGAGGGCAAGATTTTAATAAATTCGTGAGAAATAAGCTTCATTGGTGCTTGCGTTTACGGGTTTTTCTTTCTGCATTTTACGGGTTCGTCTTGGTGTTCTTCGGACGTTTCCGAGTGAGCCCCGAATTCGTTCCCTATTCTTTTGATTTGGTTGTTAGTTTTAAATCTAGATGTCTTTACTTGCTATTTTGAATTGAAGTGCGTGTGTGATTGAGTCTATTGCTTGAAAGGGAGCTTAATTTCGGAGAGTTTGAAGAACTAGAGAGAGAACTTGAAGAACGAATTAAGAACAAGAGAGAGAAAGTGTTAGGAGGCTCTTTGATCCATCCGCATTTGATTTTTTTACTCGGGCTTTGTTTACGGGCTTAAGCCCGACGATAAAAAAACAAGGAAGAGAAAAACATTTTGAGGTCGGACTTGTTTCGGTCCGGCCGTGTCTCCCACCCGGAAAAAAAAAAAAAAAAAAAAAAAAAAGGGGTCGGGCTGATTTCAGCCACACCCTTTACCCAAAAAAAAAAAAAAAGAAAAAAGAGGGGAAACGAAAAAATAAACATAGAATTAGGAAAAAAAAATATAAGAAGAAAAAGGAAAAAATAAGGATGGGTTAAAAAAAAAAAAAAAAAAGTAAAAGTGGTGGGTTAATATTTTAGGTATAGGATTTTTTCTTATTACTTTTATTTTTTTCATTTATTTTTTTACTCGTTTATATAGGATAATTTTTTTTTATTCATTTTTTTAATCTTTTTTAGCTTCGTTTATCTTCATTATTTTTTTTTTTGCTCGTTTATTTTTATTCCTTGTCGTTTTTTTATATTAATTTAGAATTGCTATTTCAATTTTTATTTTTTTCTTTTCTTTAATATACATTTTTTTAAAATAATAATTAAAAAAAATAAAAATAAAAATCTTGACGAAGTCTCCTATCCGATAAGGACCGACGTCATATAAAAATGTCTAAAAATTTCGACGAAGCCTCCTATCCGATAGGGGCCGACGTCATCAAAATCACTTTTATTTTAGATGTCCTCCGACACGCCGGTTGTGTCGAGGCTTTTGTAGTGGATTCGATGTTTGAATCGACGTGTCACCCAACGAAGGGGACCGACGATCGTTTCAATATGATGCCACGTCCAAAACTAAAAAAATTATTTAGGCTAAAAGATAGGAGATTAAAATTCAGAAAATAGCTTGACATGGATCTTAGGGGATAATTCGGAACTAAACCGTACATGGTACCTTTTTTCGAAAAGGGCACTTTTAGGTGATTTAATATCTTCCCAAAAGCGTAACCAACTCCTTACCTTAAGAATCTCCGAACCAGTCGTTGCTTTTAGGTTCCTAGTCCTTTAAACACTAGGTGGCGACTCCAAAACTCTGTAAATAATTTTGATTAATCAACACCCAAACTACTCTTTAAAGCTTTCTTTTGGGGGGTCCCGTCCGACGTCGTGGAGCGACAGTTTAGATATTATTCACATCCAAGTAATGCCGATGGAACTAACAAAGCTCGGTCCCTTTACTTCTTAGATTTTTCATCTCTACTCGGTAGAAAAGTCCAACTCGTGCCGACATTGGCAAGAAATAAAGAGACAAGTGATTCATGAGGATTCGGAATAATATGAGAATGAAAATATACACAAAGCTTAGAATTCATCAAAGCATGCAGATATGTCCCGCTTCTTGTCAAGGGAATGGAATGATGAGACCTCATCTATCGTGCTTACAATGATAGTAAATCCTTATTCTTTTATATATGCACAAATGTCTACTCGTGTGTATTTATTTTTCCTGGTCGAGGTTGTTTCGCCGAATATAGAATTTAACCAAGTAAATAGTCTTTACAAAGTATGATAGGCTTGTATGCATATAAAATGACATTTTTCTAGAATATGTTATTTTTTTCAAAATGACATTAAATTTTGAACTTCTTCTTTCTTGAGAAAGGAATCCTATGTTGCTTTCTTCAACTCGAAATTAGTGAAATCGTAACGGAAATAATTTATATTGTTGGTGCAAGCAAATTTTGTATTATAGTGATTAATGGGATTTTCAATTGATTAATGGTTTTCCTTCTTGCAATTTTTTTTGTGTGCACACATTAATTCAATAAATGTTGCTCAATTATCCTTGGTTTTGTAGTTGGCTTGAACTTATACAAGTTTTTTTGTTCAAGTGTTGGATTCGGAGTACTAATAAAGGATTGGATGCAATTAGGACTTGAAACCCAAGCAATCATTAGACATTTCCCGCTTATATACCATACTATAGCCATTGCTTTCATTTTCTCGGATGACAAGTAATGATACATTGGATCTTTAGCTAGAATATCTACATATGACTCGAGGAAAAGAGAACACGGCATAGTTGGAATGGAAGCATAGGTTTGTACTAGAACCTAACAACCACAAACAAGTGAAACAAAAGTTGAAAGGAAAATTCAGTCAATTGCAATAGTTAAAAGTCTTGTGTTTGCCATTTTTTGATTTTACATATTTTTCACTCGCGATTTTACTAACGTAACTCTCTTACCGGATTTTTCATCTCAAGTGCCGGGAAAGTCCGACTCTACTATCAACGATAAGAAATTTAAAGAGATTAATGCTTAATGATGATTTAGATTAAGATGGACAAAGTTGTTGATTAATGCCTTTATCCTGTAGAATGCTAAGGTGTTTCCCTTTCTATTGTTTTAAGAATTAGTTGGAATGCCAATGCTTATGGCATTTAGAAGGAGCGTATAGCAGAATCCCCGGCAATGGTAGCACCTCTCCAGATTTATTGGTTAAACGGGTAACTTAAATTGTTAAATGCATAATCTCTAGAAAAATTGATTTCTTAAAATGTTGTTGTCAATCCAAGGCTTCAATACATCTACGGTAATTTGAGTTTGGCTTGTATTTTGAGTTCATATATGTTTTAGACCTTAGCTTGCTTTTATTAAACCATTGTATTAGGCTTTGCCCTTTGAGTTTTCCGATCAATGATATATACACACACATTCATTTAGGAGTCTAAGTTTCTCAAACATTTTCATTATCGGTTTATTAATTATGAATTTGAACAAGAAATGCATGTTCATGTTAATGTCTAATAGTCAATTATATTTAACTAGCAAATGGATAGTAAATTAAATCGATGAACTATAAATTACTAGATGTTGGTAAAAAAAAAAAAGAAAAAAAAAGTTTAATTTGGAAAGTGTATTTTAGGAAAAATAAAGATTTTATTATTACATACCAACGAATACAAGATCTTAGAACTTCGATTAACACCAACTCTCCCAAGATTACAAAACTCACGATTAACATCACATCTCTTATAGATCTTCTATAATAATGTCCTTTATGTGCATTTTATAAATGACCTCTCTCAATGAGTGAATTGAGTCTCTCAAGGATGAAGAAGTCGGCAATGACCAATAAAAAAGTAGGCGAGTCTCGCAACTTCTAAAAGAATCGCCCAATTGCTTCCATCTATCATATTTATAGTTGGGCTCGTCAATGGGTAATATCAAGACCGAATCATAGTAGATTTTTTATTTATTTAATAAAAAGATCAAATCAGATTTACAAATTTAAATTTGGATTTTGCAATTAGATATTCGAATTAGAATATCTATCGATTTATCATTTAATTTTTTAAAGAAAAAGTAATTGGTACATTCAAAATCATGCTTCAATGTAAAATGAGTTACAAATATTGAATGTATAAAAAATATATATATTATGATAAGATATAACATGTCAATTTAAAAAAAAAAACAAAAATCCAGATAAAAAATTATTTTAAAAGTCAAAATTAATTTTTGTTAATTAAAGAAGTATGATAAAGTTTTTAAAAAAAAAAAAAATCTTTTTGAGTTGTATTTTGATGCTTGATAATTATCGTATTTTAAAGCCTATACAATAAAGAAAATAGTGGTATATAATTACATGTCATCACATTTAAGTTTATAAGTATTGTTTGGAACAATAAATGAATAGTGCAATAGAAATCATGCTTGAATTGTTAGAAAAATTATAAATGTTCATGAAAATGAATTTATGTTGAGTTTTAAGTGAACTTGTTTCCTATAAGTTGTTCATCATATATGCAGCTCCTCAAATTTGATTTTTTTTAATATAATTATATATGATATTATCACAACTCGATTTAAAATTTGACATGATAAGATATATAAATATTTAATTGTATTCAACAACTCGTTAGGTCAAAATCGATATAGATAAAAAATAGTTTTGCAGCTATGTAATAATTTACGTAACTTATAGTAATTGAATTTTTTAAAAAATATATAGCAATTCAAGGACCATGGATCAAACCTTTCTTAAGCCTTATGAGGATTCCAAAAAGGTTGGGACATGTAACCATATGAAAGGATAGATGTCAATGAAAAAACAAATATAAAATGTTTCATAATAATTTTTTTATATCATTTAGAATAAATAAATTCTAAATCTAAATTTAATGCCATATTTTTTTATACAATTTTTTTATGATTAAAATGTTATATTTATTAGAAATAATAATAATAATAGTTTTTAATCGATTATTATCGAATTAAATCGAAATAAATTTATATTTGATCCATTTAATAAATAGATCAATAGATTTAGATCACATAAATTATATACCAAACACAATTATTTACATAAGAGTTGAATTGAATTTGGATCAAGATCGAATCCATTTACGACTCTATCTATAGCTGAATAATTGATGAAACTTCCTATTAGGTTACCGGTTGCAAATCCTAGAGAAAGTATAAATTGTTAGTGCCATTTCGGACAAATAAATTAGGATATAGTGCAAACACAATAAAACAAGAATTGAAACTTATGTTTAACCATATTATTTTATAATAAGAAACAAAAGGTGTCTTACTTGCTTAGCTAATACAAATCTCAATTCTAGAGTAAAACGACCAAAAAGAAGCAAGACAATAGTGGTAGAAGCTCCACTAATAATAACTCTAACAAAAAAAACTAAGGCTACAAGAAACATCGAGCTTTTACGATCGAATTTTCTTGCTATTGAAAAAGTAAAGACTACAACCATCAAACAAGCAATGCCTAGTAAAGATGAGAACACCATCAGCTTTCGGGCTTTATATTTGCTATAGGCTTGCTCACTACATCTTGTTTGATTTATCTTGTATAAAGATTACAAAAGGTTTTTTTTGTTAGAAGGAAAAAGATGAATTTAACTCTAGTAAGATTTTAAGATAAATTATAAGGCTTAGTAATTCATCATAATCTAAGTTAATACAATAAGATTCAATATCTTTATTAATAACTTGATGCCATTTACATGTAAGCCAACCCACTAATGACTACTAGTGAAGATACAATTTGCCATTCATCTCCTATAAAAGTAACAAAAGTTAGCATATGTTTTTCTTTATATTGGTTTGTAGTTTAATATGTAAAATCATATATATATATATATATATATAATCTTACGTATTAAACTACAAACCAAACACTATCATTTGTGGCTCCCATTTCATCTTGCTACAAAACTTCTCTAGTTTGCTCGATTATGTCAAAAACCATGTCCTCTTGTTTGCTCGATAAGATATAAATATTTTATTGCATTTAGTAGTTGCTAGGTCAAAATCAAAATAGATAGAAAAAAAAAATAGTTATATAGTTATGTAATAATTTACATAACTTATAGTAAATGAATTTCTTAAAATATAAGGATTCAAGAACAAGTGGACCAAACCTCGCTCAACCTTTTTTAGGATTCGAACAAAATTAAGACATGTAACTATTTCAAAGGATAGTTGTCAAAGCGAGAAAAAAAAGGAACAAAAATATAGGACGTTTGATAGAATATTTCGTTATCGTTTAGAATAAATAAACTCTAAATCTAAACCTAATGCCATATTTTTTCATTTTTTTATATTTTTAATTATATTTATTAGAAATAATATTAATATTAATTTCGAGTTGGACTATTATTGAATTGGATTGAAGTAAATTTATATTTGATATATTTAATAAACAGATTAATGAATTCGGATCATACAAATTGTATACTAGATAAATTTATTTAGATTAGTGTTAGATTAGATTCGGATCAAGATTGAATTCATTGACAACCCTATCTATAGCTGAATGATTGATGACACTTCTATTAGGTCACTAATTGCAAATCCTAGAGAAAGTATCGAGCTCAAGTATCCTCTAATCTCTATTGGTGCCATTTCATAAGATAAATTAGGATGCAATGCAAGAAAAAAAATATAAGACTTTAAACTTATGCTTAATAATGTTATTCTATAATAAGAAATAAAAACTATCTTACTTTCTTAGCTAATTTGACTCCCGAGTCCTAGATTCAAACAACCAATAAGAAGTTAGACAATAGTGGTAGTAGCTTCAAAAAAAAAAAAAAAGATTGCAACAAACATCGAGCTCTTACGACTAAAATTTATTGCTATTGAAGAAGTAAACATCTGTAAGAATCAAACCAACAATGCCGAGTGAAGTTGAGAACACCATCGGTTTTTTATCTTCATATTTGCAATAGACTTCCTCGCTGTATCTTGTTTGGTTTATGATGTATATAGATGGGAAGATTTTTTATTTTATTTTTTTATAGAAGAAGCTTGATAAATTTAACCCTCTTGTAAAATTTTAAATAAATTATAAGTTCTTAGTGTTTTATCATAATCTAAGCTAATACGAGTAAGCTATAAGATCTTTAATAATTACTAGGTGCCATTTACACAACCAAACATTATCCCTTCCGTTATGCAAGCCAAACCACTAATGACTACTAATGCATAAATATAGTATGTAATTCCTCTCTTGCAAAAATAACAAAAGTCATCATATGATTTTCTTTAAAATGTTTGACCAATGAATACATATATTTTCTTACATATTAAAATACCAACCAAACATTATCATTAATGTCTCACAATTCATCTAGCTGCAAAACTTCTCTAGTTTGCTCGATTATGTCAAGAACCATGTCCTCCTGTTTGCTTGATAGAATATATAAATATTTGATGGTTGTTAGGTCAAAACCAAAATAGATTAAAAAAATAATAATAATAGTAATGTAGTTATGTAATTATTTACATAAGTTATGCTAAATAAATTTCTTAAATATATAGTGATTCAAGAATCGTGAATCAAATCTTTCCTAAGCTTTCTTAGGATTCAAAATAGGTTGGAACATGTAACTCGTGTCATGATATTGATTTGGTGCGCAAATAACATCTTCAAGTAAAGTCTGCATTAATAAAACATAAATAACTTTAAACTAAACCCATTCTCTCTATTTACAATTCAAAGAATACTAGTCCAACTCATGTAATATAAATTAACAAAAGATTACATGCATATAAGAAGGTTATGAATTAAAATGGGGAAAAAAAATGCATATCCCCTAGTTCTAATCCACAACTTTATATCTAATGAATTTTTAGTTGAAAAATCAAACAAAATGAAATTGTCAATAAATTTTTATCCTTCCTTATAGCTTCCACGTCATTCTAAATTCCTAAAAGGTGCCAACCATTGTGATGCTTCCCAATTGTGAATAGCTTTGTCCATGAATTATCTTTCTCCAAAATTCCAATTGGGCATATGATAGTACTTACCTAAGAAATCTTTGTACACCATCATTTTACAAAATTTAGAACCAACATTATTTTATAATCATTAAGATCTTGATGAAAGCCGAGCTAAAAACTATATTAGGGTATGTTGTTGGAGATATTGTACGATTGACAAGGGAGAATCGATGTTGACTTCTTACTCGGATTCCATAAACTTACTTGCATGTGGCCACCATAAAATAGGCATACTAAGACAAACCAAACCATTAATAGAATCCACGAGCATTTGCTATGGAATCCATATGATTGAAAGGCATGTCTTCACCATGTAGGTTTGCTTCATTGCCAACAAACTATATTCTATATTTTTTACTATTTTCTTCATCATGCAACTCAAGGAGGAGAGAAAGATTCACTTTTGACACATGATGGAGGTGGGTGGTAATAGAATTAGGGCTTGAGATTAGAGCTAGCTATGGCTTTGATACGCACTTGAATTGAAACAAAGATTTTACTCTCGTGATTTTGATAGAATTTCTATAATGATATCTTTAGGTAAAGAAGAGTATCTTTTTATTTCTTTTCTTGCATAAAAATAATTCAGAGTTCGGAGGAATAGAAACAAAAATTATCGTTATGGTTTAGTTTATATATATATATAAGCTTAATGCAAGCTAATTTTAAACCCTAATTGAAGTTGTTGAGAATAATTAAGGGATGGGCTGCATCCAAAAGAACTCAGAATATAGAATAGGACTTCTTAAGTAAGTCTGAGTGACAGGCCCAGGAATAAAGAGAGCTTTGCCATGACGGCCCATGACAAAGGAAGCTCTCAGCTGCCTCGTTTAAATTTCTAGCGGTTAGGACCATTAGTCTTCATTGGAATGGACAAAACGAGAAGATGATGAAGCATAAAACTAGAAAGGAACTTTTTAATTACAATTTATAAACTGCTAAAATATATATTTTGGTGTATTTAGTGTATTTATTTTCCCTTTTCCGTCCTAAATCTTCTCTATATCTTTATTTTAAAAAAATTACTTCAAAAATTAGAAATTGGGATTTTAAGTAGAAAATATCAAAGTGCTTCCTTTAAAGTCCGAAAAAGAAGTCTTTGTGGTTAAAAGTTAGAAACTTCACTAAAATGTAAGAAGTATTTAAGTTAATGAGAAGATTTTTTTTTCTTTAGAAATTAGAAATTGAGATTTTAAATAGAAAATATCAAAGTATTTCCTTTAAAGTCCAAAAAAGATGTCTCTGTGGTTAAAAGTTTGAAACTTCACTGGAATGTGTCAAGTCAAATCTTTGAGAAACATTTTTTTTAACTTTAGAAATTAGAAATTGAGATTTTAAAAATATATATCAAAAAAAAAAAAAAAAAAAAGGAAAGAAAGAAAACGACTCGTCAGAGCATGATTTTAAACAACTCACCAGTGAATTATAAATTAGTCCCTCTAGTTTTAACATATGAATTAATTAATTCCTTTTATTTTCAAAACTATTATTTAACCTTTTAGTCTGGATTAACAATACTTAATTTAATATTATTTTAAAAAATTCTCTTCAATCTTTTCATAATTTTGATATTTTTTATTTTTCATTTTTTATAAATAAAAATTCAAAATAAAGTGAAAAAAATTAAAAAAAAATTAAATTACAAATAGAATTAAAACTATAAAAACTAAATAATTAACCATTAAAATAAAGAGGACTGATTAATTCGTTTATCCAAACGAGATGAAATAATTTATAATTTACTCAACAAGTCACTGCACCATTGTTTGGTAAAGAATCCTTACCACGTAACGTACGTACTACATTAATATAGTCTATGTTACTGGCACCAGAGATTTCTAGAATGACGTCAACTGATTTGCCCTTCCAAGATAAATTACACTCTTTACCTGCTAGTTAATCTATTCGTAGAGAAGTACTTGCAACCAGGAAGGTTTTGTTCATTGATTCTTTTGACTGTCAAAATCTGGTTCCTCAATAATAATATCACGGTGATCTTTTACCATATGAAACGAAGACCCATTACTACATTTGTAGCTCCTACCTAAGTAGACTGCAGCAACTATGATGTCCATTCAAAACTAACTACTACGTAATATGTATATAGAATAGGACTCTCAGTCTCACACTTGGAAATTAACCCTGCTCTACAAAGTTAATAAAGGAGAGTAAGAGTTCAAAGAGATCTCATTATTATTCTCACTAGCTAGTTTTCTCTACTAGAAAAGAGCTCATCTATAAAGAGGAATGTTTACTTTTCTCCTTAATTTCTATTCATCAGTTCTCAGAAGATTCATACAATGTAAGTCACGGGCGCTAAATGTTTTCATGACTTCTTCTTCTATGGTTTACTCTCTTTCATTGATCAATCTTTTTTACTGTTTGGTTTTCATGTTACAGTTGATTTCTTGTGTTACTTAAACCGTTACTGTTTGCATTGCTTTGTCTTTTTTCTTTTGATAAATCGAAAGATTGAAGTAAGGGAAACCAAAGGGTAAAAAGCAACCAATGGCAAGCAGATACGAAGTATCAGATGGAGAGTAGCAGCTACAAAAGGAGGAGCAAGCGAAATGAAAATAAAACAGAAAAATACGAATGAACAAGCCATATAGACACATCACAATTTAGCAAGATACCACGGTCAAAAGGAAACGTGATGCCTTTAAAGTGACACGGTTATGATTGGTTACTGAGAAATTAATTAGTGGGAAAGGAAAGGATGATAAAACAAGACAGAAGAAGTTATCAAAATTAATTTTTCTTTTTAACTTTTGAATCTAAGTTAAAGCTCCGATATACTTTTTCTTTTTCAGCAACATGATTTTGAAATGGAAGTTTCAGAATTATATTTCAAAACACAAAAAAAGAAATATTTTTTTTTGCTTGCATACTGAATTGTATCGTTGTTTTTAGGGACTGAAAATGCTGTTATCTTTTCCTACTTCTTCACTGTTTTAATGGCATTCTCATGCATTAAATTCCCAGTGGTAACGAATCCAGCAATGGACATTGAAGATGGAAGTGAATGTTCTTTCAGGTAAGAGAGAAACCATTCCCCTCCTATTTTGCATAATTAGTGATATGCCACCATGAAGCACTCTAGACTTTGGGCGAACCCAAAATATATACATTTCTGCACGAAAATTGGATTCTGGAACTGAGATTATTTGTTTTTGTGAGACATCTTTAATGGTAAGCATGCATGGAAATCGCTTATGAAAATTGTTTAATTGTGTGATTATCCCTGTACCATGCCCAACAAGAGTATGATAGTTGCTGTGGCAGCAGTAGTCGTGGTTGTTGGTGGGTTTTTGTTTAAAGCAAAAAGAACTAAGAATCAAAAAGGAAAATGTAGGTCAAAGGTGTTTGATTATAGTTTATAGGGGCAGAAAGCCAGAAACAGAATAATCTCGTTTAAAGGAGGCAAAGTTAACTGCTCTCAATCAAAAACCCAGGAAAGCACGCCAAAAAAAAGGGGCTAAATTAAAAATGTTTTCTTCTCAAAAAAATCTATTTTGGCCTTACATTTTTTTTTTCATTTAATAATCTGTCTTTGTTTGATTAGAAGTTATAGTAAAAGATTAGTTAAAAAAGGACTCCCAAGTTTTATTTAAAAAAAAAAAAACTCATTCTATAAAGAAGTTATAGTAAACTATACTTTTACCCCTACAGATTCATCAGCGTCCCACTTCTACCGCATTGTTTAAAGTTACGCAAAGTTACCTACTAGCTTTTAAAAAGTTTCAATTTCGCCTTTCACTATAAAATAACTGACTTTTTCATATTTTTTGTATCTCTCTCATCTTTTTTTTCTTCTTAAATCCCCATATATATATATATATATATAACAATTAATAACATTTTTGAAAAAAGCTAAAGAACAAGTTGATTAATGGTGAGATGGATATATATAAACAATTAATAATATTTTTGAAAAAAGCTAAAGAACAAGTTGATTAATGGTGAGACGGATGATATTGAGAAATTTATACTGGAAAGGAAGAAATGAAACATTAATGAACTTGTGAGGATAAAAAGGAGGTTTAATTACCTTATCCTTTTCTTTTGGTATAAAGTTTAAAACCCTATGTGTCCCAAATAGATTATTTTTGTTTTTATTTATATTTCTCTCAAAATACATGTATGATCAAAATCTTAAATTAATTAATTTTTTTAAATATCCTTAACTAATAAAAAAATATAGTTAGTTAACTTTCTATTATTTATTAAAAAATCAATTTCTTTATATTTTTTTATGCATACAAGTACATTTAACATAAAAATTTTAATTTTTTTACCTGAAAAATGTTTATTTTTATAAGTATTTTAATACAAACTAACGGACTTTGGAATTTATGAAACAAGTATGAGCACGGTAGAAGTTTGAAAAAAACCTATTAGCCTAATTCGATTTTTTTTAGTTTAATTTGATGTCAAACGGACCAACAAGCAAAACGGATTGAGTTATGCTCATGACATAGGCATGATTTTAGTAAAAAAAAACACTATTTAGGTCCTCAAAATTAACTTTCACTTTTTTAGGGATTTTTTTTCATCATTTTTGGGTTTTTTGGTATTTGTTTCCTTTTTGAATTGTTTTAGGGTTTTGGTCGAATTTTCCTTCTTATGTATGACTTGAAGGTTGAAAAACACAATTGTGTTTGATTAATAAAAGTTTATGAGAGGGTATTTCAAGTTTATCCCTATTTTTGATATTCTTTGAATCAATGGAATTGAAGCCTATTTTCTAGTAGTTGTGCACAATTTAACAAGTTATAGTAGATCGGCATCCGGATTTCGGATCAACGATATCTATTCTTTTTTTGTGAGTTTTTGCTACGTTAATTGGTATCGAGCCTAGTTATCACTTTCTTGACCATGCCACTAAGGAGACGACAACGAGTAAGATATGGATGAGATCTATAAGCATATTGATGTTGTGTATTTTAGAGCGACGAAGTTGAGTCGATGAATGATAGGATGGAACAGTTCTACGGTAGTTAACACGGCGGATGGGGGCGGCTAGCGCGACGGATGGGTATGTCGACGATGAACATAGGCAAGGGCCATAGGAACTAAGCTTGAAATTAAGAGATACTAGAGCCCGGTCTAGATGACGAAGGAGATGATGATATACCACGTAGACAGCGAGAGGATTCCTGTGAGAGATTATGGCGGTAGGAGGTAGGATAGTGGTATGGAAATTGAGATTTTCTGAATTTTATGGTACCACTTCGGACAAAAGAATTGTTGGATCTGGTTGTCGAAGGTGGAGGAGATTTTAGAATTTAAGGAAGTTCCCGAGGACAAACGTGTGTCTTTAGTAGCCACCGGATTCGAAAAAGAGTAATAGGTTGGCAAGAGCAGCAGAAATTGACCAAAAATAAGATGGATAAACCTAATATTAATTCTTGAAAAAAATTAAAGAAACACATGCATACCGCCTTCTTACCTTATAACTTTCGGAGGATGATGTAACAATGGTTACAAGATTTAAGGTTAGGAACCCGATCGGTAGATGATTATACCATTGAGCTTTACCGAGTTGCTAGCCCAAAACGAATTGCACGAGACGAAGGATCGGTTGGTGGTGAGATATATTGGTGGTCCGAAATCACGGGGTAGGGATTACGTTAATATATGTGACCCTTTGTGTCTTTCTATCGCCTTTCAAAAAGCACTATAGGTTGAAAAACAATCCCATTGAGGTAGCTTTATTAATTCTTTCAACATAATAAGTAGTAACAACATAATTGGTAGTGGTGTGTAGTCCAAGCGAGGAAGAGACGAGTAGCAAGAACACTATAGTTACCGAACGAGTAGTAGGTTAGTTGGTATAAATATAAAGTGCTTTGGATATGGTGAAGTTGGTCACGAGACAATGCCGGTGTCAAAAGGTAAGGAAAAGAGCACTTCTTGTTGAAATTAAAAGATTATGATGAATGTGATGTAGAGTTAATCGGTGATCTAGTTTATGACGATAGAGATACCCCAAAATAAGAGGTTATGATGGGCGATGAGGGGACAACACTAATTGTTAGGAGCTCGTGTTTGACTCCTAACGTTGCCGATGATGATTGGCTAAGGAGTCATATTTTTCAGTCCAACTACACAATTCGAGATAAGGTATATCATTTTGTCATTGATGCTTGGTAGTTATGAGAATATTGTATTTGATGAAGTAATGCAAAAATTGAATCACAAAACATAAGGGCACCTTAAGCCTTTCAAAGCGGCTCGGTTTAAAATGGGAGGAATTGTAATTGTTTCTCGGCGAGCTTTAGTTTCTTTTTCTATTAGCTCTAAGTATCATGATAATGTGTGGTGTGATGTGGTTGTAATGGATGTATGTCATTTATTATTGGATAGGCCTTTTTAGTATGATAAAGGTGTAATTCATAATGGGCGAGCCAACACATATAGTTTTATATTTAATGAGGTAAAAATTGTACTTATACCTAGCAAGATCCTAGGCATTTCCAAACCTACGGAAGAAAATAGCAAGTCGGTGTCGGTAGCTCAATTTGTGGAGATAGTTGAAAAGATTAACCCCAATACTTATCACCTCAAGTTGCTTAGTCATATCCGTATTATTGATATTTTCAATGTCAAGCATTTGATTCTTTTTCGCAGTGACTCTTCTAACGATGATGATACGGACAATTCAAACATGAATTTTCTCTTTCTTAGGGGAGTGATGCGGACCAAAAGGTCTTCGAATTCATGAAACGAGTATAAGCATGGCAGAAAGCTGAAAAAAAAATGTTAGCCCAATCCTAATTTTTTTTTAAGTCTAATTCAATACTAAATAGGCCAACAAGCAAAACTCATGGGCTATACCCATGATGTAGGCGTGATTTTGGCCAAAAAACCTTATTTAGGCCCTCAAAATTAACTTTTACTATTTTTTAAGATTTTTTTCCTTATTTTTGGGTATTTTTTTTTATTTGTTTCCTTTTTGAATAACTTTAGGGTTTTGGTCGAATTTTTCTACTTATCTATGACTTAGAGGTAGAAAAACATAACTTTGTTTGAATGATAAAAGTTTATGAGAGAATATCTTAAGTTTATTCCAATTTTTGACATTCTTTGAATCAACGAAATTAAAGCCTATTTTCCGATAATTGTACGCAATTCAACGGGTTGTAGTATATCGATATCTAAATTTTAAATCAATAGTATTTATACCTTTCCTATGAGTTTTTGCTATGTCAATATCGAAATTTTGAATGTAAAATATTTCTATTAGCATATTATTTTTTCATAATTATTTTAAATTTGATTGTTAATTAACTCAAAAAAAATTTTATTTACCACCTTATTTTTGAATAAATTTTCTCTTTAAATTAATAATGATTTCATGTAATATATTATTAAATTTGATAACTAATAATTTTAACAAAAAAAATATTATAAAAAAGTATAAATAAAAAATATTGATATAGCATAATAATTAATAATTTTCTTATATTATATAAAAAGTTAAAGGTAACGATGTTTTTGTTACAGAAAGTGGTAAAAAATGAACTACCTAGGTGGCTCAAGCAATTACAAGACTTTCCTAATATTAATTCTCATTTGAGTTGGTGTGCATATTTTCTAAGCTCGGTTTAATTTTAATGTGATATTGTGATACTTGACAACTAGAAAGTTGGTGTACAAAATAGAAGTCTCTAACACGCAACACGTACATGTTTCATCATAATTATGGATAAGGCAATCACATCTTTGGTTGGAGCAGAACAGCAACCTTTGTCGCACGTAACGGAATTATACCCTTCTACGTTCATGAATTGGATAGTTTATACAAACAAAATAAATTATAAATAATATCGTAAAATAATATTATTTTGCCATATCGCTCTTACAAAAAAATAAATTTTAAGTTAAAAACCTCTCTCTCTGTTTTTTTTTTCAAATTATACAAACAAAATTTAAATCTAAAATGAAATACAAATTTACTATTTCACTCATTTATTTTGATTTATTTTTTTCAGAAAAAATAAGAAAACAAATTTAAGTAATTAATATATTCATATTGTCCCGTACAGTAAGACAATTTTTTTCTTTATTTTTTTCTATACACCTTTAGTTATTTCCTTCTCTCTGTACCAATAAAAATCATCCCATTTTCTGATAATAGCAAAATGTTTTATTTATTTTCTAAAATATATTGTTATTTAATTGAGAAATTAGCATTTCCTAAGATTCGAAAGCTTGGATAATAAAATATGAAGCAATTAATCCTTCTTACTATCTTAGGTGAGTCTTCGAAAAAATGCGATAATGTGATACCTGACAAATAAAAACATATATATTAAATCAGTTTGGATCTTTACCGAAGAGTGCGAAATTGAAGGTTTTGATTTCAATCCTCTTTCACAATAAACAAAGATAATACTATTTTCATTGTACTTCTTTTGTGCTAATTAAGAATATAAATTCATTCTCGGGATAAAGAAAAACAAGCTATGAGAATTCCCCACCTAATAGCTAATGATGTGAACCCGCTTAGCTCGATGGTTAAAGAATCCACGAATAAGAAGGAAGAATTCTCGAAAAGCCAAATCAGATTAGAAGGATATGAACGCCACACTCCGGAAGGGTAGAAAGAGAGTGATGAGTCACTCGAACGTCATAAGAATCGAATTAGACTCTTGAACAAATTTGACAATGAAAACAAGCCGAACACAACCAATTTAGCACACCCAAATGACGTTTTTAAGCTATTGTTTTAGGCAATCAAACTGATTCTTTTTTTTTCCTTTTTTTTTAAAAAAAACAACTACCGATTTCAAATGAAATGATACGGATATGCTACTCGCCTTTTTTTTATTTCGTTTTTTTTTCGAGTGGCGAAATATCTCAACAACTCATTTTTGGTAGCCTTAGGATGTTTTTAATATAGTGTTATGTTTTCTTTCGGATTTTGAATAAGAAGAAAATTTCGAACTGGAGAAGAAGATAACGGATGCGTTTTATACCAATTAGACGGAAACGAAGCAAAATCGGACTTCTTTTTCCTTTTTTTTTTTTTTTAATTGGAACTTACTCAATTTAGACTAAAACAAAATTATAAAGACACATAATAGAACAAAGGATAACCAAAAAAAAAAAAAAGAACTTGATTTAGAGCCAAGCTTTGATACCAACCGATGTGAACCCACCTAGCTTGATGACTAGAGAACCCACGAACAAGAAGGAAGAATTCCCGAAAAGGCAAATCAAATTAGAAGAATATGGATGCCACACTCCAAAAAATGATAGAAAGAGAGTGATAAGTCACTCGAGCGCCACAAGAATCGAATTAGACTCTTGATAAGTTCTGAAATTCAATTCTAGAAAGAGCTAAGGTGTGAAATTTCTCATAAAGATTGATTTGATTCAAAAATTGATTAAACCCGAAAATACATGATGTTTTTACATAAGTAAGTGTTAGAGATTCAGAAAAACTAAGTTGATTAAAGTCACATAAGATCTAACAATTTGAAATATTGGATCCAACAAAGCTTTCAATAGACTCCTTAAAAATAGAAGAAAACTCCTTAAATTCGGAATCTAGAATTTTGGCTCCAAAGCTTGATTTTGTTGACTTGAAAATAATGGTGACTTTGGCTTAGAAGTGGGCTGAGTCCGTCGTTGCTACTTAACAATCTTGGTCCAAAACATCAAGATAAGAAAATTCGATCGATTGGACTATAAGTCCGAAACTTTCGACCTAATAGTATGGATCAAATTCACGGGGCCCAATTGATGCTCTTCAAGCCTAGTGATGGAGAGATTAGCCCATTGATGTTGAATAAGCCCATTTAAGGCCTCATTAAACTTCTTACCCCTAGCCCTTGTGATTGGGCCCAATGAATGGCCAATAGATCGGCCTCCTCAAGCCCAAGCCCACGGCTAGCCTCTTGATTAGCATTTGGATTCTCATCAATCTCTTGATTAGCATTCGGATTTTCATCGCCTAGCTAGCTAGTGTGAATGAGACCTTACCGGATTTTGGGGGTTAGCTAAGGCTTCTACGAAGAGCCGAACGCATAGCATTGCTTCTCTTTAACACTCTTACCACTTGTTACCCGGTTTTGTTTCTACCTAACCAAACGTAAAATTCTATAAACCTATAATTCTATAATAGGCGAAGTGTTATCTAAAGATTAGATTTTATTAAATTGGCAAAAAAAATACGGTAAAAGGTTATGAATTAGTCCAATTAGGCACAACTAGGTAGGACAAGATGTGAAATTTAACATGTGGAAAAATAATTTGGAAAGAGATTACAATAATGGAGTGATAACACCTTTAATTTTTATGTCTTAAATAGATAAGCACAAAGCCAATGCATTCCAATAGATGACAAGAAAAGGCTTTCCGGACATGACATAACCTTAAAGCAAAATGAAGCAGAAAAGGACTTGTTTGATGAACCCTAAATGATCCAAACAATAATGAATGAAGAAAGTATTAGGTATAACCAAATAGCTTATGACCTAGTAATAGTGCTATCTTATAAAAGATTATGAGTTCAAATTCTATCGGACTAATTCCGTTAAGAATCTTGAATATGTTAATTATATAGATAAAAAAAAAGTATTAAATATAATAGGAGTTGTGTTCCATTCTTTCACAAAAATAGGAGAACTATTATAAAAATAATTCATAAGTCATATATTTTTATGAGAAAGATGAGTACATTTTCGGAGTTTGGAATTTAGGTTATATGCCTTAACATACATCTTAATTAAACTCAAGTCTCTATGTCTAAAGATAAACTTCAACCTTTCAATCACAAAGATGGACTTTAACCTAGATCGCAAAGATGGACTTCAACCGGGGCTTTTAGGCTTTTGTCAAGTGATAGGAAGACACAATAATGTTGCATTAATAGAGATTTTGTAGAAATGCTATATATGTTGGTTAAGCATCTATTCTCATTTCTCATAGTAATTGATAAAGAAGAAAAGACACATGAACTTTCAATGCCAAAGAAAATGTACTTTGCTATATATAATGCATTTCATATCCTCTTAAAGTAAATATTGTTTGATAATTAAGAAGATAGGTAGCGTCGGCTCTAAGATTTTTGTTGGGTCGTTAGCCTCTATGAGGCTTTGGGAGCATATAGAGTGTGGCTTAGGCTTCGGGATCTTTACTTGGACCATTGGGCTTCTATAAGGTTCCGATACCATATAGATTTAGATAGTTGAGATTGGATTCCATCTAAAAAACTTAAGCCTTGTAGTGGGTGGCCTCTTCTCTACTTTATATGTTAATCATCTTTGGTTTGACTACTCAATGTGAGATATGTGCTTTAACAATCACAAAAATTTCTTCTTCTCAAAGTATGAAATTCAAGAAAGAAAAGAAAAGAACAAAACATGCTCTAAAGTTGATCACTAATTGTAAGTTCCATATACAGACTTGAAAAATTCTCTTTTTTATTTTATTTTATTGGTTTCATTCTTTGTTTATTTCTAGTAATGAAAATATTCCAGCTTGATAAAAGAGAATCACCAATGTTCGTATTTCATTCTTCCAATATGTGACATAAAAAGAAGCATTTGTTTTAGGTAAATTTCTAGGGTTAAATTTTGAGAAAACTTTAAGTAATAGCACCCAAAAAAACATATATAAAGCATTGTTTTAGCTAAATTTATGTACTTTGATTTTAACATAATATTGGTAGTTTCTTCTAGAGTAGTATAAAAGTCTCTCGTAGGGTAATTAGCATTCTTTCTTTCTTCTTCAAGAATTGAAAAAAAAACACAAAAAAAGAAATAAAAAATTGTTTCTTTAGATCCCATAGTAATAATAATAATAAAATCATACAATTGAGGAAGTCAAACACACATAGATATGAGATAAATATATCCGTACACTAAAGGTACTACATTTCCGGGATACCAAAAGATACAACAAAAGAACTAAAGCTTACGTCTTTTATTAGTACCGGTCATACACAAGCTTATATATTGCCGACATCAATTGTTCTTAGTCCCCTAAAGTTTGCCATGGAGTTGTAGTTTTGCAAAAATTAAGAAAATTTGCATCAATTATTCTCGGATTCATGTTGGTAATAGCACGAAAATTGGAATACGCAATTGCACTCCTAATGTCCCAATTTTAGGCTAAATTAGGTAAGTAGTTGCTGTCGCCACTCGCTATACTTGCACCTTCCATCTTTTAACATTACAAGGTTTCGTTGATAACCCATTGTTGTAGATATCCTAAACTTTCTCCCGATCACTATCGATTCTTCGATGATGTTTCCTTTAGGCGATTAATTGGCAAATGAGTAATGAGATCTTGGACCTTCAACTTGATCATGACCTTCAATTTGGTTCAAGGACCTTGGCTGGTTCAAGCAACTAGTACTACACCAAAATATGATCATAGAGGCGGAATCACCGAGGCGGTCATGAATACCACCTCAAAAAATTAATAACCGTAGTTGAAAAAGAATATTATCAACCGCCCCAATTTTAAAGAATTAGTTATCGTTTATATATATATATATATATATATATATATATATATATATATATATATATATATATATATATATATATATATATATTTGGTTCTCTAAAGAGAAGCAAGATACTTCATACTCCCGCATTTGTACTTGTTTTATAGAAATTAGGTTTTTTCATCATCTTCTCGTCTTGCCACATATAAATTATTTAATCTTCCCCTACCGCCCCTTTCATTGATAGAAATTAGGGTTTTTCATTTTCCACTCCAGCCACAAAAGATATTTTTCATCTTCCCCTTTTGCCTCCTTCCTTTGACAAAAGCATATGCAAGCAATTCAATTTCTTTCTCGGTCATCATCGATGCTTGAGTGAGAAGGTCTTCAAACGTGAGTTTTCAAACTCTCTTTACTAATCTCATGTATTTTGCTTAAAATTTTCTTTCAATGGTACCAAAACATCATCATTCTCTCTTCTTGCTCCTCTTTTTAATTTTGAAGGGATAAATGCTTGCCCAAAACTTATCCTAAGCGATTTTTTTGATTGAAAAAATTAATTAATCGATTGGGTTTTGTCTCATTTTTTATGTTGCAAACTCAATATTGCAATGGTTTATTCGAAATCTAACTTCATAGTTAGTTGATGGTTTGCTTGTGTAAATTTGGCGGTATGCTATATGATCTTATGCAATTTTTTTTTCTTATACACTACCTCTTCTGTCATTAAATATATTAGGTTGGCCATTTTTTGTATTATCCATCAATTAGTTTCTTAATGTTGATTTATGTGTCTTTGAGTCAAGTAATGCAAGAGGGTCCGGCCATGAAAATCAATTTGTTAAGTTTTTGTATATTTTTAGAAATTACCTTTTGTTTTCCAAACTTGCCTCTACATATTTTATGTTGAATTGACTTGATGGTGAGCCATTTGATACAAAAGAAAACCTTTGTCGGTTAATGTATAGTATGTTTCTAAGTTGCCTCTACTCGCATTGCTATTGAATTGAAATGTTAATGTGCAAAGTTGCATGAGGAATGCTAATATATTGATGATGAAGCCATTGTTCACCTATCTATTTGTTCCTCTCATGTTACTTTATCACACAACCTCTCTCGCTATGACTCTACATCACAAACTTTAGGCCTATATGTTACTCTAATATAACTCTACTTTGATTCATAAGAACTGAAATCTGCATCATAGACTTTAGGTCTATATGTTAAATTATTTTTGCATTTGCTTCTATTTGTTAGAGTTTTCTTATAGTTTTATGGAAGATTAAACATCGAAAATGATTTTGTTTTGTTGGAGGATTCATTTCATGTCATGAATAATCACCATCATAAATGCATTCGTTTCTTAATCGGTTCAATCAATTTAATTCTTTTCTTTCAACGGATGAAAGTCAATTTGCATATGTAGAATGAATTGGAAAAAGACCAAAGAAGTGGGGAAAGATTGACCCACATTGGGAAGCTTTCTTACTTTTAGTTCAATAAGTTAAAGCCTTTGTTTATTTTTTCTATTCAAATGACTCGCTTAGGTTGATCGAATTTGGAGACCAGTTCATTGGCTCCGAGAGATGAACGAAATGCCCTAAAGGTGGCGAGTGAAGGTTGAGAAGGAAAATAGGGAGTATTTGACTAAATGGTTGAAAGGAAAGAAGAACCATGAGTGGAAGGATGGAGATTTTGATGAAGAAAGAAGTAATAAGTAGTCCGCAGTTTACGTAAATGAGAGCAAACTATTAGAGATGTTTGATATATTAGACTAAATAGTGTGAGCCAAGCAAAACGTTGCAGCAGAATGGGTAAATAAAAGGATCTAATGGTAGCAAGACTACGGCTAAAAGACAAGGAAATAACATGTTGATTTGAGGACTCTTCTAATTCAATGTGCACAAGAAGATGACCACTCGGATGCCGCAAGGATGGAAGGGACGGATTGTCAATGCATCCTCCGCCTCTACACCCTACCGTCCGTGAAGCTTCGTGTTGAGTATTTGTTGATATTATATTGTGACACATAATTTTCTTGTATATAACAATCCTCTCTAAAACCTAAACTCGAATGAGAGTTTGATAGCAATCGGTAGCTTTATCCGATTGTTCTCTAGTACTTTTAACTCAATAGATGGTGCAATCGACATCGTTATTTAGCCAAAGATTTTGTCGTTTGATGTGATCTTGTCTTTGAAGGCATTTTCTTATACTTAGTTTCGTTGTATATTACTTTAAAAAATGTCTTATTGTTATCCAAAGATTTCTAAAAACAATTGAGGCCATTACAACCGTCTCTATAAATTGTAAACCGCCCTTATAAATTTTAAACCTTATGGCGGTTGTAACGACCTCCAAATATTTTGTGTGAAATTTAAAAAAAATGAGAGAACGTAGAGGCGGTTCTAAATCGCTTAAAAAATTACGTACCAACATTATTAAAGATAAAATTAGTATCATAGAGGTAGTCGAACCGTCTCAAAAAAAATAATTTGAGGCGATTCAAACGGCTTAACCAACCGCCTCATAATTCCTCGACGGTTGGCAAAACCGCCTCTACATCATAGAGACAAGCAACATTGCAAACGATTTTGAAACGGTTCAAAAAATTACCTTTACAATTTATAGAGATGGTTATAACTATCTCTAAAAGGCAAAAAAATCGCATGTAATATCCTTTTTTGATGTAGTATATGGCTAGAGTCAGGACATTTTTTTTGACCCATGGAGCCTTCTAGTGGAAATTTTCACTCTAGTCCTTTCCCTTGCTCTTTCTCTAGCCTTTTTCTCTTGACTCTTTAGCAAGAAGATTGACTGCTCTGTTTTGCAACTCTTCATCCTAATTTTCTCATCAGAAAGACCGGTTAGTGACTCAATCTTTGAAATTACGTTCTCCTCTAGGCCACCAGTTTCAGAAACAATTTCACAATTCTGTAATAATTCTTTAATGGCTTTTTTTGATTTAGTGAGCAGCCAGTCTAGGATCTTACTTGTTTTTTCAAACCGTAACATGTCTTGGACATCAAAGAACTTATGGGCGATTTCAATAGATAATCTCACTCTCCTATCTCTCAAGCCTTGAGATGTGTAGATTTTACTGTGCCTATCTTTCTTCACAGATCCTTTTCCAGCAAGAATATGAGAAGGGTTGTGTTGTTCTCCATTGAGAGCATGAACATCTTGTTTAGAAATCATGGCGTTGCTTGAAGCTGCCATGTTCAGCTCGGTCTCAGTGACTGGTATTGGGATGGTTGGGATTAAAGGAATTGTGAGTGGGCTGTGGTGGTGGTAAAAGAAAATAACACTAGTTTCATGGTCAGTAATGTAAGGAGAGGGGTTGTAAGGAGAAGAGGAAAGGTTTGGAAAAGGATTGATAGCCCTACTGGTGGAAGTGTGCATTTGTCTAGAATTGGATCGAGAAAGCGCTAGCCTCTTACAAAGGAAAAAAGTTTGATATCAAAAAAGCGTACTGCTTGTGGTTGCCATCCAGAAGACCTCCACCCATTTAATCTTTTTCAGATTCACTTCTCTGCAAACAAGGACAGGATAAAGCTTGTTGAAAGATGTTCATTGTATAAAACTGAGAATGAAAGAGTAATTAATTGTTAAATGTTAGGGATAAAAGGGTTTAGAGTGTCTCTCTCTCTTAAACTTCAGGGCAAAAGAAAAGAGAGAAACAATCCGTGCAGAACTGGATGGGAAACACATAGTTTTGTGGCTCTTGATGTGGGAGCAGCAAATGATGGCAGGGACTGATGGCAATCTTTTCAACTTTTTCAGCCCAGTAATTGACTAGGGTTATAGCTAGGTTAGCTAGGTTTCCAAATATATGTAGAGACAGTGAAAATGAATCTAGGGCTGTTAGTCTTCAGATGCAAATCCAGCAATAGTTAGCTACTAGCTTGATTTTCGTGCGTTGCAAAGCTGCGAAATGAGTTACATAATATACGATAAAGAGTTTTGACAATTTTATAATAAGACGGTTTAAAACTTATAAAAAATATATTTCAAAGCTTTTATATAAATTTGTTTTATAAGGAAGAAGAGTAAATGATATCGCTTTTATAGACAATAATAAGAAAAGATACAAAAGATGACTGCAATAAAAAAACATTTACTCCAATTATTTTTTTATGTCTACTAGATTAAATTATTACACATTCTAAATTTTTGGATCAAAAAAGAAAAGATTTTGTTTTTTTTTGCTAATTTACTCCAATAATGTAAGGACATTCTAATTATTACACAAATTCACAAGATAAAAAATTTTATGTAAATAAATAGACATACTAATTCATTCTAATAATATATTAAAATTAAATCAAAGTAAGATCTCAGAACATCTATCAAAACAAAATAAATTCACAAAAAGCCAAATAAGGATCTTAGCTAGAGTAAAACTACATTTAGTTGAATATTTGATATAAAAAACTATAAAATATTTTCACTTACACTTAAATATAAATAATTTCTTGTTCTTAAAAAAAATGACCAATTATTCCCAAGACAATATATATATATACACACATTAATTTACTCCAAAAATATATTAAAATCAAATCAAAACATCTATTTTCAATAATTTAATAAATTAGTTTAAAGAAAATTAACGAGACAAAAATAAATATAAGCACAATAAGAACAATTTTAAACTTTTAAAGAACAAAATATAAGTATAATATAAGGATCGATATATAAAAAAAAGAAAAAAAAAGCAAAGAAGACTTTACAACATATAAGAAAAAAATAATAATCACATATAACAAAACTCTAATGACCTCTTAAGATCACAAAAAAAATAAAATAAAATAAAAAGTTAAAAATGAGGATTTAGGTTACGGTGAAACTACATTTAGTTTTAGTCAAAAATTATATATATATAAAATTCACTTAAACTCCTAAATTTAATTGATTTATCAAAAAAAAAAAGATTATTTATTTGTAACATAGAAAAAAATTATTTAAATAATTAGGCAAGTTAATTTACTCCAATAATGTATTAAAATCAAATCCAAGAATTTATTTTAAATAATTAATTTAATAAAATATTTTAAGAAAGATTAACATACAATAATAAAAATAATTTTAAACTTTAAAGAAAAAAAATAGAAATATAATATAAGGATCGAAACAAAAAGAAAATTTTGTAGTATGAAAGAACAAAAATCACACATGATAAAACTCTACGGGCCAAAATAGAGATAAACTCACAAAATAGGAACCAAAATGACATGAAATTTGCAAATAGCTAAGGAAAAATAAAAAAAAAAGAGATCAAACATAGAGGGTAGAGGAGGAAGTAAATTATAAATTAGTCCATTTTTTTTTTAAAAAAAAATCTTTGTTTTGTTTTAAAAATAAATTATTTAATTTTTATATTTTAACTTCGTTAATAACTTGTTATTTTATCAATTGACAGAATAAAAATGTAAAAAATTAAATAATTAATTAAAAAAACTAATTAATTCATTTTGTAAACGATAATGTCCGGTTTATAATTTACTCGTAGAAGAGGGATATATATATATATATATAGACGGGACAAACTAGTAACATAAGCAACTAAATTGCAAGTACTCAATCCTAATAGAGCTGCAGGTGATGAAGCTACCATATGTTTGATCGAACCACCATCAATGTCGAGCTCTTCTTATTTTCTCTTTCCACAAGATCGAAGTTGGGAAACATATTTCTAGGGTTTATTGTTTCTTTTTTGTTGTATTAGTATAGCCAATTTACTATCCATCAATATCAATAACTTATTGCTCAACTCGTTTTAATGATTTTTCTATTTTAAAGGGCTCCGAGTTTGAACATTTTCCTTTCGTTTGAAAAATCACTAGTCAATGACCCATGTAATATTATGGTTTATTATAAAAAATAATAATAACATACGGATTTAATAAATCAATAGATTTGCAATACTACTTCTAGTTAAAAACTATATATATATATATATTAAGTAGATTCTAAATAGGTTACTAATAAGTATAATTAATAAATTTGGTTGCTATTATATGTTGTTCCCAGCAGCACAAAAAAGCATAATTAAATAATAAAAATTGACACAATAAATAAATAAATTTATTATAAATTAAAAATAAATAAATAATTGAAACTTTTTATCTTGATCATCGAAATATTAATGATTAAAATCACATTACCATATTTTGCAATATAAAGATGATCGAACCATCAAAATAGCTTTACTATAATTTTTAGGCGATTAGTTCGAGGCACAACCAGATTGTTTTTTTGAGATGATACGTGTCATTTGTAGAATTTATTTAATATAACGGATCAAAAATATATTGCACGCGATCTCGGGGATTCAACAAGTTCAGCCACCTTATCATGTCTTAACAAATTTGTACTATTTGTAAGACTAGAAACTCTAAATAAAATTAGCACCACTCTTACCCAAACATAGCATCAAAAAATTATATGGCTTTTTTTATGGGAGGCTAAACCAAAAAATATCAAAAAAATACTTTTTCTTCCATAGAAAAGTATGAACTTGCTATCACATGCATTTTCTTCTCAAGTAGAGTATATGTGATACCTTGCAAATGTGGGGAAAAAGAAGCTTTATATAGGCAATATAATTAGAGCCGTTAGATTTCATGAATGCATGAATTCATTGTACTTTAATCCCAAAATGGAAAGGCTTTTAAAAAACGACAATAAAATTATGTTAATTGACTATTTTGAAATAGTCATGTAATAGTCACATGACTATTTCAAAACAATTATATTTATCTTCTTTTTTAAAAAAATAAAAATAAATAATAAATATAGTTTTTTATATTTTACTAAAAAATATTCCAACAATCCACCACTTATTTTTTAATAAAATATAAGCCATATCTTTTCGGGTAAGTAAACGAACATAATACATAATAAGGGTTCTAATAGCTTGAACCCTTACTTAGTGTTTCAACAACATTTATCTCAAGCCAATAGTGAACATTATCTTGAACTAAGGTTTTTTTTAAGTAAAATAAATATTGTATTATACATATTATATTCGGATACTCGCAATAAGTTTTAGAACTAGCATATTAACGACCTTGTGCTTGATCTTGACGTCTATGAGTATTCTAAAGAATTAGCCCAATTCTCATAGGAAGCAGCCCCACTTCTTCACTCATCTAGGTGTGTCTATCAAGGTTGCTCTCATAACTTTAACATTCCATTCAAAAAGAACTATAGATCATATTAAAAGTTTTATTTAAAGAAACTTAGCCTCTCTTTCGTTATGGGCTCTTTCGTTATGGGATTCATGCACAACACTATGGGAATAAACATATAATTATTGTAACTCAAATAAACTATGTATGTAATCTAATCACTCTATGCTCGTTCTTCTCCTTAAACCTAGTTTTTGGGATCTCCAATCCCTAGGTAGAATATCTACATAGGTGACTTTATTCCTTTATGGGCTTAGTCTAATCCCCTTCGATGTATCTTTAATCTTTTGACTTTAGCTAAAGATTTACTCCCACAATATTCAATATACATCCAAATGATTAGATAACTAGCACTTAATCAATTTATTAGTGCTAAAACAAGCGATAAGAATTTTTCACCCTTACTATTTTAGACAAAACGAAACATTCACTTGTTTTCTTTTTCATTGGCATCCATTTGTTTTTCCATTGGCTTTGGCTTTTCGGATAATTTATGTTTTACCGGACATACATAAGCCAATTGTAATCATATTTATTTTTCGTATCCCCATTATTGTGCTAAAACATGATGGCATCATTGTATTTTCTAATGCAAAGGAAAATATTTAATATAATCACATTGAAGTGAATATGAATATTTTCTCGATCTCTAGTTTCTCATACAAATTTGATATCATTGTACATCATCTATACAATACGAATGTCAATATTTGGCTAGAGATTTAAATTTCTCAAAATATCATTAATTGTCTTATTAGACAATATCATTACACTACAACAAATTTAAACTTTAGGTACAAAAAAAGTCATCCTCAAATAATTAAAATTCATCGGCGAAGAAATTTTGAGACGCAAAGCTAAATCGTCCCAAAAGCCATGTAGGTAATTTTATTTTCGGATGCAAAGTAAAAATCATCCCTAAAGGATGTTTATTGTGGACAAATATGTGTTTTGTCCATGTATGTCCATCATTTGCGAACAATTATTTTCGTCTTAGAATGTATCTATATTCGTTCAAAATTAGTCTATTTCGTCCACAAATGTGAAAGATTTGAGTGGGGTATAACATTTTTGTTGACAAAACAAATTTTTCGACGAATGTAACTATAAAATGGTGATGAAACATTTTATCCTCAATGAAATTTTTTGGGGACGATAAATTTTGTCCCCGGTTTATCATACATATATAATTGCATGTAATTTTTGTACACAAAAAATTCCGTCCCCGATTTACCTTAATTGGGGATGATAATTTCGTTCTTGATTGCTTGCTTTTTTTGGATAGCAAATTTCGCCACCGATTTGCTTGTATTTTGGAATGTTTAGATTACGCCCCTAATTGCTTGTATTTTATGATATATATTCGATCCTTGGTTGCCTTTTTTTGTTAGAAGGTAAACTTTTTCTTTACTCGTGTTAAATTATGGAGCATGAACCCATTAAGATATTGGTGAGGAAATGAAAGAAAGGAACCAAAACATGCCTAAAAAAGAATTATATAGTGTGTGCTTACATTATGAAAAGTCTTCAATATGTTAAAAACAAGCACATATCAAAAGTTCAAAAAAAGTTATTCTACAAAAAAGTTCAAAATGGAACTAAGTTGTTCTAGTAGCTAGATATTGTTTGCTACTTGGATTTAAATTAAACGTAGATAAAAAAGCAAAAGGTGACCTTAAAAGTTGCTCCACTTCATCCTTGTGCATTTGATGATCCGCATGAAAAATAATATATATATATACACACAATCGATATTTTTTACTCGTTGTGCCCCCACATTTTTTTTTACTAAGTTTGAAGCTACAATGATCGAGAAAAGGTTAAAAATTTATGTAAAATGTTATTAATAAAATAATAAATACTTGCAAACAATTGATAACAATATACATATATAACCCGCACTCGCTTGTTGGAGTAGGCAAATTAGCGACGTCGCTATCCGATGTTGGGATAACAATGGGAGGAGACAACATTTGTTCATCTTGGGGAACATCTTGTGGATTGGTTACTAAAATATTAGTTGAAGAAGATGCACCATTAACGAGTTAATTGTGAAGGATTAGTTAGTGAAGCAGTTGCAGCTTTAGATGATCTAGTGCGAGGTCATAACACCGAAACCATCGTATGACATACCTAATGAACAACATAGCATAGAGAATCCTAGTGAAGCAAGAATCAATAAAGAATAATTAATCATTAATTTATAGCAATAAACCAATTGAAAAAGAGGAATTGTAATTACATGAATTATCAATCATTAAAATCATTAACGCAAGGGTTTTCCTTATCACTATAATAATTAAGTAAAGTATCATCCTCTTCTTCACTTTGATCAAAAACAAAGTCATCATCTTCTTGTACAACTCTTTTGATACTTTCAATAACATTGGCTTATATAACTTGTGAGTCCACATCAGCTCTATATAATAAAACTATGTTTGAATCCGAAATAATATCAACATCTACACTATCTTGCATTTCATTTTCTTGATATACTTCATTACCGAAGACCGATAGTTCATCTTCATCTCTCATCCGACTTGGTAATATTGGCACATCAAACACATGCCTATGCTGAAATTGTTGAACTACTTGCCAATTATGTCCTAATTTTATGTCATCAACATAGAAAATTTGTTTAACTTAAGAAGCTAACACATAAGGCTCATCTTCATACCAAGTTTGAAAAACATTGACACTTGTAAAATTACCATCTACATGTATGTTTGCTTTTTTTCTACTAAGATCAAACCACTCACATTTAAAAAGCACAACTTTCTATCTTTTATGTAGGCCAACTCCATAATATCAGTAAGCACCCCATAAAAAATGACCATATTGTCACAATGATTTGCTTATACTACCACCCTAGTATTTTGACTTTTAAGTCGTGCATCACGATTCTTGCTATGAAACCTAACCTTATTAATGATGCAACCATTATATTTCTTTACATAAACTTGAGGTCCGTATGCTATCGAATATAATGCCTCACTTACTTCTTGTGATCGTTCATTATATAAACGCATCATCTATAAGACAAAGGAATTAAGGTAATGTGAGATGATGTAATAAAAAAAATTATCATACAAGTTTTAATATTTTTGTAATTTGGTCCTTACATGTTGTTGAAACCACAAAGAGAACTTTGCTTTATGTCTTTCTTCCACATCCAATTCTTTTTCTTGCATAAGCTCTTTTATATTGCAACTAAGAAAATTATTGCATGTCAATAGTAAGTAATTGTTCAACATCTAAATAAAATTTGATAATTCAACAACATTTCAAGTTGACTTACTCAATATATGGTTCCACTTCTACGCAATTGCTTAAGATATACCAATGACATATTTGAAGCTCCTTTGTTAGAATATTAACATATTTTACAGCTCCAAATGGTCGAAGCCTATGTGAAAAAACGAACAAACCATCGTGTCCTAAAACATCAAAATTACGTTATGATATATTGAATTGAGTTTCAATTCCATGAAGATACATGGAACAAAACGTCAAACATTCTCCAACAATATAGGCCTCAACAATTGAACCTTTTGGATAAGCTTTGTTACGCACGAGTTCTTTTGAAAGACCCCAAATGTCAATTATAAATAATCATACATAAGAATTATTATTACAAGTAATTTCACAAGTGAAGAAAAAAAATATTAGGTAAGTAATTTCTCACCGCTCAATAAGAAACATCCATCTAAATTGAACTAGACCTCCAAGAATAGCCTCGTATGGTAAATGAACCGCTAAATGCACCATTACATCAAAAAAAGCTGAAGGAAATAACATTTCAAGTTTGCAAAGTATTGAAATAATATCTGTTCTCATCTTCTCAAGATCTTCAACCTTCAATGTCTTACTATATAACCGTTTGAAAAAATCTCCTAACTCAACTATCGTGTTAGCAACATCCTTCGACAAGCATTTACAAATGCCAACAAGGAGCAATTGTTGTAAAGAAACATGACAATCATGGCTCTTCAAACTTGATATCTTTCCATGACTTATATTCATACATCTAGCAATATTGGAAGCTTACCCATCTGGAAACTTCATTGATTTCAAAAATTCACAAAATTTTTGTTTTTCCTCGTTAGATAATACATAGCATCTGCTTGGTACCATATATCTACCATCACTTCTTTTCACCCAATGCAACTCTTTTCTTATATTCATGTCCTCCAAATATTTTATAGCCTTGAATGTATCTTTATTTTTCCCATCCAAACTGAATAATGTTCCTAAAATATTCTCATAAATATTTTTCTCAATATGCATCACATCAAGATTGTGTCTTAACTTAAGTGTATGCCAATATGGCAAATCAAAAAGAATACTTTTTTTGGTCCAATTTAACTCATCGAGAGTACGCTTCCTCTTTTTATTTGTTGGATGTTTTCCAAAATTGACATCTTTAAGATTTTCTAATTGACGCAACACATCATCTCCCGATAAATCCATAGAAGCCAATCAACGTTCAATCTTCCCATCAAACTTTTTACCTTTTCTCCAACTATGGTCTTGTGGTAAAAACCTACGATGCCCTATGTAACCAATTTTACTTCTTAACTTATGGAAACAAGTTTGTTGGCTACAAGACAAGTCATATAACCCTTTGTACTCCATCCAGACAAATTACCATATGCGAGAAAAATCATTTATTGTCCACATTATGACAGCATGCATTTGGAAAAGTTATCCACTTGAAACATCATATGTTCTAACACCAACTTTCCATAATTCTTTTAACTCATCAATTAAAGGTTGCATAAATAGATCAATATCCCTTCCTGGTGCATGAGGCCCTAGAATTAATAGTAACATGATGAAAAAATTTTCTTTCATGCATTTTTATGATGGTAAATTATATGGCACAAGAATGATTGGCCACATGTTATAAGAGCTACTCATATTACCAAATGGATTGAAACCATCCATTGCTAGGCCTAGATGTACATTATGAGAATCATTGAAAAACCATGAAAACTTCCAATCAAAATCTTTCCATGCCACGACCATCTGCTAGATGTCTTAACACACCATCATCAACACGCTTCTCCTTATGCCACCTCATATCTACAGCTATATTAGTAAACATAAATAGCCTTTGAAGCTCGAGCATTAAAATATCATAAAGTTTTATAGGGAATCTTCTTTTCTTTACTATCATTGATTTTTCATCTTAAGGTACCACATTTAGGACAAGATTCATGAGATTCATACTCTTTTTTTTTAAAAAAAAAGCACAATCATATTTACAAGCATGTATAGGGATATACCCTAATCCTAACTCACATAACATGTTCTTCACCTCGTAATGACTTTTTGGAAACGTCTCACCACTTGGTAGAACTTGTTTAAGTAACTCAAGCAACATGTCAAATGATTTATTGCTCCACTTATTATACACCTTCAAATGGAGCAATTTAACTACGAATGATAATGTGGTGAACTTTAAACAACCTGGATATAATTCTTGTTGTGCTTTGTGTAATAATTTATCAGAAGACTTGCCTCTATGATTTGTGTCATGTCCCATATAATTACTTCTAAATTTTTTAAAGTCATTTAACACCTCATTAATTCCATCATCCTCTTCCTCATCATTAGGTGTCTCTCTAATATAGAAGTCATCATTATGGTAACTAGAACTAGCATTAGATCTAGCATCAAAATTAGAGTGTTCCACATGATAGATCCATCAAGTATAATCCGTATCTATCCTTTGTATTAATAGATGATCATAAACCATATTCGACTCTTCACATAAAAATTTAAACAATTTACACATGGGCACTTAATTTTACACTCTCTCCCTATATGATCTTTCACAAATTTCATAAAAGGCTTAACTCCTACATATCGAGTCGACCATTTTCTTTCCTTCATCCGGGTCTTATCCATTGTTAAATGCCCATCACAAAAGACCAAATGCCTATTTTAGCAAGCTATAATGCAAACGTGAGGTTATCTTTCGGTTCGGTCTCCAAACAAAATAAAGACTAATGTCTAATTAAGCATTAAATAGAAGCATACACACAGAAATAAAGAAAAGTTAAACATACAAATTGAACAAGAATTTATAAAGCATGAAATATAAGCATACCTCAACCAATGTAGATTGAAAAGCCTTTTGATAAGTGAAAGAAAGTTGGTGAATTGCTTGCTGAAAACCTACATCCAGATTGTGTTTGATAAGAATAAAACTACACACCCACACACTAGTCTTTTCTTATTAAAAGGCAAACCCAAACACAAATATCTTTATTATTTTTAATTAAAAATCCCACACACAATCCCGAGCATGGAAGCTCGAACTCTAGCGGGTAGGCCTCTAGGCTCGTAGCGAGCCTACCGGTTGGCTCGCAGTGGGTCTCATGATAGGCAAACAGGCGACTGTTGTGGGCCGGCTCGCTTGCTGGCCTGCTCGTGAGCCAATAGGCGAGCGACTGCTTGCGCAGTCGCCTCGTAGCAGAGCTTATTGGAAGGTAGGCGACTTGCTATGGGCCGGCTCGCGTGTTGGCTCGCTGTGAGCTAGCAGGTAGGCATGCGACCTGCTCGCAATCTTTAGGTTCAATTAAACCTTTACTAATTTAATTGGTTTCCTTTAAGCCTTTGCTAATTCTCTTCAAATCTCCTCGTGTAATTTAGTCTTTACATTTTCTTCTAGTCTTGGCATTAGTATTTCTTTCTAATTCCTTGTTATGTTGATTGCAATCATTTCTTTAATCTTATCAATTATGTTGTTTTAGCCATATTAGTCATTTTAAGCACCTAAGTTTTATGACTAACAAGATTAACACAACTATAATTTAATATTCAAATAATTTTTTTATTTACATTAACATAATATTTATTTAATTAATTTATAAATAGTTTCCTAAATTGGGTTTCCTAATCGATAGGGCTAATTTAGAAAATAGTTTCCTAAATTAAGCCTTCCTAAAATACATGACCTAGTTTATTTGTGTGGTTCATTTAGTTGTTGGGTCATTGGACTAAAGGTCTTGGGCTAATAGGCTTAAGTGAAAGGTCTGTAAGGGGTATTTTAAGTGGATGAGCATTTTTGAGAGTTTTTGAAAAAAGTTCATTAAACCTAATACGAGGATTTATAAATAGAATCGGATGTATCAAGCCATACAAGTCATAAGAGAGAGGCTTGGTCAAAATTTCCCTTACAAATAGAAAGGTGTGCAATTTCCCTTATGGAAAAAAAGTGCACAATTTCCTTTACAAAAAGAAATTGGTGTGCAATTTTCATAGTGGAAAGAAATTAAAGCTAGCACTCTTGTTCTTCCGTCGCTATGTCGATTTTCACTAGATGTCGAATACTTGGATGGTTTAATCGTTACCTTGTTACTACACTTTGACAGGTAATGATCTAAAGGATCTCTTAATATAATTATATAATTCAACGATGATCTTAAGAGTTTAATAGAGGAAAATAAATTTTTACTATTTATTTTGCTTCTCTACGAGATGTTTTTCCTTTAAGCTGGTATTAAAGCCCATATTGAATATTTGATTATATTATTGTTAATTAAAATTAATTATAATTATAGATCTACAATTTTTTTTATAAAAAAAACTAATTTTTTAGAATAAGAGAGAGTGGGCATGCTTGGCCAATGCTAGGAGTTGGCTAATGGCCGCACTATGTCAATATTAGGCATTAGCCAATGTGTGCGCCAAGCCAATATTGGCTAGTGGGTGTGCTAGGCCAATGTTGGGCATTAGCTAATGAATGCCTAAGCCAACACCGAGCATTAACTATGGGTTGTGCTAGTATGTGCTCCAATCCGAGTGCCGAGCATGGTCGTGCTAGTATGTGCTAGGCTAATGCTAGGCATTGGCCGGTGCATACTCCTAGGCTAATGCTAGGGGTTGGCTAGAGGGCTATGCTAGTGCACTCGCCAAGCCAATGCTGGTCATTAGCTAGGGTGTGCGCTAGGGCCAACACTTGTCATTGGCCGATAGGCGCACCTCGGCATAAGGTTAGGCCTACGCTAGGTGCAAGGCCGGGCCATAGCTTGCCTAAGCTAGTCCATGGGCCTCAAAGTCCCGAGGTCCATAAAGGTAAATTTGAGAAATTTTATAATTTTTTCATAAAATGACTAAAAACTCACAAATTTATAATTATTATAAAATAAATATGTTTCATTAGTTATGTAATGTGTATCAATATGATTGAAACTTAGCTCAAAGGTATGGATGAGTCGACCTAGATTTTGAGAATTTATATTTGTAATTTTTTAATTATATAGGACTTATATGTCCTACCTTCTTTATTATTCGATGTACCTTTTTTTTTCTCATCGCATTCTACTCAAATATAACTCAAGGTTTTTTATTCAAAAATTATAAAATTAAAAGATAGATTAGTAGAATAGGTAAAATAGAAGACGCCAAGAAAGGAGATGAGATTCAAATCCAAATGAAGATTTAAAAATTCTTCGCCTAGGTTTTGATCTAATAGTCTCCTTATGGCTTGAGGAGACTACTTTTAAAAATCCATTACCATTCATTGATAGGTTTAAATATGAGTTTGATGTGATTGAACTCTATAATGCATGATAGGATTAATTTGATTAATTAAATGATTAGACCTATTAAAAGAAAATCATTCAATCAATTATCAATTTATTTTCCTTTTAACTTTATAAGGAGAAAACGTTTTGGTCGTTGTTGGTTTGTTGAGATAACTTAAGGTCACTTTTTTCTTGAGGGCATCAAATCATAGGCCATGTGATGTCTCTAAATGTTTGGGTCCAACTTGAAATGAATTATTATATTTATTGAGATAACTTAAGGCCCAACCAATGAGATTAGGAATTACGATCGATGGAATTGGTAAAGAGTTACATACCTAATTTTTTCATGTATGACTTGTCAAGATAACTCAAGGTTAAAACATAATTGGATGGGATCTTAACCTACTAAGGAAAAAGATCGATAAATTTTCTCACATTTTATATTGAAGGTTATAGAACTTAAAGAAAGTAGTTAGAGTAAACATAAAATTTCACTTCTTAAGTTATGATTTTGTTTGTTTTTTAAAAAATACAAATCAATTAACAAAGCTCGTATATTTTTTTCTATCTTGTCGGGTTATTTCACGGTATGATTTGGTAATACATTAATACAATTGATAATTAATTAAAGTAATACCTTCAATGGCATAAACTTCCTTGACTAAAAAATGGATCTTAGAATTATCCGCCAACATAAGTAGATACTCTGTATGATATAAACATCTCTTCTAGCTAAGCCTTCTCCGGATCAACTTGAAGCTTATGTAGTGTGGCTCAAGCATAAAGATGATATGATGACTACTTAAAGCATTATCCCGGCTACTACAACATTAAAACATAAGTGCCACCATAAGGTTATGAGTGCTTATGGTATCATAGCAAAGTTGAAGAATCTATTTGAGAAGAATACCGGGCATGAACACTATGAGATAACCTAAAAGCTTTTTAGAAGAAAAATGGATAAAGGATCCAATATTGATAAGCATGTTATTGAGGTGATTGGTTATATAATAGTTTGGCTGAGCTTGAAGTTGAAATGGATGTAGAATTATCTATTAACCTAGTATTGCAATCGTTGCCCAATAGTTTTGGACGAGTTTATCATGAACTTTAACACAATGCTCATGGAAAAGAATCTTAGAGAATTGTTTTTCATATTAAGGGAAGCTTAACCTAAGATAAATAAGAAGCATAATTATGTTGTTCTTCTTATAGATAGGTGCAAATGCAAGGTAAAGGGTAAGGCCAAACCCAAGTACCAAAAAAAAAAAGCCTTCTACTACACCTATTGGAGGGACTAAAAAAAGCAAGGCTAACAATAGCTAAAAAAGATACATTCTATTTTTATTACAATAAAAAAAGATATTAAAAGTGCAATTATAAAAAGTACCTAAAAGAGGAACAATAAAAGAGTTCTACTAGCACCTCGGGTATTTATGTTATTGAAGTTGATTTTTCTACTTCTAATCCTACCTCATGGGTATTTGACACCATATGTGGTACTCACATTTGTATAGATGTGTAGGGACTTGGAGAATCAAGGAAGATTGCTCTAGAGGAGGTTGACATACTTGTAGGATATGGGCCAAAAGTTATACCATTGGCTATAGGCACTTATGAGTTGGCACTACCCTCCGGTCTTGTGCTTAAACTTAAAAAATATTATTACATTCCTAGTATTAATAAGAACATCATTTCCACTTCTTTTCTAGACCAAGATGGTTTTTCATTTTTATTTAAGAATAATAGTTGTTCTTTTTATAAAGATAAAGTTTTATATGGAAATGATATAGTTAATAATAATTTATATGTTTAATTATAAAATACCCATATATAAAATAACTATCAAAAGTCGTAAATTAAATGGTCTAAACAAAACATATTTATGGCATTATTAACTTGGCCACATAAGCGAGAGTCGCATATCCAAACTTCATAATAATGAATACTTAGACTCGATTGATTATAAATCTTATGTGTCTATGAATCTTGTTTACTTGGTAAGATGATAAAATCCCTTTTTACTAAAAAAAAGAAAGGATTATCGACTTGTTGGGCCTTATACATATTGATGTATGTGGGCCCATATCCACTCAAGTAAGATGAGGACATGATCACTGCATAAACTTTACCGATGATATATCATATTTTGGTTATGTATACATAATGAGATACAAGTCTCGGGTTATTGGGAAGTTCAAAGAATTTAGATTTGAAGTGGAGAAACAATTCGACAAAAGTATCAAGGTACTTTAATATAATCAAGTGGTGAATACTTGAGTGGTGAATTTTTAGATCACACGAAAGAGAACATGATTCTTTCTCGGTGGACTTCACCTAGAATACCATAACTGAATGATGTGTTTGAAAGAAAAAAATAGGATGTTTTTAGACATAGTCTAGTCTATGATGAGTCTTACTAAGACCCCTATTTCATTTTGGAGATATGGACTTCTTACTACAATCTTTGTTTTCAAAAAGGTTTCAATAAAATCTATTGATTAGACACCATATGAGATATGAAAAATAAAGAAGAAAAATCTATCTTTGTTTAAGATTTAGGACTATGAAGCATATGTCAAATGTTTAGATGGAGACAAGCTAGAGCCTAAATTTATGAAGTGCAAATTTATGGGATATCTAAAAAACAATTAGATATTACTTTTACCAGTTATAAGAACAAAAGGTGTTCGTGATTAGTTATGTTGTATTCTTTGATAATGAATTTATCGATGCTATAACTAGTGGGAGAAAAGTTAAATTCACTAGGATTTGAGCTAACTCACAAAATTAAGACTCCTCTTATGATACCACAAGTAGAAAGATTACAAAATATTGTAACTATCCTATAAAGAGATACACAAGAACTCCACGAGGTCCAAATAAATTTTTCAAGAGTGAAAAAGATATGATCTTCTTATTTATACACATGATGATGTGCCTACCTTAAAGGATGATGAACCTAATACCTATGAGGAAGCAATGTCAGATATTAACTCCAAGAAATGACATGCAAGTGGGTCTTTAAGAGAAAGTGTGACACAAATGGAAATATACATACGTACAAAGCTAGACTAGTGGCTAAAAGTTATCATTAAAAACAAAAAATTAAGTATGATAACACATTTTCACCAATAGCTATGGTAAAATCCATTAGAATTATGCTTAGAATTGCTACATATCATGATTATGAGATATGGTAGATGGATGTCAAAACGACTTTCCTTAATGAAAATTTAAATGAGGATATGTACATGACATAACCTAAAGGTTTTGTCACTAAAAGACATAAAAATAAGATTTGTAAATTACAAAGATTCATTCATGGACTTATGTAAAATTTTAAGATTTGGATTCAATGTTTTGATGAAATGATTAAGAGGTTTCAATTTTCATACAATAAAAATAAACCTTATTTCCATAAAAAGGTTAGTGGGAGCTCGGTAGTCTTTCTTTGTTTTACATGTAAATGACATACTACTGCTCGATAATGACACTATCATGTTGCAATATGTAAAAGATTAGCTATCCAAGAACTTCTTTATTAAAGATATATGAGAGATAACTTATGTTTTAGAAATTAAGATCTCTAGAGATAGATTATGAAGAATGTTAAGACTCTTTCAAAGCACATATATGAACAAAGTACTAAAGAGGTTTAGTCCGAAAGAACCAAAGAGGGGACTTCTTCTAGCATTAGATGATATAAATCTTTCTTAGAGCTGAATGCCCTAAGACACAAAATGAAAAGGAAAAGATGAATCGTATTCCCTATGTATACTGCTATAGGATCGATCATATACGTCATGCTTGTGTATGTAGCTTGATATCTCATATGCTTTAAGCATTTATAGTGGATATCAAGATGATCTAGGTAAGAAACACTAGATTGTTGTAAAGAGCATTATTAAGTACTTAAAAAGAACTAAGGATGTTTTTTTAGTCTATGAAAGATATGAACTAGTTATGAAAGGGTTCACATATGTTAGTTTTCAAACTTATCATGATGACTTTAAGTCACAATCAAGATTCATTTTCTTATTGAATGGTGGTGTTGTAAGCTAAAAAAGTTCTAAGTAAAAAGTCTCGGTCGACTCAATAACTAAGGTTAAATACATTGTAGCCATAAAAGTAACTAATGAAGTTGTATGGATTTATAAGTTGGTGTTTGGATTATAAATGGTTCCAAGTGTTATTGATCCTATAGCACTAAACTATGAAAATAACAAAGCCATAGCATAATTTAAGGAACCAAGGTCTTATCAATACTTCTAGCATGTACTATGACTTTACCATCCGGCAAGAGAGATTATCGGTCATGGTGACATAAGGATAGAAAAGGTGGACACCTATAATAATATAATAGGTCCATTCAATATAACGAGTCCATTGACTAAGCCTTTGTTAAAATAGAAACATGAAACTCTTATTTGATCTTCGAACATTAAGGACACGATTGGTTGGCTCTAGTGCAAGTGGGAGACTGTTAGTATAGATGCCTAAAATCGAACTCGTTTAGCTGGTTTGAGTATTGTATCATTGCAAATTTATTAATAAAAAAGTCTTTCCATTAGTTCATGTTATTTATAACTTGATTGAATTAGATAAAAGTCTATATAATATTCATTGGTTTGATGATTGATCAATAAATGTGAAACAAATACCAATGCACTTAAATGAAATAATTAAATATCCTAAGTCATAGTATTGGTAAAATTAGACATTGACAATATTCGGTAAGACTTATGTGTACTATGCTCTTATTAGAGGATAGTAGTAGAAGATCTCATGCCTACTAGCATAGTAATACCTAAGCAAGCAAATGAGTAAGTAATGTTAGAGAACATATCAATAGATGTGACTTGTTATGAGAATCCACTTGGTATAGTCTAAGGGAATCTCATATGAGATGAGCACAAGTAGTTCTTTGAATTAAAGTTATCATAGTTATCTCATTAGAGGATTGATGCACTTTGACAATCATTATGATAAGCTCGATGAACATGTTGCATATAAATGATTTGTTGGGTACATCAAGAATCTAAGAGAGATAGGTGGATAACTAAGATAGGATATATCATTCTCTATATGCTAAAAGACTTATCACATTGTACTTCGATGAATGTCTCCTCAAGAATCTGTGGCCACATAAAGTTATACCAATAAAGTCGATTAGTTTAGTTAAGCACCGAGACATTTATAGATCAAAGAAAACTTATATGATCATTATCGTATGGTGATATTGGTGTGAGGGGGATGGTTTTAGGCAATAGGGAAATAAATAAAAAATAGATAGAGTCGCCACCTAGTATTATGGTTGCTAAAAAGCCATATGATTGGTCTATTTAGAGTTTTAAGTAAGAGATTATTATGTGTAGGGAGGATTAAAACTCATTCCATCTTGTCTCGCCTAAGGCAAGTTATACTGCATATAAAGTTGACTTGATTTTTTTTTTAATGATGAAAATCTATACCTATTTTTCAAACATTTTCCCATCGGATGAGTGATTTAAGACTTGGCTAGTTAGGGATCTCATCCTCACTCTAATGAATATATAGGAAAATGTAAGAAGGAAATGAAGAGGAAGTATCCTCACCTTTTCGCCTTCGAGGTACGATTAGAATTAAATTTGAGGATGAATTTTCTTAAGAAGGGAGAGTGTAATAACCCAACCAAAAAATAACATTTAAGTTATAACAAGGGACAACAACTACCCCCTTCTAAATTTTTTTTCTCTTTTATTCTTCTTTTCCTTACACATTTTCTCTCCAAAATTTCTCCTAACTCTCTCCTTTAGTTCTAAGCTAAATTAATGTTAAATTAACTAGGAGAATCTTAAACAAGTATATTTAAGTGGAGTTTAACTATATTGGAGCTTAAAAAGCTTGGAGAATTAGGAAGAAATTAGAAATTGAAGGACGAGTGTAAAGATAAGATTTTTGATCGATTGGTCCTTGAATTATGATGTTTATATGTAGTTAATGATGTTATTGAAATGGAATCGGATTGGGTTATGGTTTGCTAGAGGAATTGATTAGGTTAATGTTAGGGTTTTTGAGACTTATTTGGGGAAAACTTAATTAAGTGATTCTAAGTGTTGGAATTATGTTTAATTATCTTGATAAGTAGTTTAAGAACTTAATTGGAAGTGAAATTAAGTAAATTTGAATAATTGAGAGGTTGAAGATGATGAATAGTGAAAAATTCGAAATTAGGTTTTAAATTGAAAGGAATTTAGGGAAAATGAGGAATTAAGTTAAATAGATACAATTAAAGATGAATGGAATGAGTATTGTGTGAATTAGAATACAATTGATAATTTAATTAAAAATTGATGGTTTGAAGGTTTATTAGATTGGGAATTAATGATGGTATATGGCTAAGCAATTTTTAGTTGTTAGAGTTATTAGATAGATTATAGAACCTAGTTCATTTATATTCCTATGAGCAATCTTGTATTCCTAATTCTAGAATGATTCAATTGTTTTAAATTATTCTTTGATGTGTGATATTGATGGTTGTTCCATCATTATATGTATTAGATACTTTAGAGTTGATGACTCCTTCACAACAACCTTAATCCGTTCAACTTATTCGATCCGGCATGTATACTATGAGTAGATATTATATAGCATGTTATGTTTCAAAAATTTCTTTGATTACATTTGTCATGCCTCAATGGTTTAAGTATGATTTATAAGCCTTCCATAAGAACTTAGATAGGAACAAACTCCATGAATATTTGAAATGATTTCATATGAAAAATGATTTGATATGAACATATGCTTGAGCAAATGTGATCTAATTTGATATGTAATTTTGAATTTGAATTCGAAGGTTTTTTAAATTATTATTTTGATTATCTATATATTTTGTATGAATGCTTATTTTATATATCAAGTTAAATTTGAGAATGTATTATGTTTGAAATGTTAATTTGAAATATGTATAAGTATATACGATTTTCAAAAATATTTTTGAGACCTTAGGAAACCTAGCTATAGGGTGCATAGCCTTTGAGCTCAATGATACGAGACTGCAACTAGCGGGAGAGGTAGAGTGCTAGCCCCGTATGTCGACCAACATACAAAAGCATAGACACGAGAATGTTGTTAGTATTGGTGCCCAAGATCCAACCATATTTGGATGGGCTTATGTTAATATGTTATTGCATTATTTATTTTAATAATAATAAAGAAGTCATTCTATTAATTCTTATGTTTACATGTTGATAAATTCGGTAGAATTAGATAGAATTCCTTATGATATACATTTGTAATAGTGATTGATAGAAAGATGTGAGACAAGTACTAATGCACATAAATGATATCATTAAATGTCCCAAGTCATAGCATCGTCAAGAATGGAAATTGACAATATACGGTTAAACTTGTGAGTGCTATGCTCATGCTATATGATAGCGAGTAGGAGATCTCACACCTATTAGCATGGTGATGCCAAGCACTTAGGTGATTTATGTTAGAGAACATATCACTAGACTTAACTTATCATGAGAAACCATTTGGTTTTAGTCTATGAAAATCTCATACAAGATGAGTACAAATGATCTTTAGACTTAAAGTCATCACGGTTATCTCATTGGAGGACTTATGCACTTTGACACTCATTTCGATGGACCCATTAATAAGTTGCATAAGGATGATTCATTAGGTGCACTATGAATGCAATAGAGATAGGTGTATAGCTAAGATAGGACATGTCATTCTTTGTATACTAAAGAATTTATCACACTACACTTCGATAAATGTACGCTCAAGAAATTTATGACCATAGTAGGAGTACATCAATAGAGCATGGTTGGTTTACTCTAAGAGTTAGGACATTTAAGAATAGAAGAAAACTTATGTGATCATAATCAAACAAGATTAATAACCAAGTTTGAGATCACACTATGATAAGTTTTATATGAGGACTGAATTGTATGGTAACCATGCTCGTGAAAGGTAATAATTGATTAACTAATCCTCTTAGAGAATTGGGTAGTCATGATGCCTTGCTAGAGGCCAATCTTGGTTTATGTATCAAAAAATGAAAGAGGAGTTTTTTATTCTTGATACATTGCTAACATATCTGGAGCCTATTGGGTCACACGTATAAGTTCAAGTATTCATATTACAAATGAGAAGAAAAGATATTGGAAAAAGTTTCCAATTATGAAAGTTTTCCATTTTGGAAAAAGTTTCCAAAAATGTAAAGTTTTCTAAAATAGAAAATGAAAATTTTCCTAAAATGAAAGTTTCCTATTTTAGAAATCGATTTCCTAATTTGGAAGTTAGTTTCAAATTTGAAAATAAAGAACCTAAAAGGATAGAAGTTTCCTAATTTAGGTTAAAGGGTATTTTGGAAAATTATTTCCTAATGTGGATCCTATTAAAATAATCTAAAAATATTTATTTGGATAGTCTAAATAAATTAATTGGGCTAAAATAGTTTTGGCCCATTAGGTTTAATTAAAAGCCTTAAGATAATTTTAGTGAGAGGATAAACATCAACCTTATTGGATAAGGATGAATGTTTTAAAAATAAGCATTAAGTAGTCCACATATAAAATAACTCTTTATCCTTGGAGGATAAGGAAGCAACAACTTAAAGTCCTTTATGGACTCAAGGTCGCCACTTTCCTTGTCCTTAGAGGATAAGGAGACTCTCCCTCATAAATAGGAGGAGAGGGGCGGCAAAAGAAGAGAGAGAATCTAATAGAGAATTTCGGCCAAAAAGAAAAAAAAAGGTAGGAAAAAATTTGGCCGACCTCCAAACAAAAAAGGGCACATGGCCAAGAGAGAAAAAGGGAGAAAATGGTTTTTCCTTAAAACCCTAGCAAGAAATTCTCATACCCTCTCCTTTAAAGTTGTTACAAAGTTGCCCAAGATTGATTTCTAGAGGAAATACTTAATTAGAAAAGGTGGAGCTAGCACCCCATCAATTTTGAGTGCTTCTTTGTGGATATTTAGGTCTGTGTGGATCATCAATAGAGGCCGGACACTTGGAAGGCTAATCAATGAAAAGAAATTTAGATCCGCACCACAAGAGATAATCCTTTACTTTTATCTTATTATTCATGTATGTATGATTAGTATATTCAATGGCATGATCTTTGGGCGCTTTAGATGGAGAAAATTTTTTATTTATTCCGTACCTCCATAGGATGTATGATCCTTCAAATGTGACTTTTGGGTGTTCTCATCCAATGATACGTTATTTACCCCACCGGTGTATAAAAACTTAGATATGTGATTTCATATGAATATGATATATGTATGTACAAATATTTCGACAATTTGATATGAAATAGTTTTAAACCATTTAAATCACTATGTATGATTTGGATTTATGATGTGCACTTGTTTTGAGAAACTAGTATTGCATTTTGAGATAGATTTGAAAGTATCGTCCTTAGTCTTCTTCCCTTCTTTAGTATGTTATATAATGTCTACTCACTGAGCTATTGATTGCTTACCTCTCATTATTTTTCAGTCTTGTAGGATTGAGGGACTGCCTCTTTTGCTTCTATTCGATCGCTTGCCTTGAAGTTGGCACATTGATCGTGCGACTTACCTATTTTCTATTAATTTCCTAGAACTTACATTTTTATTAAGTTGTATTCTTAGAAGCTCTACGGTTATATCTTGTGGTATTATATTAGGAATTAATTATGATTATGAATACTGATTGAGGATAGTGTTAAATTATTATTTGTGTCATAAATATAATGTGATGAATGTTAGTTAAGAATAATGTAAGATAAATTAATATTTGAAGTGATAATAATTTGAGGTATTTAGATTAGTATCCGAGGCTTACTTTAGTTGAGGTGGGCCTTATGATTTTCTTAATTCTCATGCCGATCATGGCTCATTCTAAGGATCGTGACAATATCTAAATGACATGCCCAAGAATAAAGAGAGATTTGCCATGACGGCCCATCACAATCGAAGCTCTAAGTATCTCTAAGAATTTATTCTCATAATATTCAAAACCATGCATTAGAGAGTACTTCATAAATACGTCCGGAAAGAAATAAATCTTTAGGTACACAAAAACTAGTCCGAAAACTTCTTTATTGGTGAAAAAAAAAAAAAAAAAAAAACTATGTTCAATTTATACATACTAAATTACGCGCCATCTTAAATTTTGAGAACACAAAAATGAACAAATAATACAAAGATAATAAATTGACGTAGTTTAGGTACGCTGGTCTATTTTATAGACACAAAAATGACAATAGCTACATATTATATTGGTATATGGAAAAACATAATAAAAAACCCCTTATTTGTAATATTTATTATAGAATTAATCAGTCAACCCCTGCAATTCCTCCTACAAATCCCATGATTTATTCCATAAATTTCCAGCAGTCAGGGCTATTAGTCTTCACTAGAATGGGCAAAACGAGAAAATGATGAAGCAAAAACTAGAAAGGAACTTTTTAATTATAATTTATAAATTGCTAAAAATATATATTTTGGTGTATTTGGCTTGTTTATTTTCCCTTTTCCATCGTAAATCTTCTCCATACCTTTATTTAAAAAAAAATATTACTTTACAAATTAGAAATTGAGGCTCTAAATAGAAAATATCAAAATGCTTTCTTTATAGTCCGAAGAAAAAGTCTCTCCAGTTAAAAGCTAGAAACTACACTGCAATGTCTCGAGTATACCTTGAGAGGAGTGAAGGAAGTATTTAAGCTAATGAGAAGATTTTTTTTTTCTTTTTACTTTAGAAATTAGAAATTGAGATTGTAAATAAAAAAAATATCAAAGTATTTCCTTTAAAGTCAAAAAAAATATCTCTCAGGTTAAAAGTTTGAAACTTCACTAGAATGTCTCGAGTCAAATCTTGAGAGGAGTGAAAGAAGTATTAAAGCTAATGAGAAGAAAAAAAATTTCACTTTAGAAATTAGAAATTGAGGTTTTAAATTAAAAAAAAAAAAAGAAAGAAAGAAAGAAAGAAAAGAAACCACCACTCAGAGCATGATTTTAAACAACTAACGAGTAAATTATAAATTAGTCCCTATAGTTTGAATAAATGAATTAATTAGTTACTCTTGTTTCAAAAACTATTACTTAAGCTTTTGACATGGGTTGATAATACTTAATTTATTATTATTTAAAATGTTTTTTTTTCTCATCAATATCTTCACAATTTTCATATTTTTTATTTTTTATTTTTTCTAAATAAAAAATCAAAATAAATTGAAAAGAACGAAAAAAATAAATTATAAATAGATTTAAAACTATAAAAGCTAAATAATTAATTATTAAAATAAAGAGGACTAATTAATTTGTTTATCCAAATGAGAGAAATAATTTATAATTCACTCAACGACTCACTGCACCATTGTTTGATAAAGAATCCTTACCACCTAACCTGTTAAATCTCTTTAGGCCTATAACATTAATTTTCTCATCAATCTTTTCACAATTTTTATTTTTTATTTTTTTATATTTTTTCTAAATAAAAAATCAAAATAAATTAAAAAGAACGAAAAAACTACAATACAAATAAATTTAAAACTATAAAGACTAAATAATTAATCATTAAAATACAGAGGACTAATTAATTTGTTTATCAAAATGAGAGGAATAATTTATAATTCACTCAACACTCACTGCACCATTGTTTGAAAAAAAAAAAAATCCTTACCACCTAGCCTGTTAAATACCTTTAGGCCTCCAACATTTATTTATTTTTTTTAAAAAAAAAACCTGACTGAACATTTTAGTATTCATTTAGTATAACTACTGACTCATTAACTCTATTTATTGAAGTTTGGGTTTTTTCTAATTTTTTGCTTCTTTATTTGGCAGTTATATACAAATTATATAACTTTTTATATTTTGGTTAATGATATTTGCAATCTTTTATTTCTATCTAGATTTTTTTTTTGGGGCTGGTCAGGTACCAAGGGCTAGAGAATCAGGTCCGAGTTGTGCTAGCCTTGTGTGAACCCTGCAGAAGGAGGCCCGGGCATGCTGGCCTAGCCTTGCCCGCAAGCCTAACCAAGCAGGCCCAGGCGGACAGCCTTGGCTTAGCGTGAGCCTAGCTTTTTTTAATAATTTATTTACATATTTTTTCATATAATTAGGTGTGAAAATTATAAAAAATATATCATCATTTTTTTATTTTTATATACAATTTGATGATGATGAAATATATATGATATGTATTAAAATTTTAGATTGAACATATATATATATATATATATATATATATATATATATATATATATATATATATATATTACTCTTATTATTTAAATTTTATTTCTTCAATTTATTGTTTCATATCGAAATTCTCATAAATTTATTTTTTTAATTTTTTTAATATAATTTTATTTGTTAAGAAATATGGTGTATATATATATATATATATATATATATATTTAGAACTTGATTATTTTATATTTTTATATATATTATTATAACTTATGCGATGAATTTTTATGATTTTTAAATAAAAGTAACGTAGCTGCACATGTATATACATAGATAAGGCTAAAAGTGTGTTTTAGATAAGTTGACTCAAATTATTTTTTAAAAAATTTAAATAATCAATTAAAAACATAAAATTCACATGTTTTATTTTCCTTTTATATATATCCAATTTTATATTATTTTTTATTTTTTTCATATTCTAAAATCAATATTTTTCTGATAAAATAATTGCAATAATGTTTTATAAAAAACTTCCTAATTATTAAAATACAACTTTTTATGTAAATTTTATTGATTATTTTATTAATAAATAAATATAAATAAAATGAGTTAATTTAATAAATAAATTTAATTTATATTAATTATTAGAAATAAAAATTTTTATCTTTAGTATATCTTATAAATTATTAATCCTATAAATGTACTAAATGCTTGGTGTCCAGTTAGTATTTACTATGTTAATATAGTCTACATGACTGGACCAGAGAGCTTTCCTTGGAACACGATACGCTCTCGAGATTTCTAGAATGACGTCAACTGATTTGCCCATCAAAATAAATTAATTATACACGCTGTACCTGCTAGCGAATCTATTCGTAAAGTACTTGCAACCAAAATGGAGGTTTTTGTTCATTTATTCTTTTGTCTGACAAAAGCTGGTTCGTCAAGAATAAGATCACGATGATAATATAATACATATTAAATTGGATGTCCCATTTCCTCCCCCTTAAGATTCAACCCGTTTTGACTCATTTTGATCATCACGCATCTGTTTCAATTTTATTTATACCAGCTATATATTTATTTGACGCAGAACCATAAGTTCCAAGGAACAAATAAGAATTTGTGAGACTATAGTTCCAGTCCTTCTTTGCCCAAATGCCTCCTCCTTTGATCTTTGTGGACTATCAGTCATGTCCACAGTGCTGGTACAGTTTCAATTAGCACTTGCATCCAACTGACTACGTATATCATATCATGTGGGTTGAAAAAAAAAAAAAAAAGACTAAACAAATAAAAAAAGAAGACGCTGCAAAAAAGAAGACCCATTACTCCACTTGCAGCTCCTACCGCAGTAGACTGCAACAACTATGATGTCCATTCAAAACAATGTGGAAACTAACCCTTATCTACAAAGTTAATAGAGGAAGAGTTCAAAGAGCTCAGCTAGTTTTCGCTACCACAAAAAAAGCTCAGCTATAAAGAGGAGGGTTTAGTTTTCTCGTTAATTTCCGTTCATCAGTTCTCAAAAGATTCACACAATGTAAGTCACGGGCACTACTGTTTTCATGACTTCTTCTATCATGTAGTCTCTTTTCATTGATCAAGCTTTTTGCTGTTTGATTTTTACGTTACAGTTGCTTTTTTGTGTTAATTTAACTGTTACTGTTTGCATTGCTTTGTCCTTTTTCTTTTGATAAATCGGAAGGGAAGCCAAAGGGCAAAAGGCAATCAATGGCAAGCAGATGCAAAGTATCAGATGCAGAGTTTCAGCTACAAAAGAAGTAGCAAGAGAAAATGAAAATAAAACAGAAAAAATACAAAGGAACCAGCCATATAGACACATCACAATTTAGCAAGATACCTCAGTCAAATGGAAACGTGATGCCCATAGAGTGACAAGGTAATGATTGGTTAGTGGGAAATTAATTAGTGAGAAAGGAAAGGATAATAAAACAAGAGAAAAGAAGTTATCAAAAGTAATTTTCTTTGAACTTTTCGAATCAAGCTCTGATATACTTTTTCTTTTTCAGCAACATGAATTTGAATGGAAGTTTTAGAATTATATGTCAAAACACAAAAAAGAAATATAGGTGTGCGTATTATTCCTTAATTAATTATATTTTTCTTTGCTTGCAAACTGAATTGTACGGTTATTGTTAGGGACTGAAAATGCCATTATCTTTTCCCACTCTTCACTGTTTTAATGGCATTCTCATGCATTGATTTCCCAGTGGTAAAGAATCCAGCGATCCAGCAATAGAAAATGAGACGGAAGTGAATGTTCTTTCAGGTAAGAGAGAAACCATGCAATTTTTCCCCTCTTATTTTGCATAATTAGTGTGTGTTTTTCATATCGATAGACCACCATGAAGCACTCTAGACTTTGGGCTAACACAACATATATACATTTCTGCACGAACATTGGATTCTGGAACTGAGATTATTTGTTTTTGTGAGACTTTTTTAATGGTAAACATGCATGGAAATGGCTTAAGAAAATTCTGTGATTATCTCTGTACCATGCCCAACAAGGGTATGATAGTTGCTGTGGCAGCAGTAGTAATTGTTGTTGGTGGATTTTTGTTTAAAGCGAAAAGAACTAAGAATCAAAAAGGAAAATGTAGGTCAAAGGTGTTTGATTGTAGTTTACAGGGGCAGAAAGTCAGAAACAGAATCTCGTTTGAAGGAGGCAGAGTTAACTATTCTCAATCAAAAACCAAGGAAGAAAAAAAAAAAAAAAAAGAAAGAAGGGAGAAGAAGTTAAATTAAAAGTGCTTTCTTCTCAAAAATCTATTTTGGGCTTAGATTTTTTTTTTTCATTTAATAATCTGTCTGTGTTTGATTAGAAGTTATCGTAAAAGATCACTTAAAAATGGACTTCTATGTTTTATTAAAAAAATCATTCTATCAGGAAGTATCAGAAACTTGAAAGAAATCTCAGTAACGAATTTCTTTATCATAAATAACTATATGTATATTGATTCAATGGCAACTGATGCCCTAAAAAGTGAGTAAATTTATCCTTTTTGTTTGGAGAAACGAATTAATTAGTTTTTTATTTCAAAAATAATTATTTAATTATTTTGTTATTTTTTAGTTTTAAATTTTTTTAAGAAATGAAAAAGGCAATAAAGAGAGTAAAAATATAAAAAAAATTGATGTAAAAAGAAAATATTTCATAAAATAAAATAAAAATTAAACTAGTCATATCAATACTAATTAAAAAAAATTAAATATTAAATTTTGAAACCAGAAAAACTAGTTAATTTGTTTTTCAAAACGAGAGAAAATAGTTTATAATTATTCCTAAAAAAAAACGGATCACCTAATTCCTAGGAAATAAAGTACTGGATTATGAGCGTGACAGCTTCAGAGCTAATACGAGACCAACAATGGGCTAAACAGCCTATAACTTAAAGCCCGAAATGGGACACTTACTCTGTGAGCAAATATATAACAGTGTTGGTGGTGGATTTATATTTTTCTCACTTTTTTCTTCTTAAATCCCCGTATATATATTATAATACCTAAAAAAACAATTAATAAGATTTTTGAAAAAAACTAAAAAATAAATTGATTAATTGTCATTGGAAAATGGGAAGGATGATATTGAGAAATTTACATTGGAAAGGAAGAAATGAAACATTAATGAACTTTTGATGGTAATAATAAAATCTAATTACTTTTGAGTATGTGTTGGATGTGTGAGTTATAAAATTAAAAAATAAAAAACTAATGTGAATGAAACCTTACCAAATTTTGGGGGTTAGCAAGGGTTTCTACGAAGGGCTAAAAGCCTAAAAGCTTAGTTGGTTTCTTCGACACTCTTGCCACTTGCCACTTGATTTTGTTTTTCCCTCACCGAACGTAAAATTCTATAAACCTATAATTCTATAACATGCTAAGGTGCTATCTAATGATTAAATTTCATTAAATCGCCCGAAAAATACGAGTAAAACGGTTATGAATTAGTCCAACTAGGCACGACTAGCTAGGACGGGATGTGAAATTTGTCTAACATGTGGTACGATAATTTGGAAAGAAAATTCAATTTTCCTTCAAAATACAATAATGGAGTGATAACGAGTATCCTTAATTTTTTATGTCATAAACGGACAAGCGTGAAAGCCATGCATTCCAAGGATGACAAGAAAAGGTTTTCCGGACATGACACAACCTTTAGAGCTAAATGGAATGGGAAAGGAATTGTTTGATGAACCCTAAATGATCCAAACAATGATCAAAGAAGAGAGTATTAGGTATAATAAGAGTTGTATTCCATTCTTTCAAAAAGTAAAAAAATAAAAAATAAAACAAATGAGACCTATTACAAAAACAATTCATAAGTCTTATATTTTTATGAGAAAGATGATTACAATTTTCAAGTATATTTTCCAAGTATATTGAATAATTCTTCGAGACAAAAGTAAGTTGTTATCATGTCTTATATTTTCAGTGGGACATATATAGATTTATTAACTAATGAGCTTCATGTTCTCAATTAATTATATTTTCACAAGAAATCCTTTTCTTTTTTGTTTTTTTTTTTTAACTTTTTTTTATTGAAGAAAAAATCTCTAAGAATTTCATTTGAAGATCCTTTGTATCACACATAACTTAACATTCTTCAATTAATTCCGTTAAAAACCAATTGTTAAATGTTTATATTTTAAGTAAAAAAAAAGTATGAAAATATTTAAAAATTTAACTATTTGTGCTTGTTAACAAATTAAATAAGAAGTTCATTATTTGCATGTGGTTTCATATATTCAACTTTGGGTAGGAACTTCGTCTTGGTAGATAAACAGATGTAGATGGAAGGAAAGTGAGAAGGCTAAGGACAGTGCTAGGAAAATTAAAGATGAACCTAAAACATAAGGGGTTACAAATTAAGAAACTAGTCAATTAAGCTTTGGTAGTTTAATATAAGCTATGTGTCCTAAATTTCTTGAAAACCAATTAAAAAAACTTTTAACTGTTTCAAGGATCTATTTAAATATTAATCAGAAGAAGAAAATATAAGGATAGTTATTAATGTTGATGGTTACACAATTAATGTGGAACAACACCATACCTTACTTATTTTTAACTATGTTCTTAATTGTTTTTATACAATAAGCATACTTCGACGACAAGAGGGTCTTTACAAAAATATCTCACAAGTCAATCACCCAAAAAATAAATAAATACTTTATGCACAATAATTTATTTTTTCTTTTTATGAGATAGAAATTATTAGAGAATAATATAAAACTATTTCTAAAACCTCATCTCACATTCTTAGAGCTTATTCTAATTTATATTTTTAGATTGAAATGATTGTTTGACATAATATTAAAACCTTAATGCCTAAATAGTGGTCACCAATTTGAATCTTACCACCTTAATTTTTTTTTTCTAATTAAGCACAAAGTGTATTATTTCTATAGTCTGAGTTAACATTATAACCTCATTTAACAGTTTAAGTTTGAGTTGAAATGATTTTTTTAATAGTTATGAATGTTGATGGTTACACAATTAATGTGGAACAACACCATACCTTACTTGTTTTTATGTATGTTCTTAATTGCTTTTATACAATAAGCATAGTTTGACGACAAGAGGATCTTTACAAAAAGATCTCACAAGCCAATTACCCAAAAAATAAATAAATAGTTTATGCATAATAATTTATTGTTTTCTTTTTATGAGATAGAAATTATTATAGAATAATATAAAACTATTTCCAAAAACCTCATCTCACATTCCTAGAACTTATTCTAAGTTCTATTTTTAGATTTTGAAATAATTGTTTGACATAATATTAAAGCTTTAATGACTAAGTAGTGGTCACCAATTTGAATCTTACTTGCCTTAATTTTTTTTTTCTAAGTAAGCACAAAGTGTATTATTTCTAGATTTTGAGTTAACATGATAACCTCACTTAACAATCTAAGTTTGGGTTGACATGATTTTCTAATAGAAATTGTGTCCAACTATTAAACTAATTTCAATATTCTTAATAAAAATAATTAAATTTAAATTTAAAAAAAATGACATTACCTATGTGGTATCACATTATTAAAAAAAAAATCTTCAAAATTCAAAAAAAAAAAAAAAGTACTTAAACTTTATTTATTTTATATATGTGTGTGTGTGCGAGTGCGCGTGCACACGCGCTTACAATGCATTCGATCATTGTCAATCAACTTATTCATAAGCAAGATATAAATATATACCAAGTACAGTCCATAAGCTTGAACCACTAAACAAAATACAAGATTTTTATTTTTATTTTTATTTTTATTATTTTTATTTTTATTATTTTTTTTTTTTGGGGATCAAACTTGGAGGGTTCGAGTTTGGGGTAGAATTGAAATTTAGGATATATGCCTTAACACACATCCTGATTAAACTCAAGCCATTATGTCTAAAGATAAATTTTAACCTTTCAATCACAAAGATGGACTTCAACTCGGGCTTCGTCGGATGGTAGGAAAACACGATAATGTTGCATTAATGGAGATTTTGTAGGAATGCTATATGCAACGCCCCGATCTAGAATTTAGATAAATCGAGATTATTATGGACATTGACTTATATTTGAAGTGCAATGAATACAAGCCAACAAGTATCATTTCTACACATTTTTCAGTTTATTAGCATAATGGACATTTTCGTATGGAGTCCCTAAATAATAAGAAATAATAGGTCCACTTTAAATAAAACTTAGGTATAGATTTTTTCAAAAATTCATCTAACACCAATTAATACTCCAACATCATGTGTAAAATTATTGAATGCCATAATTTAATCAAAAATTCATATTCTGAAAATCCAAATTAATCATTAAAATAAAATATTTTATAGTAACAAAATTGAACCACGTCTTATATTTTTCCCAAATTCCTTTTAAAAATTCATATTTAATTCTAAATAATAGTATTCCTTTTTCAAATATTCCATACAATAAAGTAGGATTTTTTGACATTATTTTCATTTCAAAAAATAACTTAATTAGCATGTATTGCATTTAATTAGAAAAATAATGAATAGCAAAGCATTAAATCTTGATTTAATGACATTTTTTTTGTAAAAATTCCACGGACTAGAAATTCATTTTACTAATTGAATTAAACACTCAATTAATTCGTTTGGACTCTTAATTAGAGTTTTGACCTTTCAAAATATTTTTTTGTACATATGGAACTTTGGTTCCAAATTAATTTAAACAAGTCTATTAAACTAGTTCATTAAATTCATTTATGCATTAATCATTAAGTTTCATTTAATGCCTTGACCTTACTAACCCTTTTTTCCAAACCATTTGAATTCCATACTTTTTACCATTAATTCTTTATTTACTAAATTAAGTCATCATCTACTTAAACTTCCATTTTACTTTTCTTTAGGCCATTCTAACTAATTAAATGTTCAATTAATTCATGAAGTTAACTAATGGAACAATGCTTAACATAATACCTTTACAAAACATTCAAACCATATCATTTATTATTACAAACCATATTTGCTTAACTGATCACGAATATACATAACTAGAAATTAAGTCGAGCAAAGTTAAGTTTTCTTACTCATTTTATATAGTAAGCACACATATGGAAAGTCTTCATTATTTCTCGTTGACGAACTTCATTCATCTATATTTTCGCCTACACCATAAAAAACAAAGGTGAACGATACTTGGTAAATATAATCCATGCAATGCATGTAAAGCCTTTTATGCATGTAATGAACGTGATGTATTTAAAAATTATTTTCATGCCTTTTGAAATTCATTTTTCTCTTAGGACGCATTCCGCCAATTATGTGTATAATCGACTTTTTTAGAATATGCAATCTTAAAAACTTCATAAAAGCATTAGGTACTTTTTCATAATATTTTTCTTTATACGCTAAGAGTATACACCGGATCATTTTCTTATGCTCGTGTTTATTTAGGGTTCCCCATTTTTCGAGTGTTTATTTCGCATTTAGGAAAAAAGTCAAAGAAAAATGATAGAGTATTTTTGAAAAATTATTTTTTTCAATTAAAAAAGAGAAAAATATTTTTTTCTCACGAGTTGTCTCGCTCTCGCGTTAATTATTTTTCTCTCGATATATTTTAACAATTTTTTCTCATCTTATTTTTATTTAAAATATATCCAATTATTTTTTAATTATTTCTTATCAATTATTATTAATTATTTAATTATTTTTTATATATTTCTACTAATATTTGATTTTATGATTTATAGATACATTAAATATTCTTAAAAACTATTTTTACACCTTAAAATTATTTTTATAATAAATATTTCAATACTTTATTTCTATTTTCTTACTATTATCTAAAACACCACTTAAACTATACTTAAATTATTGGAAATGATTATTACAAGACTGTAATTTTTTTTGTAAAAAAATTAAAATTCATTAATAAATATATTATTTTTTCAATACTATTCATTTGTAATTAAATCAATAATTTATAATTTTTATTAGTTGTAAAATTTTGTTAGTAATTCTAGTCAATAATTGGTTACAAATTATTCCAACATTAATCTTTTGAAATCAAATGAATAATTATTTTCAAATAATAACTAATAATTTATAAAACCATTTTTTAGACTAAATTATCAGTTCATTTTTTTTAAAATTGAGCTATCAAAATAATAATGTTAGAATTATTAAAAATTTTTTTTACTAAATGTGAATATTGACTTGATTTTGTCTCAAGTAATTTTGATGAATTGATTTGATGGTTAAACAAGTATATTTATTTTTTGAATTAAAATTATAGAGTCGGTATTTATGAAAATTTATTAAATTTTTCTAAATGTATCTTATATTGTGAAATTGTAAATATACATTTTTGAAGTTTTCTCAAAACTTATTGATGTAACAATCACATACTATTTTTGTATTTTAATTTTTGTATCAAACAAACGTTGGAATATATTTTCTAGCAGCTTTTTCATGTAATTGCCAAACAAGTAAAAAATATTTTTTTGAAAAATAATTTTCTGAAAAATAGCTTCTTCAAGAATTGATTTTTTTATAGAAGTTGTTTTTTGCCAAACAAATAGAGCCTTAGTGTGTCCTCATTTTCCTTTACATACTAAGAATATGCATCATATCATTTTCTTAGCATATTCTTTTTCCTCGGGAGAGGATGATCATTCTTCTCCCATAATCTCAAGAAGGTACCTAGCTATTTTTTTTTTCTTGAAAACCTTTTCTTTTCTTTTTTATTTCATTAAAATCATAAATGTAAAGCTTCTTTTTTGATTATGATGTGCAAATGCATTTAAATATAAATGCAATGTATTAACATAAATCTCAATATGCATACTTTCAACCTTAAGAACATGTAACATAAATAGTACATCAAATACATGTTCCACAAAGATTAAGTATGCATGCAAACATAAATAAAAAATAAACATAAATCATACCTTAAACACATCATGATTGAATTGTTTAAGAAACACAACCAATTCATTTTTTTACATGAATATAATCATTTTTTATGACATTTTATATCTCTAAATCTCAAAATTAACTTTAACCTCAAGTTAGCTTTTCATTCCTTTGTTCCTAATACTTGGCTAAAACTAGGCCTTTTGAAGGACAATTTCCATTCCATCGTTTTATCTTATGTTTTCACCTCTAACCTCCTAACCTAACATGTTTTTCATCATTTTAACATCAAATAGGTAACCTAGCATTTTTTCATCATTTTAACATCAAGTAGGTTAAGTTTCCATTCAATTTGAACCTTCCATCTTGGTCGAATTTGTCCACAAGATGACCTAATGGTCATTCTTCCAAATCAAGACTATATACATGCTTAAAGCATTTTATCAAACACTTTGTAAATATTAGGTTCTAAATCACTAATTTATTCATGTTTTATTGTGTTCAACCACCACTGTTCTAAGAACAATGACAACATCAAAGCACATGAGTTTACACCAATTAATCATCCAAATATTAAAATTCTAATATCAAGAACACATACACATCATTGCAACCATTCAATTCAAAAAACATCATAGTATCTCCAATAATTCAACCATTAAGCCTCAAGCAAATAAACTTCAAATTAATATCAATTATACATTAAAATCACTAATTTTTTTTTGGTGTCATGAGGATTACACTTACCTCACTTGAAGTTTGGCCAATTCTCCTCTTTGCCCCCTTAGTTTTTTTCCTCCTCTTCCTTTCTAAAATTTTTTGACCAAACAAGTATTTCTTCTCTTTTTGTTTGATCTTTTAAACTAATTTTGAGATGTTTTGGAGTGTTTCTTGGCAGCTAAGATGGTTAGAAGTAGTGGTTGGATGGTTTTATTCTTGATTGGTGTAGATCTTCCTTTAGGGTTACTTGAACATTTGTGGCTTGTAACCCTTCTTCCATCTTCTTCCTCTCTTTTTATAGCCACGATTTTCCCTTTAAGACTAATCCAAGTGTGTCTCACTTAGTTTAATCCGATGTTTGGTGATTAATGGTTTCAAGATTTTTCTTCTTCTTCTTTATCTTTGTCTTCTTCTTTTTCCTTAGATATTTCCTCTCATTTCTTCCTCTCTTTACCGATTTTCTTCCTTTCTTCTCTCTCATTTTTTTTAGAATATTCTTGCTGGAATAAGTCTCTTAAAATCAATTAATGGGTCTACCAAAATATTGCCACTTTATACTTTAGTCTCTAAAACTTTTAATCTTTATAATCGACCCTCCCATTTTTAGTCCGTAACTTCATAATTTTCCTTAATTTAGCCCTTATCCATGGAATTTTTCAAGGGTAATTTAAGTCCCTAAAGTTGCTTAATCATTTCAATCAAGTACTTAAATTTTTCATTTTTATGATTATGCCCCTAGGTTTTGCAATGTCGTCCCTAGATCAAAAGATAACCTTAACAATTAATATTTTCAACCTCTAATTCGTACTCTAATTAATTCATTTATCTTCCATAATAATTAGTTTTGCATTAATTTTACTCTTATCCATGCATAATATTTCAATCCTTACTTTAAATAAATATTCATACATTAATTAAATGAATAATTCTTACATATATAATTATTGTAATCCTTTAATTCATACTTTAATTCATTCATTCACTTTTTATTTAATTCATTTATCCTCCATAGTAATTATGATTACATTAATTTATTCTTTATTCAAACATAAAATCTATATTTCAAATAAATATTCATCTATTAATTAAATAAATTATTCTTACAAATATAATTGCTTTTAATGAGGTTTTTAGATCGAGGATATTACATTCTCCTCTCCTTATAAAAATTTCATCATCAAAATTTCTATCATGACCACCAATATCCTTCAATTATCATCAATCCTAAACATTAATGGTCCTAAACAATTGACAATGGAACTTAATGATTCTAAATCTATATTTATGAATCCTCTAATTCTTATCTATCTTTATAGTACAACATCCTCTTTTTTTTTAATCCTATTCACAAGAGTATGCACTAAATTATTCTCTTGTGAATCCTTTTTTCATAACTCAAAAGTATACATTAGACTATTTTCTTGACATACCAATTAGATCTTTCTCTTGACATGTCCTCCTTAAAATATCCAAGGATCTTCACCGGATCATTTTCTTAACACGCTAAGATTATTCATCAAATCATTCTCTTAGCATGTTCTTTTTCATTTGACACATGAGGGTATTCATTAGATCATTCCCATTACGTGTCTTGCAAAGAGTTTTCAATAAATCATTCTCTTAAATGCCTTTCCCTTGGATACCCCCTCCACATATAAGGCCTTGTATGCTTTACAAAAAGTATACACATTAGATCATTCTCTTTGCATTCCTTTCCTTTCTGTAGACATTAACCCATTTCTTTTCCTAAACATGAATTTTTTTTAGAAATTCATATTTAATTCTAAATAATGTAGTCCTTTTCCGAATATTTCAACAATAAAGTAGGATTTTTTTACATTATTTTCATTTCAAAAATAACTTAATTAATATATATTTCATTTAATTAGAAAATAATGAATGAATAGTAAAGCATTAAATCTTGATTTAATGCCATTATTTTTATAAAAATTCTATAGACTAGAAATTCGTTTAATAAATTCTATTAAACACTTAGTTAATTCATTTGGACTCATAATTAGAGTTTTGACCATTCAAAATATTTTTTGTACATATGGAACTTTGGGTCCAAATTAATTTAAACTAGCCTATTAAACTAATCCATTAAATTCATTTATTCATTACTCATTAAGTTCCATTTAATGCTTTGACCTTATTAACCTTTTTTGCCATACCATTTGAATTTCATACTTTTTATCATTAATTCTTTAATCACTAAATTAAGTAATCATCTACTTAAACCTCCATTTTACTTTTCTTTAGGCCATTCTAACCAATTAAATGTCCAATTAATTCATCAAGTTAACTAATGGAACAATACTTAACATAATACCTTTACTAAATATTGAAACCAAATCATTTATTATTACAAACCATATTTTCTTAACTAATCACCAATATACATAACTAGAAATTAAGTTAAACTAAGTTAAGTTTCCTCACTCATTTTATATAATAAGCACACATATGGCAAGTCTTCAATATGTCTCAATCACGGTCCTCATTCATCTATCTTTTCACCTATACCATAAGAAACAATGGTAAGTAATATCTAGTAAGTATAATCCATGCAATACATGTAATGCCTTTTATGCATGCAATGCGAGTGATGCATGTAAAAATCATTTTTGTCTCTTTTGAAATTCATTTTCTCTTCGAGTGCACCTTGTCGATTGTGTATATAATTATCCCTCTTTACAAATATGCAATTATGTAAACTTCACAAAAGCTTTAGGTACCTTCTCATAACATTTTCCTTTACATGCTAAGAGTATATACTAGATCATTCTCTAAGCGTGTCCTCATTTATCTTTACATGCTAAAAGTATACATTAGATTATTACCTTAGCATGTCCTTTTCATCAAGAGATGGTGATCATTTCTCTCCCATAACTTTAAAAAGTTACCTAACCATTCATTTTTGAAAACATTTCTTTTTTCTTTTCCTTTCATCAAAATCATGATTAAAACCTTTTTCTTGATTATGATGTACGGATATATTTAAATATAACTGCATGCATTAATATAAATCTCAACATGTATACTTTCAAACTTGAAGAATATGTAACATAAATAATATAGCAAATATATGTTCCATATAACTTAAGTATGCATGCAAACATGAATAAATAATGAACATAAATCATGCCTTACACACATCATGGTCGAATTGTTTAAGTGACATAACCAATTCATTTTTCACATGAATATAATACTTTTTCATTCCATTTTATGCCTATAAATCTCAAAATTAACTTCAATCTCAAGTTAGTTTTTCATTACTTTGTTTCTAATGCTTGGCCAAAATTAGGCCTTTGGAAGGACAACTTCTATTCCATCATTTTATCTTAAGTTTTCACCTCTAATCTCTTAACCTAACATATTTTTCATCATTTTAACATCAAGTAGGTTAAGTTTCTATTCAATCTAAACCTTCCATCTTGGCCAAATTTGTCCACAAGATGACCTAATGGCCATTCTTCCAAATCAACACCATAAATGTACTTAAAGCATTTCATCAAATACTTTGTTAGCATTAGGTTGTAAAACTACTAATTTATTCATGTTTTAGGGTGTTCAACCACCTTGTTCTAAGAACAAGAATAACATCAAAGCATATGAGCTTACACTAATTAATCATTCATATGTTAAAATTTGAACATTAAGAACACATATATATCATTACAACCATCCAATTTAAACAACATCATAGTATCTCCAATAATTCAACCATTAAATCCCAAGCAAATAAAGTTCAAATCAAAATTAATTACATGTTAAAATCACTAATTTCTTATGGTCTATTGAGGATTACACTTATCTCACTTGACGTTTGGGCGGTTCTCCTTTTTACTTTCCTAGTTTTCTTCCTTCTCTTCCTTCCCAAAAATTTTGACTCAAATACTATCTCTTCCTCCTCCTTTGTTTGATCTTTTAAACTAATTTTGATGTTTTTTTAGAGTGTTTCTAAGCTAACTAAGGTGGTTTGGAGTGATGGTTTGATGGTTTTCCTCTTGGTTGCTCGTAGATCTTTCTTTAAGGTTACTTGAGCATCTATGGCTTGTAACCCTTCTTCTATCTTCTTCCTCCTTTTTATAGCCATGGTTTTCCCTGTAATAATAAGCCAAGTGTGTCACACTTAGTTTAATCTTAAGCTTGATAATTAATGGCTTCAAGATTTTTCTTCTTCTCTTTTCTTAGATATTTTCTCTCTTTTCTTTGCCTACTTTCTTTCACTCTTTTCTCTCAAAATTTTCAGAATATTCTTGCTGTAATAAGTATCTTAAAATCAATTAATAGGTCCCTTAAAATATTATCACTTTACACTTTAGTTCCTAAACTTTTAATATTTGCAATAAGCCCTTTCAATTTCGAGTTCGTAACTCTACAATTTCTTTCAATTCAGCAATTATCCTTGGCCTTTTTAAGGATAATTTAAGTCCCTAAATTTTCTTAATCATTTCAATCAAGTACCTAAACTTCTAATTTTTGTGATTATGCCCCCGGGTTTTGCAATTCTATCCCTAGGTCAAAACATAACCATAACAATTAATATTGCCAACCTCTAATTTACATTTTAATTAATTTCTTTACCTTTCAATTAATTCATTTATCATTCATAATAATTAGATTTGCATTAATTTTATTCTTATCCATGCATAATTTTTCAATCTTTAATTTAAATAAATATTCATACATTAATTAAATAAATAATTCTTACCAATATAATTATTGTAATTTTTTAATTCATTCATTCACCTTCCGTTTAATTCATTTACTCGACCATAATATTTATGATTACATTAATTTATTCTTTATTCAAACATAATTTATCAATCCATATTTCAAATAAATATTCATCTATTAATTAAATAAACTATTTTTACAAACATAATTACTCTTAAGGAGGTTATTAGATCGAAGATATTACACTATCTATGTTGATTAAACATTTATTCTCATCTCTCATAGTACTTGATAATAAGAAGAGACACATGAACATTCAATGCCATAGGCAAATGTACTTTGCTATATATAATGCATTTCATGTCCTCCTAAAGTAAATGTTGTTTGATAATTAAGAAGAAAATGTCACAAACATCTTTTTAAGACAAATGACAGGAAATAGTCATATCCATAACCTATTCTCGTTTTTGTATCAATTTATTTAAGCCACAACAATGACACATCACAAAAACATCTTCTCAAAGTATGAAATTCACAAAGAAAGTGTACTGTAAATTAACCTATAATAATATTGAGAAACAACAATATATGAATACCCATGAAACAACCTTTGCTATTGTGATGCCTTATATCTTACATCGGTGGATTATGAAAAATTTGAATTAGATGAAAAGAATGCTAAACGAACCTATATGAAACAAAGAATTTCGCTTGGATACCGAAAACAATAGACTCAATTCAAGTATCACACTTGTAGATCTAAAGACCTGTTCGGTGGTGTCATTCTTAATTAGTTAGTATACCATCAACATATGATTAATTCTCGTTTTCCATAGCGTAAATTTTCTATCTATGTGGATACAATAAAAGACAAATTGTATACATATTTGAAATTTCTTAATCCGTAAAATCATAGATTAGTTTGCACAAAAGATTTTTGTTTCCCTAATTTATACATGTTAATAGGTCTGCTAAATTTCAAAAATTATGTGTTTTGATGTAATTTGCGCAGTCTTAAAGGAAGAGGATTCTTGTAACATTGATGTTTCTAGATGGGGTTAGTATCTTTAAGTGTGAAGTTAACAACTATATAGAAATAGTCAAGTTTACTTGGAAGGGACACCAGCTAAAGCTTCATATGCATACAATTGATTAATTTGTTGGTAAGGATTGCAAAGCATTACTCAAATCCAAAGTATTTTACAAATAATATATATATATATATATATCCTAGCAAAGTTAAATTGCTTAATTAATATTTCAAGCAAGCTCTAATTCTTTTTTATTTTATTTTATTTTTTCTTTAAGATGTAATGGTTTTAGCTCTAACTTTACCGAAACCTAGCGAGTTCTCAAGGTATGCGAGCATATAAGACCTTCGCAGTTAGAATGTTCCGAATGCATAGTCTCATTTTATTTTTAAATCGAATAGTTAGTTCCAATAAAATCCAAGAAAGAAGGGAAAAGAACAAAACATCCTCTAAAGCCGATCACTTGGTTGTAAGTTCCATTACGACTTGAAAAATTCTCTCTTTTATTTTATTTTATTGGTTTCATTCTTTGTTTATAATGCTTTGACCAATACTTCGAGCAATGAAAATATTCCTGCTTGATAAAAGAGAATCACCACCGTCCATATTTCATTCTTCCAATATGTGATTTCTATGAAATCAACTTCGCTAATGTTGAATATAAAAAAAGCCTTTGTTTTAGGTAAATTTCTGTTGTTAAATTTTGAGAAAACTTTTAGTAATAGCACCCAAAAAAAGCATATATAAAGCATTGTTTTAGCTCAATTTGTGTACTATGATTTTAACGCAGTATTGGTAGTTTCTTCTAGAGTAGTATAAAATTTCTCTTGTAGGGTAATTAGCATTCTTTCTTTCTTCTTCAAGAATTGAAAAAAAAAATTTCTTTAGATCCCAATAAATAAATAATAATAATAAAATCATACAATTGAGGAAGACAAACACACGTAGAAAAGATATATATATATATATATATATATATATATATCCGTACATTAAAGGTACTATGTTTCTTGGATACCAAAAGATACAGCAAAAGAACTGAAGCTTACATCTTTTATTTGTACTGGTCATACACCGTCTTATATATTGCTGACATCAATCGTTCTCAGTCCCCCAAAGTTTGCCATGGAGTTGTAGTTCTGCAAAAATTGAGGAAATTGTATCAATTATGACTTGAATTTGAGAAAGTATTATGTTTTCATAACAAACCTGCAGAAGGATTCATATTGGTAATAGCGCGGAAGCTGGAATGCGCAGTTGCACTGCTAATGTCCCAATTTTGGGCTAAATTAGGTAAGTTGATGCTGCTGCCGCTGCTGTAGTTGCACCTTGCATCTTTTAACATTAGAAGGTTTTTCTGATAACCCATTGTTGCAGATGGCCTAAACTTCCTCCTGATCACTATCGATTCTTCGATGACGTTTCCTTTAGGCGATTGATTGGCAAATGAGTAGTGGGAGCTTGGACCTTCAACTTGATCAGGACCTTCAATTTGTTGGTGCAAGGACCTTGGCTGGTTCAAGCAACTAGGGCTAGAGTCGGGACATTTTTTTGGCCCATGGAGCCTTCTAGTGTACATTTTCACTCTAGTCCTTTCCCTTGCTCTTTCTCTAGCCTTTTCCCTTGATTCTTTAGCAAGAAGATTGACTGCTGTGTTTTGCAACTTCTTCATCCTATTTTTCTCATCAGAAAGACCAGCTAGTGACTCACTCTTTGAAATTACTTTCTCCTCTAGGTCACCAGTTTCAGAAACAACTTCACAATTCTGTGATAGTTCTTTAATGGCTTTTTTTGATTTAGTGAGCAGCCAGTCTAGGGTCTTACTTGCTTTATCAAACCCTAAGAAGTCCTGGAGATCAAAGAACTTACGGGCGATTTCAATAGATAATCTCACTCTCCTATCTCTCAAGCCTTGAGATGTGTAGATTTTACTGTGCCTATCTTTCTTCACAGATCCTTTTCCAGCAAGAATATGAGAAGGGCTGTGTTGTTCTCCATTGAGAGCATGAACATGTTGTTTAGACATCATGGCGTTGCTTGAAGCTGCCATGTTCAGCTCGGTCTTAGTGGCTGGTATTGGGATGGTTGCGATTAAAGGAATTGTGAGTGGGTTGTGGTGGTGGTAAAAGAAAATATCACTAGTTTCATGGTCAGTAATGTAAGGAGAGGGGTTGGAAGGAGAAGAGGAAAGGTTTGGAAAAGGATTGGTAGCACTATTGGTGGAAGAGAACATTTGCTTCTTACAAAGGAAAAAAGTTTGATATCAAAAAAGGAAACTGCTTGCGGTTGCCATCTAGAAAATCTCCACCCATTTAATCTTTTTCAGATTCACTTCTTTGCAAACAAGGACAGAATAAAGCTTGTTGAAAGACGTTCATTGTTATAAGACTGAGAATGAAGGAGTAATTAATTGTTAAATGTTAGGGATAAAAGGGTTTATGGCGTCTCTCTCTCTCTCTCTTAAACTTTAGGGCAAAAGAAAGGAGAGAAACAATCCGTGCAGAACTGGATGGGAAACACATGACATAGTTTTGTGGCTCTTAATGTGGGAGCAGTAAATGATGGTAGGGACTGATGGCAATCTTTCCAACTTTTTTGGCTCAGTATTTGACTAGGGTTATAGCTAGGTTATCTAGGTTTCCAAATATACGTAGAGACAGTGAAAATGAGTCTAGGGCTGTTAGTTTTCAGATGCGAATATGGTAATAGTTAGCTACTAGCTTGCTTTACGTGCATTGCATTGCTGCTAAATGAGTTACATAGCCTTCTTGTATTTAACAACTTACGATAAAGAGTTTTAACAATTTTTTAATAGTAATACGGTTTAAAACTTATATATATATATATATTTTAAAGCTTTTATTTAAATTTGTTTTATCAGGATGAAAAGTAAATGATATCACTTTTTATAGACAATAATAAGAAAATATACAAAAGATGACTGCAATAAAAAAAAGCATTTACTCCAATTATGTTTTATGTATATTAGATTAAATTATTACACAAATTCTAAATTTTTGGGATGAAAGAAGAAAATAATTTTTTCTTGCTAATTTACTCTAATATAAGAACATTCTAATTATTACACAAATTCACAATATACAAAAATTTATGTAAATAAACAGACATACTAATTTATTCTAATAATGTATTAAAATTAAATCAAAGTAAGATCTCATAACATATATCAAAAAAAATAAATTTACAAAAAAGCCAAATAAGGATCTTATCTACAATAAAACTACATTTAGATGAATATTTGATATAAAAAACTATAAAATCTTTTCACTTACACCTAAATATAACCAATTTCTTGTAATTAAAAAAAGACTAATTATTCGCAAGATAAATAAATTATTTGAACAAATAAAGATGTTAATTTACTCCAATAATATATTAAAATCAAATCAAAGAGTGTATTTTCAATAATTTAATAAATTAATTTAAAGAAAATTAACATACAACAATAAAAATAAGTACAATAAGAGTAATTTTAAACTTTTAAACAACAAAATATAAGTATAATATGAGGACTGAAATAAAAAAAAAAAGTAAAAAAGAGTTTGCAGCATACAAGAAAAAAAATCACATATAATAAAACTCTAGTGACCGGTTAAGATTAAAAAAAAAAAAAAAAAGGGGTTTAGGATATGGCGAAACTATATTTAGTTTTAGTCAAAACTTATAAAAAAAATTTCACTCACACTCCTAAATATAATTAATTTCTCCAAAAAAAAAATATTTATTTCTAAGATACAAAAAAATTATTTAAATAAAAAGACATATTAATCTACTCCAATAATGTATTAAAATCAAATCCATAAGCTTATTTTTAAATAATTAATTGAATAAAATATTTTTTAAAAATAAAATACAGCAATAAAAATAATTTTAAACTTTAAAGAAAAAAAAGAGTATAATTTAAGGATTAAAAAAAAAAAAAAAACTCTATAGCATGGAAGGACAAAATCACACGATAAAACTTGAAGGATCAAAATAGAGATAAGCTCACAAAACAAGAACCAAAACGACATGAAATTCCCAAAAGCTAGGGAAAAACAAAAGACTGTAACTATAATAGTGCTATATATATATATATATATATATATATATATAGAGAGAGAGAGAGAGAGAGAGAGAGAGAGAGAGAGAGAGAGAGAGAGAGAGAGAGTAGATGATGAAGTAAATTATAAATTAGTCCATTTTGTTTGAAGTTATAAAAATGAATTATTTAATTTTTTTATATTTTAATTTCATTAATAACTTAGTTATTTTATTAATTTTTTTTGCTAGATTAGTGTTTTCATTCTTAAATTATTCTTCTTTTGAAGCATTATTTTTTTTCTTCATCTCCAAAAAAAAAAAAAAAAAAAGACAACTTAAGAATAAAAATTATTAATTTAATAAAAAATTGATGAAAAAATTAAGTTATTGGCGTAATTAAAATATAAAAAATTAAATAAATAATTAAAAAAACTAATTAATTCATTTGCTAAACGATAATGATTGATTTATAATTGACTCGTAGAGGAGGGTAAAAGCATACAGAGAGGACAAACTAGTGATATAAGCAACTAAATTGCAGGTACTCGATACTAATAGAGTTGTAGTGATGAAGCTACCGTCTCTTCAATCGACCACCATAAATGTCAAGCTCTTCTTCTTTCTCTTTCCCTTAGATCGAAGTTGAGAAACATTTTTCTAGGGTTTATTGTCTCTTTTTTTGTTGTATTAGTACGGCCAATTTACTAACCATCAATATCAATAACTAATTGCTTAACTCGTTTTAATGGTTTTTCTAGTTGAAAAGGCTCCGAGTTTGAACATTTTTCTCATTAAAAAAAAAATAATTTACAAGCCTTTCTTCTGAAAATTTCAGGAAAGAAAAAGAACGAATTACAATCCCCATCTTGATTCTCTCTTATGAAACTAGGTTGATTTTATTAATTAATGAGTTCCCTGCTTGATTAACCTTAACAATCCCTTCCGTTTAAAAAATCACTAGTCAATTACCCATGTAATATTAAAAAATAATAACATATAGATTTAATAAATCAATAGGTTAGCAATACTACTTCTAGTTAATGCGCGCGTGTGTATATATATATATATATATATAGTTTATTATTATTATTATTAAGTAGATTCCAAATAGGTTACTAATAATTCATAAATTTGGTTGCTATTAAGATATAATTCAATTGGTTTTTAATCAAATATGGATTTCTTATTAATTTTTATATTAGATAAATCCCCATAAACTTTAGGAAGAAAAAATCTTTAAAGCTTATTAAAAAACTTGGGATTAATATACATAGATACCTTTGCTTGAAAATTACAAGTCATACATCCTCTATTCATTCCTCCATAGATTCATGCCCATGTTTCCCGCTGATGCTCCTACCATCATCTTTTTCGGCCTGTCCTTGCACTACAGCTTTCCATTTGCACTCTCCCTTTCTTTCTCTCTCTCCGTCTCTCTCTTCGGGCACGGAGTAGTTCTAATGTTGCTTTCAAAGACAGGAAGTGCTGTACGAAAAGCTGGTTAAGGAGGCCAACGTGAGTGTCTGACCCATCAAAAAAACTTATAACTGATAATGTTCTCTTTCAAGAATGACAGGTTTCTCGTACCAAAATTATAGGTTAAAATTTTAACAAATTAATATTTGTGAAAAACCTTGTGTGAATTAAAAAAATAAAAATAAAAAAGAAATTAAGTACCGAAACCCATGAACCAATTTTACATTGACTTGGCATCTAATGAATGCGACCGTTACATATATATTTACAAACTCCTACTCGTAGATGCCTATGATACTTGGAACTTAAAACTCATTTGGCCTATGAATTGTACTCTACTACCACCTCCATTTTTTCTGTGTACCTCTTCTGCTTTTTTCCTATGTATAAATTAATTATTATGATGGATACACTCATCCAAGATGGGATCATATATAAGTCATAGAAGTAAGGATATAAACTAGCTAAAACCTAGTTTCAAACCAGATAAATAAATAATGCTAAAAGAAAGGCAACAAAAAAAAAAAAAAGAAAAAAAGAAAAAAAGGGCAGGTACCTTTTTTTTGAATTCCAAAATATGGTAAACTCCTATATTGCTTATATATAAATTAGCGTGGGCTTTTTTACAATTTATCTTCCGAAAGAAATGCAATTTATTTTATCAATATTTCTAATTAAGAACAACTCTTTTATTTTTCTTTATTTAAATAATATTTTCATATAAATAATGAACTAAATTGAAGGTTGAATTGTTTTAATAGATTAAGAGAAGAATATAAAGTTTGATTATAAGAGAGGATATCGGAGAATGATTTTTTCTTTTTTTTAATTCAACGATGAAGTTATTTTTATATTAGTTTACAAATAAATTAAATCTACATTCTCACTAAAAGAAATCCTATAAATACATCTTTCTTGTTGGTTTGATGCATTTAATTAGAAGAAAATAAAATCTTAGTTTGTAGCCTATATTGTTTTCTTGCCTTCTAGGTTCTCCTCTTATTGTTTTCATGCTTGCTTATATAAAAGACGAACAAAACAAAACAAAATTTAGTTTGTAGTCTATGTTGTTTTCTAGCCTTTTAGGTTCTCCTCTTCCTACACTACAAGAAAACACAAAATTAGCGACGGTATAGATTGTCGCTAATTCTTTAAAACCATCACTAAATAAAATTAGTGACATTTTTATGATGGTTTTGATACCATCGGCAAAATGCTTGTTGTTAATTTTTAGCGACGGTTTTTTAAGTCAGTTGCTAGTTTAGCTACAAAAAAAAATCCATCGCTAATTTTAATTAAAAAAACCATCGTAATTTTTTAGAAAACCCACAAATAATATTGGAACAATTAGTGAATGATTTTTATTAAATCATCGCTAAAACCATTGCAAATTAGTAACGGTTTTTCAAATTGGTCGCTAACATTTTGTTTTTAGTGATGATTTTAATTTTTTTACCTAAATTTTAATTATTTTAAATTAACCTACTCCATTTTAAAAACAAAAAATAACCCTATACATAATATTTTTAAATGTTACCAAATTATTATAATATATAAAATTTAATAAAATTTAATATATATTAAAATATTTAATTATGAATAAAGTTTAAAGTTTATTATTATTACATGAAAAAGAAAATATAAAATTTATGAACGATCGGTAGGGTCGTCAATCGGAGGTTCGGTGAAATCGTCAATCAAAGACTCGATGGATAAACCACCTTACCGCATATTAAGCAAATTTTGCTGCATATGCCTTATCATCTCCATATTAAGCTACTCTAGATTAAAAATTAAAAAAATGTTCTTAGTTACATAAAGAACATAGATGGATAAGATAGAATGGTAAAAGGATAAGAAATTGAAAATAGAAAAGGAAAAGAAACAAGAAAGCAAAGAGGAATATGACAAGATGAGATGTGATGTTTTGCTGAATCTCAACAAAGGAGTAATCAAACATCTCTTTATGTCCCAATTTTCTAGAGTAAATTATAAATTAGTCCCTACTATTTTGAGAAATGAAGTAATTAATCTTTCTTGTTTTAAAAACTGATCTTTTAGTTTTTTATATTTCAATTTTATCAATAATTTAGGCATTTCGTTAATTTTCTATTAGGTTAATGATTTTTTTTTCTCAAATTGTATTTTTGATACTTTATTTCTCTCATTTATCCACTTTCTTTCTGTCTCCTTAATAAATTAAAAAAAAAGCAATTTAAGAATAAAAATAACTAATTTATTATAAAATTAATGAAAAATTAAGTTATTGAATGAATTAAAAAGCGATGAAATAAATAAATAATTTTTGAAAAAAAAAAAGAGATTCATTAATTTATTTTTTAAAACAAGAGGGACTAATTTATAATTTACTTCAAATTTCTCGCATGATTGACATATAGTAATGTGGAATCAAATAACATGTTCTAGAAGAAAAGAGTGAACATTGAACAAAACAAAAGTCGAAAAGTTCTGGAAATCCTTTTGTTTTCATAAACCTTAGCTAAATTCCTTAGTGATTGATTCCATTAATTTCATCACGCCAAAAAAATAAAATTAAAAAAAAAGATTTTTTTTTTAATTATCAACTAAATTATTAGCCACAATATTATAAATATCTTTTTAATTGTGTGATAATAATTTTTTTTTTTGGAAACACATTAGATTATATTACTTAAACAAGGAAAAAAATTAGCTATCGTAAAATACTATTTTGTTTTATTTTTTCCATATAATTATTGTTTTGGCGTAGACCTTAATTAACTTCCCTCACTTTGCGTTCAGAGGCAAGACAAGTAGTATATTCTGAAAAATTTCCTCGTGTCAAGTTTCTTAACTTGGTATTTTTTTTAAAAAAATATATATTATCATCAATTAAAAAGATTAATGGTTACAAAAATCTCTTTACTCTTTTTTTTTTTTTTTGGTATTTATCATATCTTTCTACTTTTTTTGTATTAAATTCATCCATTTATGTTTGGTTTTATACTAATGCTATTAATTTGTAAAAATATTAAATATTTTATTTTTTCACAATTTAAAATAATTTTAGTAACATGTAAATCACTAATTTAACAATTAAATAATTTATTAATAAAACTAACACCTATTCAATTTCTTAAGAACAATTTAATTATTTAAATACCAACAATTTCACTTAATTTAAATAACAACTAAATGAAATTTATTTAAAATATAATTTATTGAACTAACACTTAAATAATTTAGTAAATTAAAAATTAAATTAATTAACAAATAAAAAATATTTATATTAACAAAATAATTTAAATTAAACTAATTAGTTTAACTAATTAACAAAATAAAATTATATAAAATTAAATAAACTAACTAACAATTAAATAAGAAAATATTTATAACCAAATAAAATTTATTTCAAACATAATTCATTAAAATAACGCTTAATTAATTATGTAAACATAAAATTAAATAAATTAACAAATAAGAAATATTGATGTTAACAAAATAATTTAAACTAAATAACACTAACCAACTAATCACTTATTTAACAACAATTAACAACTAAACTTTTTAAATACCAGCAAATAAACTTAATTTCATTAAAAACTATATAAATCAAAATTATTTAACACATATTTTATTAACGAAACACTTTAAAAATTATTTAAACAATAAATTAAATTAATGAACAATGACAATAATCAATTAAAATTACTAAAAATTAACTAATAAATAATTAACACCAATAATAAATAATAATTAACAAAAAATAATTCAAAAATTAAATTATTCAAAAATTTGAAAAAAAATTATACCCAAATTAAGAGGAGTTGTTGCCAAGCTACAAGGAGGAGTAGGCTAGCCAGCGAAGGAGTCATTATTGTTGTGGAGAAAAGGATTGAAGGGAAAAGGAGGGGAAAGGAAATAAAGAAGAAGAAAAGGGAGGAGGAGAGGGGAAGAGATGGAGGGAAAGAAGAAAAGAAGAGAAAAAGGAGGAGGAGAGGGGAAGAGTTCTAGTTGCTAGAAAAAAATAGGGAGAGAGGGTTTGTTGGAAAAGTGAGGAAGGAGGAGAGAAAATTGGAAAAAAAAACGATTAGAATGTATTTTTAGGGATTTAAGTTTTAGCAACGTTTTAAGCCGTTGTTAATTGAAGCCGTTGCTAATTGAAAAATTCAATTTCCCCCAAACTATCCAAAATTAGTGACGGTTTTACTAAACCGTCACTAATTTTGCTCTATTTACGATCGTTTTCTCCCAAAAAATATCACAAACAATTGTCAATTTTTTTTTTTTAATTTAGATGGTTTAGCGACGGTTTGGGTAGACCGTCACTAATCAATATCGTTTTGAAAGGAAATTTAGCAATGGTTTAACTAAACTATCGCTAAATTTCCTTTAATTTAGAAATTAGCACCGGTTTAGTTAAACTCGTCGCTAATTTAGAAAATGGTTTAGCAATCGATTCATAAAACCATTGCTAAAATCTGTCATTTTTAATTGATTTAGCAATGGTTTTTTGAATAGTCACTAATTTTCTTTTTTAAATCTTGATTTGCTACGGTTCTATTAAAACCCATCATAAAAATTGCTTTTTTGCTATGGTTTTTTAGACCCTCGAAAAAAAACCATCGCTATTTTTGATTTTTTTAGTAGTGTTATATTTATGCTTATTTACAAATATATAACAAACAAACAAAATAAATAAATAAAAAATCTTAGCTCGTTGGAAAAAATAAAAATAAAACTATCCTTCTTTATCAATTAACAAAATAATTTAAGTGAGGGTAAAATCATAAGTTGACTAAACTCTCCTCCACTTTCACGGCTTCTATCTTTAATGGCTTCATTGTAATGCCCGTCACTAGAGATGTCTTACCTAAAAAGTCACAACTAGACAAATCGTTGCTAAAACATATATTCTTTCGTTATTCTTAAATATTGCTCTTAATTTAATCTAATTCATTATTAGACATATCAATTAAAGCATGTCATTAATAATATAACCACATGATCATTTGATTAACATAGTAAACATTTTGTTAAAATTTTATCCATACTATATCTCAACGTCATTACCCTAATTTATCACTAAATTCTAAAACCATCATTCATCAAAGTTCAACATTCATAAATAACTTCAACATATTGTTTATATTCAATTAGTAAGCAATAATTCTCAACATTCATAAACTTAACATTCTTACATCTAATATTCATAAAAAAAAATTTATAAACCTTAAGTATTGATACATAAAATATATATATTTATTAAAACATAGCACATTCTTCATTGCTTTAAGACCATTAAAGGCAATCACATGAGTCACTAGTCACCAAGAGCAGTACCAACATCTTCAACATTTGCATATGTATCTACAACATAGAAAGGATGTGAGATAAAAATATCTCAACAAGTGCAACCTCCATAGTTTTATATGAAAATTCTTATTAAATCAATACCTTTTAAATTTCTTGACGTTATCTAGGCTCACTAAAAGATGGCAACCTAGTATACCATAGCCTTTAAGTTTGACTTTCTCTCCATGGGTGAGTCACCTCATTATGATCACCAGGCTAATAAGGTTTTGTCTCAATGAAAACATGCAATCACATTAACTTTAATATTTAACAATTTAGCCTCAACGTTCAAACCCTTTATCCTTTTTATTGCTTTATTTTATCTATTTATTTTATAATTTTTTTTTATTATTTTTTTTTACAAATTTTAATTTACATGCACACATTTATTTTTATGTTTATTTTTGTTTTTGTTGTTGTTCTTGTTACTCTTACTCCTACTCCTACTCATACTCCTTCTACTACTTCTACTACTACTACTACTTTTATTATCATCATCATCATCATCATCATCATTATTATTAGTTTTGGTCCCGCTAAAATGTCTAAATTTTTAGTATAATTTATCCTTTATTTTATCAAAAAAATCAATGAAAGAGAGAGAGATGAAAAAAATAAAAATTAGGTTAATTTCTTTTTTCTTTATTTTTTCATAAAAAATGAGAATACAAAGAGAGAGAGAGAGAGAGAGAGAGAGAGAGAGAGAGAGGAAAATACAAAAAAATATGGTTAATTGTTTTGAAAATACGCTTTAGATAGCAATTAAACAAAATTAAAAGAACATAAACCGAAATCAAAGCATGTAAGGATGCAAATAAAAGAATAGAAACTAAAATCAAAGAACGTGAGGGTGTAATTGAACAAATAAAAAAAAAAAAACCAAAATCAAGGATGCAACGGTTTGATTATAAGAATTTGAGTGAACAATTGACCAAAATTATGTGTTCAAGGGGTTTAATTGAAGAAAAATTAAAACATGTGAGGATGGTAATTAAAAGGAGGAGTGAATGATAGGATCAATTCAAAATTTTTTATGAACGACTTATCTTTCATTCCAATAGCAAACCATATTCCCTTGTCAAGACTCGTTCATAGTCTTATACCCAAAGAAGACAAGCAAAGATTAGACGAGTTCCTGGTTGGCATTTGTACCAGTCAAGAAATATACTTGCAGCAAAATGTCACTCATAACCTACACACACATAACAACAACAAAATTTCCTCATTTTTAATTGTCTTTCACAATTGCTAGGGATAGTTATCCAAAAGGATGAAACACAAGAATGAAACCTCCCTTAGATAAAACAAGGGAGGAGTGTCTCCTACATGGAGAGAAATAGAGGGCCGGATGTAATGGGATTAATCCAAAGGATGAGGATGTAGGGTGATTGGAAATAATTAGAAGATGAGTTCTTTCAATAAAAAAAAAAAAAGGAAATGGAAGTTCTGGTTTTGAAAGAGAAAAATAAATAAAGCTTTAGGAACTCTCATCAAATTCTTGTATTCAATTAAAAAAAAAACCCAAAAAATGAAAAGGGAGAGGAAGAGAGATTGATACCCAAAGAAAACCTAAATAATACCTTATTTTGGAGTCTTTGAAAATAGAGGGAGTTTTAAAGGAGGAAACATCACTATACCCATTCTTTATTTCAAACTCAATTTCATACTCGCCATTACTAAATCGAGTTTACAAAGTAACCTCTTCACCCTTATTTTTTATATTTTTGTTAGTGCTATCAAGTATAATTTTGGATGTCTTTTGAATTGGCTATGAAAACTAAATGACAATGACTTTGTCATTGATATCATTAAAGTGTTAGTGTAGATACTCAAGATCTAATCTATTTTGATAGTTTAGGTATTGTATCATTGCATATTTATTAACAAAGAAATCTTTCTATTAATGTACATTATTTATAACTTGAATGAATTAGATAGAAGTTCATATGATGTTCAAAAATTTGATGATTGATTAATAGATAAGAGAAAAATACCAATATAGTTAAATAAAATCATTAAATATCCTAAGTCATATCATTGTCAATATTAGATATTGATATTATGTGATAAGACTTGTATGCTATCATCATGTTATAGGATAGTCCTAAGAGATCTAACACCCACTAGCATGGTGATGCCTAAGTAAGCACACGGATGAATAATGCTAAAAAATATATCATTAGACATAACTCACCATGAGCAATCATGTGGTATAGTTTATGAGAATCTCATACAAGATGGGTATAACTAGTTATTTGACTTAAAGTTATCTCATTATAAGATTGATATGTTTTGACATTCGTTACGATAGGCTCAATAAAAAGCTATATGTAGACGATTCATTGGATACATCGAGAATCCAAAGGAGATAGATGGATAACTAAGATAGAACATGTCATTTGTTATATGTTAAAGGAGTTATCATATTGCACTCCTATGAATGTCTACTTAAGAATCTATTACCATAGTAGAGGTATACTAATAGAGCATGATTGGATTACTTGAAATCTAAAACATTCAAAGATCGAAGAAAACTTGTATGATTATAATCAAACAAATAATACACCAAGTTTGAGATCACACTATGATAAATTGACATGAGGACTAAATTGCATGGAAACTATACTCATAAAATGTTGTTACGGATTAACTAACCCTTCTTAATAATTAGGCAATCATGATGTCTTGTTAGAGGCCAATCTTGATTTATGTATCAAGAGATAAAAGAATTATCTTTTACTTCTTGATACATTGCTAATATATCTAGAAGCCTATTGAGTTACACGCATAAACTTGACACCGAATCACATAAAAACAAGCGAAGAATTATGAAAGAAAATGAGAATTAAAATAAATGATTTCAATTCTTTAAGCACTAAAAGAATTTTAAAGACAATTTCCTTAATTAGATTTCCTGTAATTTAGGAAATAGTTTCATTAATTGAGTTTCCAAAAATATTAGGACATAGTTTCCTAAATTAGGTTTCTTAATCCGATAGGGGTAATTTGGGAAACAATATTTTAAATTGAGCCTCCTTAAAATACTTGACCTAACTTATTTGTATGGTCCATTTAGTTGTTGAGTCATCAAGCTAAAGATGTTAGACTAATAAGCTTAAGTGAAAGCCTATAAAAGTTATTTTCGAGTGAAGTGAAATTTTGAGATTTTTTTTTAAAAGTTCATTAAATGTAATACGGGGTTTATAAATACAATAAGATGCATCAAGCCATACAACTCATAAGAGAGAGCTTTGGCCAAAAATTTCCCTTACAAAAAGAAAGGTGTGCAATTTCGCCTATAGAAATAAAAGTTCGTAATTTTCCTTATAGAAAGAAATTAGTGTACAATTTTTATAGTAGAAGGAAATTAGAGCTAGCACTCTTGTTCTTCTATCGCTTCCATTTAGTGGTGTCTAAGTTATATGAATTTTCACTAGATATCGGATATTTGGATGGTTCAATCTGTTATTTTATTACTACACTTGGAGATGCAATGATCTAAATGATCTCTTAATATAATTGTATGATTCAACAGGTGATCTTGGGAGTTCGGATGGAGAAAAAAATTTATTATTTATTTTTCTCCTTCATATGATGTTTTCCCCTTAACTAGTTGAAGGATCATGCATGCTATAGAGGTGCAAAATAAATAAAAAAATTTCCTCCATCTAAGGGCCTAAGATCAAGGCGTTAATCTACTAACTATAAATGTATGAATTTAAAACAAGGAACAAGGATTACCTCATGTAACGCATATCTAAATTCCTTTTCGGAAAAGTTGTCTAGGCATCTAGCCTCTATTGATGATCTAAGCGATCCAAATATCCATAAAGAAATACTCAAAATTGGTAGGGTGCTAGCTCCACTTTTTTTGATTTAGTGTTTTCTCTAGAAATCAATCCTAGGTAATTTTGTAACAACCTTAAAAGAGAAGAAATGAGTTTAGCTTGCTAAGGTTTTTAGAGAAAAATATTTTTCCTTTTTTTTTTCTTGGCCATGTGCACTATGTTTATTTTTAGGGTTGGTCAAAATTTTTCTTTCCCTCTTTTCTTTCTTTTTTTTGCCCAAAACTTTCTTTCTCACTTGCATTAGAGCCAACCGACCACATCCCTTAATATTGACGATTGAGTAAGGGTCTCATGTTTTAGCTCGTGATAAAGGCTTAGTCAAGGAGTTTGCTATGTTATCATCGGTGTGGATTTTATCTATCCTTATGTCACCGCAGCTCGATAATCTCTCTAATCGGATGGTAGCATCGCAATACATGCTTGGACTTTTGATGAGACCTCGATTCCTTAGCTTGTGTTACGACTCCATTGTTATCATACTATAATACTAGTAGATCAATAACGTTAGGAGCCACTTATAGTTCGGACAAAAAATTATGAATTCAAACGACCTCCTTAGCTACTTCTTTGGCCGTAATATATTCAACCTCGATTGTTGAGTCGATCATTGTTTCTTGCTTGGAACTTTTCCAACTAACAACTCTATTGTTCAACTGAAAAATAAATCCCGACTATGATTTAAAGTCATCATGGTTAGATTGAAAAATAACATATGCGAACCCTTTAACCACTAATTGATCTCCTTCATATAATAGGAAGTCATTCTTAGTTCTTCATAAGTACTTTAGAATGCTTTTTATGGTAATTCAATATCTTTCACCCAAATCGACTTGATATCTACTACATATACTCAAAACATATAAGACATCAAACTACGAACATAATACAACGATACATGATAGATCCTATGGCCGACACATAGGGAATGTGACTCGCCCTTGGAAAGTTTTATGCCATGTAAGATTGGAATAAGTCTTCTCTTGGATTCTTCCATACTAAACCTCTTTAGTATTTTATCAATATACGTACTTTGGAAGAGACCTAACATTTTTTATGATTTATCTCTATAAATCATGATTCCTAGAATGTATACTCGCCCCTCTCATGTCTTTCATGGAGAAATTCTTAGATAACCAATCTTTTATAGATTGCAACATAGTGGTATTGTTGCTAATAAGTAAAATATCATCTACATATAGTACAATAAATACAATTGAGCTCCTATTAACCTTCTTATATATACAAGGTTTGTCTTCATTTTCCGAAAAATCAAAATCTTTGATTATTTCATTAAAATATTGATTCTAACTCCTAGATGCTTGCTTAAGTCCATAAATGGACCTTTGTAATTTGCAAATCTTATTTGCATGTCCTTTGTTGATAAAACCATCGGACTATGTCATATACACATTCTCATTTAATTTTCCATTAAGGAAAGCAGCTTTTGACATCCATTTGCCATATCTCATAATCGTCATATGTGATAATTACAAGCATAATTCGAATGGATTTAACCATTGCAATTGTTGAGAAAGTTTCACCATAATCAACATCTTGCTTTTGACGATATCCTTTAGCCATCAATTTGGCTTTATATGTATGTAAATACCCATCTATGTTGATCTTTCTTTTGAAGATCCACTTACACCCAATAGGCTTAACACCTTCAAGGAGATCAACCAAAGTCCATACTTGGTTACTCGTATGTGGATTTCATTTCAAATTTCATGGCCTCATGTCATTTTCTAGAATCAATGTCTAACATTACTTCTTGATATGTATTAGGTTCATCATCTCATATGACGAGACACATCTCCATGTGTTGAGACTAGAAGGCCATATCCTTTTGAATCTTAACGAATCCTCTTAGACCTATAAAGTTCTTGTATATTGGTTTGTGGGGCGATTACAATACTTTATAACTTTTGTACTTGGGGTTCCTTTAGTGAAGTGTCAATTTATAAGTCTTCTTGAACCTCTTCGAGTTAAACTGTCGTAACACTAGTCCTAGCATTTATGAATTCCTTCTTAAGAAATATAGCATGCCTAGCAATGAACATTTTTTGTTCTTGTGGTTGATAAAATTAAAATCCATTTGTTTCTTTTGTATATCCCATAAATTTATACTTTATTGGTTTAGGCTCAAGTTTGTCTCTATTTAAACATTTGACATATACTTCACGACCTCTAAATCTTAAAGAAAGAAAAATTTGCTTTCTTTCCTTTCTATATCTAATATGGAGTCCGATCAACAAACTTTGTTGGAACCTTGTTCAAAATAAATATCATGGTAAGAAATGCATATCACCAAAATGATATTGAGATATTAGTTTAACTCATCATGGATCGGACCTTGTCTAATAGTGTCCTATTTCTTCTTTCGGACATACCATTCATTTGTCATGTTCTAGGTGGGTTCATTGTGAGAGAATCCTATTCTCTTTTAAATGATCTAAAAATTCAATGCTTAAGTATCCTTTACCACGATTTAATCAAAGTGCTTTAATACTTTTGATAGTTTGTTTCTTGACTTCAAACCTCAATTCTTTAAACTTTTCAAAGGCTTTAGATTTGTGTCACATGAGATACACATAACCAAAACGTGGTTTATCATCGATAAAGGCTATGAAATAATCATATCCTCCTCTAGCTTGGGTGGACATGGGCCCACGTACATAACATGTATGAGGCCTAACAAATCAGTAACTTTTTCACTTTTCCACTAAGAGGAGATTTTGTCATTTTTCCAAGCAAATAAGATTCATAGACATTATAAGATTCATAATCAAATGATTCTAAATATCCATTTTTATATAACTTGGATATACAATATTCGTTTATATTTTCCGATCGACAATGCCATAGATATGTTTTGTTTATATCATTAGTTTTGAGTCTTTTTACATTTAAATCATTAGAGTCCATATTCTAATATCTTCCACTCACTTATGATGTTACACATACACACTATCACTTCAAGACTCTAAAAAGTATAATATCACTAAGACATCTCATAGTAGTTCATACTAATCTATAAGCCATGAGATCAACATACTAACAAAACTTAAGAACCTAATGCCACATATCCGTTAGGAATATATGATGACTCTTTTCATACAAAACACTATATAAAGTAAGTATGCAAATACCCCGGACTCACCATGATGTATGAAGTATCTCATGATCTCATGATCTCTTTTTTTGCTAACATAACCAATCGACCAATGAGTACATCTAAATGCAACATCAAAGTTGTCTTACCCTTTTTATAAGAATTCTAATTTCTAGCTTATTTGCTTTGCTAGGTTGAATCAATCATGACCTATTAATGGCATAGTAAGCTAGGTAGCACAAAGTTAAAAGATTGAGAACCACTCAAAAGTTATTGGGTATTATTGAGATTTCTTAATCTCAAGGCTCATACTTGTAAAGTAGAGATCAAAACTTTCATTAAGCCTCGTTTGATTGATTTTTAGCATAAGTTTTATGAAACTCTTGTTACTGTAGTAACTCCTTTTTCCATAGAGTGTATGCCTTTGTTACAATATTGTACAAATAATGGTTCAAAAATACTTTATGTCTAACTTGAATCCACCACTCTACTTTTCTCAATAAGATTCTATCCGACTTTAAAATAGATAATGTATACATTTAGATATGTATACCCGAGGTCGATTATCACCTCACTCTAACACAAAGTTAAAGTATCAGTTGAGTATAAAGAGTTTCAAGGGTTTGAATAAGCTTATTATTTTCCCATCTAATGAGGATGATTTCCTTTATGAGAAGGCCAATCACTTAAATTCTATTTGACATATATTAACTTAGCATAATTTGTGTATGAGCTAAAAGGCATTAAAATAAAACATTGACATGATAATGAAAAACGTTTCTCAAACTTATTCATTAAAAGAGAAAAATATGGTTCAACAAAGTAATACAAAATCAAAACCTAGGCATCCCTAGAAAACTAACATGCTTAACAAACACATCCCTATGTAGTGACTTTGTAAATGGATTAACTAACATCTCACATGTAGAAATATACCCCATGCCGACCTCCTTTCATACTACCATTTTCCTAAAAAAATTATATTTAGTGTGTGTGTGTTTTGTCCTAGAATGATATTTGTGATCTTTTATAAAGGTAATTATTATTTGACAATCATTATAGATGGTGAGAGGTCCAAGCGACTTTGGGTAGGAACCGCATATCATCCATAAAATACCTCAACTAAATAGCTTCTCATACTCCAATTGAGAATGCAATGAACTTAGCTTCCATGGTGGAAAGAGCTACACATGTTTATTTTCTACTACTTCAAGAGATGGCACCATTACTAAGCAAGAAGACATAGCCTCGAGGTAGATTTCCTTTCATTTAAATCACCTTCCTAGTAAACATTTTTATAACAATAAAGTTACAAATCCTTTTCCTATTAGCATAAGGAATAATCAACTATGTCCTTTAAATATCTCATGATTCCTTCAATTTCCTTCCAATAATCTTGACCTAGGTTTGATTGATATCTCGCTTACCATTCCAATAGCATAGCAAATATCGGGCCTTGTATATAACATGGTATACATCAAAATCCTAGCTATACTAGCATAAGGAACCTTTTCCATTTGTTCTTTTTTTTTTTCTTTTTGAGTCTTGGGGAATGCTTTTAAATTTAAAGCATCATATTTCACTATAAGAGTGTCTAGAGGATTACAATTTGTATATTGAATAATTCAAGAACTTTTTTAATATTTTGTTCTTGCAAAAGAGCCAACAATCTTTTAGAACAATCTCTTTTGATTTTAACACCAAGAATATATGCAGTTTCTCACATGTCCTTCATTTCAAAATTAGATCATAACCATAGATTGATCGTTGTTAGAAACTCAATATTATTACCGGCTAATAGGATGTCATCTATATAAAGTGATGAAAATACAAATTTGTCTTTACAACTTTTAACATAAACATAGTGGTCCTCATCCATTTGAACAAAGTAATATGAGATAATTTCTTTATGGAACCTCAAGTACCACTATCTAAATGACTTCATGAGACCATATATTGATCTTATTGACCTACACACTTTATGTTCATGGCTTTTTTGGCACAAACCCTATAGGTTGTTTCAAGTAAATTTCGTCCTTAAGTTCTCCATTAGGGAAAGTAGTCTTTACATCCATTTGATATAATTCCAAGTCCGGGCTTGTCACAATAGCTAGAATTAGGCAAATGAAGAAAAATCTCATAACAAGTGAAAAGGATTCATCTTTTTTTTTTTTTTAAATGAAAAGATTTCCTAATAGTCAATACCTTCCTACTATGTATAGCCCTTGGCCATAAGCCGGGCTTTGTATCGTTCAATGGTACCATCAGCCTAGTGCTTGATTTTGAGCACCCACTTATTCCTAGTGGCCCTTCATCTCATATGGAGATCAACTAGTACTCAAATGTTATTTAATTTCATGGATTCTATTGCTACTCCCATTGCTTTAAACTAGTGTTCCTTTTCAAGAGATGTTAAGACCTCATTGAAAATATTGGATTCATCATCTTGTATTGGGACAACCAAGAAACTTCTCCCTTCAACATCATCAAAATGACATTGGAAAATATTTCCACTAGTATTTATCCTTATATGAGAATTTTGATAAACAAACTCATTCTCTCAAATTACTCCCACGTGGATTAGATGGCCTTAGCATAGCTAAAACTATGCTATCCAATGGTGGAATTAGGTGATCATGATCTATCATCTTAAAGAGAAATAAGTCCCTATTTGTGCCTCTTTTACTAGGAATCTAGTCCTCGAGGAATATAACATTCTTAGATTCAAATTTAATGTACCCTCTATTTTTATCATGTCCATTGAACACATAACATTTTGAATGGTTTGAGTAAATAATGAAAGTACAAGTCTTACCCATTAGGCTTAATTTTCATAATTATAAGATGTGTTATGCATATAAGCTACACATCCCCAAGGCTTTATGTTACTTAAATCGAGCTTGGGGCCCATCCTTTACTCATATAGAATGGAGGAAATGGATTTGGTGGGTACACAATCCAAAATATGGGCAGTGATTAAAAGTGCATCGACTCAAAAAGAAACAAACAAATTGGCTTAGGCCATCATAAACCTAACTATATCCAAAATAACTCTATTTCTTCTTTCATCTATACCATTTTGATGTGGTGTGCTAGAAATAGTTAAACTATCTTGATATCCCTCTTTTACCATATAAGTGTCTAAATTGATCGGACAAATATTCACATGATCAATTTTTAAAACCTTGACCATTTGGTCTAATTAATTCTCGACAAGGTTAAAAAATGTTATGAAATAATCCAATGCATCGGATTTATAAGCTATTAAATGCACTCGACCAAAAAAAATGTGATCATTAGTAAATGTCGAAATAATTTGCCTCATACCTTGCCTCAACATTCATCGGACCACATATGTCCGAATGTATTAGTTACAACAAATATTCTACCTAGTTCCTTTACTAAATTGTTTTCTAGTCATCTTCCCAACTTGGCAATGTTCACAAACATTCAGCTCTACTTTATCAAATAGGCCTAAAAAGTCTTCTTTAGCTATTCGGTCTAACCTTTGTTGACCAATACGGCCCAAACTTGCATGCCATAAATATGCATTGGTAGAGGTGGATGCATCATGAGAATAAACAAATTCATTCTTAAAACTATTATCAGCAATAATATCCAAAACTATAAAACCATTTGTCAAAAAAACCGAACAATAACAAACATTGTCAAAAAATAATTGATAACTAGTGCCATGAAAATTCAAAATAAATCCTAAGCCTATCAAAACAAGAATTGAAATCAAATGTTGTCGTACTCTAAGAGCACAAAGGATGTCATGCTAAAGAAGGGTTCAGCCATCATACGAGCTCGTAGTTTGCACGTGTCAATCCTTTCGACCTCTATTTTTTTATTATTGGTAATGAATACCCACTTGACTCGTGAAATGCAATAAAATTCCATAAATTCCCCCTCTCATTGGCTATGTGGTATGTGTCCCTTAAGTCTACAATTCCTAAAGAATTAGATTCAGTTAGTAAAATAAAACTTGAAACATTTATAGCACACTCATGTACATAAAGAGTTTATACCTTCTTAGATTCAGGTGTATTCATTGCTGAAATGACCCTTCTTGCCACGGTTATAACATTCCATCTTTTCCTTTTCCTTTTTAACATGACCCTTGGGTTATTCAGTCTTTGGCTGCTTGCTAGCTTTCTTCCCTTTCTTATGATACCATGGTTTGCACTTACGCTTAAAACCCGAAGGACTAATTAGCAATAGAGACAAGTTTGTATGCCTTTTCATTAGTCTTATCCACCTTAAGGCGATTCTTTTCCTTCTCTAAATGGTGCATAACATCATTAAAATTCTTAATGGTCATGTTATGTGTCAAATGCACTTTCATATACTCATAATTTTGAGGAAGAGAGCATATGAAAACTTGGTCTTTTTGCTCATCCGTCAATTCTTCATCGGCTTTCTTGAGCTCATTCACCATATTCGACATCGGTGTTAAATGCTATTTCATATTATTATTCAAGTGCTTTTTAAAACTTTCAAATTTAATGGTGAGTTGTCTTCACTTGATCATCAAAATTATACCTTATTTCTTTTTGACATAATCCCATATGTTCTTAGCAAGTTCTAAATTCTTGAAGGGTCGCACTATGTCATCACCACATTGTATGCAGGAGCATCCTCCTCTCATTGGCTAAAAGTTTCCCCCTCTTAAATGATCAAAAATTTCAATCCTTTATCCTATCTATTATTTATCTATTTATTTAGGTTTATTTTATTTATTTAGGCTATTTTTAATTATATGGACTTGGGCTAATTAATTAATCCTCATTATATTTTGAGTTTCGTACTTAAATTAAGACATGGCTAAATGAGGATCCTTTTTTGTTGCTAGACGGATGATTAATTCTTGTGTGTTGTGGATCCATATTTATCTATGATTCCGTATTTATTTACGAGGCCATGTAATATATCGATTCATATTTAATTGAGATGAATCAATTTAGTCCTAACTAACTATGGATGGTACAAGTCCGGGAGTAGTTAGGAAAAAGAATTCTTTTAGGAAAAGAGTTCTAGTTAGGAAAAGAATCATAATTGGCCAAGAAAGAGAAAGCTTAACTTTGCAGACTCTTTAGGTCTTAATGGTGAGAATTTAAGCACAATTTGTGCTTAATTTTTCAATGGAATTTCATAAATATTTGAATAAAAATTAGAGAGTTTTCTCTATAAATTTTTGCATATCTTTTTTCCTTAGATAGGTTGGGAAGTCGTAAACACATTTGTAGAGTGATCGAGTAAAATGGATTTAAATCAACAATTACGTCATGAGGAATCTTGATGAATGTATCTTATAAGTACTCTCTAAATCAACTTGGGTCAAGGATTCTTCTTAGGAGTGAGGCATTAGAGCTTGTTTTTATTTTTGTGTTTGCTTGATAAATTACAAGTTGATGAGAACTCAAAGATCGAACAGATTTGGAATCAAGCCCGATAACCAATAATAAGGATTTTATTTTGATCTAAACTTTTGATAATAAATTTAGGGCTGATTTAGCTCCTATTAAAAAATCAAAAAAAATTCAAAAATACTGAATAGGGTTTTGGGGGGTTTTGAAATCATTATAAAATCTAGAACCTATTCTATTAAGAATTTTAACTTATTAGAAAAGAGGGTTAAGTCCTCATATGGATCTTAAATTTAACACATATATACTTCTAGATATTATCTAAGTCGTTATAAATTTCAATTAGTTTTGAGTTGATTTGGTCGGTGATTGCACCTATTCTAGTTATAAGTACCATAGGTGTTAATTTGGAGATTGTGTGATTATTTTTTGTGTTCATGTTAAGCATCTTGTCGATTTTCATTTATCGTTTTATTTTATGTAAGATGAGGTCTTTGGGGGGGGTTTATTGAGGCTAGTTTTTAGCTTGGATGTTTTTTCCTTTTACTATTCTTTTGTTGCTTGTATGTTTGAGCTTCGTAAGGCTTGACATCCATCGATCAAGCATCAATTTGGTATCAAAGATGATGCTTTCTTCCTTTGTGCTTTTTTTTATTATAGAAATGATTTTTATAAGAGTGTTGAGTATGGACGTGGTCTGTTAAAGAAGATTATGTGAGTCATAATATTTTTTACACTTGTTGCACACCACATAACAAGATGTATAAATTGATCATTGATACAAGTAGGTGTGAGAATATGGTATCTTCCCAAATGGTGGAGAAGTTATTCTTGGCAATCGATTAATCCTCCTAATCTTTACTTATTGACTTGGTTGCAAAAGGTGAATGAGATATATGTATCGAAGAGGTGTTTGGCATAGTTCTCTATTAATAAGAAACATGTTGATAAGGTTTGGTGTGATGTTGTGTTGATGGATGCTTGTCATTTGTTGTTAGAGAGGCCTTGACAATATCACCATAGGTTCATCCATGATGCCTTCAAAATACTTATGCTTTAACCTTCAATGGAATGAAAATTTTGTTATTCATAGTAATGAGAGAGATCTCGACTACTTCTATTAGAGAACGAGGAGGAAGTTGTTACTAAATTTATGCTAATAAAGGGATGGAGTAGATAAAATTAAAGAAGAAAATTCTAAAAATAAGATGAGGGTTTTTAAGCTGAAATTGATGAGAAAAAGGTTAAAGAAACCGACCTTATTGGTGTCAAAGAAAAGGCGAAAGAAGCTAATTCTCTAGGTGTTAAAAATCCTCTAAATTTTAACAAGAAGGTTGACGATGGAGCTGATCATGATCATGTAAACAACAAAATGATGTTAATTAAATATGATGTTTACAGCAGCCATGAAGTCGATTTGGAGGAGTATAGGGTTGCTAGAAAATTGTTTGAAACTTTCCTACATGATTTTGACATTCAATTACAACGTAAATTATTCATAAAGGGCGATTAAATGTGTTGGATGTTACAACACTATCCATGCATATGAAGACATAAGCAACATTGAATTGTGGAGGCTTATATAGCGAGAATGTATCAAGATCATAAAGAGGAGATTCATTTAGTGGCAAAGAATTACACTAGAACTAAGCTTACAATAGTTTTAGATTTTAATTTCAAATTCAGATGTAAGAATGTAACAATACTGAATAAATGTCTAGGTAAGTTATATACTACAAGAAAGGTGTTTGAATCTAGTTTCAATTGCATCAAATAGTATATGATTTAAAGCATTCTATTAGAAGTTATGGTCTTTTTAGTGACAAGTGTGCAAGATGATCCATCCCTCGAACTTGAAGAAGTTGATCTTCAAAATTATATGGTAAAGGAAAGAAAGAAAAGGAGTTGGAAAGTCTTGAATAAACATCCACGACATGAAGGCAAAAAGGCCATCAACCATGGAAATTTTTTTGAATAGAAGATGATGAATGGAGGAGCTAACTTGGTAAAGGCCGAGAGTATAGTAACTTCACCGAACTTCTATCTTGGTAAATCACATCCAACTAATCATGATTATGATTTAAAATATTTATATAAGATTGATCATGACAGTGAGAATGTTTGTGAGTATGCTAAGATTAGTAGGCTAGAGAATTATGTTGATTTGAATACTAGTCCTAGATATGATGTCCATGATGATGATGATTTAGATGTTTCTTATGTTATTGATATTAGATTGGATGTATAAAAATCTATCATACATCACGATATGGAAAAGTATGGTGATATGCTTAAGGATGGTTATTTGAATATTATGGATGGTATGGCTGATGTTATTAGTGTTATTATCGATTGAGTTGACCAAGTGGCTACCATTTGTAGTATTATGATGCTCCCATGATTCATAGGGTTAACATGAATGTTATTAAGGTAAGTAATGATTACTTAAGGCTCTTCAAGATGGAGTAAAAAAAGATGAGGTTGTTTACATCAAGAACTAAGTAAGCTTATAGATTGATATTGATGAACTCTAGGGGTAAGGGGATGGTGTTATTATCGAGACCATTCAAAGTTGTTTTAGAGGCTGTTATTAGGATAAATTTTGCTAAAAAAAAGAGGAAAAAAGTTAGATAATCAAACCGAGGTAATCGAGGTTTTTGACTTTGCCTAATTGAATTTGATGCAAATAAGGATGGAGATATGAGTAAAGAGAAACCATGGATTGAAGCTTCTAGATTTCAAGCTAGAGCAACTTATAATAAGGGAGAATTGGTATGGATAATTATTAAGAAGAAGTAAGTATTAAAGGGTAGGTCGTTTAAACTTAAATACATAAAAGGACCATTTCGAGTTATCAAGAGGATGGTTAAACACGCATATAAGATAGACCTATGTGGAGGTTATCTAGTCTCATTGAGAAAGATCTTTCATCATACATTGAGAGGAAGATAAGGATCTTAAGATTAAGGTCAATTCTTCTTTAACCCAAAGAGTATGATACGAGAGCATCCTCCTCTCATTGCTTGAAAGTTTCCCTTCCTAAGTGGCCAAACTTTCAGCCCTCTATCCTATCTATTTTGTTATCGTTTTATTTATTTAGGTTATTTTTAATTTCATATACTTGGGTTAGTTAATTAGTCCTTATAGGATTCCGGGATTCCTACTTAAATTTGGATATGACCAAATATGGCCTAGATGGATGATTAGTCTTTGTATGTTGCAGATCTTTCTTTTTTTAAGATTATTTTTTTATTTATGACTTCATGTAATATGTGAATCCTTATTTAATTGAATTGAATTATATAATTTCTAATTGAATATGGATGGAAAAAGTCTAAGTTTAGTTAGAAAAAAGAATTCTATTTGGGAAAAGATTTCCAATTAGGAAAATAGTCATAATGGGCCAAGGAAGAGAAAGCTCAACCTAGCCGATCCTTAGGTCCGAGGGGTGAGTATTTAAGCACACTTTTTGCTTCTTTTTTAGTAGACTTTGATAAAATTTGAATGAAAAATTAGAGAGTGTTCTTTATGATTTCTTGTGTATCTCCTTAGCTTGGATTGGCTAGGATGTTATGAACACATCCTTAGAGTGATCAATTATGGTGGGCTTAGATCAACAATTACATCATATGTACTATTGGTGAACATATATTATAAGTACTTTCTAGATCAACATAGGTAGAGGGTTCTTCTTAGGGTTGATGAATTGGGGCTTGCTTTTATTTTTGTGTTTACTAGATAAATTATGAGCTAATTACGATTCCAAGACTTAAAAGATTCAATCTCAAAGTCGATAACCAAGGCTAGTGATTTTAGTTTGATATAAAAATTATAAAGTATTTAGTTAAAAAGGTTTATTTGGCTTCTATTAAAAAAAATTAAAAATTTCCAACAATATTTGATGGGGTTTTAGGGGTGTCAAATCATTATGAATTCTAGAACCTATTCTATCTAGAATTTTTAATTGTTAGAAAACGAGGTTAAAGGGCTTAGATTGATTTTAATGATGCACATATATTTCTAGATATTATCGAGATTATGGTAATGTTTTAATTAATTTTTAGTTGATTTGGTTAATGATCATACCTACTCTGGTTGTGGGTTTTGTAGATGTTTATTTGGTGATTTTATTTGTGTCTATGTTGAGGATCTTGTTGATTGTGATTTAGCCTTTGATTGTATGTTATTTGAGGTCTCTTTGGGGTATCCTTGAGGTTGGTTTTTAGCTTAAGTATTTCAACTTAGGGCTATTCGTTTATTGATTCTATGTTTGAGATTTTGCGGGCCTTGGTATCTATTGATCCGGCATCACGTAGCAAGTTCATTCTTTCATTTCTAGGTTGGTTCTTGAATTAGTTTTAAAGGTTCACAAAGATCCTTCATAAGCTTATCCCAACTAGATTGGATTCACCCATTCGGAACTCCGGTAACATCACAACATCACCGGGTAACCTTCACCCTCAAGTTCATACTTGCCAAATTATTTCTTTTGCTTTTCCTAAAGTCATAACTTTTAGTTGAACTTGAAAGTTCCTAAGAAAACTAGTATTTTATCAACTCGTTAAAATTCAAATCTAAAAAAACATCAATCCGACGTCATTACTACCCATATAAGGTGAGGTCAGTTTCTTTTTTACAATTTCATTATAAAAAAAAAAAAGCGATGACGAAGAGGAAGGAAAGGACTTTTATATGGTAAACAAGTCATTAGTTTCTATTTGAGTTTAGACTAAAGTTTGAATGGTATACCTATCACATAAAATTTGAAATAAATAGAAGGAAGAATGAATAGGGCTAGAGGTAAAAAAAAAAAAAAAAAAAGAAAGGCTAAGGTTAGTTTGGCTCAAAGAGGAGAACAAGGAAACCGAGTTTTGGTCTAGCCCGAGCTGGGATAAAAGAAAAAGGAAGTGGGTTGGGTCCAACCTAGCCTAAAAAGAAAAAGAAAGGAATTGGATTGGGTATAGCCCAGCTCAAGAGGGAGAGAAGAAGGGTCAACTTGTTTTTCCGCTAGTTTTGGTCCGCCTAATGGGCTCGACTCGAATAGGCCAAAGCCTACTAGGCCCAAAGGCCTAATAACCTTCAATTTTCTCTAGGATTTATTTCAACTAGTTTGCTTAGGTCAATTAAACCTGAAATTTTCATCCATGCTTCATGTTTTCATTTTTAGTCTAGATTTAATTTTTTTTAGAATGTTTGCAATTCTATTGCCTATTTATTTTAATTTATTTAATTTCATGCCTAGTCATTAATTTCTTTTAGTGTTTCAATTTCAGTTTAGCCTAGTATTTAATGTCAATTAAATTTAAAATTGTGAAGGAAGATTTTAGACTCATATGCATGTGTTGCGTTTTTATCTTTTTAATTTTGGAAATTAAATTTCAGATTTATTTTAATATTGAATATTGCTTAAATAACTGATCGTTAAATTACGTAATTAATAGGTGGACAAATCATCGAGCCTCCTAATTTTTAGGGACCGATTATGATTCTCCACCAACCTTAGAAAATATAAAAAAAATGCAAATGAAAAGGAAAAGGATAAAAAAAGAGACATAAAAAGAAAAGAACAAAAAGAAAAGGACAAGAACAAAAAATGGGGAAATACTAGATTAACAAGTCTCCTATCTAATAGGCGCTAATGTTATTGATTAATTCAAACTCATCACCTTAATGATTAGGATGTTCTTCAAAATACCAATTATGTCGAGATCTAAACTATATCCGATGTTGAATTGATGAGAATCTTGATGACGAGGTCCGATAATCGATTTAATATGATGTCACAAATAAAAATAAAAAAAATTAATTTGACTTAGGTAATAAACTTAGAATTTTGTCTTCATAAATAATTTGGAAAAAAATAAAAAATTTTAAGAGGTAAACTTTTAGGATTAAACCATATATGGTACCTTTTCTCAAAAAGAATGCCTTTGGATGATTGATATGTTCTCAAAGGTATAACTAATCCCTTACCCTAGAATCTCTAAAACTGTCATTTTTAGGTTTTCTAGTTTCTTTAATAATAGGTGGTGACTTCAAAACAAGGTTTAACTTACATCCTTAGTAAACAAACAAAATAACTAATTTGTACTGAAATATTTTGAAAGTCCCCAAAATGTCGCATAACAACTCTACTAGGAAAGATTAATTCATAGATTTGGTCTAGTTTTAATTTATCTCATTTCTTTATTTTTTTCAAGTTTATTTATAGTCAACTCATTTATTTTTGTCATTAAATCCCTAGTTATTTATTTTATGCAAATTATTATTCTTGTATATATCTATTTCAAGATTTTTAATTTATATCAATTTATTTTCCTTGTATTTTAATTTCTTTACATATTCATTGTGAACTAGGCTTGATGTGTTTGCTTTGAATTATTATACACACCATAAAAAAAGCCTACAAAAGCTGTAGACTCAAGATAAAAACAATTTTTGATTTAGATAAGGAAATTCGAGAGGTAAGTATGGCAAAATTTTATCGATGCTCATCCCGAAGGATCATACATCTTATGGAGGTGCGAAATAAACAAAAATTTTCCTCCATCTAAAGCCCTAGATCAAGCCATTGAATCTATTAACCATACACATGCATGAATTTAAAGTAGTAAATAAGGATTACCTCTTATAGTGTAAATTCAAATTCTTTTATTACAAAAGCCATCCAATTATTTAACCTCTATTGATGATTAACGCACTCCAAGTATTCATAAAGAAGCCCTCAAAATCGATAGGGTGTTACCTCTATCTTTTTCGATTTGTGTACTCGTTTCCTATAAGAATCAATCCCGAGCAATTTTATGACAACTTTAAAAGAGAAGGAAATAGTATATTTATACTAGGGTTTTAGAGAAAACTAATTTTCCTTCCTTCTTCACTTTACCGAGTGCCCTAGTTAGTTTTTAGGAATGGTCACATTTTTCCTTCTTCTCTCTCTTTTTCTTAGTTGTCGCACCTCTCTCTCCCCCTTATATTTATAAGAGATTTTTCTTATCCACCAAGGACAAGGAGAGGGGCGAGGATTAAGTCCTATTTAGGACTCTAGGTTGCTGCTTCCTTATCCTCCAAGGATGAGGAGTTATTTCTACATGTGGACTTTTGATCATTATCTTCAAAACATTAATCCTTATCTAATAAGGTTGACGTTTATCCTTTCACCTAAATATCTTAAGGCTTTTAATTAAACCTAATGGGCCAAAACCATTTTAGCCTAATTAATTTATTTGGACTATTCAAATAAATAATCTTAGATTATTTTAGATGGATCCATATTAGAAAATATTTTTCCAAAATACCCATTAACCTAAATTAGGAAACTTATTTCCATTTTAGTTTATTTACTTTCAAATTTGAAAATAAATTTTAAATTAGAAAATTTATTTCTAAAATAGGAAACTTTCTAAAATAGAAAACTTCCTAATTAAGGAAACTTTCTATTTTAAGAAACTTTCCATTTAAGGAAACTTTTCATTTTGGAAACCTTTTTCAATATTTTTACTTCTCATTTATAATGTGAATACTTAAATTTATATGTGTGACTCAATAGGCTCCCGGATATGTTGGCAATGTATCAAGAATAAAAGACTCTTCTTTTATCTCTTGATACATAAATCAAGATTAGCCTCTGAAAAGGCATCATGATGACCTAATTTCTTAGGAGGATTAATTAATCTATTATTACCTTTCCCGAGCATGGTTACCATACAATTCAGTTCTCATGTCAACTTATCACACTATGATCTTGAACTTGGTTATAAGTCTTGTTTGATTATGATCACACAAGTTTTCTTCGATTCTCAAATGTCCGAGCTCTTAGAGGAAACCAACTATGTTCTATTGATATACTCCTACCGTGGCCATAGATTTCTTGAGTGGACATTTATTCAAATACAATGTTATAACTCCTTTATCATACAAGAAATGACATGTCCTATCTTATTCATACACCTATCTCCATTAGATTTCTAGTTCACTTAATGAATTACCTAAGTGCAATTTAATAGGTCCATCAAAATGAGTGTCAACATGTATAAGTCCTCTAATGAGACAACCATGATGACTTTAAGTCTAAAAACAATTTGTACCCATCTCGTATCGATTCCCATAGATAAAAAACTAAATGGATTCTCATGGCGAGTCAAGTCCAGTGATATTTTATCTAATATAAATCACCTAAGTGCTTGTTTTGACATCATCATGCCATAAGTGTGAGATCTCATACTACTATCATATAGCATGAGCATAGCACCGATAAGTCTATCCGTATTAGTTAATGTCCATCCTTAACAATGCTATGACTTAGGATGTTTAATGATATCATTTATATACATTAGTGTTTGTCTTACATCTTTTGATTAATCACTATTACAAATGCACGTTATAAAGACTTATATCTAATTGTACTGAATTTACAAACATAAAATATAAGAATTAATAGAATGAGTTCTTTATTATTATTATTAAAATAAATAATGTAATAATACATTAACTCAAGCTCATCCAAACATGGTTAGATCTTAGGCACCTACACTAACAATCTCCCACTTGTACTAGAGCCAACCATGTACGTCCCTTAATCCCGATGATAGTGTGAAGGTCTTACTTTTCAGTTCGTGATAAAGGCTTAGTCTAGGGGACGACTATATTATCATAATGTGGACCTTTTCTATCCTTATGTTACAATGACTTGTTTATCTCTATAATTGAGTGTTAGCAATGTAGTACATGTTTGGAGCGTTGATGAGATCTTGGTTCCTTAGCTTGTGTTATGGATTCTTTATTATCGACCATCAAGCTATATGACATTGAAACAAAACTTTCTTTGATTTTTCCTTACTAAACCCTTTTAGTATCAAGTCATTATAACTATCTTGGGAGACTCCTCACATTCTAAGTGATCTATCTCTATAGATCTATACTCTTAGAATGTAGGTTTTTCTTATGTCATTCTTGGGAAATTTCTTATAGATTCCTCAATCTTTTGTTTGCAACATGATAATATTATAGTCGAGGTGTAATTTTATGTCTAATAACCATGATTGGTAGGTTTCTGCTAACGTTTGATATACACAAAGTTCATCTTTGTTTTTGATGAATAATCAAACTCTTTGATTGTTTCATAAAACGTTACCTTTTACTCCTAGAGGCATGCTTAAGTCTATTAATGGATCTTAGCATTTTTGTAAATCTTATATGTATGTTCTTCAAAATTATCGGGGTGTGTCATCTACACATTCTTTTTCATTTTTCTTATTTAGGAATCAATGTCTAACATTTTCATTTCAAAAGTAATAGCTTTTTCATCCTTTTAGGGCTCACATCACCATGTGTCAAGAAGAGAAGATTATATCCTATTTGTCTTGTTGATGAATTTCTTTTGAACTTTATGAAATTCTTGTTTTTTTTTATGAGAAAGTTACATCACTTTATAATCCTTCTACTTTATGATTCCTTTAAAGTGTCGATTTGTGAGTCTACTCAAATCCCATTGAGTTTAAATTTCTTCCCACTATTTTTAGAATCCATAAATTTCATCCCAAAGAATATAGTATGCCTAGTAATGAACAATACTTTGTTCATTGACATCCTTATTTTACTTTAGATATTACAAAATTTAGCACTTTATTGATTTTAGGCTTCAGTTTGTCTTTGTCAAACCTTTTGACATACACTTTATAGCCTCAAATCTTAAGGAAAGATGAATTTATTTCTTTCCTTTTCCATATCTCATATGTGATCTATTTAAATAGATTTATTTAGGAATCCTATTCAATGTAAAGGTTGTAGCAAGGAGTATTTATCCATAAATAGGAATATTAATTTCACTCATTTTTTATTGATCATGTCTAACATATGATATCCATAGAGAATCTCACTCTCTTTTAGGTGATATAAGATTTTTAGCATTCAACTATTCATTACCTCGATCCAATCAAGATACCTTAATACTCTTACTAATTCATCACATGACTTTTTAAGTCTAAACTTTTAAACATTTCAAATGCTTTAGACTTATGTCTTACAACTAAAAACATGATTCATTATTATTAAAGGTTATATGATAAACATGTTCATCCTCTTGCTTGGGTGAACATTGGCCTAAATACATCTCTATCTATAAGGTTTTAATTTATTAGTTACTCTTTCTCCTTTTCAACTAAAGGGAATTCATGTCTCTTTGCCAAGTAAACAAGATTCCTTAGACATCATCAAATGATTCTAAATATCATTTACATAGATAGGATGGATATGGGATTTATGCTTATATGATCAAGTTTGACATTGTTCCTAATTTATTTATATATTTTCAGTTCCTTTTTGTATTTATGTTATACACTTGAGAGTTATGTTCAAAACAATTATTATCAAGATATTTTCATAAAAAACTCATCTTTAAAAATAACCATTATTTTTAAAAATAAAATTCTTATTTAAAACAAGAAATGGAAATAATATCTTTAATCTATACTAAAATAATAATAATTGAGTTTTAGCACATTCCTATGTGGTAGTGCTAAATCATTAATTTCTACATCTAATGGTCCAACTCTTGATCCATTATAGTCATGCGAGTATTCTCCCTTGTTGCTTTCTTCTTTCTTTTTCTAAGCTCATGTACATTTCAAAAATATAAGCACCATATCTAATATCATATACTCATGAGGTGAAATTTAGAAATTAAAGGATTAGCATTAATAACATAAATACTTGAGGTGATGGTAGAACTATTCTTTTGCACCCCTTCTAGGTACTCCTTGCAATTGCGCTTCCAATTTCCTTTCTTATTACAATGAAAGCAAGCCGCATCCTTTAGGCTATTCCGAGCCTTTACGTTTGTTACTCCTCTAGTAGGCGTAGTTGAATACTTCTTTTTCTTCTTCTTAGGTTTTTTCTTGCCATTTATCGTACCCTTTCCCTTATTAACTAGAAGTATAAAACTTTTGTTTTTCTTATTAATTTTGAGGTCGGGCTTCCCTTAGCATAGACCATAACTCTTTAAGAGTCTTTTGCATGTGCATCATGTTAAAGTTCAAGATGAACTATCCAAAATTATTGGACAATTATTGCAATACTAGGTCAATGGATAATTCAGCATCCATTCCATTTCAAGTTCAACCAATCTATCGATATAGCCTATCATTTCGGTGACATGCTTTTCGATGTTAGATCCCTCATCCATTTTGGCTCTAAATAGCTTTCTTGCTATCTTATAGCACTCATGCCTAGTACTCTCCTCAAATAAGCTTTTAAGCTTTGCTATAATGTCAAAAGCATGTTTGCTATAATGTCAAAAGCTTGTGAGCTTTTGTGTTGGTGCCTATGCTCCAACATCATAGCAATAAGCATGATGCTTTGAGTAATGATTACATCATCTCTTTATTTGATCCATGCTTCATGAGTTTTAGCTTGAACTAGAGGAGGCTCAATTGGGAGAGCTTTCTCGGTCGTATAGAGAATTTTCTCATGTTGGAGGACTATCCTCAAGTTTATTTCCTAGTTAAGGAAGTTTGTGCCATTAAAGGCATTAGTTCCATCAATAATCGATCGTATCAATATGTTACCAGTCATACTGTGCAATCTAACATGATAGAAAAACATACGATTTGGTTAATTAAATTGCATAAAATAAAACAAAGCATAAATTAAAGAAGTAAAATCTATGTTTGCTCTCACTATTTTCTTCATGTTCTTCAATATAAGACTCAAGAAAACTTTTTAATTGTTTTTTTAGTGAGTCGGGATCCCATCCTCTATCATGCATTAGCCTTGAGTTATCTCAACAAGCCATACATGAAAGATTAGGTACATAACTTTTTACCAATTACATTTAATGTAATTCTTAATTTCATGGATATGAAAATTCTTTATCTTATCATATCTTATATGAATAACAATCCTCGCTTATAAGTTTATTAGACCTTAAGTTATCTCAACAAACCCAACAACTCCTTTAAGCTAGATCTAACGTTTAGAGACATCGTATGACTCATGATTTGTTTCCCTCGAGGAAGAAGTGACCTTGAATTATCTCAACAAGCTAACAATGACCAAGAGAGTTCCTATCTCATAACGTTAGAAAGCAATTAACTTAATATTTAATTTGAAGGATTTAATATGATTAGTCTCATCCTAGCATGCATACTAAACAATAATCATATTATTCCTAGCATGCATACTAATATTTTATCTCATAACAAACATGCATCTCATGTATGACTCAAAGACTAGTGAATGATAATGGATCTCTAGTACTAGCCCCCTAAAGCTACAAGGAGACTAATGGGGTCAATTCTTAGATGAAAAATTATTACAAATTCTTCATGAATGTCTTCATTCCTTAGTGTCTTCTTCATGTATCTATTCTAATTTCTATCTTCTACTTTTATATTTATTTGAAATAAGAAACCTCAAGTTATATTTGAGGGGTGTAAGATGAAAACATAAATACAATAGAATAATGAGAAGGTATGATATGTAGGTCCTATTTATCCAAAAAAAATTACAAGCATTCACTCATAAAACTAGGTCGACTCAATCATATCATTCACATATGCTTCAATCACACTAATGCATGGCATACTAGTGAAACATATTTCATTCATAAAAAATTATAAATCTATGATCATTTTATAAATTTATCAAAATTTCTCTAAATTTCAATTTTAAAACCTTTTTGGGCCTTTCTCGATAATGCTACCACTGGGAACATTTAATGATATCATTTATGTGCATTAGTGTTTCTCTCACATCTTTCGATCAATCATTATTGCAAATGCATATTGTAAGGACTTCTATCTAACTTTAATGAATTTATCAACATGTAAACATAAGAGTTAATGGAATGAATTTTTTATTAAATGATGCAATAATACATTAACTTGGGCCCATCTAAATATGGTTAGATCTTATGCACCAACACTAATAATCTCCCACTTGCACTAGACCCAACCAGCCATGTCCCTTAATCTCAACAACCAAGAGAGGGTCAAATGCTTTAGCTACGATGAGGGCTTAGTGTGGGGTCAACTATATTATTTTATTATTGTTCTTTTCTATCCTTATGCTACCATGACCCTTTTATCTTTATAATCAAGTGATAGCATTATAGTACTTGCTTGCACCATTGATAAGAACTTGGTTTCTTACACTAAAAAAAAATTGAGTTTAGCGATGAAATATTCCATCTCTAAACACTAAAATTTCATCCCTAATTGTGAATAGTGACAGAATAGCAATGGACTATATTCCGCTGCTATTTTTTCGGTCACTAAATTTTTATGATAGAATACTCAATTCGTTGCTAAATTTAGTGACGAACAATCCATCGCTAAACCAAAAAAATTCGTTGCTAATTTTTTCGTAGGATGGTTTTTTTTTCATAGCTAATCCATCACTAATTTTGAAAATAAATCCTTCGCTAATCCATCGCTAATTTTTAAAATAAATCCATCACTAATTTTAATTTTCATCGTTACTCCATCGCTAATCCATCGCTATTTCGAAAAATGAAATTGTCACCAATCCGTCGCTATTTTCGAAAATGATTTTTTCGTAATTCCTTTGCTTTTGTTGACATTTTCAAAAATTATATTATTAATATGAAATTTAATAATTAAAATTAATAATAAAAAATCATAAGTAATCATGTATATATGAAAAATAAAATAATATTAACAAAATGATTCTAGAATACGTTTCATAAAATACCAACAAAACAAACAAAGTGACTAAATATTATATCACTCATCCGGCTCGTCTAATCCCATATCTTCATCCTCATACTCGTGTTAAGTGCGCGACTTGAGGATCGACCGGAGGCCGAGTCGAAGGCCGAGTGAAAGGACCATTAGGTTGCTCGAATGATCGATGGATCTATAGACAACCCGGATGTTCATGCCGGTTGTATCGGTAAGGATGCCATTGAATTATATTGAGACTTCATGCTACAAATAGTCTCCTTTTACTCTTAAATCTGGCTTTTAAGCTCGATCACCTCTTCCTTCATAGCCTCGTAGTCCATCCGAAGTTGTTCGCTACTCGGATTGATCATCTATTGCGATGTCGCGAGAGGAGGAGTTCGTCGCCACTCGACCGAGACACATAATGCACCAACTCCGTGTCGATCCCATAAAATCTTTTCTTCTTCTCCCCAAAAGCCTACGAGTATATGGTATTTTGGTCTACTTCGCCTTGAAGATTCTTGCCTCCCTCCGAGCCTCAACTTCCTCATTGATTAGTCGCTCCACACGATCCTATGTTATCAAAATAATAATATCATTGTTACAGTATTAAAATCAATTTGAGAATAAATTTTAATATTTAATATTTAAAAATAAAAAATACTAACCTCTGCTGGGAATGCATATTGACGAATGAACCATTACGTTTTTTTATACTACCTTAGGTAATTACATTATCATTTTCTCTTAAAATACATGAAATTTTATACTTTTTGAACCAAAAAATGTTAAATTACATTATCACCTAAATAATTTATGAAAACATCCAACTAAAATATTTATTTAATTCTCTTAATTAATAAAATATTTATAAATTTTTAACATTTTTAAAGTAATTTAAGGTAATTACATTATCATTTTCACTTAAAATACATGAAATTTTATACTTTTCGAACCAAAAAACGTTAAATTACATTATCACCTAAATAATTTATGAAAACATTTAACTAAAATATTTATTTAATTCTAGTAATTAATAAAACATTTATAATTTTTTTAACATTTTTAAATTAATTTAAAGTAATTACATTATCATTTTAACTTCAAATACATGAAATTTTATATTTTTTGAACTTAAAAACATTAAATTACATTATCAGCTAAATAATTTTTTAAAACATTCAACTAAAATATTTATTTAATTATATTAATTAATAAAATATTAATAAAATTTTAAAGTTTATTTAATTTTTTAATTACATTTTTATTCAATTATTTTTTAATCGATCAAATCATTATGTTATCTTATTTCAATTTTAATAATTAAACTAATAAAATTACTTATAAAATTTACATTCGAAATGACTAAACTATGCCAAAAATTATATAATTTCAACCAAATTTAACTAAACTACGTCAAAAATAACATAATTTTCAAATTAAGTTTAAGCAAACAACTAACCAAATTAACCTATAACACTAAAAACAAATAAATATATAATTAATTCAATTAATTATAATAACAATTTAAGATTAAGTAATTACATTTTAATCTAACAACTCAAAATTAACAAAATTTAAGCTTTACGTTAACATACAAATTAACCTAACAATTAAAATAACAACAAAATAAGACTTAGCAAAATAAATCTAAAGTTATAAAAATAAAATAACAACTAACAACTTTAAAATACTATATACAAATTAACATAACAAGATAATTAACAACATTCAAAAAATTAATAAACTAATAAATAATAAAATTTAACTAAAAATATATAACATTTATCTAACTTAAAAAAGATATAAAAGTTAGAGAGAAAAAGTTTTACATGATAGATCAAGGATAGAGAACACGGATCCGATCTAATTTTGAGGGAGAAAGATAGACCTTACTTTTTGAATGTTTTTGAAAAATATTTAGTGGCGTGGGGCGGCGTGGTCGGCCATTTTTTTATCTGCATTGGAAGGGGAGGTGTGGTGGAGGTGAGGGAAACAAATGGAAAAGAAGGAGGGTGGTATATAAAGGCAAAATAGCGATCGACTTGAATTTTTCGCTATTTCATCACTATTTTAGGGGGAAATTTCACCCCAAAATAGCAATAGACACCATCGATTGCCAATCAATGACGGATATTAAGTCCGTCGCTAACATTCGGAGGGTAATTTCTCCCCGAGAGCTGTCCATCGCTAATTTTGTGCCAAAAAGTCATAAAACTAGCGACGGACTTAATATTTGTCGCTAACTTTACCAAATAACAATGATTTTAGTGACGGACTAAATTTCATCGCTAATTTTTTTATTTAGCGACCAAATTTTTGTCGCTGATTTTTGCATTTTTTCACACCTTATTTATCTATGGATGTTTAAACGTCTCTAACTATCCCTCGTTAGTCCATCATTAAGTCGTCGTAAAAAATATTATTTTATAATGCATCGCTAATCCATCACTAAATAGCGATGGAATACAATCTGTCATTAATTCATATTTTTCTAGTAGTGTTAGCTTATGTTATGAATCCTTTATTGTTGGTCATTAAGCTATATGACATTGGAACAAAACCTTCTTTAATTGTTCCATACTAAACCGTTTAGTGTCATGTCATTGTAATTACCTTGGGAGACTCCTTTCATTCCAAGTGATCTATCTTTATAGATCTATACTCTTAGATTGTAGGTTTCTCTTACATGTTATCTTTGGAAAATTTCTTCTAGATTCCTTAATCTTTTATTTTCAACATAATAATATTATAGTCAAGGTGTGACTTTGTGTCAAATAACCATGACTTAGTAGGCTCCCACTAGCTTCTTCTATACACAAGGTTCATCTTTGTTTTGATGAATAATCAAACTCTTTGATCATTCCATAAAACATCAACTTTTGATCCTTGAGGCATGTTTGAGTCTATTAATGGACATTAGCATTTTACAAATCTTATTTTCATGTTGTTTGGAAGCATTAAGGCATGTCCACTACACATCCCTTTTATTTGCCTTTTATAGGAATCAATGTCTAACATTGCCATTTCAAAAGTATTAGCTTTGTTATCCCTTTTAGGGCTTACATCACAATGTGTTAAGATGAAAAGATCATATCACTTTTTTCTTTTTGACGAATTTGCTTTGAACTTTTGAAATTCTTATGTTTTTATTTATAAGAGAGTTACAACTCTTTGTAGTCATCCTACTTTTGGATTCCTTTATTAAAGTGTTAATTTGTGATTCTACTCAAATCTTATTGAGTTTAAATTTCATCTCGGTGTTTCTAGCATCCATAAATTCCTTCTCAATAAACATAATGTGCTTAGTAAAGAACAATACTTTATTCCGAGTGGTAAGATATTTACATCCTAATCTTATTTTAGGGTATCTCACAATCTAATACTTTATTGATTTTAGGCTTTATTTTGTCTTTGTCAAACCCTTTGACATACATTTTATAGCATTAAATCTTTAAGGAAAGATTAATTCATTTTCCTTCCCTTCCCATATCTCATATACGATCTATCTTCAATAGATTAGAATCCTATTCATTTCAAAGGTTGTAGTAAGGAGTATTCATTCATAATTAGGGATATTAATTCGACTCATCATCTACTGATCATGTCTAACATGTGAAGTCCATAGAGAATCTCATTCTCTTTTAGGGGATATAATATTTTAGCATTTAAGTAGTCAGCTCGTCGATCTAATCGAGATACTTTAAAACTCTTACTAGTTCATCTCATGACTTTTCAAGTCTAAACTTTTAAACGAGTTTAAATATTTTGGACTTGCGTCCTATAACCATAACATGATCTACTATCATTAATGGTTATGTGAAAAACATGTTCTCCTCTAGCTTGGGTGAACATAGGCCTATATACATCTCTATGTATAAGCACTATATTGATTAGCAACTCTTTCTCCTTTTTAACTAAAAAAGGATACATGTCCTTTTATCAATTAAACAAGATTCCTTAGACATCCTCTAATGATTCTAAATATCCTTTTGTATAAGTAAGTTGTATATGGGATTCTTGCTTATATGACTAAGATTGATGTTGCTTACTAATTAATGTTTATTTAGATCATTTGAGTCTTTTAATATTTATGTTATACATTTGAGAGTTATGTTTAACACATATAATCATTATCAAAATATTTCCATAAAAACTCATTCTTAAAAATAACTATTATTCTTAAAATGAAACACTTATTCAAAATAAGAAATGAAAATAACATCTTTAGTCTCTACTAAAATAATAATGATTGAGTCGTAGCGCATCCCAACTTGGTAGTACTAGTGGAAACTTTCCATTTTGGAAACTCTTTCCAAAATAGGAAACTTTCATAATTGAAAATTTTTTTCAATGTCTATTCTTCTCATTTATAATGTGAATACTTAAACTTATGCATGTGACTCAATAAGCTCCTAGATATGTTGGAAATGTATCAAGAATAAAAGACTCTTCTTTTATCTCTTGATATATAAATCAAGATTGACCTCTAGCAAGGCATCATGACTACCCAAATCTCTAGGAGGATTAACTAATCCATTGTTACCTTTCACGAGCTCGATTACCATACAATTCGGTCCTCATATCAAATGACCACGAGTGTGATCTCAAACCTCGCTTATTAGTCTTGTTCAATTATGATCACACAAGTTTTCTTCGATTCTCAAATGTCTTAGCTTTTAGAGTAAACCAACTATGCTTTATTGGTGTACTCCTATTGTGGCCATAGATTTCTTGAGCAAACATTTATCGAAGTGCAATGTGATAACTCCTTTAGCATACAAAGAATGAAATTTCCTATCTTAGTCATACACCTATCTCCATTGGATTCCTAGTGCACCCAACGAATTGCCATGTATAACTATTAATGAGGTCCATCGAAATGATTGTCAAAACGTATAAGCCCTCCAATAAGAGAACCGTGATGACTTCAAGTTTAAGGACCATTTGTACCCATCTCATATGAGATTCCCATAGACTAAAACCAAATGGGTTCTCATGGTGAGTCAAGTCTAGTGATATGTTCTCTAACATAAATCACCTAAGTGCTTGCCTTAGCATCACCATGCCAATAGGTGTGAGATCTCCTATCGTTGTCTTATAGCATGAGCATAGCACTCATAAGTTTATCCATATATTTTCAATGTCCATTCTCGATAATACTATAACTTAAGGCATTTAATGATATTATTTATATGCATTAGTGTTTGTCTCACATCTTTCGATCAATCACTATTACAAATGCATATCATAAGGACTTGTATCTAACTCTAATGAATATGTCAACATGTAAACATAAGAGTTAATAGAATGAATTCTTTATTAAATAATGCAATAATATATTAACTTGGGTCCATCTAAACATAATTGGATCTTGGGCACCAATACTAACATTTGGCCCTCGATGGTTCATAGGCTTCAAAGCCTAAGCCTTGGATTTTTATACTCATGCATGCACGCCTACAGTCACCAACCTAGTGCAAAAGCACCTAGACAATGCCCTACTACCTAGCTCGCCCGCCTAATACGGGGCTCGGTAGGCTAGCATGCCTAGATACTGCACACTTAGCACCCGGGTTAGCAAGTCGGCACGTATTGCCTCGCTTATGCACATAACGTGCTACCTAGAAGCCCGGTGAGCCCGCCTCTTATGCGTCTAGCTTGTGGTTTGGTAGCCCAACGAGCCTAGCTTCGTGCGCCAAGTGTGTGGTCGGGCGAGCAAGTGAGCTTGCCTACTATACACCTAGCACGCGATAATTAGTAAGCCTATTACATATGCAAGTATCGACATCCAATATCGGCCTTGCATGCCCTTACCGTTTTAGACCCAAAATTCAGTTTCATATTTATATAAAATATCAAAAACACAAGATTAATAATCAAGCTTAGCTATTCATGCAATTAATCATAATTAATAAACCATATAATCAAAGATTTAATGAACTCACCGATACCAATTTAAAGATCATGCATCTTATGGAGGTACAAAATAAACAAAAAGTTTTCTTCATCTAAGGGCCCAAGGTCAAACCGTTGAATCTATTAACCATACATATATGAATTTAAAGTAATAAATAAAGGATTACCTCTTATAGCATAAATTCAAATTCTTTTATCGGAAAATTCATCCAATTATCCCACCTCTATTGATGATCGACACAAGCCAAGTATTCACAAAGAAGCACTCAAAATTGGTAGGATGCCGACTCTTTTCTGATTTGTGTAGTGTTTCGATAAAAATCAATCTCATGTAATCTTACGAAAACCTTAAAAGAGAAGGAAAGAGTATATTTGAGCTAGGTTTTTTAGAGAAAACTATTTTTTCCCTATTCTTCACTTTGTCGTGTGCCCCGGTTAGTTTTTAGAGTCGACCGAATTTTTCTTTTTTATCTCTCGTTTTTCCTTATTTGCCACACCTCTCTCTCCCTTATATTTAAATGAGAGTTTCCTTGTCCTCCAAGGACAAAGAGAGAGGCAACATTAAGTCCTCTTTAGGACTCTAGGTTGTTGCTTCTTTATCCTCCAAAAATGAGGAGTTATTTTTACATATGAACTTTTAATCATTATCTTGAAAACATTCATCCTTACCCAATAAAGTTGATGTTTATCCTCCCACTAAAACATCTTAAGACTTTTAATTAAACCTAATGAGTCAAAACTAATTTAGTCTAATTAATTTATTTGGATTATCCAAATAAATAACCTTACATTATTTTAAATGGGTCCACATTAGAAACTAACTTTTCAAAATACCCCTTAACCTAAATTAGGAAACTCATTTTCATTTTAGGTTATTTACTTTCAAATTTTGAACTAACTTCTAAATTAGGAAACCAATTTCTAAAATAGAAAACTTTTTATTTGAGGAACTTCCTAATTGAGGAAGCTTTCCAATTTCAAAAACTTCATATTTTAGGAAACTTTTCATTTTGAAAACCCTTTCCAAAAAGAAACTTCCATAATTGGAAACTTTTTTCAATTTTTTTGCTTCTCATTTAAAATGTAAATACTTAAAATTATGCATGTGACTCAATAGGCTCCTAGATATGTTGGCAATGTATCAAGAAGAAAAGACTCCTCTTTTATGTCTTAATACATAAATCAACATTGGTCTCTAGTAAGGTATCATGACTATCCAATTTTCTTAGAGGATTAACTAATCCATTATTACATTTCATGAGCATAGTTACCATGCAATTTAGTCCTCATGTCGGCTTATCACGAGTGTGATCCCAAACTTAGAGGATTATGATCACATAAGTTTTTTTTTCAATTCTCAAATGCCTTAGCTCTTAGAGTAAATCAACTCCGCTCTATTGGTGTACTCCTATTGCAGCTATAAATTTCTCGATCGGACATTTATCAAAGTGCACTATGATAATTCCTTTAACATACAAGAAATGACATGTCCTATCTTAGTCATACACCTATCTCTATTAGATTTCTAATGCACCTAATGAATCTCGTATGAGATACTCATAGAGAAAAACAAAATGAGTTCTCATGCAAGTCAAGTCCGAGTGATATATTCTCTAACATAAATCACCTAAGTGCTTGCTTTGGCATCACCATGCCAATAGGTGTGAGATCTCCTACTACTATCATATAGCATGAGCATATCCCTCACAAGTATATCCGCATATAGTCAATATCCATTCTTGACAATGATATTACTTAGGATGTTTAATGATATCATTTATATGCGTTACTCGTTTGTCTCATGCCTTTCAATCAATCACTATTGCAAATGCACATTATAAAGACTTCTATCTAATTCTATTGAATTTATAAACCTAAAACACAAGAATTAATAGAATGACTTCTTTATTATTATTAAAATAAATAATGCAATAATACATTAACTCAAGCTCATACACTAACACATCCGGACTCTCATTTGGAATGGAACTCACCCTATGCATAAAAAATTATAGAATGACCTTCTCATACCTCTTGATGCATAAGATCATAAACTCGGATTATCCTATTGGTAATTTAGATAGTTTGGAAACTTGAAAGGACTATAGGGTTAGATAAGCTTTACCTAAACCTCAAAAAAGTTAGATCCCATCCATTAGGTTTGAACCCAATGAGACACGAATTCTTTAATGATGCTACCTATGCAGCCGGTATATGCAACCTAGTTCACATCATACATGTATATTTATTATATATTTACTATATATATCTCGCTTTGAGTTTTTTTTTTTAGGATTTGAAATATAGGTCGTCCCGTAAAAACTCAACTCACCTCTTAAATCCACTACACTTGACTCGGGCATTGTCAAATGGAGAATAAAGAAAGAACACAACAAGAATAGGTTCACCAATAGGAACTTGATAAAATGAAAGAAAAAATTACTCCTTTAATGAATCTACTAAAAAGGCTCGTTGGCACTACCAAGTAGAACAAGTACTTCAAACCAAGGCCAAGCCTAAAGTGACATGACATACATCCTTCTAATGCCAAACTTACAACCCAAGCCATCTACTATCCCTTCACTTAATCTAAAGGCAACCTCATGTCCTCGGAAAGCCTCATTTCCTATTTAGTCATTTGCTTATGCCATAGGCCCACAAGCACCACAAATGTAAGGTGCGCCTACTATGAGACCTCACCACTAAAGAGATCACTAAGGCTAAGGGGATGGATGAGCCCAACATGGATAATTTATCTACCATTGAAGAATGCCTTAGGGCTATTGAGGAGCTGGTGTGTGAAGGATCATAATGTGGAGCTGCAGAATAAATTAAAAATTTTCCTCTATCTAAGGGTCCAAGATCAAGTCTGTTGAATCTACTAACTATACGTAAAAAAAATTCAAATAATGAATAAATAATTACCTCTTATAGCAAATATCTAAATTCTTTTAGCAGAAAAGGCCATCCAAATATTTAACCTATATTGATAACCCATGCAATCCAAGTACTAATAAAGAAGCACTCAAAATCGATAGGGTGCTAGCTTCACCTTTTTGATTTGTGTAGTGTTTCCTATAGAAATCTATTTCGGGTAATTTTATGACAACCTTAAAAGAGAAGGAAAGATTATGGTTTAGCTTTTTTTTCCCCCCAAATGTCATACTTTTAGACCAACCCCATTACAATCTTGAATAAACACCTTCGATTTTTGCATGTATGTGATAATAGTGGTGACGATTGGATGAATAAGCAAGCATACGGAAGCTTCCTCTCACAAATTGAACGTTGAGTGGACTTTCATTATCCCTTAAACACTTGAGTGAAATATGAGATGAGTGAACTTCGTACATTTAATTGATTACTCTGCGAGATAAACTATCTTATCCCTAGAGCTTGAGTTTGTATTGATTATTTATTCATGAAGTTTTATAGTACTTAAAGCTCACTCTTATTTATGCCAATCGTAAAGGACTCTTTGCTTTTTATATGGGAAGTATGTACCTTTATTTGTGTAACCTCCGCCCTTCATTGTTTCTTTTTTTTAGGGCAAACAAAGTTTAAGTGTGGGGAATTTTGTTTATTTTAGTAGTTTTTATATTAATTTCCATAGAATAATTCTAGGTTTTTAGTAATTTTTATTTTCGTTGCTTATTATTTTCATATTATCTTAATAGTATTTTAAGTCGTTATTTTTAGTATATTTTCAAGGTTATAAGTATGTTTTGATCCTAACTTAAATTATGTTTTATTTAGGTTGAGGACCAAATTGAAAACAAAGAAATGAAGATTCAAGGACCAAATTGAAAGGAAATAAACAAAAGAGGGCAATTAAGCATGAAGGAAAGTGGGGAAAAGGACAAAAAAAAAGGAGTGTCATGGTGGTGACTCAAGAGTCATGGCCATGACTCTTAAAAGGGAAAGAAAAAGCTCATGGGTAATTCTTAAAAAGGAAGAAAACACGGTCAAAGCCATGGTCAACCTTAAGAAAAATATGCATAATTCACGCCCATGACAAACTTAGTCATGGGCGTGACCCTCATCAAGTCATGGTAGTGGCCTCATTCACACGGGCATGGTAAGTGATTTTCCTATTTTCTTCGGGATTATGGAGTGAATTGTGCAAATTTTCAACGAACTAAATTAGAAAGCGAAGGTTGCATAGATTTGGAAAGAATATAAAAGATGCAAAGAATTAGGTGAGGGCGAGGAATTTGTCCATCCATCCATACATCGATGCATTCAACCAACCGATACACCCATTCTATCATTTAGAATTGGGGGGCAAATTCAAACCATCAACCATTCTCTCTATCGGACGAAAATTCTCTCAAAAGCATTAGATTTTCGAGCGACCACCTATTCTCTTTATAGCCATTGAAGATAGACAATAGAGACTTGGCAAGGACTCATGCTTAAGCCGAATGGAGACCAACCTCAAGCGAGGCGGAGCCAAACCAGATTTCTTCTAAATCTCTAATTTTATTGCTTTCAATTCTTGATTGTGAAAACATGAAATTTATTTTGATTAAATCAATGGTTTATCTTTCAATTATGAGCTAAATTCTGACTTGAGAATTAACATATCCTTTTATTGAATATGTTTAATTAAATTAGTTACTTAGTTGTTCTTGCCATTTGTTCTATGATTACGGAATTATTTATATGTGAGTGTTTGGCCAACGGTTATATATCCGTGGTATTGAGTTGAGTTCGATGGATAAAATTCAATACTAGACTAAAGGATTATAGACACTAGGTTATCAATCGAAATCCGAGTAACTCGGGCAAGAAAGATTAATAAAAGGATTAATTAATTTAATCGAGCTTTAGACTTTCTAAATACGAAAGTTACGAAGGTATTCAACTAATTAAATTAATGTTCGGTTACTAATCTCTGCAAGAATAATTATTTGAGAAATTTTAATTAAACACAAGATTTAATTGTTGGAGTTAATTTCTCAAGAATTTTCTCACCTTGATTTTTGTTCCTAATTTTGTTACGAATACGGTAGTTTCTTTCCATTCCTTTTTAATTTTCAAATCCCAATCTAGTTAGAGTGTTTAGGATTTTACTTTATTGTTCTTGTTTGTAATTGGGACTAAATTATTTTATGCCAATAACATTTTCTTGAGAATACGACTTTGGGGTGACTCACTAGTACTATAATTGCCTCGTACACTTGCGAGTATTTGCTAGTTAATTTTTAGTACACTTTTGGGCGCATCACTAAAATAAAAAATTAGTTTCCTAATTTAAGTTAAATAGTATTTTGAGAAATTGTTTCCTAAGGTGGGCCACTTAAAATTATCTAAGTTTATATATTTGGATAGTCCAAATTAATTAATTGGACTAAAATGGTTTTGAGCGGTAGGTTTAATTAAAAGCATAAAAGATAATTTGGTGGGAGGATAAATATGAGCCTTATTGGATAAGGATGAATGTTCTATAGATAAAGATCAAAATTTCACATGTTAAATAACTTCTAATCCTTTGAGGATTAGGAAGCAACAACCAAGAGTCCAATAGGGACTAGCCGCCGCCCCTTTCCCGGTTGATGAAGGACAAGGAAACCGTCCTCCTATAAATAGGAGGAGAGGTGCGATAAAAGGGAATTTTTTTGGATAGACTTTTTGTGTGAGAGAAAATTCAATAAGAATAAGAAAGTAAATTAGGGCATTTGGCTCAAAGTAAAAAGAAGGAGACATTAAAAAAATCAAAAGGTAAAGTTAACACTCTACCAATTTTGAGTGTTACTTTATGGTTGCTTGGATTACGTAGATAATCAATAAATATCGAAAGTTTAGACAACTACTTTATTTGCTAAAGAATTTAGATCCGTGCTACAAGAGATAAATTTTCTATTCATCACTTTAATTCATCAATATATGGTTAGTTGATTCAACGACATGATCTTGGGCCCTTTAGATGGAGAAATTTTTTTTTTTTGAATCTCCATAGGATGCATGATTCATCATATGAGGCAAAAAAAGTGCTTTGAAGTAATGAAGGACCATGACATTGCTTTTCAATACCACCCCAATAAAGCAAAGATCATGGCAAATGCTTTAAGCTAAAAATCAATGGTAGTTATACAAATAAAGATTGTTAAAGGCATGGAAAAGCTTCACTTGGAAGCAATACTAAAAGGAAGTAGTGATGGAATGTTAGGTGCAATACTCGCTATAATTAGATATAAAATAAAGGATTAAGGAAGAGTAGCTATAAGATGCAAAACTGCTTGAAACTCAAAAAGATGTAGCTAAAGGAAAGATCACTAATTTTGCCATAGTTAGTGAAGGCATTTAGAGTTATCATGGTAGATTATATGTTCCTTCAGTAAAAGATATTTTGAAATAAACTCACACTACACCCTACTCTATCCACCCAAAGGGTAATAAAATGTACCAAGACCTAAAGAGGATTTATTGGTGAAGAGGCATGAAGTGAGACATTAATAATTATGTGGCATAATACTTAACAAGTTAGTAAGTCAAGATTGAACATTAGATATCATCGAGATTGTTAATACTATTAGATATTCTTGAATGGAAGTGGAAACATATAACCATGGACTTCATATTCAGATTGCCATGATCTAATATAGGAGCTAATGGTATATGGGTCATCGTTGATAGGTTGACCAAATCAGCTCACATTTTATCGATTAAGTCCACTTATTTCATACAGTAGTATGCAAAATTATATTTAAATGAAATCATGAGATTGCATAGAATTTTAGTTTTGATTGTTTTTTATTAAGACCCTTGGTTCACATCATAATTCTAGAGGAGTTTAGATCGAGTTATGGGAACCAATTTAAATGTTAGTAAGACCTTTCACCCATAAAGTCATAGACAAATAGAGAGGGTGAATCAAATTCTAAAAGATATGTTATGAGCCTATGTTTTATAGGTGAAATATTTACCATTGGCAAAATTCGCTTATAACAACAATTACCAAACAAGTATTAGTATTGCATCATATGAAGCTCTATATGAAAGGAAATGTAGATCATTAATAACTAGGATGATATTGTTGAGTAAAAACTACTAGGACCTAAATTGATTTAGCAAACAACTAAGGTCATTGAGCATATCGGATTGAGAATGAAAGTGGCTCAAAGCAAACAAAAGATTTACATCGACACGATGAGAAAGGACTTAGAATTTGACATCGGCAATCGATTATTTTTAAGGGTGGCATTAATGAAAGGTGTAATGCGATTTGGGAAGAAAGGAAAATTAATTCCAAGGTATTTTGGGCCATTCAAAATATTAGAGAGAATTAAAGACTACGCTTACAGTTTAGCTTTTCCTTCATCTCTCTCATTAGTACATAATATATTTTATGTATTTATGATAAGGAAATATATGGAAGACCGAAACCATATTTTAAGAGATGAGCCACTAAACCTCTAACTAGACTTCGACTATAAAGAACGACTAGTACAACTATTGGATCGAGAGGTAAAACAATTATGGAATAAATAGATTTCCCTTATAAAAATATTGAAGAAGAACCGCAATATAGAAGAAGCTATGTGGGAATGAGAAGCGAAATGAGAGCAAAGTACCCAAAACTTGTTTGAATAAGGAATTTTGAGAATTGAATTTTTTCTAAGGAGGAATATAATATATATATATATATATATATTGTGTGTGTGTGTGCGCGCACACGTGTGAAGAATTACATTTATTTAATAAATGAATATTTAATTAATATGTGAATTAATGTTTATTTTTTCATAGAAAATAATTTTGTGCACACATGAATATTATGTAAGATGAATGAATTTTTAAGTGCCTAAGTTAGTAAGTTTATATTATTAATTGTATAGATGTGTGACAACCTAGGGATGTAATTCTAAAACCTTAGGGATATAATTGCATCATTTAAAGTTGAGGTACTTAATTAAAATAATTAAAAAATTTAATTGACCACTATGAAACTTAGGAAAGCCTAAATTAAGGGCTTAGTCGTGGAAATTAAAATATTAGGGACTAAAATGTAAGGAACCAATGTAATTAATTAATAAACTTTGGTGACCAAAATGTAAAAATTTTGATAAATTAGGGGATCAACTAATTTGATTGGATTCATGATTTCCAACCAGAATTGAACAAAAGAAAATGGATAAAGAGAGGCTAATTAATTCATCCATGTGAGGAAAATAAAGAGAAAAATATCTAAAGAAAAATCAAAGAAAAGTGAAGAAAATTAGAGAAAATCCTATAGAAATTACATGGTGAAGGAATCAAATGGATGAATCCAAGTGTCTCCAAACTGGCAAAATCTTAAGTGATTTTCTTCTCTATTTATTCATCCAAAGAGGAAAGGAGAAGAGTGATGAAGAAATGAAATATTAAAGAAAAACACCTTGAAATCAAGCCAAAAATCAAAGAGAATCAAGACAAACCAACATCCAAACACATAAAATAACCTTAAACACATTCCAAAATTAATTTAAAAACACTTAGAAAAGCCAAATATAGAAGGGGTAAAAAAGAAGGGTTTGGCCCAAAACTTTGGAGGAAGGAAAGGAGGAGGAGTTTGCAAGCCACCAAGGTAGAAATTAATCGAGCATCAATCAAGGTAAATGTAGTTCCAACTACACCACAACAAGTTATTTTTTTGATGCTTGATAGATAATGTTTGGGTTTTTATAGGTTGTGAGTTTAATGTTTGATTATTTGGTTTATGTTGAACTTATTTGATCTTGGTGAATTATTGATAAATCATGCTTTTGATGGATGAATTAACATGCTTAAGTATGTAATCAAAGTCTAATTAAGAGTTTAAAGTTGTTGGATTAGGGTTGAATATTTCAACCTAACCATGTTTTGGGGAATATTAATTAGTTTCATATGATTATGTTACTTAGATGTTCTTTAGGTTGCTTAAGTATGTTAAATGTGTCTAATTAAAAAATTATCATGGATTTGGTTTGATTAGGAGATTCGACCATGACTAAGAATTTGAGTTAATTGGATTACCTTGGGTAATTGAGTTAATCACATATGTATATGATGGATTAAATGTGTATAAATTTTTTTAATTAATGAATTTATGCGGATTGCTTAGTTATTATGTTTCAACCAAAACCTTAAGTTTACGAGTGATTGGATTAGTTGATGTTTAATATTTTTTTATTGTTTAAAAGAATGAATTAGCATGAAAATAAGTGTTTAAATAGAAAAATTCTCCTTGGTTATATAAAATGAATAATTCAGCCAAGGGTAATAATTAGGATTAATTGCATAATTCCTTGAAATTTTATTGAATTAATGTTTGTTAGGTTGTCTAAGGATGAATATATGTGATTATTGCTTGATTTTGTGCTTGGTTACATGAGATGAAAATTACTTGATATAGTTCGGCCAAGTGCAAGATTTTATGGCTTATGGTGTCTATTTGATTTAATGTTAAATTCATGCATCCATTAATTTACTAAGTATATGTTACTCGTTCATGAAAAGGTTGAGGTTATGCATTTCATTTGAATGCATATTTATGTCATAATCCTGAAAAAAATTTGCTTTCATGGTTTTTGATTAAAAAAGAAAAAGAAAAAGAAAATGGCATGTTTTCAAGGGAAATGGTCGGGTACTCTAAAAGAATTGCAAGAGGAATGATCATCCTTTTGTGAGGAAAAGGAAAATAAAAAGGTAATAGAAAAGGAAAATGGAAGGTACCTAGTGCTTTTGTGATTTTTCACAATTATATATTTTAAAAAAGGATTGGTTATATACACAATCGGTATGGTGCATTAGAGGAGAAAAATGAATGTCAAAAGGCACGGAAAGGATTTGTTAATGCATCATGAGCATTGCATGCATGGAATACATTTACTAAGCAAAGATCACTTTTTCTTCTTCTTCTTGTGGTGTAGGTAAGAAAAGTATTAACCGATGGTGTGTGTTAAATTAAGGATTGGAGTGGCAATCAAGTCTGCTTAATCTATTGGAGTGAGTTAAAAGACTTTATCTTTTCCATTATATCATGTTTTTGGACCTTAGTATGTGTGCTAGGGTTAACATTAATGGTTTCTAAGTTAATAGCACTTTTAGGTACACTCTAAATATTAAATGAATCTAAATGTGTATAGTAGAAGTGTAAAATTGGTTTTGTGACCAAAATTAATGGCTAGACTAGTAAAATTGGCCAAAGTAAATAAATTGATTAAATAAGGAACTAAATTGGACTAAATAAGCATTTAGTAATTAAAGGGTCAAATAGTTTAATGGACTTAAAGGCTATAATTTAATTCGAATGAAATAATCGGATATAATTGGTAGTAAACAATTGAATTTAATGGATATGGAATATTGAATTTAATTGATTGAGTTTAATTGATATGGAACAATTAATTAGAATTAGTGTTTTCTAAACCTAAATAGTTTTCAAAAGGCTTAACTCATGATTCAGCTTCCAATGGGATAAATTAAAGTTTTAAGAATTAATCAATTGATTCTCTAACCTTAAGGATTTCCTATTAAATTGAAAGTACCATAATTTAAACATATAAGTTAATTTAAATGGTGATTAATTAAAGAATGGCTAATTGATTTTTCTTCTTTTTAATTAATCTAAATGTCTAGAAGATAAATATTGGGAGTTTTATTCAATTGATTGGTTAAATTAATTGATTGTTTCATAATGTTAACACCTAAATTCTTGCTCCCCTTTAGTTATTTATTTGTTTTTGTTATTATGAAAATACCCAAAAAAAAGGGTAAAAACAAAAATGGAAACAAAAAAAAGGAAAAAGAGAAAATCGAAGAATGAAAAAAATCAATTGGGATAATTAGTTTAGGTTAATTAAAAAAAAAAAGTGAGAAGAGAAAAAGAAAGCGGAAGGGGTTAATTGAAGAAGTGAAAAGTTTAGAGGTGATGAAAAGTGTAATTAAAGGCCCAATAAAAAAAATAAAAACTTTTGTCCTTCAAATAAAACAATAAAGGGGCACGATTTGGAAAAAATAAAATAAAAGTCTCAATTAGTTACAAGAGGGGCTCAAATTAAAATAAAAATAGAAAAAGCAAAATCAACCTCAAATTAATGCATAAGAAGAAACCAAAGACCAAACCGATATTTAGCCCACCCCATGCCTTTTTTTATATATACCTAACACTATTCATCCTCATAGAGAACCCACATATAGCGATCGCCGGAAAAAAACATAGACCAAAGCTCCCACACCGACTCCCTATCGCCGACCACCAACCAACTACTCTCTCCCTCACCTACACCCCTACACACCAGCCCCCTCACCCACAGCTCCACCATAGCCCTCTTGCCCCTCACCTACGGCCATTACCACACTAGCACTCTTCTCCCTTACAACAGCCTCACATGGACGCCACAGCCTCGGCCTTCTCCCACACAAGCCTTCGCCGGTCACACCACAACCCAAGCCTCACTCGTGCGCCTAGCCATCCTCTATTGCCTCACACACGCCCTCTCCTAAGTCGGCACCCACAAGCACGCCTACAACCCCTTCGGGCCTGCCTCGAGCTTGCACCAGCCTTGCCCGAACTCTCCCTTTTGCCTCATAGCCCAACATCCGACCCTCCTCCATAAATACACCCAATACCGCCCAAAAATAGCCCTACGAATAGCTTCTCTGCAGCCCCCTTTTAGCTGACTTCTCCCTCATCCAAAACAGCCATAAAATACTCCCAATGTAGCTTTAGATTAGCCCCAAAACACCCTCAAAAGTAACCCCAAATCAGCCCCAAAACCAACCCCAAACAGACCCGAAAAACCTATCAAAACTCCAAAAAATCAGCCACTGCAACCATTACCAACAACCCCTAAAAACTTTTACAGAGAAGCCCCTTTAGACAGACCTCTTTAAACCACCAAACCAGCCCTAAAAAGATGTCCCAAACAAGCTTTAAAATAGTGCCAAAAACTCCCCAAAATAGCCACCAAGACAGCCACAAAACCCGTCTCAAAACAACCCTTTGCACACATTTTGGAGCTGCTGAAAAAGAAGAAATAAGAGTAAAAAAGTTAAAGGGAATAAGATGGTTTTTTTTTTTTTGTTGGATTATATTGGCGGGAACAACATGACATTGTAGATCGTAATTCTTTGGGTTTTGAAAGGAAAATACAAGCAAGAAAGTCATTTTGGATTTTTAGGAAATCTTGTAAGATTTTAGGAGCCCTCGTAAATTTTTCAGCAACATTTCAAGTAGTTGCACAAGTAACGGAGGAAATTTTGGACAAGTACTCTCCTTTCTCGGCTAATCGAACAATCGGTTTTCATCGAGATTAAAGAGAGTACAATTGATTTTGTTTCGGACATCGAAGTTTCGAGCTCTTGGGTAAAACTCTAAAACCATTGCATATTTTCTAAAAAAATGACAAATGATTAAAAATGATTGAGCTATTGGTTTGCGTGAATAAAGTCGTTGCATTTTGTTTGAATAGCCATAGTTTAAATGTGATTGAAATAAACATTGTTGTACGTAGCCGATACCAAAAGACAAATTAAGTTGCTTTCCGGTTTGCATACTTAGTTGTCCAAATGTGAAGTCTTGTGATTTAATTATCTATCCATGATTGATTTTCATCAAAATGAAGCCGTCGGTGGCTTTCTACTTATGTGACGAAGCCGTCGAAGGGCTTCGGAGCAATTTTATCGATTTCTATGCTCGATTCCTTTTTTGCAATGCCTTTTTTTCTTGCTTTTTTGCTTTTAGTCCCTATTACATATTTTTTATTTTTCTTAATTTATTTCATCAAAATAAAGCCGCCGATGGCCTCAAAAATAGTTTTTTTCATTTAATGTCTATCTTGTCCGCAATGAAGCCGTCGGTGGCTTCCCACTTATTTGACGAAGTCGCCGATCGCTTGTAAATAATTATCTACTCCTTACTGGAGTGACATGAAGTTGTCAATGACTTTTCACTTTTGTGTCAAAGTTATCGATAACTTCTTAAATACATAACTCGAAGTCGTCGGTGGCTTCTCACTTGTGTGAGCGAAGTCGTCGGTGACTCGTAGCTCATGCTAATAAAAGGCTATTTATCTTTAGAAACTTGCCTATTATCAATAATAGGTCATATTCGCTAATGACTAGTCGAAATTCTCATTTTTTACCTATTTTCCATTTGGGTAAGACATATTGGCCTTGGATTAACTTCGAATGTCCAAAATACCTTGTTTTATATCCAGGCCATCCTATCCCATATTTTTTCAAGATAAACTCATTTAATAGGCATAAAAGTATAACATGATAAAAACTTGATTTTTACATTCATAGACAAACGATGCGACCTATCTTAGGTAGGACGGGATGGTGGTGATGACATGTCTTCTCTATATGTAACCGACCCCTTATCCGGATATCCATGTGGACCAATATGTTTAGAGTTTCCTAGTTCTCCCCGATTAGCTAGGTGGCGACTCGTTTGATTCAGCCCCTCCTCTCGTGATGGCCGACGTCGAAACATAATAAAGACTATTTTAATTTATCTAAACTTTAAAGAAAAGTATTAGGAATGAAATATAATAAATTAGACTAAGTTGATTATTTCATGTTAATATAAATATATATTTAATCTAAATTTTTATAAAAATAAAAGGAGAAATTAAAGGGCCAAATTGTCTTATTTTAATTAATAATATTATATTTAAATATTTAAATTGAGTTTTACAACTTGTAAATTTCCGACCATATTTTTGGGTAAATATATCTACACATTTTATTAAAGAGTATTCTTATGAAAGGAATTTATTTTGAAAAAATTTTCTCGCCTAGATTAAATGAAGTATGGACCTAATTAATTGTATTAAATAATTTTTCATAGTGAATAATAATTCAATAGACGAGTAAAAACAACACAAAGCTTGATGTCTCGCATTCATTGTACTTGGAATGTGAGGCATTGTCGAAAATATTTTTGACCTATCTTGGACCTAGGACGGTGGTGTTATAGGCCAAGGAAGTTTTAACGATGCTTGCAATATATGGTTTAATACATAAGTCCACATGGCCAAGAATGAAGCACCAAAGGGAGAGTTGAGTGGCGATAAGGTGGAGCAACCTATGTTTCTCACTAGTAAAAATTTAACCATTGCAATCAATCTTATTAATATATTTCAATAATGTCATCACAAATGTATAGATGAGGTAGTCATTCAAGTCAAGAAACTTGAAAATCACAAGATCATGTTGGAGTTCATGTTTCTTGAATCACCATTTCGGACAAGACTACCTAACCTTGTTCATCGTTTTAGGCAAGGTTGCTAACGATAGTTCTCCGGTTTAGGCAAGGATTCCTAACTTAGTTCGTCATTTTAGGAAAGGTTTCCTAACTTAGCTTATCTTTTTAGGCAAGGTTGTCTTGTGATAATTTTCCATTTCGGATAGGATCGTCCGATAATAGACCATCATTTCAAACGAGTCACCTCGTAATAGACTATCATTCAAGTAGGGTTTTCATACAATAGACTATCATTTCGGACAAGATCGTCTTCTAATAAAATAATATTTTAGGTAGGATCACCTCACAATAGACCATCATGCAAGCAAGGTCACCTCACGATAGATCATCTTCTTAGACGGGATCATCTCACAATAGGCTATCATTCCAAACGAGTTCGCCTAATAATAGAGCATCATTCCAAGTTGGGTCACCTAATAATAGATCATCATTCAAATAAGATTGCCTCGTAATCATTCTAGGCAAGACTTGTCTAACGATAGACTATCATTCCAAGCAAGGTTGTCTAACAATAGGCCATCACTCAAGTAGAATCGCTTCATAGTAGACCATCATTATAGACAGGATCACCTAATAAGAGACCATCATTCAAATAAGATTAACTCACACTAGAACATCCTTTCAAGCAAATTCATCTCATAATTGACCATCGTATTTTACTTTTTAAGACGGACTACCCTTGACAACAAGGTCATTCCATTTTACCTTTTGGGAAAAAGCATCTTTAACAATAAATCCATTGTATTTTACTTTTTAAGGTAGACTGTCTTCGAAAACAAGCCCATTATATTTTACATTTTAGGATAGGCTATCCATGACACCAAAACCATCACATTTTATTTCTTACGATAGTTCACCCACGACTATCAAAACATTTTTGCCACTCAATTTATTTCTTTTTTACAATACTACTAAGCAAACCCAATCGAAGTTATACTTTAGTTGCCATTTACACCATCAACATTGTAAAGAGGAGGCAAATGTCATAATTCAAAATTTAGGCTATATTTATTTTCATTTACTTTTCTAGTATTTTTTACTAGTTTTATTCCTTTTATTTCTATTTATTTTATTTCATTTTTCATGTTTATTTTGGTCAATTTTACAAGTATTATGTTTAAATTAGGATTTATTTTTATTATTTTATTTTTGTAAGAAAAGAAAAAAGGAAATGAAAATACAAAAAAAAATTCATAGGATAATTAATTATGGTTAAATGTAAAGGGAATAAGGATCTGAAATTGAAAACAATCAAATTTAAAATTAAAAGTCAATTAGGGATGAAATTGAATGAAATAAGGGTGTAATTAAATAAAATGAGGACAAAAATTGAAAGCCAATAGGAGTACAATTGAACTAAAAATCGGGAGTATAGTTGATAGAAATTGAAATATACAAGGACCAAATTAAAATTGAGGAGCGAACAATAAGACCAAAAGCTGATCAAATGACTCATCAATTGCAGCAAACCAAAATTAAAAATCCGAGTGTTGTTCTTCGTATTCCTTGATGACAAATCCCTCAATGTCGAATTTTATAATTCTTAGCTAATAATTGTACTAGTCAAGAATCACATTTCCACCTCTCGCATCACACCCGCACACATGCACTATAATTTTTATATTAATTCTTTCTTCATCCATAAGAAGCCAAGAACATCAAGAGTCTATTCTTTGATATTAGTGGGAAATGGTTCTAATTGATTAAGGGTGATCCTCGGTGGAGGATGGATTCGGTTTGCCTATAAATGGAACTACATTGTGATGAATTGGGAGCGAGGATTCAAAGCAAAATTTTGAGGGGATAAAAAGGAAAATTGATTATAGTTTTAGCTTTCTAGGTTTTAGAAAAGGGAGGAACACTTAAAGTTTCTAGGAAAAATTCGATCCCTTTTTTACGGGTTCATAACACCTATTCTAGCCAATATTTATTCTATGTTTTGTTTTAAATCATCCCTAGATCACAAGTTTTGTCCGGGTGATCAATTAGGGGTGGTTGTTAAATACAAAGAGAAAAACAAAAGGGGAAGATTTTAGGTTGACTAGAGTTTAAGGAAAATTTTATTTCTTGAGCTAAGAAATAAGGGAAGCATTAAGGAAAAAGACTATTATGGCCAATCTCCATCCATATGCCTAAGATGGTTCTCTAATTAGTTTTGAAGGTTGATTAAGATTCTTCTCAAACGTGTCCCACCTAAATTGGATTCTCTAATTCGGATTAGGGTATCATCACGAGCATCACTAAGTCACCTTCACCCTTAAGTTCATACTTGCTAGATTATTACTTTTGTTTTTCCCAAAATCATAGCAACTAGTTGAACCTAAAAGTTCCTTAGAAAACCGAGTAGTTTGTCCACTATCAAGGTTCAAATCCAAGACAACATCAATATAATGTCATTACTCGGCCAAATTAGGTCATGTCGGTTTCTTCTTTGCGACTTCATTACACAAAAAAAAAAAAAAAAACCTAGACAATATGAGGAAAGTTTCGTTTAAGTTTAGAGCGAGTTTGAGTGGTATGTGTTAATGTTGGTGCCCAAGATCCAACCATGTTTGGATGGCCTTATGTTAATATGTTATTGCATCATTTATTTTAATAATAATAAAGAAATCATTTTATTAATTCTTATGTTTACATATGGATAAAATCTATATAATTAGATAGAAGTCCCTATGATATACATTTGCAATAGTGATTGATGAAAAGATGTGAGACAAACACTAATGCATATAAATGATATCATTAAATGTCCTAAGTCGTAGCATCGTCAAGAATGGACATTGACAATATGCAAATAGACTTGTGAGTGCTATGCTCATGCTATATGATAGCAATAGAAGATCTCATACCTATTGGCATAGTGACGCCAAAGCAAGCACTTAAATGATTTATGTTAAAAAACATATCACTAAACTTGACTCACCATGAGAACCCATTTGGTTTTAGTCTATGGGAATCTCATACGAGATGGGTACAAATGGTCCTTAAACATGAAGTCATCATAGTTATCTTATTGGAGGACTTATGCACTTTGACACTCATTTCGATAGACCCATTAATAGGTTACGCGTGGGCAATTCGTTGGGTGCACTAGGAATCCAATGGAGATAAGTGTATGGATAAGATAGGAGATGTCATTCCTTATATGCTAAAGGAGCTATCACACTGCACTTTGATAAATGTCTACTAAAGAAATATGTGGCCACAGTAAGAGTACACCAATAGAGCATAGTTGATTTACTCTAAGAGCTAAGACAATTGGGAATCGAATAAAACTTATGTGATCATAATCAAACAAGACTAATAACCAAGTTTGAGATCATACTATGATAAGTTGACATAAGGATTGAATTGTATAGTAACCATGCTCGTGAAAGGTAATAATGGATTAACTAATCCTTCTAAAGAATTGGATAGTCATGATGTCTTGCTAGAGGCCAATCTTGATTTATGTATCAAGAGATAAAGAGGAGTCTTTTATTCTTGATACATTGTCAACATATTTAAGAGCATATTGAGTCACACACATAAGTTCAAGTATTCACATTACAAATGAGAAGCAAAGATATTAGAAAAAGTTTCCAATTATGAAAGTTTTTCATTTTGAAAAAATGTTCCAAAATGGAAAGTTTCCTAAAATGAAAAATTTCCAAAAATGAAAAGTTTTCTAAAATGAAAGTTTCCTATTTTAGAAATCGATTTCCTAATTTGAAAGTTAGTTTCAAATTTGAAAATAAAGAACCTAAAATGAAATGAGTTTCCTAATTTAGGTTAAGGGTATTTTGAAAAATTGATTCCTAATGTGGACCATGCCAAAATAATCTAAGAATATTTATTTGGATAGTCCAAATAAAATAATTGAGCTAAAATAGTTTAGGCCCATTAGGTTTAATCAAAAGCCTTAAGATAATTTTGGTGGAAGGATAAACATCAACCTTATTGGATAAGGATGAATGTTTTAAAGATAAACATTAAGTAGTCCACATATAAAATAACTCCTTATCCTTGGAGGATAAGGAAGCAACAACTTAGAGTCCTTTATGGACTCAAGGTCGCCACTTTCCTTGTCCTTGGAGGATAAGGAAAATCTCCCCCTATAAAAAAGAGGAGAGGGATGGCAAATAGAGAAGGAGAACCTAATAGGGAATTTTGACAAGAAAGGGAAAAAAGGTAGGAAAAAATTCGACCGACCTCCAAACAAAAAAGGGCACACGCTCGGGAGAGAAAAAGGGAAGGAAATAGTTTTGTCCTAAAACCCTAGCAAGAAATTCTCATACTCTCTCCTTTAAAGTTGTCACAAAGTTGGTCGGGATAGATTTCTATAGGAAATACTTAATCAAAAAAGGTGAAGCTAGCACCCCATTAATTTTGAATGCTTCTTTATGGATATTTAGGCTACGTGGATCACCAATAGAGGTCGGACACTTAGACGGCTAATCAAAGAAAAAAAATTTAGATCCGTGCTACAAGAGGTAATCCTTTACTTTTATCTTATTATTCATGTATGTATGATTAGTAGATTCAACGGCATGATCTTGGGCCTTTAGATGGAGGAAATTTTTATTTATTTTACACCTTCATAAGATGTATGATCCTTCAATTGATATCAAGTTACATTCGAGGGGAGTGAGATGAGAAAAGAAATAGAATAGATACAAGAAGGAGACGTCAAGGAATGAAGAAATTCATGAAGAATTTGTAATAATTTTTCACCTAGGAATTGACCCACTAGTCTTCTTGTGGCTCGAGGGACTAGTACTAGAAATCTATTACCATTCACCAATTTTTGAGTCATGCATGAGATGTATGAATATAATGAGATAAATGTTAGTATGCATGAATAGGAATAATGTGATTATTGCTTAGTATGCATGCAAGGATGAGACCAACCTTATTAAATCCTTCAAACAAAATATTAAGTTAAATTCTTTCCAATGTTATAAGGCGGGAACTCTCTTAGTTGTTGTTGGCTTATTGAGATAACTCAAGGTCACTTCTTCCTCGAGGGAAACAAATCATGAGCCATGTGATGACCCCAAACGTTGGGTTTAACTTAAATGAGTTATTGGGTTTATTGAGATAACTCAAGGTCCAATAAACTTGTAAGCAAGAATTGGTATTCACATAAGATGTGATAAAGCTAAGGATTTGTCATACCAATGGAATTAGGAATTACATTAGATGTAATTGGTAAGGAGCTACCTACCTAATCCTGCATGTATGGCTTGTTGAGATAACTCAAGGCTAATGCATGTGAGAGGATGGGATCCTAACCCACTAAGAAAATGAATCAAAAAATTTTCTCGAATACTATATTGAAGGTTATAGAACTTGAAGAAAATAATAAGAGCAAACATAGATTTTACTTCTTTAATTTATGCTTTGTTTTATGTAATTTAATTAACCAAATCGTATGCTTTTCTATCCTATCAGATTGCACAGTATGATTGGCAACACATCGATACAATCGATCATTGATGGAAGTAATGCTTTTAATGGCACAAACTTTCTTGATCGGGAAACGAATTTGAGGATAGTCCTCCAACATGAGAAAATTCTCTATACGATGGAGAAAGCTCTTCCGGATGAGCCTCCTTTAGTTCAAGTTGAAGCTCATGAAACATGGATCAAACATAGAGATAATGCAATCACTGCTCAAAGTATCATGCTTACTGCTATGACATTGGAGTATAGGCACTAACACAAAAGCTCACAAGCTTTTGATATCATAGCAAGGCTCAAGAGCTTATTTAAGGAGAATACTAGGCATGAGTGCTATAAGATAGCAAGAAAGCTCTTTAGGGATAAAATGTATGATGGATCTAATGTCAAAAAGCATGTCATAGAAATGATAAGCTATATCGATCGACTGGCCAAACTTGAAGTTTAAATGAATGTTGAATTGTCCATCGACCTAGTATTATAATCTTTGCCCAATAGCTATGGACGAGTTCATCATGAACTTCAACATGATGCACATGCAAAAGACTCTTAGAGAGTTATTGTCTATGCTAAGGAAAGCCCATCCCGAAATTAACAAGAAGAACAAAAGTTATGTGCTTCGAGTTAATAAGGGACAAGGTGCGATAAAGGGTAAGAAAAAGCCCAAAAAGAAGAAGAAGTCTTCAACTCGCACCTACTGGAGGAGTGAAAAAGGTCGAGGCTCGGAATAGCACAAATGATGTAGTTTGCTTTCATTGTAAAAAGAAGGGGCATTGGAAGCACAGCTGTAAGGAGTACCTAGAAGGGGTGCAAAAGAAGAGTTTTACCACCACCTCGGGTATTTATGTTATTAATGCTAATCCTTGTATTTATAAATTCTACCTCATAAGTATATGATACTAAATGCGATGCTTACATTTTTTAAATGTACGGGAGATTAGAAAAGAAAGAAAGATAGCTTCAACGGAGAATACCTACATAACTACAATGGACCAAAGAGTTGGACCATTAGATGTAGGTACTAATGAGCTAGTACTACCATGTTGGGATGTGCTTAGGACTCGATCATTATTATTTTAGTAGATACTAAAGATTTTATTTTCAATTTTTATTTTGAATAAGTATTTCATTTTTAAGAATAATAGTTATTTTTAAGAATGAGTTTTATGAAAATATTTTGATAATGATTATATGCGTTAAACATAACTCCCAAATGTATGACATAAGTATTAGAAGACTTAAATGATCTAAATAAACATTAATTAGTAACCAAAATCAAACTTAGTCATATAAGCAAGAATCCTATATCCAATCTACTCATACAAAAGGATATTTAGAATCATTAGATGATGTCTAAGGAATCTTGCTTACTTGACATAAGGACATGTATCCCCTTTTAGTTGAAAAGGAGAAAGAGTTACTAATAAATATAGTCATCACACATAGAGATGTATATGGGCCTATGTTCACCCAAGCAAAAAGAGACATGCATGTCACATAACCATTAATGATAATGGATCATATTATGGTTATTAGACACAAGTCTAAAACATTTAAAATATTTAAATGTTTAGACTTGAAAAGTCATGAGATGAACTAGCAAGAGTTTTAAAGCATCTTAATTAGATGGAGGAGCTGAATACTTAAATTTAAAAAATTATTAGATCACCTAAAGGAGAACGAGATTCTCTATAGACATTACATGTTAGAGATGATCAGTTCATGATGGGTTGAATTAATATCCTTAATTATGTATGAATACTCTATACTATTACCTTTGAAATGAATAAGGATTTCAATCTATTGCTAGAGATCACATATGAGATATGGGAAGGGAAAGAAAAAAGAATTATTCTTCCCTTAAAGATTTAAGGCTATAAAGTGTACATCAAAGGGTTTGACAAAGATAAAATGAAGCCTAAAATCAATGAAGTGTTAGATTGTGAGATACACTAAAGTAAGATTAGGATATAAATATCCGACCACTAAAATAAAGTGTTGTTCCCTACTAAGTACACTATGTTCCTTGGGAAGGAATTTATGGATGCTAGAAACAATGGGAGAAAATTTGAACTCAATAAGATTTGAGTAGACTCATAATTTAACACTTTAATAAAGGATCCTAAAGTAGAATAATCATAAAGAGTTGTAACACTCTCATAAACAAAAAACAAAAATTTCATGAGTGTAAAAGAAATTCGTCATAAAACAAAATGGGATATGATCTTCACTTCTTGACACATGGTGATGTGAGTATTGAAAAGGATGACAAAGCTAATACTTGTGAAATGGCAATGTAAGACATTGATGCTTATAAAAGGAAAATAAAAGGGATGTGTAGTTAACACACCCTAGTCGTTCTTAAGAATATGCAAATAAGATTTGCAAAATGCTAAGGTCTATTAATAAACTTAAGCATGCCTCTAGGAATATAAGTTGACATTTTATGAAATGATTAAAGAGTTTGATTATTCATCAAAAACAAGACAAACCTTATATATATCAAAAGTTAGTGGGAGTCTCTATTCATGGTTATTCGATATAAAATCACACCTCGACCATAACATCATGTTGCAAACAAAAGATTAAGGAATCTAGAAGAAATTTTCTTAGAACGACATGTGAAAAGAACCTACAATCTAAGAGTATAGATCTATAGAGATAGATCACTTAGAATGTGAGGAAGTCTCTCAAGGTAGTTACAATGACATGATACTAACATGTTTAGTCTAGAACAATCAAAAAAGGTTTTGTTCTAATGTCATATAGCTTGATGACCAACAACAAAGGATCCATAGCATAAGCTAAGGAACCAAGGTCTCATCAACGATCCAAACAAGTACTAAAATGTTATCACTTGTTTATAGAGATAAAAGAGTCATGGTAACATAAGGATAGAAAAGAACCACACGTACGATAACACTACTAACCTAGATTAAGCCTTTATCACGGTTGAAACATCGATCCCTCACTCAAACATCAAGATTAAGGGACGTGACTTGTTGGCTCTAATGCAAGTGGGAGATTGTTAGTGTTGGTGCTCAAGATCTAATCATGTTTAAATGGGCTTATGTTAAGATGTTATTACATCATTTATTTTAATAATAATAAAGAAGTTATTCTCTTAATTTTTATGTTTACATATGGATAAATTCAATAGAATTAGATAAAAGTCCCTATGATATACATTTGCAATAGTGATTGATCAAAAGATGTGAACAAACACTCATGCACATAAATTATATCATTAAATTTCTCAAGTCGTAGCATCATCAAGAATGGACATTGACAATATGTGGATAGACTGTGAGTATTATGCTCATCCTAATGATAGCAGTAAGAGATCTCACACTTGTTGACATAATGATGCCAAAGCAAGCACTTAAGTGATTTATGTTAGAGAACATATCACTAGACTTCACTCGTCATGAGAACCCATTTGGTTTTAGTCCGTAGGAATCTCATACGAGATGGATACAAATGATCCTTAGACTTGAAGTCATCACGGTTATCTTATTAGAGGACTTATGCACTTTGACACTCGCTTCGATTGACCCATTAATAGGTTGTACATGGGCTATTTGTTAGGTGCGGTAGGAATCCAATGGAGATAGGTGTATGGCTAAGATAGGATATGTCATTCCTTGTATGCTAAAGGAGTTTTCATAGCACTTTGATAAATGTCTACTTAAGAAATCTATGGCTATAATAGGAGTACACCAATAGAGCATAGTTGGTTTACTCTAAGAGCTAAGACATTTGAAAATCGAAAAAAACTTATGTGATCATAATCAAAGAAGACTAATAACTAAGTTTGAGATTACACGAGTGATAAGTTGACATGAGGATTGAATTGTATGGTAACCATGCTCGTGAAAGGTAATAATGGATTAACTAATCCTCCTAGAGAATTGGATAGTCATAATGCCTTGCTAGAGGCCAATCTTGATTTATGTATCAAGAGATGAAATAGGAGTCTTTTATTCTTGATACATTGCCAACATATTTAGGATCTTATTGAGTCACACGTATAAGTTCAAGTATTCACATTACAAATGAGAAGAAAAGATATTGGAAAAAGTTTCCAATTATGAAAGTTTTTCATTTTGGAAAAAGTATCCTAAGATGGAAAGTTTTCTAAAATAGAAAATGGAAAGTTTTCAAAATGGAAAGTTTCCTAAAATGAAAGTTTCCTATTTTAGAAATTGGTTTCCTAATTTGGAAGTTAGTTTTAAATTTGGAAATAAAGAACCTAAAAGGAAAGGAGTTTCCTAATTTAGGTTAAAGGGTATTTTAAAAAATTATTTTCTAATGTGGACCTCGCCACAATAATCTAAGAATATTTATTTAGATAGTCCAAATAAATTAATTGGGCTAAAATAGTTTTGGCCCTTTAGGTTTAATCAAAAGACTTAAAATAATTTTGGTGGAAGGATGAACATCAACCTTATTGGATAAGAATGAATGTTTTAATGATAAACATCAAGTAGTTCACATATAAAATAACTCCTTATTCTTAGAGGATAAGAAAGCAATAACTTAGAGTCCTTCATGGACTCAAGGCGACCACTTTCCTTGTCGTTGGAGGATAAGGAAACTCTCCCCCTATAAATAGGAGGAGAGGAGCGAAAGAAAGAGAGGGAGAACCTAATAGGGAATTTTGACCAAAAAGGGAAAAAAGGTAAGGAAAAATTTGGCCAACCTCCAACAAAAAGGGGCATACGCCCAAGAGAGAAAAAGAGGAGAAAATAGTTTTTTCCTAAAACCCTAGCAAGAAATTCTCATACCCTCTTCTTTAAAGTTATCGTAAATTTTCCTAGGATTAATTTCTAGAGGAAATATTTAATCATAACAGGTGAAGCTAGCACTCCATCAATTTTGAGTGCTTCTTTATGGATATTTGGGTCGCGTGGATCATCAATAGAGGCCGGACACTTGGACGGCTAATCAAAGAAAAGAAATTTAGATATGCACTACAAAAGGTAATCTGTTATTTTTATTTTATTATTCATGTATGTATGATTAGTAGATTCAAAGACATGATCTTGGGCCCTTATATGGAGGAAATTTTTATTTATTTCACACCTCCATAGGATGTATAATCCTTCGGTAAGTCTATCACTTAGCATTTGAAATAAAAAAAGATGAGCAACGAATAGTTTTAAGGGGAAAGAAAAGAAAGAAAAGGAAAGGCTAGGATTAGTTTGGCTCAAAGAGGTGAAGAAGGAAACTAGGCCGGGTCTAGCTTAGCTCGGGAGAAAAGAAAAAAAAAGGGTCGGGTCGAGCCCACCTCGAAAAGAAAAAAAAAACTAGACCGAGTTTACCCAATTCGAAAGGGAGAGAAAAAGCGTCGACTTGGGTTTTTACTAGTTTGGCCTCGCATAATAGGCTTAGCCCAATAACCTTCAATTTTCTCTAAGATTTATTTCAACTAGTGTTTCTAGGTCAATTAAATCTGAAATTTTTATGGATACTTCATGCCTTCAATTCTATTCTAGATTTAATTTGTTTAGAATTTAAGCAATTCTTTTACCTATTTATTTTAATTTATTTACTTTCAAGACTAGTCATTAATTTTAGTACTTAAATTTTAGTTTTGTCTAGTATTTAAGGTTAATTAAATCTAAAATTATGGAGGTAGATTTTAGGCTCATATGTATGTATTGTGTTTTTTTCTTTTAGGTTTTGGTAATTAAATTTAAGATTTAATTTAAAGTTGAATATTGCTTAAATAACCAATGTTAAAATAGGCAATTAATAAGTGGACGAATCGTTGAGTCTCCTAATTTTAAAAAAATGATGACGATTCTCCACCAACTTTAGAAAATATAGACAAAATGAAAATGACAAGAAAATAGATAAAATATAAAAAAAAGACATAAAAAGAAAAGAAGAAAATGAAAAGGAAAAAACATAAAAATAAAAGGGAAATGCTAGATTAACAAGTCTATTGTATGATAAGGACTCGATATTATTGATTAATTCAAAACCGTCACCTTTTTAATTAGGATGTTCGTCTATATACTTGTTATATCGATACGTAAACCGGATCCAACGTTGAATTGACGAGACTCTCGACGATGGAGTCCGATGATCGATTTAATATGATGTCACAAACAAAAATTAAAAAAAATTAATTTGAGTTAGATAATAAATTTGAAATTTTGAATTGAGAAATTATTTGACAAAAATAAAAAAAATTTGAGATAAACTTCTAGGATTAAACCGAGTAATGGTACATTTTCTTGAAAAAGGTGTCTTAGGGTGATTAATGTAATAACCGATACCCGCTGAAACTGAAATTAAATAAAATTTTAATATTAAACACAAGGGAAACATATTTTAAGGGTGTAAAATAATCCTTAGGAACTTCGACGAATATATATATAATAGTTAGAATAGTTTTTCTATGCTTAAGGGATATTTTATTGATTTTACGATACATGAATAGTAGTTTTTGCATGGAATACTTAATTGCAGCATCATGTTTATGAATGAAAAATAATTTGTGTGCTCAAAATAATTTTTAGAGGGGTGTTAAATTATTTTATGTGCTTGGGTGAATTTTATTATGTGCTATGAATATTTTATTTGAATTTTAGTATGTTGGAATAGTGTTTTTAGAGGTAAAGAATTTAATTTGGCACCTTAAGAGTATGAGGAATTTTTTTAAGGGCATAGAATAATCATATGGGATGTGTGAGAGTGCCTAGAAAATTTAAATTAATTTTAATAAGTATAGGGAATAATTTAAATAGAAAATAGTGTAATTTTCACACTAAATAAATAAATTGGAGGCCCAAATGAGAGCCAAAAATTATAAAAATTTAAATCAAACTCCCTTAATAAATTTTTGAATTTATTATAGAAATAAATTAGATTTTTAAAAAGTGTAGAATGGAATTTTAAAAGTAGGGACTAAATTATCTAAAATTAGGTACTTAATTGCATAAAATTAAAAGTATAATAATCCAAATTAAATTATGTAGGAATGTTAGGGTCAAAAATTTGTCCTAGAAATGGAAATGGGAGGATTAGAAGTGATGTTTTGCATGAAAGAGGGATTTAGGAAAGAATATGCTATGGAAAAATCTAGAAACTTGGAGAACCAAAATTTGTCATTTACCTTCCAACTTTGGACGACCTAAAGCATTAATTAAATTTGACTTTCATTCAATTTTGTGACTGAAATTAAGCTAAATGGAAGGCTTAAAAAATAAAAAGAAGAACAAATGGCCAAAATTTTAGCCAAATAAAAAAAATTGATTAGAAATTGAATTAAGGGCTGAGATTTATCCAAATTAAGGGTGAGGATAAGGTCAACAAGTTCACAAAATTTTCCTATAAATAAGGGTGCTGGAAAAATTAAAAAGGGAAGGAAAATTGAAAAACGAAAAGGAAACTCTAGCAAAACTTTCACTCACAAATTACCCAAAATAATCCTAACTAATTTTAGACCCTCTAAATCAATGGATTAAGCTTTAATTTCAAGTTGGGAGCTAAATACCTTCAAGAAGAATATTAAAAGAGCTAATTCAAATTTAGGAGAAAAAAGGGGAGGAAGAGAATTCTCAATCAACCTACCTTTTCAAGGTTAATTTGGAGCTAAATCAAGTAAGTTAACCTCACCTACACCACATGTATGCTTAATTTCAAGTCAATTTCATGTATAATTGCTTGATTTGATTTAATTGCTCAATTAAGAAAAATTAGGATTATGGTTCTTGATGAATCAAATTTGGGAGTTTTGAATTCTTTCATTTAATTGGTGTTTTGGCACTTGATTCTGACTTATTTGAGTATGAATTAATGTTTAGGAATGAAAAATTACACTTTAATTGAAGAAAAATCCACTCATTTTTAGGAATTATATTTGGCCTAAACTAAGCAAATTAGGGTTTGAGTTCAAAGCAATTTGATTCTGGTTTGATGAGCCATTCACACTTGAATAAGCATGATTTGATGAGTAGAAATGGAAAATTTGCTAAAAATTGAAGAAAATGGGTTATATGGGCTTAGGCTCAATTTCGACCCTTTAGGGCCTAATACGAGTTTGGGCGGGAATTATGGTTCTTAATTTTAATTAATTTAATTCTTATATTGAGTATATATTTAGGCTACTTGTTATTAAAATGGTAGGGCAAAATGAGAAGAAAATCTTAGGAATTTACATGGTGAAATATTTGGCCTAAAGGAGGAATTTTGGGAAGTTTAAAGTAAGTTCCAAACCCTAAATTAATTCATTCAAGTGCAAAATAAGGTAAAAGGATGATTTAGATCAAAACTTTTCATGAAAATCTAAAGAAAAATTGATTTAGGAAAAGTTAGACTTAGGCCCATTAAGGCCCAAATCGAAATTGGACCACCTAATTAATGAAATAGTACCTAATTAAGTTAGAACATGGATTAATACCTAATTTGGTAAAGGCTAGATGCAAAAGGGTAGTTAGCAACCTAAGAAAAATAATTTGGAAATGTTAAAATGTAGAGTAAGTTAATGAAACTAAAATGAAATGTAATTATTTACTTACTCTTTGATATGATTGTATTTTCTTCCCAATAATGTATGGAATGTAATGAATGATGAATGATGGTTATGTTTGAGTTGTGATTGATGATGAGAATTGTGGTTATGGTAACCGATGCAGCAATATTGGTTGCACTACTTGATATGGGTTGATGTTATCTATATCGTTATGTTGCTCGATTTTATACATGATTTCATAACATGGTTAATGACCATTTAGGACATGCACTTGGGTATCATTGTTGTCGTGCATTGTCATTCAAAATACGTATGCATGCCAAAGCTCATGAATAATGTTTTAAGTCATGAAAACATATTTGATGCTATGAGTTTTCGATAGCGATCAAAATTATTTTAAAGAAAAGGATTTTGATGAATTTGAGGATTTTTATGAAGATGGGCTTCATGGGTTTTTCATATGGTAATGGTAATGGTTTAAGACCTAGCAAGTGCGGACGTGCACTTTTAGAGGCTCGATAGGGCGCATCCGTGGACAGAGTTTGCTTCATCGAAATATGTTATGAAAACCCTAAAGCACCTAAATAAGGCATGTACAAAGATAGAAAAAGGATTTTCATACTGTTTATGAGATGTTTTATGACATGAGAAACAAGATTTCTTATATACGTATCGGTATTTTATACATACATCTACATGCATGCACACTATATGCATACGTTAACTTACTAGGCTATAGCTCATATAGTTCCTTGTGGTGTAGATAAATAAAATACTATAGCTTACTTCTCTATGGAGTTGATTTCCGAGAAATGCACCGGACGATTATACCTTGGATAGGGCTTCGGAATCCAGGTGGACGTATTACATGCAATTTTATTTACAATACTAGCTATTGACTTTCATGTTCTAGAATTAGTCGATCGTGTTATGTTATATTAGAAGCAATGAACAAGTATATTACTTTAAAATAATGTAGTTAGTAAATAAGTAAAAAATTTTAATAGTTGGTATATAAGTAGTTTTGTATGTAAATTAGTAACCTATATGAACTGAAATACCGATACTAAAATGATAGCGTGCATCGCTAGTATTGTAGTTACTTTAAATTGTCTACTACATGGTAGCATCCTTAAATATTTAAGAGAATTTCTTAATTAACCACTAAATAAAAAGAATAGTAAATATGAAAGAGAATAAGCAATATAATAAAAGCTGATAATAAGAAATTACATCTCAATGAATTACAATAGTTAGTAAAGAAAGGATTTGAACTAGCAATTAACCTCAAATCCGAGTTTCAAGTATCCAAGTAAATAGATCAAACGTAAAAATTTTATAACATCTTTTAAGTTAAAATATAGGACCTACCTAACCAATATTAAATTTCTAAGACATAGATTTCACTCTAGACATTAAGTCACGAGTGTCTTGTTAGCTTGCATTCATTGCACTTTAAATGTAGGTTAACGGCAATAATATTCTCAACCTTTTAGGTCCTAGGTCGGAGGTGTTACAATTAATATCTTCCTAAAGGCATAATCAACTTCTTGCCCTATAATCTTTGAACTAGTGTCATTTTTAAATTTTTTAAATTCCTTTAATATTAGGTGGCAATTCCAAAACATAGTTTAACTTGCATCTCCAATAAATAAACAAAATAAACAATTTTTAATTGAATATTTTAGAAGTCCCATAAATGTCGGATAACGACAATCGTCACTTATTGATATCAAAATTGCTATCGTCATTGTTGTGATATTTTATATGCCTAAGGATAGTTTTTTGAATTTTTCACTATCGAGTATGTCAAAAAGCATTTTTGCAAGCCATGGATTATCTCGCACTAGTCTTCTAGAAGAGTGAATATTGAGGGTTGAATTAGTGGGTAAAAAGATTGATTTTGCTTGACTTTTCCAAGTGACCATTTCAATGAACTCATACACAAAGTTAGCGTAGTTTTAAATTTTGAGTTCCAATACATCCGCATCTATATTTGCTTCTTATAAGTCACCAAGTTGCATCTTAAGACCGAGAGGGAAAGTCTCCCATAAAGCTATTATCTTCTCTCCCTCGGTCATTACTTAACCATTGTGAAATACTCTATAATAGTGTGGGTCGGGTTCATGTTATACTCGGCATGCTTTTTCTTATAGTTGTTAATTTTTTCTCCGTCTTTGTGTTCCCGCGGCTTTAGAACATGTGTAAGTGATAGCATTATATGGATTTGGTCCGTTTCTTCTCAAATCTAGATAAAAGTCAATCCATAATAAATCCAACCTTATTTTTTCCTTCTTCATATCCGAGTCTACTCACAATTACTTAATTACTACTTTTCTTAAAAATTGAATAAAAGTTTGGTAGAATCATCCTTGTAAATTAGACTTTCCTAATTATCGGAGACTCTACCAATATAAAAAACAATATCGAGACCGACATTTGCCTTGGATAATCCATTTAAAATAAAACCCAATCTCTCGTTGGCTTAGCTCCATCATAGAGCATTGACACCACCTTATTTCTCCTCAATTCTCAAAAGTCTCCTACCCTCGGATTCGATACACTATGGCATATCTTGACACACTTCAATAATTATGAATCAAATAAATGCAATTTCAAATAGCCAAAATTTTATCCTAATCCGTCAACAACCAAATCTAATTAATTCAAAACAATTCAAAACAAAAAAAAAATCTTCAATTAAATTTAAGTTTTCTAACATATTTACTAACAATTAAATATTTGTCTATTTTAAACAAATTTAATATCAGTTTTAAAATCCTAAGTTCAAGTAATCTTATATTATGTCAATTTTAAAATAACACTACATTAATTTTGATATTTAACATCCTATTTTCTTCTAATAACTTAACTATCAAATTTAAAACCGTTATTTATTATCATTGTAATTAACGACAATCAATTATAAGAACCAAACCTAATTTATCTACAGACTAAACATAATTAATTCAAAACAATTCCAATAAAAAAAATACCTAAAAATTATAATACCAAGAACCAAAATAAAATAAAATGCATATTTCATACCTAAAAATTATAATATCAAGAAAAAAATAAAGTTATAGAACATTTGAACATCTATATTTCATACTTATTTGAGAGTGAGAGAGAGAGCAAAGGAGATGGTAGTTTTTTTTTTTTTAAGAGAGGAGATGGTTAGAGTGGTTGGGAACTATTAGGAAGTGGAGGAATGGGATTTATGAGGTGTTTTAGAGGGTGTTGTAGGCGGCAGTGATGCTTAGAAGAGCATGGCGAGAGGAGAAGAGGGAGAAGGAAGAAGAAAATAGGAAAGAAAGAGAATTCTACCAATTTATAGATTTAACTTTAACAATGACACAATCGCATCCCTAATCAACTATGGACATAAGTGTCCGTCGTTGATTGTAAATTTAAAATAAGTGTTTTTTTACCAATAATAGTGATCGACATTATCCATTGTTATTATTTGTAAAGTTAGTGACGTACATTATTTGTCACTAATTTGAGACAAACTAAAGGAATTAGTGATGAAATATTTCCTCACTAAAAAGAACAAGGGAAAAAAAAAAAGCAAAAATAGTGAAGAACTAAATGATATGTTGCCGAGTGCCCTCGCAATTTAGTTGCTCATCCGTCACTAAGAAAATCACGAATACTTTTTCGCCTTATTTAATGATGGGCCACATCCATCATTGATTATCCATCGCAAATCGACCGAAATTCTATCGCTAACATCTATATCTCAAAGATAGTCATAATTCGTTCGAGTAATCCATTGCTATTTAGTGACAAAATAATATTCATCATTGATGTTTCGTTGCTAAATTTGATGATTTTTTGTAGTAAAAATAAACAAATCTTCTTAACCATTAAGCCAACTCATTGAGGTTACTCAAAATTAAAGATGTTGCATTACTTTACAATTATATTTGTCAATAGATTAGATCTTGACTCGAGATCCGAGTCCAATGCAATTAAATAAATTTGGTATACAATTTTTATGATTTGAGTTTGACTATGAGATGAATTTGATAACCGTTTATTAAATAGATCAAATATGGATCTATCTAGATTTAGTTTGATAATAATTTAATTTAAAATTACTTTAAATAATATTAATTATAAATATAATATTTTAAAAGAAAAAACTATGGCATTGTGTTTAGATTTAGGGTTTATTTACTCTAAATGCTAAAGAACATTGTATACTTATGTTTCTTTTTTCTTTTTTCTTTTTTCTCACTGCATTGATGGCTATTCTTTCAAAATTCAAATAATCACGGACATTTTTCTTCTTTCATCCTTTTTTATACAATCAAGATTTTTTTTCCTTTTTAAACTCATTTTTTATAAAACATTAGGATTTTGCTCATAATAGTCAAATTGTGCCCAAAGTAGGTTTTTTTTTCCCCCTTTAACTCTATCATACTTTCTTGCATAATTTAAATTAATTTTAACCTTTAATATAAATTTTATTAGGATTATTTGATTTTATTCTCTTTTAATGGTGAGACATTTTGATAGTTGTTTAAATTGACATATGAAGTATTATCCTAACATATTTATTTATATATAGGTAGTGGTTGAAACTCATTTCACATCGAAGTATAATTTTGAACATAACTAACACTTTGTTGTATTGAAAATTAAATGATAAATCTGATGAATATTTGAATCCAAACCAATTAGGATCAAGATTCAAATCGACAATTAAAAAATCGAATTCAAATTGTTAAAATTTGATTCCATCTATTTATTAAAAAAATCAAATTTTGATGTCCTATGATTCGATTTAAATCCAATTCATTGACAGTACAATGCAATATGTGTGTGTGTAGGGATGAGAATTGATTAGGAACTCATATTTAAATCCATTAGGATATTGTTCAATCAGATGCCACCATCAACAATCTCCAGTATTTCAATTCTGATCTAAAACTTTTAAAACATTTGGGAAACACTGGTGGAACCGAATCTGTCATGCGCCGATATTATTTCATGTGTATAAGTCCAGCTGCTGGTTGTCTTATATACTTAAGTCTGGCCAGCTCGATTGCTCATTTGACAAGAGATCCGAGTGTAAGCATTAACAAGAGCTTCAATGCTTAATTATTTGTAAATGAGCTCCATCTTTAACCCTAGCCAAGGAGATCAAGAGAACTAGATTCATTCCATACTAACATTTGAGCTTCTATAGCTTTAATCCATTTTAAGAATTTTATTATTATTGTTGTTTTTTATATAGGAAGACTGAATATTGATTTTGAGCTATACCATGAAATTAAGAACGACATTGCATTATTCTTAATACCGATGTCCTATGTGTGATGTTACTAGATCAAGAATACGTGGGGATTCGGATGCAAATCCGTTTGTAATTTTTAAGGGGAAAATTTGAGCCGATGTTTTTTATTTGGCTTATTGTATGATAAAATTATGATCTTTATATTTTTAATTATTTTAATATATTATTTCAAATGTTGATAAAAAAATATATAAACTAAGCTTCCATAATTATATTAACAAGGAAGTTGTTTTTTTGTTCAGAATTCGAACTTCGTGGCATGATTTGTATGATGACAGCATGGTATAAATTCCATGTAGGATTCCATGTGCATTTTTATTTAATTCTTGCTTTTACTGTAACAAAATCTTAGGAGAGAAAAGCACCTTCCTATTCACCAAATATCCTCTTTTCTTTAATTTTTTTTGTTTCAGATCTCAAAATCCTTCCAATCCCATGTTTCAAATTCAAATTCTCAGTAAAACCACAACTAACAAATCATGTATATGTTTTATAGATAACCCAGGAAAGCACGTATAACTTACAAAGCAAGCTCAATAAATATTTTTCCATTTTTGGTCCTGGTTATGGGAGATCCAATAACCCAGAGAGTACCACTATGAAATATGATGGGAAAACAGTGTTCGTAAGGGGCCACCGAGAAATATCAGAGCATGAGATTAGGAAAGGACAAATTTCAACCAGCCAACTAGCAAAGAACTTCCTTCGTTCATGATAATGCTGATAGCTAATTGAAGTCCCTATTACAGCACTCCACTAGAAAGCACCAGATGAAGTATAGTACCATATGTCGTTGAAATCTTACCTATATGCATAAGTAGATTAATCTAATATTAATAAAACAAATATCCTGAAAATCACATCCACATGCATCTGCAAGTTAATTCACTAAAACATCATATCCTTGTGCACCACAGAAGAAAAAAAAACCAAGAACTATGTTGTACCAAGCATTGCCAGTATTATCTCTCAACTCTCAACCACAAGATAGCGGAATCCATTGATGAAATAAAAAAAGAAAGTAATCAAAAGATGTGGACAAGGAAAAGGAAATAAAGAACGTTAATCCAAAAGGAAACCCAACATATATGGTCTTCTATAAACCTTAAAGCATTCTCCAGAAAAGATGGAGATCCATCAGCATCTTCTAACTTAATTAAAATTGGTCTGCCAATGACCAAAGATTTTAACGACTGCTTATCCTTCACTATAGGGAAAAAATGGAAAAACTGAAGTGGATTTGTTGAGAATTTAAATTTGGAATGAGGGTTTTAAGGATTTTAAAATCTAAAACGAAAAAGATTAAACAAGAAAAGAGGTTTGGTGAGGAGGAAAATGTTTCTCTCTCTTGGGATTTTTCTACAGTAAATGGGATTTTTCTACGATAAAAGGAAGACTTGGAGAAAATTCCATATGGAATCCTACATGGAATTTATTTCATGCTGTCATCATACCAATCATGTCACATCATATGAAATCGAAATTTTAGACGGAAAACACATCCCCTGCTAATATGGTTATCGAAAATTTAGTTCAAGTATTTTCCAACTACTTTTGAAAGAATGTGTAAAAATAATTAAAACATGTAAAATTTGTGATTTTATGATACATTAAGCATTTTTGTTTTTTCCATATTATTGCTTTTTCTATGCTATTCTTCATGGTTTGTTTGGGTTTCTTTTTAGAATGCAAATATAGTGATAAAGCACTAATTATTTGGAGAATATTCTTTCAATCGGCCAAGTGGTTTATTTTTAATACATGTGTTAAATTTGTCATTGATTCGCTCTATTCATATATACCGACTATCAAAACACATTTATATTTTAAAATTGTTATAATTAGGTTGTACTTGGCAATACGTTTGCATTATATTTGAAAGTCGATAAGATCACAAATGTTGAATAATATGGACTACTCAATATCCAATGGGCTTATTGGTACATAGACTATTTAATGGGCTAGCCAACAAGGATATAGGCTTAGAGAGGAGTCAAAGCAAGTATTTGGATTGAAAATGCTTGATCCACAATCGAATTAAAGTTGATAAGTTTTGGGTTATACGATCCAAGTGCTAAAGAGACTGGTCATGTGTTTCCTAAGACTAAACAACATTCTAGTCATGTGCTTCCTAAGGCTATACCACATTTTGGTCATGGCCTTCCAAAGGCTAAACAACCTTTTGGCTATGGGTTTCCATAGGTTGAACCACTTTCCGGTTGTGGGCTTCCAAATGCTAATCAAGAGATTGATTTTATACTTTCAAATGATGCATAATCCGACTCTAAGCGTGATCTTGAGGAGGTTGAATCATTGTCCATTCCAGATAGGTCCAATCATAAGGGGCTAGGGCCATAAAGATTCTTGAATCCTTAAACGAGGCTTAGTCAACTTAAATGGGTAGATTTCTCCATCATTGGGCCTAAAGAACTTCAAATGGGCCTTATGAATCGATTCAAGATTTTTTGATTGAAACTTTAGAACTTAAAAGTTCAATCTTCCCGAACCATATTGTCTTGGTCTTTTGGGCCAATATTGACAAAGCTAAATATATTCTTCAAATTTCAAGAAGACTTCTTCAAAGCTTTGTTGGATCCAACATTTTTTATTGTTATATCATATGCAATTTAATTCATTTTTGTCTTTCCGATTTTTTAGCAACCTATTTATGTAAAAAAAATATGCAATTTTTAGTTTAAATCGGTGTTTGAATCAAATTAACATTTGGGAGAAAATTCACACCATAGTTCTTTCTAGAACTAAATCAAAATTTACCAAAAGTCTAATTCGATTCTTGTGGTGTTCGAGTGATTTATCATTTCCTTTCTACCTATCTAGAGTGTAGCGTCTATATGTTTCTAATCTAATTTGTCTTTCTAAGATTTGTTTCTTTTTTGTAGGTTCTCTAGCCATCGATCTAGGCAGTTCACATCGGTTGGTATCAAAGTTTGGCTCTAAATCAAGCTTTTTTTTTCATTATCTTTTTTTCTATTTTATATCTTTATAGTTTTTTTTTAGTCTAAATTGATTTAGTTCCAATTCAAAAAAAAAAAAAGTTTGATTTGTTTCTGCCATGTTGTGTCTCGTTCATTGTTGTCTTGTTTAATCCAAGTCCATCTTATCATTAAATTTTGAATTTTTTTCTTCTTGTTCCAAATATGAAAGAAAACATTCTAAGGCTATCAAAAAAAGAGTTGTTGTGATATTCTTTCATTTAAAAAAAAAAAAAAGGCGATAGCAGATCCGTATCATTTGTTCTAAAATCGGTAGTAAAAAAATCAATTTGGTTGCCTAAATCAATAGCTAAAAAACATCATTTATGTGTGCTAAAACTTTTGTGTTCAGCTTGTTATCATTATCAAATTTTTTAAAATTTTAAAATTTAGTTTGTGTGTTTCAAATCGGTAGCTTTAAAAGTCTATCTTGTGTGTTTCCAATCAATAGCTAAATGTTAAATTGTGTGTTGAATGATTATGACCAATTTCTTTCCAAAACAATCAACTTGTTTCTTCTTTGTTAAATTCAATTCAAATTAGTTCTAGTGTCATTCTTTATGTATGAAAACTTAAAATTCTAATTTTGAATTGGCTTGCCAATTCATTGTTCCATGTCCGTTCGAAATCTAATCCTTGGAAAGTGAAGTTATTGAGCACTTGTTTGTCACTTGCAATTAGTTAGTTCTTATGTGATTTGGATTAGCTTATGAAAGAAATAAAGAGTAAGTTAGAGTGGTATAAGGCTAAAGAGTGCAAGCATATTAAAGAAAAAGCCTAAAAGAGAGCAAACACGAGCATTAAGCGTCATCAATTTGAATGAAACATGTGAGGGAATGTTTGTGAGGAATGTTTTTTTATTACTAATGAATTTTATATAGGTTTTAAACATGTCAAAAGACAAAAATCCTAGAAGAGAGGGTGAAGTGATTGTCAATGATGATGTTTATGGTGAGTCATTAGTAATTATGTGTGCTTGAAGCACATAAGTGAAAAGTGATGAGGAGGCAAAGAGAGATAATATTTTTCATAGCCACTATCATGTCAATAATAAGGTCTATCATTTGATTATAGATGAGAGTGGTTGTGTCAATGTTACTAGTCCTTAGTTAATCAAAAAGTTAAGTTTGCCCATAGTTGAACATCCTATCCCGAACCTCGGAATAAATGAATCAATATATTTTAAATATATGTGCAAATTATTCGGTGTGCATAGAATGTTTGTTAGAGGAGTGCTAGAATATTTTCTCGCATTTGAATGAATTTTTCCGTGTTCAATGAATGTTTTATTTGGCTTTTGGGTGCACGAATAGTATTTTTTATACAAATTAATTATTTTAAGTATTTTAAATGTGCATAAAAATTATTCAATAGGAAGTGTTTGAATTTATTATAAAAAAAATTAATTTTCAAAAAAGTGTGAAATAAATTATGCGTACATAGGGACCTAATTGTATAGAATTAGGGATCTAATTGAATAAAATTAAAAGTTTAAGCTTTCAAATAAAATTATAAATGAACTTAAGAAAGTAAAAAGTTGTTAGAATAGACCTTAAAAGAAGGATCTAAAGTGATCAATTGAATATTTGAAGGGCTTATAAAGGAGTAAAAGCTCGGATAAAGTAATAAATTGAGGGACTAAAATAAAACATTTTTAGGAAAGATTTTTATCTCATTTCACCGTCTCTTACCCTCCATGATTGAGGTTCATTAATTAACTTTGACTTATAAACATAATGAAGGGCTAAGATGATGTAAAATGGTGGGATGAAAATTAAAGAAAGATAGAAGGCTAGGATTAAAAGCAAAATCAAAGATAGAGATTAAACCAAATGGAGGGCCAAGATCAAGTCAAACGAGAAAAAGTCTACCTAAGCTCACCTATAAATATGGGTAGAAAAGATGGGAGAAAAAGGTTGAAAAATTAGCTAATTCAAGGAAAACTCTTGCAAAATTTTCATAGAAAATCACCCAAATTTTCACCTAAATACTTAAACTCACCTTAAAACATCTTATTAAGCCTAAAATTTAAGTTGGAACATCAAAATTTTCAAGGAGGAAAAAAGGACTCTTGGCTGAACGTTAGGAGGAAAAGAGGGAAGAAAAAATTTCAAAGTAATCCAATATTTCAAGGGTTAATTTACGAACTTTAGACATAAGTTAATCTCACTTACATCACAATGACATGCTAATTGATTTAATTATTGATTCAGTTCCCTTAATTTGTGTTTAATTGAATTGATTTCACAAGTTAAGGTTAGGATTCTTAGTTAGGAAAAATCAAGGAAAGTGATTTTAACATGAAAATTCACGCAATTGATATTAGAATATGTTAATTGGACATGAAATTGAGAAAGAAAAATGAAAATTTTCTTGGCCTATTCTTATTGGAAGTTTCGACCATAATAGTGAAATTAGAAGTTTTTTATGCTTATATTTTTTTGATGTTTAATTGATTGATTATATGTTAGCAAAGTATAAGAAGATGTTCTCATATGAAAAATTGCATTAAAATCAAAAAATTTACCTAGTGACATTAGGCACATATTCGACCAAATTTGACGAAAATTAGGGTTTTAATGCTATCCATGAATGATTGATTGATTGATTTCAAGTTAGTGAAGTATAAAAAGATGATTCAACATGAAAAATTACATGAGAATTGAAAAATTCACCTAGTTTCATCCAGGTGAGAATTCGACCAAGTGTGAAAGAATTATGATTTTTAGACACTTTTTGTGATTGAATGTTTCAGGTGATGATTTTATGATGAATTAATTGCAATATTTGTGTTCAAACTATGAGATTTAATGTCATGACATCATGGTGAATGTTTCGGAAGTTGTGAAATGGTTGAATGCTTAGTGCCATGTACCGTTATTTGATCGTTGATGTGAAATATGACATTTTATGATGACTCGTATCGATGGTTTATGGTTGAATTATGATTCTCGAATGAGTTGATATGAATTACCAGTGTGATATGATTATGGTGCATTTCATTATGTTATGATATGTTATGTCATGGTATAAATATATGTTACGTATGGCCTACATTACATGGTTCATGAGCATTATACATTTACATTAAATGCAAGTGCATACCAATCCATGGGAAGATTTAAAATCATAGAAAGAATTTCCTTCATGGTTTTCATGATCCCTAACTTTTTGTTCATCAATAAACCAACAATGGCCAAGGCCAAAGAAGTTCTTCATTTAGGGCAAGCCTTAATAAAAGGAAATGACATTTCTCACCAAGCGAATTGATATTAGCCTTGATTGTGGAGGAACCGGTAATGGCCCCATAAGAGAATTATACAGAAAAAAGGTCGGTGGGTACAAACATGTACCTTTTGATACTCGACAAAGTGCATCCAAACATGGAAAGTATTTTTCAGAATGATCATGGTAAAGATTTCATAGCATGGAAATGATTTCGGAAAAGATATGAAAATAATTTTTCATGTGCATTTCACGTGCATACATACACGTCATACATGATTAACTTACTAGGCAATCGCTCACTCGCATTCTTGTGATGTAAGAACTAAAGGTAAGAAAGATGGTAATATTTTCCTATACACTAATTACCAAAAGATCACTCCCGACAATGCTTCGTGTGTATCTTACTTTCGGATGTAAGTCGGACCTCCTACATAATGTTTTTTTATTAGTGCTCGGTATTATAGTTTATGCGCTAGGTATCACATCTATGTTCTATATGATAGTAAAAGCCATGAATAAGTAAATAGTTAATTAGGAATCGAAAAATGGATGTAAATAAATAAGTCATTTTTGTAGTAGTGCGGAATAGAATTAGTTTTATGTAAAACATAGTTAAGTTGTATGTTAATTGAAATTTTGGACATATCGATAAAATTGTAATAGCTTAGCAACAAGTAGTGGTAGTTTTCTTTTAATTAATTACTTACATGTTATTATCGACAATAAAATGTGGCCACAATAGTGATAAGGAAATAACCATAATAAAAGTCAATTAATGAAGGTAAAAGGGATTAATTATCGAAAAACGGATAATAGTTAAGTAAATTTCTATAGGCTTATAGAAAAGGAATATGACAAAATCGAGCATTACGGGTCTAGTCGGTTCAGTCCAAACTATTAAAATAAAATGAAAAAATTTAACAATGCATTTTTTACTAAAACATAGGACTTACTCATAATTTAATAGGCTTCCGTAGCATAATCCATACCTAGTACATCATAAGGAAAGACATTATGCCTTGTTGGCTTACATTCATTGTACTTCGAATTTAGGTCATCAAATGTAGGACAACAACGAGTAATATTCTCAACCTATTTAGGTACTAGGTTGGTTGTGTTACTATAGGAATTTAAAGCAATATAACAAGAATTGATGTAGTGAAAATAATGTCAAAATTTGCTTCAAAATGCCACAGGATTTATGCAAAAACAACAAAGTCGGAGGATCGGATCACTACCTCTTGTAGCGCAGATCACGTCTCTTGTACCTCTATCGGTATCCATACGAACATCTCAATCACTAGAATAATTCTGAAAGGAGAATCACCTCAAGTTGAAATGATAGCTATGAGTTATGGTGTTTAAAGATTGGATCACTCTTCCACTCAAAGTGGCTCGGGTTTCTCTCAAAGTGCTTTTTTTTAGGTTTCTATCTTCCCGGTTAATATATACAAATATTACACACTCGGTTGTATTTTAAAACAACCAGAACATGAGCAAGCCATAGTCTCACTAGGAAACTAATTTCCTAACCCTAAGGGGAGAGAAAAACATGGATAGATTATTTTGATGGATTAATGTCCAACAACCTTGGACTTGGACTTTATTAAGCTCATTTTATATGTCTTAATCGAACCGACCCATTAGTATAATTAAATACTATAATCCAGAACATATCTTAGTTTCACTAGGAATCTTAACCTAACCAAGAATCCTAATCCAATTACAAATCTTAACTTGATTAAGAATCCTAATCCAATTAGGAATCTTAACCTAATTAAAAATCTTAATCCAATTATGAATCTTAATCTAACTAGGAATCTTAATCCAATTAAGACTTCTAGTCATATTCCAATTTTGATTCGCTCTTTTTGTGTGATCCTATAGGTTCTTATTACATTGATAGTGATCTTAAAATCATAATTTAGAATCATAAATAGTGAACAACATCTAACAATGTATCACTACTACCCAAGTAATAAGAATGTCGATGATTCGACATAACCTTATCCATGACATATGTTACCATGTAGTCTAGTCCATTTGTCCTACATGTCTAGATTAAATATGAGACATGGAATGTGTCATCTCATATAGTTTAATCTTAGTGTTTCTTGATCCATGAGTTGATCTGCTCTAAACAAATGAGATCGATATCTCATATCGATTCATTTGAGCATGACCATGCATTTCATAATCTCACTCAATCAAGAGGTTCATAGACATCACTTCGTTATATAGGACGGACAAATCCTAAGAACATCACTCACATCCCTCTCGTATGATTCATGATATATTCAATAACTAACTTTATAGCTTTATAGCTGATTTTGTTACAAACGACATTTGATGGTATCAAAATATATGATTTTGATGTAGGAAATCGTAATGACTTCAAGTCAAAGGACCACATACACCACAGCTTACAATGAGACTAACTTATGATACTTATATAACAATCTACATAGTGATTTCATGACGGGTCAATTCAGTACATGTTCTCCAACATTTACCCATGTGTCGACTTGATATCTCATATTCATAATACATTGTTATCAATCAATACATATACTAGTCTTTACGCTTTATTATTGCCCCCTTTAATATATTCATAATAAAATACTTGATCGGGGACATTTAACAATATTGATATTCTTGAGACTTTTTCATGTTCATTTAATAAAACATAGGAATAAATAAACATAATAAATGGAATATATATATATAATAAAATGATAAGTGTATATTAGTACAATCAAACTATGATTGGCTTCTAAGGCATATATTAACAATCTTCTACTTTTACTAGAGTCAATCACCCATGTGTCTAATACCTAGTGATCTAACATGGTTGTTATACTTCGTTGTGTTAGAGGTTTTGTAAGTGGGTATGCAACATTGTCATCTATTAATACTCTACATATCTTTACATCTTTTCTCTCGATTATTTCTCGAATGAGATGAAAGCATCAAAGTATATGTTTGGATCGCTAGTGAGATCTAGGTTTCTTATCTTGCACAATAGCTCCATTGTTGTCATAATAGAGGTCAATTGGATCCACAATACTAAGAACAACACCAAGTTTAATAATGAACTTTTTTATACAAACTTCCTTCTTAGTTGCATCTAAAGTAGCTATATACACAACTTCGTTGTAGAATCGACTAGTGTCTCTTGCTTTGAACTCTTTCAACTAAAAACACCATAATTAAGGCAAAACATAAAACCTAATTACGATCCGGAATCATCCTTGTCTATTTGAAAACTAGCATCAATGTAACCTTTTACAACCAGACTCTTCGTAACCTTCATATAACAAGAATAAATCTTTACTTCTATTGAGGTACTTTAGAATATTCTTGATAATAGTCCAGTGAGTCTCACCAAGATTAGATTGGCACTCGCTTGTTATACTCGAGAGAACATGAAACATTAGGACGATTATATATCATGGCATACATGATTGATCCAATTACGAAGAAAATGATATCTTACTCACACGGTCTCTTTCTTCCTATGTGGAAGGGTATTGAGATTTAGAAAGATGTATGCCATTTGACATAGGTAGAAATCCCTTCTTGGATTCATTCATGCTAAACCGTTTTAGCACCTTGTCAATGTATGTACTCGACTTTGGCTAAGTAATTTCCTTGGTCTATCTCTATAAACTTTGATGCCTAAAATATAGGCGAGCTTCATCTAAGTCCTTCATAGAGAAATAATTCCCTAACCAAGTCTTTACGGACTACGGAGTTGGGTACGTCATTTCTAATGAATAGTGTCATCTACATACAATACCAAGAACACAATTGTGCTCCCACTAACCTTCTTATAAACACAAGGTTCATCCTCATTCTTGATGAAACCAAACTCTTTAATTGTATCATCAAAATAAAGATTCCAACTCGAGAAGCTTGCTTTAATCCATAAAAGGATCGCTGTAACTTACACACTTTTTTAGCATTTTTTGAATTAGCAAAACCCTTAGGTTTTGTCATATACATATCCTTGAGAAGATTTCCATTAAGAAATGCGGTTTTGACATCCATTTGCTAGATTTTGTAGTCATAAAATGCTGCAATAGCAAGCAAAATCCTAATTGATTTAAGCATAAAGACTCGGAGAAAAAGTTTTATCATAGTCTATAACACGAATTTGCTTGAAACCCTTAGCAACCAATCGCCCCTTAAAGGTTTGTACATTACTATCCACGTTAGTTTTTTTTTTTCAAAAAAACCCACTTACACCCAATGGATTTTACCCTTTTAGGTGGTTTAACCAAAGTCCATATTTTATTTATATATATAGATTTCATTTCATATCTTATGGCTTCCTGCCATTTTTCAAACTCTTGGCCCATGATAGCCTCTTGGTAGGTAGTAGGCTTATTATAATCCATAAGCAATACATCATCGCTTTGAGTCATGAGAAATCCATAACTCTCAAGCTCATTACTTATCTTACCGGATATATATGGGCCTTGTGTTATTTGAGTAGGTATTTGGTCAAAAATAACTTATGCTCTCTACTCGAGTTCCACCTAAGGTTCATTGCTATCTTGGGGATCATGAATTTCTTCAAGTTCTACTCTTCTTCCACTAGTCCTTCTAGAGATAAATTATCTATCTAAAAAGACACTAGTTTAAGTAACAAACACTTTATTCTTATTCAAATTATAGAAATAGTATCCCTTAGTTTTTTTTGGATACCCTATAAAATAGCATTTGTCAAATTTGGGTCCTAGCTTATCCGAAGCTTGACGCTTTATGTATGCATCATAGCCTTATATCCTCATAAAAGACATACTAGGACATTTCCCAATCCATATCTCATATGGTGTCTTTTGGATCGCTTTAAAAGGAACACGATTAAGTGTAAAGGTAGTTGTTTCTAGAGCATGTCCCTAAAAGGAAATTGGAAGATCTATGTGACTCATCATAGATCATACCATGTCCAACAAGGTGTGATTTCTCCTCTCAAAAACACCATTCCATTGTAATGTACCTAGTGGTGTGAGTTGTGATAAAATACCACACTCTTTAAGATAGTTATCAAATTCTTAGCTCAAGTATTCACCATCTCAATTTGATTAAAGATTTTTTATACTTTTGCCAAGTTAGTTTTACATTTCATTTTTGAACTCTTTGAACTTTTTAAAGGATTCGACTTTTGTTTCATAAGATACACATAGTCATATCTCGCTAAAATCATTAATAAAAGTAATGAAGTAATGATAACCTCCTCGAGCTAGTGAGCTTATTGGCCCACATACATCACTATGTCTAAGGTCTAAGAGATCACTAGCCCTTTCACTATGTCCAAGTAAAAGGGACTTTAGTTATCTTTCCTAATAAGCATTATTCGTATATCTCATTTGATTTAAAATTAAATGAGTCTAAGAATCCATCTTTATAGAGCTTGGATATGCGTTTCTCATTTATATAACCTAATCGACAGTGCTAAAGATAAGTTGAGTTTAAATCATTGGTTTTGAAGCTCTTAGTAATAATGTTATAGATAGGTGTTTCAAGATCCAAGAGATAAAGATCATTGATTAATTATGCATTACCATAAAATATTTCATTTAAATAAATAGAGCAATGTTTGGTCTTTATTATGAATGAAAAACCTAACTTGTCCAACCAAAAAATGGAAATAATATATCCTACTAATGGCGGACACATAATAATAATCTTCTAAATCAAAAACTAGCTTAGAGGGTAAAGATAAACTATAGGTTCCTACAAGCTAAAGCAACAACTCTTCGTTCATTGCCTACTTATAGGTCCACTTCACCTTTAACCAAAGATCTACCCCTTTTAAGTTTCGCACATTTACATAAATATAAGAATCACATCCAAGTATCTAATACCCAAAATGAAGAAGTAGAAAGATTGACGTCTATAAAAAATATACCCGAAGTGGAAGTCTCACTTCCCTTCTTCTTTCGGTTCTTCCAAATAAACCGTAGAGTTCCTCTTTCAATGTCCAGTCACACCATAATGCAAGCAAGTTCCCTCCTTTGGCACTCCACCTTTGTGTTTCAAGGCTTTGTCCTTAGACATACTCTTGGGTTTTATGATTTTCTTACCCTTACCTTTAATCTTACCCTTGCCCTTTTGAACCATCGGTATAAAAGTGGGTTTGGACCTTTTTAGATTTTATTTAATAGTTCTCAACATGTTTAGTAGTTCTAGTAGTGGTTTGTCAATCTCATTCATATTGTAATTCATAACGAATTGATTATAGCTCTCGAGCAATTATTAGAGAACTAAATCGGTGGCCAACTCTTGGCCTAGAGGAGAGCCAATCTTTAAAGGCTCTTAACATACCCAATCATCTTGAGTGCATGAGGAGTAATGGGGTTTCCTTTTACCAACTTGCATTAAAACAATGCCTTGGAGACATCAAATCTCTCATGACGTGTTTGCCCTCGATAGAGCCTTTTAAGATGACCAATCATATCAAAGGCATTCATGCTCTCATGTTGCTTCGGAATTTAGAATTCATAATAGCTAACATAAGATAGCCGATGTCCAAAGCATCATCTTGATGCTTCTTATAAGCATCTTTCTTAGCACGAAAGGCATTAGTAGCGAGGAGTAGGAAGAATAGCTTTTTCTAAGACATACAACATCCTTTCTTATTTAAGGATTATCCTTAAATTTCGTACCAATCTAGGAAGTTTGTCCTAGTCGACTTATCCTTCTCAAGGACAAATCGTAAAGATAGGTCGTTGGATGTGTTGATAGCCATCTACAATTTAGAAACAAGTAGAATAAATATCATATATAAATTTCATTTAATTAAGCCTTTAATTAAACGAACTTCCCACTATTTTATTCAAATTAATAGCCCCCACTATTAATTCATAAAGTCCAATTATTGAAAACTTCTAGTAGGCCAAGATTTATATTTCACCTAATATTGAATCGGCTTTGGTTGATCACCCAAGACCTAGTTATTTAGGTAGGCATACACTTGCTAATTGCAATCTCATGCAACTCTTGTTATAATAGATGGATAATACTCAACTTTATGCCTCCGGTTCTCATCTCATGAGTCTGGTTAAGTCAAAATTAAATAGTTGATAATTTGGATATCACTTGTTTACCCAATCGTGCATCACCAAGATAAGCTAAGTGTCTTGCTTTGGCAAGCCCATATATAATCGATCTAGGCCTTGATGAGTATCAAGTATTGGTAGGCATTTTCATAGACTTAATTTTACCATTGAGGGATTCAGTTTATGCTTTTATTAAGTTCTCACCATTAATTAAGCTATTTACATGTTTTATGTCTAATATATCTCATACATATGAAGCAATAAAAATATAAATATAAATGTTCATAGTTATGGCCCAAATCTACATCAATCTTCTCAAGCCAATGAGAAGATTGAAAGGTCAATCTAGGGAAGTAAATCTCCACCATGTCTCTTTCTTTGTTGACTTTTTTACATGGTCACCACCATCTTGCCTCTATGGTTGATTACAAAATTAAATTCAAATAAACTACATTAAATCTATGCTATATAACAACTACATAGGATAAGAAAACATTGAGTTACATTCGAGGAGAGATAGATGAGAAGAGAATTTTACAATCAAAAAATATAGAGGAAGCATAACATATAAGTAGTATTTATAAAATTATGACCATAATAAATATCTGCTAATCATATTGGTCTACAAAAGCCATAACTACGCACCATGCATCATATAGGATAAAATCATGTAAAACAAATTAAAGCATAATTTCATAAATTGATTAAATTTTAAAGAAAAAAATTATGGGGTTTTGAAACAACAACCGAGGGTTAAGGGGGCATCACCCCCTTATAGGGTTCCAAAGGGCACGGGGTCCAAGGGGTAGTGCCCCTAACGAGTAAGGGTCGAGGGGTAGCGCCCCTTATGGAGGATCAAGGGCAATGCCTCTAAAAGGTAAATAGAATTCACCTTCCTTACCCAAAAGGAAATTCATCAACCCTTGATGTATACATTCCGAATTCGGCTTCGGAACTAATTCCAGAACCGCATTCAAATACCTTTTTCCTTTCATTTATGTATCAACAAGTGATACGAGTTCAATTATTCCAAATCTACATCCAGATCGATTCTAAAACAATTCCAAAATATTTAACAAGCTGCATAGACTATGTGATTATCAAATATTACAAATACATATCATATATGTTGATGAGATATTTAATTACCATAAAACAAGTCAACTTAATGATTTTAATAGAATATCATATATTCATGAAACCCTAAATATCGTGATTTCAATCACATTGAAGTCATGATAGAATATCATATACTCATAAACTCTAAATTTTGTGATTTAAATCGCATTGAAATCATGGCAGAATAAAGTGTATTCATAAATATCACATATTAACATGATCATTCACATAATCTAACCTAGAGTTTCATATATGGCTTTGATACCATTGTAGGGATTCAAAGCAATACAATAAGAATTGATGCAATGAAAATAATGTCATATATATAAAAATTTACTTTGAAATGTTATAGGATCCATGCAAAAACAACAAAGTCAAAGGATCGGATCATTAACTCTTATAGCATAGATCACGTCTCTTGCGTGAAAGATGTTTGAATCACAAGCATAGATATATGAAATGTACCTCTATCGATAGGCACACGAATGTCTCAATCACTCGAAACAATTCTAGAATGGAGAATCACCTCAAGTTAAACTCGCTAGCTATAAGTTATGGTGTTTAAAGATTGGATCATTTTTCCACTCAAGGAGGCTAAGGTTTTCTCTCAAAGTGCTTTTTTTTTAGGTTTCTGTCTTCCTAGTTAATATATATAAATGTTACATATTGATTATATTTTTTAAAAAATCAGAATATATGTGAGCCATAGTCCCACTAGGAAACTAATTTCCTAACCCCGAGGGGAGAGAAAAATGTAGGCTGATTATTTTGATAGATTAATGTCCAACAACTTTGGACTTGGACTTTATTAAGCTCATTTTATATGTCTTAATTGAACTAGTCCATTAGTATAATTAAATACTATAATACGGAACATATCTTAGTCTCACTAGGAATATTAACCTAACCAAGAATCCTAATCCAATTAGGAATCATAACCTAACTAAGAATCCTAATTCATTTAGGAATCTTAACTCGACTAGGAATCCTAATCCAATTAGGACTTCTAATCATACTCTAATTTTGAGTCGCTCTTTGTGTGTGACCCTATAGATTCTTATTACATTGGTAGTGATCTTAAAATCATAATTTAGAATCATAAATAGTAAGTGACATCTAGCAATGCATCAATACTAACCAAGAAATAAGAATGTCGGTGATTCGACATATCCTTATTCGTGACATATGTTACCATATAGACTAGTCCCTTTGCCTAGATGTCTAAATTAAACATGAGACATAGAATGTATCATCCTCATATAGTTTAATCTTCATGTTTCTTGATCCATGATTTGAATGCTCTAAACAAAAGAGATCAATATCTCATATCGATTCATTTGAGTTTGGCCATGCATTTAATAATCTCACTCAATCAAAGGGCCCATAAACATCACTCCTGTTATATAGGAGGGATAAATCCTATGTACATCACTCACACCCTTCTACATGATTCATGGTATATTCAATAACCAACTTTATAGTCCATCCTGTTATAGAAGATGTTTGATGGTATCAAAATATATGATTTTTCATATAGGTAACCGTAGTGACTTTAAGTTGAAGGACCACATACATCACAATCACAATGGGATCAACTTATGACACTCATGTAATGATCCACATAGGGATCTCATGGTGGGTCAATTTAGTACATGTTCTCCAACATATACCTATGTGTCAACTTAATATCTCATATCTATAACACATTGTTATCGATCAATACACATACCGGTCTCTACGCTTTAATGTTGCCTTCTTTAATATATCTACAATAAAACTCTTGACATGGGAAATTTAAGAATATTGATATTCTTGAGACTTTATCATGTTCATTTAATAAAAAACAAGAATAGATAAACATAATAAATGGAATGCCTTATATATAATAACATGATAAGTGTATGTTAGTAAAATCAAACTATGATTGGCTTCTAGGGCATACACTAACGATTACAAGTCGAGGTAAACAAATAAGTGATAGTGTCTTTTTATATTGAAAGATATAAGGATAAGGTTTTGCATGATGTTGTGCTAATGGTTACGGGTCATATTTTGATAGGAAAACCTTGGTAAGTTGTTAAAAAAGTGACTCATAATGAGTTTAGCAATAAACATTTATTTGAAATGGGGGTGATGAAAAGTAACACTTGGTCCATTGTCACCTAAGCAATTATTTGAGGGTCAAATGAGTAAAGAAAAAGAAAATGAGAGAAAAAAGGTTGAGACCAAAAGCAAAATAAGAGAAGATGGAGAAGATGTTAATGAGACTAATTTTGTAGAAGTTGAGAGCACTCAAATTTTCAATCATGATGATGACTATGTTGTTGCCAATAAAGAGTTCACCAAGGGTGATGCTAGTTTGATTGAAACCGAGAGTTGTGATGGTGCTTCGGTTATTACCAACTATGACTATGATAAAAATAAAGTTCTTGCTTTTTATTTTATTGGTGTCGAGATTTTATGACTTCTAGTAAGAGAGTTATTGTTATTAATGAAGACAAAAGGCATGTTGCTCGCTTTCTCATTCATGATTACCGTCCTCTAATGTTTTATCTTAAAACATCATTTTGTGATAATTATATGACACATGCTAGTGTGCCATTGTTTTATGACTTTTCTAAAGTTATTCATGGCTCAAAGTCTATTACATTTTCATGGTTTGATACTACCGCTTAGTTATCAAGGTATGAATTTGGCACAAGGATGAAGATTCGAGGATGAATCTTTTTAAAGAGTGAGGTTATGATGAAAGCATAGAGACCGAATAATATGGACTACTCAATGTCTAATGGCCTTATTGGTACATGAACTACTCAATGGGATGGCCAACAAAGATATAGGCTTAGAGAGGAGTCAAAGTAAGCATTTGGGCTGAAAATGCTTGATCCACAATCAGAATTGAAGTTAATGAGTTTTAGACCAAATGATCCAAGTGCCAAAGAGGCTGGTTGTGTGTTTCCTAAGGCCAAACAACATTCGGCAATGTGCTTCCTAAGGCCATACTACCTTCTAGTTGTGGGCTTCCAAAGGCTAAACCACCTTCTCGCCATGGGATTCCAAAGACTAAATCATTTTTTGATCGTGGGCTTCCAAATGCTAATCAAGAGGATGACCGTGTGCGTCTAAATGATGCATAATCCGACTATGGGCTTGATCTTGAGGAGGCTGAACCATTGGCCATTCTAGCAAGCCCAATCACGAGGCTAAGGCCAAAAAGATCTTTAAGTCCTTAAATAGGCTTTATTCAACTTAAGTGAGCTGATTTCTCCATCATTGGGCTTGAAGAACTTCAAATGGACTTTGTAAATCCGATTCAAGCTTTTTGAGCCGAAACTTTTGAACTTAAAAGTCCAATATGGCCGAACTATCTTGTCTTAGTTTTTTGGACCAATATTAACAAAACTAAAGCTACCGATTCAATCTATTTCCAAGCCTTTCCAAAGTCAATATATTACACCTATTTTTCAATCAACATTCATCAAGATTTGGTTCATAATTATATCTCGTTGAATTCAAGGAGTTTTCTTTTAATTTCAAGAAGACTTATTCAAAACTTTATTGGATCCAACATTTATGATTGTTAGATACTATGTAATTTAATTCATCTTTGTCTTTCGATTGTCCAGCCACCTATTTGTGTTAAAACAATATGTAATTTTCCATTTAAATCAATCATTAAATCAAATCAACATTTATGAGAAAATTCACACCTTAGTTCTTTTTAGAACTAAATCAAAACTTATCAAGAATCTAATTCGATTCTTTTAGCGTGTGGCGTTCGAGTGACTTATCATTTTCTTTCTACCTATCTAGAGTGTGGAGTCCATATCTTTCTAATCTGATTTGGCATTTCGAGATTTCTTTCTTCTTGTTCATGGTTCTCTAACCATCGAGTTAGGCAAGTTCACATCACAAGTGCTTTTCCAAATGCATTTAGGCTGAAAAAACATAAATTATATATATCAAAATGATTTTGATATACCAATGTTAAAAATATATATTAAAAAAAAACTTAAAAAAGAGCTTTTTAGTTCATTCGTAGTTTTATAAAACCATCTATACAGTACAATCAAACATGCATTTATACGAGGCAATGACTTTTTGACTCTTGCACGTATCTAGATGGTTTTTGTTATAATATCCTTACATCAGTTTCACGTATTAAAACTAAATTTTTTGTTTTGATTGGGATTAATCAGATCATATACATTCAAACCTTAGATCATATTGTGTGATGCCATTATCTAATTTTCTTGCAGTTAGTCTTATGGTCCTTGATACTATCATGCAGCATTTGTATCACCAGTTTACCATTGTACATTCAGAATAATTGGAAGCCCACGAATTATGAAGCATTGTGCCCAATTACGATAGCTATTCACTAGGCCCAGAAGATAAAAAACGAAGCACTCCATGCAAGCCCACCAATGAGAATTCAGCCATGTTTTATTTTCTTTCAAGTCACAATAAGATGGCAAAGATGATATATTAATTTTAATTATTTTTTATATGGTAGCTAAACAATTCCAATAATTGACACTTGTTTTTTTCAAAAAAAAAAAAAAAAACCTTTTTAATAGATAATAAGAAACCACTGCTAATGAACTAGATCTCAAGCAAAAAATCAATGACATACAATGCTCCAAGAAAGAGCTTCTTAACAATCAAACATTGTGCGTGCTTTTTTTGCAAGCTCCCATGTCAAAGTCTACTGCAACTTAACATTTATACGCACTCCTTTTAGATTTCAGCTTATAAAATCGATTCAGAATTATAAGTAATTCAATATTGATTTAATTTGGAAAATAAAAATTTAGTTCTCATTTACTCAAAAACTTATTTGGAAATATTTTACTATTATAATAAATTTATAAGAAAAAAAACATGTTAGTCTATGGATACACATTCATATATAGACGTGGGAATGGCATTGGGATCTAATCTATTAAGTGTACCGAACCGTTTAAAAAAAAAAGATTTTCATGCGATTCCTTGAATCAAATAGTATACATTACAGAGGCTGGGGACCTCATGACTGGTACCGTACTCCGGCTATATATCACCACATGGTCATGTATCAGCATCACCCTTTTACTTGCCTAAAATTATCATGATAAATGCATGGAAAATGATTGTGGTATAAAGTTTATTGCTCATAAACAAAGCCATAATTGCTCATTCGCTAAGACCTTACTATATGTTAATAGAAAAGGTACTGTATCTATTATCTCCTCATATCCAATTTTTGTTATTGCCTAACTATAAATCAATTACTACAACCAAACAAAGACTTTTCTGCAAAAGGATCATGGATGCGCTGCCTTGTTCATATTCTTCAAAACATGTTGTTAAATAATAAAATCTTTACTGCACCGTTGGCTGACTTCCATAGGCGAGGAGTCCTTGGCGCAAGCACTACTTTACTGCACACAGTAGAGAATTATATTGAATCTAGTTAAGGGTTATATTGCACCTTCACTTTGCAAAGGATTAAAGACACACAATGTGTTTTTATTTTATTTGTTTTAATCATAATTTTTTAGTAATTTTTTTTCATAATAGTATCTTTTTACTTTTAATTTGAGTCTTAATTTCATACCTTCGGTCAAAATTTTCGATAACTATATCAATTTCTAGTGACAAACTCACGGAGTACTCGACATGTGATAATTTCTTTTAAAATAATTTTAAAAAAAAAACCTAAAAAAATCTGAAAAAAAAATTCAAAATGTCTCTCTTTTCTTTACCTTTATGTATAGAAATAAACAATTAATTTAATCTCTCAATTTTTTTTTTCTCAAAATCTAACCAAAAAAAGAAAATTTTTATGTATGGGAAAGAACAGAAGCAAAAAAAAATTTATTTATTTCAAAATTTTATTATGAAAATTTATTTCAAATCCAAACCCAAAAAGAAATTTATGAAATTTTTTCATAAGAATAAAAGCAAAAAGCATGTAACAAGAAGAGTATTGTAGGATTTTGTAATTATTTTTACACATAGAAAAAGAATAGAAGCAAAATTTTATTTATTTATTTCAGAAATTTATTATGAAAATTTATTTCAAATCTAACGCATAAAAAAAATTTATGAAATTTTTTTCATAACATAAAAATAAAAGCAAAAAATAGAAAAAAAGAAGAACATTTTAGGATTTTGTTTATTTTTTATTTCAGAATTTAAGAGAAAGCAACAAAAATATTGACAGATGAAATTAATTATTTAAAAAAAAACACACAATTAAAACAAATAAAATAACAAAAATACTTCCTTTATCTTTTAACACACCTTTCAAGTGGAGGAGTCCTTAGCGCCTGGCACCTGAAGTTACGATTAACTCATAGTTTATTGCACTTTGTACAACGAAATGGCGATCCTGAGTTGACTTGTTGACTTGTGTGGACCATGAACTTTGCTGTATTTTTAATTTTTTTGGCATTGAATGATGCATAGATATAAAGGTCATACTGTTATCATGCCTTCATAGTACTTCATTAAAGCGTTTGGATTTTTATAAGGTGGCGGTGAGGGACCCGAAGGACGGCGCGTGTACTATCTGGGGCATTTGGAAGAGCTGAACTTTTACATTTCAAAAACACCAAATTTACCGCATATAGTCAAGAATTATATTGAGTATAGCTAAGAGTTACACTGCACCTCCTACCTTTCGAACGTGGGATTCTTTGGCACTTGGGCCCTGAGTTTAATGTAGGTTCCGCCTCAAATCAACGGTTAGCTCAAAATTTAGGATAATTTTTATAATGAAACGACGATCTAGGTGGGGAGTTGAATTGTTGACTTGTGCTTGCCGCAACTTCACCTTTACTACTTCCTTTGAACTTGAATACTACACATATACTAATTGACTGTTGTTGTGCCCCTCCTTATGGAGGTAATGAGCTTAACTCAATATATATATATATATATGAATTTCGAATATTGATATTCATTAATTTTTTTAAAGTAGCTTATAGGGACTTGATTGTAAAAAATTCTTAAATAGGGATCAAAATATTTTTTATGAAAACACTGAGGACCAAAAATCTTATAAATAAATGAGCACATATATATATATATATATATATATATATATATATATATATATATATATATATATATATATATATATAATTGTCTACTTCATTGAGAGTATAGGCGTAGCATCATTCTTTATTCACCTTGGCAAGTGATAAAGGCTCATCTACCCCTAAAAAGGTAATTGTTTGGAGCATTAGGTGTGACCTCTTCAAGGCTGCACCTTCTAACTTTAGCCAGATGTTTATCATTAAACATGTTCCTTTTGCCTACCACATAATACCGGTACCCAGAATTGATTAAACCACATCCTATTGTTCTTATCTCCCAATCATTTACCTCAATTAGATGTGGCTTTACAATTAGAACACGATACAAAGAGTATTATAAAAGGTAGAAAGAAGCAGAATTTCCTGCAGAAAATGAAAATTTTGAGAAAGAAAAATATAACCCCATAGAATATCTTTACTTCGCATGCACCATATTCGTTATCTTTTCCCTTTTCCAGCATCAAAATATGCCGGAGTCCCATGCTTTTATGCTTGTGCTATGTATGAGTCCACATCACAGCCTTTCCAACGTCAAGTCGATCAAGGTAAAGTATCTATATACAAGACGAATTTCAATTTCAAAATATTAAAAGATAGATTAAAAGAGAATTTCCTCAATCTCTAACCCAGTAACATTCATTAAAATTTAATCCATGACAAAAGAAAGACTCGTCTAGAAGAATAAAACACAACCTTTAATTCTGGCTCCTTCAATACCGTTGCGGCAGCTCAATTGATACTTACACACATTTTATAAGCCAATCAAGCACATATAATGCCCTATGTTAGGACGTGGTTGCCTCCGCATGGCACAAAACATTGAACAAACAAGGGCTATATTTTATCCTTTAGGTTGGGCAAAGCATACCGCCCAGAGCAATTAGTAGGGGGGGGGGGGGATTGCTTAAATTAAGGAAAAAAAAAACTAAAAAACTAAAAAACATAGGTTTTTAAACAGTAATTACTGTTTATAAGTCAGTTCATATGTCTAAAATAACTATTTACTTAATGATAATTTAAGTAATTTTTTTGTGTAGTCTTTTTGTGACTTTTTATGCGTTTTTGGGCATTAATATACAAATTTAACACTTTTTTCTATTTTCGTCTCTCATGTTATAACTTTTTTTTTAATCCTTAACTTTTATTTTTCTTTCATTTTGCATACAGCGTGTATATATAGACACACACACACACACACTATCTTTCTCTATTTTCAAGTTAAAATATACATCATTTTATATTACTCTTATTATTTAAATTTCAGCATTTGAATTTATCATTTTTTATGAAAATTCTCATCCAATTAATATTTTTTCTATGAAATTTTATTTTACTTATGAATATAATTTATTTTTCCCTGTATTTGATTTTTTTAATAAAATTTTAAAACATGATTATTTTTTCTTTTCTGAAAAAATAAATTAGTATAATATATATTATGAATTCTTAAAATTTTTAAATGATAGTTGCATATATATAAATATATAATTATTTTATTTCAAAAGATTAGAAATGTTTTTCAGATAATTTGTCTCAATTCACTAGGTATGGATAAAATGTATAAAAAAAAACTATTGAATTATTGTTTTTATTAAAATTTAACTATACATCTTCCAACATAATATATATTATTTGCTATGAATATTTTTTTTTAACTTTATAGAACCAATTTATTTTCTATGAATATTGTTTTCTTCTTCTTCCATTAAATCGAGTTTTCTTGATTTTTAAAACAAATTTAACTTGGAAACTTAAGGCTTACTTTTGATTTTTGAAAACTTTGTGAAGAAATAGAAAAGATTATATTAAAGGGATACGGAAGAGTATATTTAGAAGATAATGTGATAAATAATTATAAAAAAAATATTTTTATTTATCTAAATTCAAATTTTTATATACTATATCGTTTCAAATTTTCGATAACTATAACTCGAATGGTTTTACTAGTACAACCATCCGGTTGTCCAATAATATGACCTCGAAGGTTAGAACGCCAAAAGCAAACAAGACTCATTAACAACAGCGCGTCTTCATGTTACCAGGACGGAGAAGAGTAGGCATACATGCGTACATGATTATTGGGCTAGGTAAAGTTGGGGGCCCACTATTTTCCATTCGAATGGGGCCCATCGTTTTTGTTTTTCTTTTTCTTTTTTTTTGTAAAAGAATCAGACAGCTGTGGTGTTTTGTGGGGTCTGACGATTAAGGATTGCACGTGGGTATGGTAAAGCTGCATACCATTCGACTCTTTTCTCGAATCAAAACCTTGTCTGGATTTGATCATGAGAATATGGTAGATTCTTCAGAGCCACTGTACTCATATACTCTTTTAACAAAATTTTATCTTACGAAAAATTGAAGCAATAATTTTGAATTGTAATTTGTAAATATATATAGAGATTTATCCAATAAATTTTATATTTTTATGGTTTATCATGAGAAATTTTATAATACACTAAGAATAATTAATGGCATACGAACAGTAGCTTACTCTATAGATACACTTTGAAGAGAGAGATAGACAAAAAAAAATTACATTCATATTCACCAAAATTGATAAGAAGATTTTTACGTCCGCTCAAATTTTTTTATTTTCTCTCTATGTGTCTCTCTTTTTTTTTTTTTTTTGTCTATCTCTCTCTTTAAAATAGACTCATAAAGCTTACTACCGTACATACCACTAATTACTTACGATGTATTATAAAATTTCTCATTTATCATTCCTTCTCAAATTTTTTAACAAAAATAAAGTTATATTTCAATATTTTTTTTCATATATTCTTATTTTACATTAGAGATATGACTAATTATATTTGAAACAAAAGAAAAAAAATTTAAATAACTAAAGTCTTTTTTTTTTTATAAAAATGATCACTATATGTCAGAGTCAATAGAATTTGATCCTTTTTTTTTTCATTAAATAAGAGAACTAAACCAAAAATTCTCTTTTTTTAATTCTTTTCAACACTCTAGAATTTCATCTTATATATTAATATAAAAATTAAATTTAAAACTAGCTAGTGAATCACTAAATCAATAATTTATTGATAATTATATTTCATTATTTGAAGATAAGAAAATGACATCTTGTTTTTCTTTTTTTATTAACTGTATGATTCTTAAACAATTCATCTATAGTTTTGTTTTGGAAAATTATTCATATTCAAATTTATGCATTTTGAAGAAATCCGTAGCCTTTGGTAGAATTTGTGTTATGTTATCATTGGTAAAGGTTCGAAATCATTTTCTATTTTAAACTCTTTAGCTTGGAAAAGGAATTCGATGAAATTTAAGGAGGTAGAGAATTATTTTAAGAAAACGCCAGTAGAATTAAGTGGTGCAGAAGTTGGTCCTACTTATTTATACCGATCTCTGCTCACGTATGACCCACCGAAGCAGAAAAAGACTATAACCATGCTTAACATCAACCTTTCACACCTGTCTGTTCTGCTCTGCAGGTTGCTTGCTGGCCTTTAGACGACTTGGGACCAAAGCAAACAGGAAGTAACACTATTTGAATCTGACCATTCTTCGATCATCACATGCACTCTTTGCACGTGTTGAAGGTTCTGAGGCTGAGACTGAGATATTATGAATTTTGTCAGACCCACTTTTTGGGTGACTCCTGAAGTAATATTAGGCCATGGTTGCTTCTTTTTAAGTAAAAACGAGCTAAGTATAAATTAGTCCCTATAGTTTGGAAAAACTAATTAACTAATCGTTTTAGTAACAAAATTATTAAACAGTCCTTTGATCAACTTTAATTATCTGCAATTTAGTAATTTTTTTTATTTCAAACATGCCCTCTTTCCTTATCAAGTTTTCCTTAACAGCCCAACAGAGAACTAAGAAGACATAACGATCATTGTCTACTTGATAATAGGATCCATCTCCCAAGAAACCTCACCCAAACTGAATTTAAGACAATTGACAAGAGCAAGAGAATTGGTCTATGAGTATATCTTTCCATGTCTAGCTAGTGCCAGTCTAACAGCCATAGTTGAATACATATAACTTAACCTGTTAGACCATAAAGAACTTGAGCCATTTTCTTGGATACGTGACTCAAATATGAAACCATTACCAGCTAGTACTTAGTAGTGCTGGTAATTAATTAACAAATGGGTTAATGATTCGTACCATTTTTATACTATAAACAATTGTTTAATTAAGTTTTTTTTTTCTGTATTAAATTAAGTGGGGTTGGACTCTCTTGGTTTTGTTTTTTTTTCCCCTATTTTTTTTTATCACTTAAAGCATTTATAGAAATTATATAAAAGAAAAACTAAAACTTTCAAAAAATTATTCCTTGAACTTTAGGATTTTTCTTTTCGATTTTCTTTTATAGTTTTTATATATAAGCTTACTTAACATTTAATTAGTTGACATAGGGACACGACTAAACAATTGATTATAGTCTTAACCAGCTTAAAGCAATGTCAGAGGAAGCCTAACAGTAAAAATAATTCATCAACCTCAATGAGTGAGGTGGAACCGTTTGGTTGACAAATGGGCGAGAGTCATATTTCCATTTTGTAAGCAAAGTTTATTTCCCTATAAATGAAATGCTTTTTAAATTGAATTAAAAAAGTATTTAGTAGTTTAAAAATATGGCTTTGCGTGATTTTCTCTTTATTTATTTTTCCTCTTGATTTTTCTTAGATCTTAAGGAAATGTTTGATATGCGAATTTTTAAATTTTTTTTTTAAATATGATATTTATGTTTGATTGAAATTAAAATTTTTTGGTAACCTATATTCATTATGTTTGGTTTATTCATGAGGAATTTAAATAAGTTAATTTACTATTTTCCACTTAAGAATAAAAATATCTAATTTATCCACTTAATGGGTTTTTTTAAAAAAATAATTACGAACATAAACTCGTAGATGATATATTAATTATATTTAAAACTATATATAGATTAAAGTATTATTATAATTATGTTATTATTGACAAAAATAAGGGCATTTTGATCCATTTTAAAAAATAAAGGCATCAAAATCCAAAGGGAAAAAAAATCACTTTCTCTCCACTAAGAAGTGTGATTCTCTTCGTTATAAAAGGACATTATATTCCTAACTTAAAAAAAAAAAAAAAAGACGTCTTAAAACATCTTAAGTTTCTTGCTGTTTAAAATTAATTTATTTACAAAAAAAAAAATATATCTTTTGTATAGAAGATTTTTTATAGGAAAAATCTAAAATATCCTCGTATAAGATGCTATTAAAAATTCATTCGATTTATTATAGATCGTAACACAAAGGACATTGCTGAATTTTAAATAATCAAATTCAAGGCTTGAAGGGTGGATCGACAAATGATCCCCATGCATCCATGAGTATTGGGCCTTATAATAGATTCTTGAATTGGTTTTTTTTTTTTTTTTTTTGGACCTAATCGGTTTAGATTCCTAATTTCAAGCTTTAACTCCCTATTTGATTTGTGACCTCATGGCCTTACCATTAGCAATGAATTATTATATGCACTGTTCAAATCAAGCATGAGGTATATATTTTTATGATGAGCCACTGTTCCTTTCTGGTACTAGACATTATCGGGATACAAATGGTAAAAGAAATTCGCAGCATTCTTTTTTCTTTCTTTTTTCACTTCTTTCTTTCTTTCCTTCTCCCTTTTACGTGATTCAAGTGAATAGAACTGTACTATCGATTGGTGCAACCCACATGTGACAACCAGTGCTTTGGAGTTATTATGTTCATTGCTCTGAGTTGACAAGACTACAACAAATGGATCCTACACAAAAGACGCTGAAAATAATCCCTAGTGTGGACTTTTCAACTGTTACTTTCTTCAAGAAATATCTTCCTCTTGTTACACCCTCTTCTATCAGCTTTACTTCAAGTTGCCATGCTTAATTTTGAACTAAATGATGTGTGTGTTACCACATAAATCACATATCCATTATTTAGCTGATCATTTGAGTAAGGACGAGTAACAAATTAACGAGACATGCTGGGCTATCTCACTCCATGATATAAAAAATTCAATAACCAGTAAGTGCTGTAGAGATAATTGTAGAAGTAGCTAAAGAGTTGCTCCAAAAATAATAATAATAATAATAATAATGATGATGGCATAATAACTTGACAAAAAGAGAATTTATATAGAAACTGCAAAACTGGTTTTGGTAGGGATTTGAGATCAATCATTTGGTTTGAAACATTTCCTTGTGCACAACAAGCCCAAGTGGCATATGTAGTAAAACTAATCAACTAATCTAGCTAGGAGCATTTCCTATTTTCTATTTACATTTCGAACAAAAAAGGGAAGTAGAGAAGACTAGAGAGCTTGGCTCCAAGTTCACAGCAATGATGGATTAATGATTTGTTTGATTGCTCTTCAGCTTCACAGTGATGGTGCAAAGCTCCACAATCAATCTTTTGCTTAGTCATGCCAGCAGAGAAGCATGACTACACATCTCCTAATAATGTAGAGCCTGCCTTTCTGTTGTCTAAGGTACCCTCCAAGCCTTCTGCATGACATCTTTTTCTTGGACTCTTCCATGGCTGCATTGCTTCTCATCTTCACGATCTTTGTTTTTGAGTGGTACTTGCACTTAATTTCTTCGAGAGCTGGAAGAAAGAATGCTTGTACTTAGTGAGTGAATGATGGCAAAGAAGAGCTAAGGGTAGGTCCCTTATAAAGAGAGTGAAGTGGGGTCCCAACCTCCGAAGAACATGCACCTAGGCCCCTACACACGACCAAACTTTGATTCCTCTCTTTTTCTGCCACATCATTCTCTGCACCAACATATATGTGTGTTATCTACCACCTAGACAATTGGTCGGCAATTTTTATTCCTTCTTGATTTAAAAAAAGGAAAAATTGCATAGTCTCTTACTTAGATACCTGCATTCCTTGCGTGTTTTCTTGAACAATTTTTTTTTTTTTTTTTTACAATACGGTGAAGAAACTATGATGTTTCGTTTGTCATGTCTTTTGACTGCATATTGCAGATGTTCTAAGACCTTATGTTATAGTTTGTCAGACCATCACTTCCGCACTGCACATAACATTTTTTAGCACCAAAAATCGTGGACTTTTGGTTCCCTACCCATAGGCCATAGGATATCAAGATGAGTTTGTCAACTAAAATGTTTCATTCGCTCTAAACTATTATTAGTTACTTCACCACATCTCCCTTCAGTACTTCCCTTCCATCCCAGCTCCCACCTGAAAAAACTATTACCAAAAATAATGATGGTCGATGAATGAACAGTACGGTTGTACGTCCATGGCATGGCATTACCATTATACACATGTCATAATGGTCACATTAATTTCATATCGTAATGGATACAATTTTTTATATATATATAATACTAATAAATAATACAAATAAATTTAATTTAACAATTATGTATTCAGTTGATTTTTTAATTAAAAAAAATTAAATTTCAGTAACTTAAGATTTTTTATATTATTATATAATGAAAAATGATTATTTTATATTATATAAGTCTAAAAACTCACGCAGCTTCAATTAATAATAAAAAAATGTAACAACTAAACCACTAATATATATATATATATATAAACTTGGCAAACGAGAAGTAATTAGTGGGTAAATTAACTAACACCAACATATATTACTAGCTAAAATTTGGTGATACATTTGAATATTAATAAATAATAATTAACAAGTTGAGAGTTCATCTCTATATAGTTCCAGTTTTAGTGGATGTTCCCAACAAGTAGAGATTAGTTAATTAAGAATGAAGAAATTAAGAAGGGGACAATTTAGGATTTGCAATCTGGCCATGTCCAGAATGCTCCAAACTCAAAAAATTTCCTTAGAATCTGACTTCTTAAAACCCAGCACAAAATTAACTCCTGATAAAACCTAATCAATAACAAAACAAAGCATAATCCCACATGTTTTGTCTCGTGCTCCTCCCGGATCACCTTGCAGGAAGGTTTACTCTAATGGGCTTTGTACCTGGTCCCTATCATTCCATGCTTGATGACGGTCAACTTCTTTCTTAATTGGAAAGACTAAAGAGTTCAGCCAGATGGCTTAAAGCTAGGCAATCCCACTTAATTGCTAGCAAGCCCTTTCTAACCATCCATTAGGAGGACCACTAGATTTTGAACCATTCTTAAAAGCTACTAATTTTCTGTCCCATAAGTCCACCCAGCTTGTCTTAATGGAATTATATGTAAAGAGTTTTTAAATTCGAATCCTTTCAAGATTCTCTTTCCATTTAGCAATAAAAAATTATTTATTATTTTTTTTATTTAAAAATCAAAGAATTCATGGACCGATTTCCATAGCAGGGAGACTAAGTTATTCATAGATAGAACCTTACAACTAATCATTCATATCCATACTAATGTGTTCACGAAAAAATTCTTTTTTTATAGTCTTCCAGGAAAAAAAAAAACAATATATAATAACTTGAGTAACCCGACCACCTACCGTTTAAGTAGGTATCCCGAATCATTATCAAGGCTCTATCATTTTTTTTTTTTGGAATACTCTATCGAAATATTTAATGATATAACAGAGATTAAAAACAATGTTAATTAACGATTTTATCAAGCAAATTAGCTAGTATTTGTTAAAAGTTTCTTTTTCTTTTTCTGAGTAACTAGTTCACAAATTTTGAGCACCTGTTATTGTTGATAAGATTACTTCCGTTTGAATCTTGAATTCAAATACAAAATAGAATAATTTCAAACACAACATAAAATGACTGCCGTTTGAATCTTGATTTCAAACACAAGATAGAATGACTGCCGTTTGAATCTTGAATTCAAATACAAGATAAAATGGTAACCCTTACGATTCTATCCATATATTTGAAATAAAGTTAAACTTATTGTACCAGTTCTTTTATGCATATCCTGTCATGTGTATAGAGATATTTATTGAATACAGAACACTCTCAATCGCCACTCTGCTTCATTTTCATTTTTTCCTCTTGCCCTGGATCAACCTACTGTACTTGATAATTTATGTGCAAAGTTGACCCCACCAAAGAACACAATTATATAATAATTGGCCAAACCTGAGGTAATAAAAATATCATTACCTTATCCAATCGTGTGTTCTTGGCCCATCAAAGATAGACTTTGTTTTAAATCTGTATTATCAGTGATGTTGGGTAGGGTCCTTGGGGCCATCATGAGCAAAACTCTCATCCTGAAGTGAGAGGGGTTAGATAAGAAGGAGACAATTCTTTACTAAACTAACCTTGAATTCTAACACCATTATCAAAACACTGGACCAGGTTTTTGTCCCAAATCTTGCTTGCGATAGTTTTCTTTCTGCATATAATTGTAAAAAATTCACAAACTTGTATTGGGCATTCAAGACATGCTAACACGTGACAATCTCGTGAGAGACATGGTCCTTGCCTTACATTTAGTGGACAGCATTGATTTTTGTTTAGTGCTTTTTTGACTTTCGTTAGGAACCTTCTTGTCAAGCACTTATTGTTTTACAATCACTTCAGTTAACAACTTAATTACCATTTAACTAATTATCGTATCTTTGTCTTGGTTAATTCAAAGATTATGATCCGGACATCTACTAATATATTGTACGGTTCACTGAATTTAGTTGCTTTTGATCATGTTTTAGATTAGATGACAACTTCAAATTAGGGGCTGCATTTTTATGTAACGAGCTTCTCTGCATAACCCCATTAATTTGCAACTTCGATCGTATCTTTGTCTTGGTTTATTCAAAGATTATGTGCGTCCTGGGATATTTCCAAATGGTGAGGTTCATTGAATTAAGATAACTTGATCATATTTTAGGCTCAATAAATCTTGATTAAGGGTTACGTATATTAATTATCTATCCATCATTTGCAAAGTACGATCAGTACTGTACCATATCTTGAAATTGGCAAGCCGAGTATTAGCTGGATCATTAATTGTGACTTTGAGAAACATTAAGCAGAATTAATGTATTATAGGATAAAAAAAAAAGGAAAAAGAAAAAAGAATACAAGGTGTAGTATTTCAAGAAAACAAGCCCCCTAGAGCTTATGGGGCTAGGTTTTCTTGAAACCAGACTGTCAAGAAGATGCAGCCTTAACGCATGTGATTGTTCGTATGTAGTTTACACTAATTTTTTTACTAACATGCGAATTGAAAAGTACACATAAAATTATTTTTAAAAATTTATTTTAGTTTGATGTCTCATGTTATATTATACATTTATTAAAATATATTAAATCAAAAATGAATAAAAATTTATTTAATTTTATAATTTTTTAATGAAAATTTTATATTTGGCTAATTATTCTTTATATTTTCATAAATTTTTTATTAAAAAATTATTTATTTATCTCTATCTATATTTTGAACTAAAAAAATTATAATAATGTAAAAAAAATATCAAAATCAATGAATTCTTAACTAAAAATTTATTTTGTAAATTGTTTTTTCCTGAATACCTATTTACCTTAAAATTTTTAATTAAAAAACCGAGAGAAAAAAAAAGGGGCTAAAGTGACTAAAATGAAACAAGAAAAAGGGACCAAAATAAAACAAAAAAAATTATGGATTGAAAAAAAAATGTTTAAAAAAGATAGACCAAACTATAATATTAAAAATTTTTATAATAAATGTCTTTAAAAAATTTAAAAATTACGAAAAAAACGAGTGCCTAATAAAAGAAATAGTGCATAGAGTCCGGATAAATAGTGTTTGGAACAATACTAATGAATAGTAAACTAACGTTTTGATTTTTTTGTTAATTGGCATTGGAATTAAACTATAGTTATGGTAGCTATTTCAAGGAAATTTAGCCCTGACTTATATAGCTAGCATTAGAATCATGGAGTATTCAAAAGAAAATTGGTTTAACCTTTTAGTTGTCCACAAATTAGGATTTCCTTTCCTTTTGTTTTTCCTTTTACATAATAGAAGTTCAATCCTCAAAAGGAGTTTGAATGCACAAAAAGCAAGCATGGAGAGAAGATGGGGCAAGCGCAAGCCATGATACTCCCACCTCCCAACCAATCAAAAGCAAAAGAAAAAATTTATGAGAGAAGTGTGGGTGGTAGGATGTATACAATATTTCTTTTTAAGTTATATTGTTTTACCTAAATTTATTTTGAGTAATGATCTAATAAATTGGGTAGAAAAGATGAATAAAATCCATTAATTTCTTTAATAAATTTTTCTTAAACCTTATTAATTGATTTTTCTTAAAAGCTCATTAAATTTGTTTTATTCAAGCTAGAAGCCAACCCTAACTTATAATTAAGCTCAACACGCTCATTAAACTCAATCAATTAGTCTAGATAAACTTATGGAAGTTCCCTTCAAAGCTAATGGAAGATGGACTCTTAACAAGTAAGAGACGAGAGAAAAACATGGGAAAAAAAAATCTACTTTAAAGGGACAAAATGACTAGCGACAAGTGATGTACAAGTAGTTAAAGAATAATAGAATTCTAGTAGTAATAGAAGCACGATCCGGAAAATTAAAAGGAAGTTCAAAGATTGTAGCACAAGATTAACAAAGCGAGACACTATAACACAAAAACAAAAATAATGTAATAACCTAATAATAATAATAATAATTTGGGGGCTAGTATAAAAAATGAGACAGACTTGGCTATCCTTTTATTTTTCTTTCTTTTCTTCCCCTCCCTCATGCAATCTCTCTCATTTTTCTCCCAATTCCTCTTCTTTGATTCCTAAGCTAATTCATCTTAAATTAGCTTAAGGGAAACATAAATTAGTTGGTTTAAGTGGGTTATAGATAGATTGAAGTTTGGATGCTTGAAAAGCTTGGAAGAAATTGGGATTTGGGGAGCATTGTTTAAAGCTAAGAATATTGATCCATTAATCTTTGAATTGTGATATTTGTAAGTAGTCAATGATGATATTAAACTGAAATTGCTTTAAGTTGTTAATTGCTTGAGGAATTAATTAAATTAAGGTTAGTGTTTTGAGACTCATCCGGGAGAAAGTTTGATTAAGTGATCCTAAGTGTTTAATTGATGGTTAATTATCTTGAGTAAGTGAATTAAGAAGTTAATTTGAAGTAAAGTTGAGTGAATTTAAGAAATTGAGAGATTGAAGATGATGAATAGTGATAAATTTGAATTTAGGTTTTAATTGAAAAGAATTTTAGGAAAAGTAAGGAATTAAGCTATATACATGCAAGTCAAGGTTAAGGAAATGAGTATTTGGTAAATTAGAATGTAATGGACCATTTGAATTGGAAATTCATGATTAAATTAAGAATTGGTAATGATGAGATTTAGTGAGCTATGGATTCGAATCAATTGAAAGATTATAAGATTTAGTTAGATTATCGAATTAAGTCTTTCCAATCAATTCTATTTTTATTTGATAATCTTGTATTTTAATTATAGAATAATCCATTATTAGGATTATTCCTTATTATGCAATATTGATGGATGATCCATCATTTTATGATGATAGATTCTTCGAAGCGGGCGACTCCATTACAACCTTGATTTTGTTTGATTCTTTAAATTATACTCGTGAGTGAATATTATATTGTGTATGATGTTTTCGAGTTCTTGATTTGTTCATTCATACATCATTATTTATGAATGATTTATAAGCAATTCTATTAGAACCTAGATGGGAACAAATACCATAAATTTTGAAATGTTTTCGTATCAAAATGATTTGGTATGAATTGAAATGAGATTGAATGTGTAAATGGATTTTATATATGTTTTTAAATTTGAACATGAATATGTCATATCCGTTATTTTAAGTATCTACCTAATTTTCAAAATACATGTATGATATTTGAAATATCGATTTGAAAATGTATAAATATGTTTGGTTTTCGAAAATATTTTTGAGACCTTAGAGAACCTAGCTACTAGAGGGGTAGCCTTTGAGCTCAATGATATGAGACTCCATCTAATAGTAGAAGTGTAGTGCTAGATCGTATGTTGGTCAACATATGAAAACTTAGTTATAGGGGGCATGACCATTGAGTGTTCACATCCAATAATACGTTCTTACTTTATGAGTGTATAAAACCTTTATATGTGTTTTTTGTATGAGTATATATGAACAAATACTTGATGATTTGATATGAAATGGTTTAGAACCATTTGATTTGTGATATGAAGTGTGTTTTTGATATGTATGTATTTTAAGGAATAAGCATTGCATTTTGACATGGCTTTGATAACATCGTTCGTAGTCCATTTTCCTTTCTTGGTATATTATATAATGTCTACTCATTGAGCCGTGATTTGCTCACCCCTTATTATTTCAGTTTTGCAAGATATTGAAGGATTAGTTATTGCTTCCTTTTGACTACTTTCGTGAAGTCAACACATTGGTCATACGACTTACCTTTATTGTAATTCTCTAGAATCTATGTATATTTTGATTTACTTTATCTTAGATGTTTTATGGTTATAGCTATGGGTAGTGTATTAGGAGTTGATTATGAACATTAATTTTGAGATATTCAAATGTGAATTGTTTTGAGGTTGTAAAAGAAATATTTATTAAGTTATGATAATGTTGATATTTAATGATAAATTGAGTGATATTGAATTGAGAATTATAGTATAAGTCCAATCATGATTTGAGGTTTAGCTTAGTATCCAAGGTTTACTTGGGTCGAGGTAAGCCTCACGATCCTCTCGGTCCTTACACCAATCATAGCCCACTCTCGAGGTTGTGATAAGTGTTGGTATTAGAATATAAGCTTTAGAGTTTAGGATAACTACGGAGCATAGGTTCTATTCGATCCTCGTTTTTTTCCTTGAATCATATGGATTAATCCGTTAGTGTGCATTTTAGTTTCTATGTTCGTAGCCTAGTATAGCATACGATTTATCATACGAAAAAATCCTTCCTATGGCTTTCTTAAATTGACACATGATCGTGTCAATTTCTCTCACAAACTATGTGTCTTAGATACTACTCACGTGGCATTTCTTTTTCCTTGAGGTAGTTTTATGTGACACATGGTCATGTCATTTTTGCCTTCAAATCATGTGTCTTAGTTACTACTTGTATGCCTTCAATCCTTGGATTTTCTTTTCTTTTCAAGGCACACACATAGCCATATGGAATTGTTCTCCAAAATGTGGGATATTCTTTCTACTCGTATCCCTCATTTTGTTAAATTCACATACGAGTATGGTAGATTTTCAAAGTAAACCATGTGGATCAATTCCGCCTATGTCTCTCATTTTTGCTAATTCACACAAGGACGTGTGACTTTCAAAACAAATCGTGTTTAATCATTTCCGCCCATGTGATTTCTTAAGTTAAATCACATACGTATGTGTTAATTTATTCTTCAAACTATGCATCCCTTTATGCATGTGTGCTTCTCTTTTTTAGCTTAATTTTTCATGTTTATTCGTTTTATTCCTTGTATTCTTGGATTTGTATGTGTTTTAATTTGGGTTTACTCAATTAGATTCATTAACTTCTTCTTATAAATCAAAAATCATTATCTCATTTAAATATAACCAAGCCTAATAAAAGAGGGACAAAGATTATATGACTTACATACGGATTGATCGCCTTTTGAAATAGGCTAAACTTGGATTTTTGCCCTATTTATATTACTATGGTAAGGACCGAGTTAGGTGATCACAAAGGGGGTGTCGAGTATCTAGACTTTCACTATCTTGTCGTAGGACTAACTTTAAAGAGGAAAAAGACCTTGATATGATGATACCAACCGATGTCATGGTTGGGTTTCGTGCTCGTATAAGCATACTATGGAGACGATGGTTGAAGGAATTCGATAAACCTTTCGGACCATTATAGGATTGATGTCTACTAATTGAGATTATGTGAAACAAGTACTTCTATAATAGGCACTCAGTCGGGGTTAATAGGATTTGAACTATATGTGGTAAAATTCTTGAAGTCGAAGCCATCGACTTATTCGGGTGATAAAGATAATATGAACTCGATGCACTTAATTGATGAGATAGAGAAAACATTAGTAGTGCTTCGATGTCTCGAGGAAAGAAAAGTTGAATTGACGAGCATTCATGCTTCGAGGGATGTGCAAGTGAATGGTGTAAATAGGACATGAGACATGATTAGTCTTGGGGATAGTTTGAGGAAGCTTTCATAAAGTAGCAACTATCAAAAAGCATTAGGAAAGAAAGGGTTAAGGAATTTAAAAGGTTAGTATAAAGTTTCGATATAACGATGACAAAGTATGAGAGGAAGTTTGCTAAACTAAATTGTTATGCTCCGGAAATAATACCAGCTGAAGCAAAAGGAGTGAAGAGATTTATGAATGGGTTAGTAGATCCACTTTTCACAATGATGTTTCCTCAAAGGTTTCAAAGCTATTCGAAAATGGTTAATTATGCTCATAAGCTTGAGATGAGGAGGATGGAGAGTAGGGTAAATAAGGAGTAAAAGAAGAAAGCCAATAATGATGTTTCATCATCCGATGGGCATAAAGATTGTAGTCGTGGATCTAGCAAGGATATAAGTATGCAAAGTTACTCTTACCCCTAAAAGAAATATTCTAGAAAGAGTAGCCATGATGGATCTTGAATGAGTATGAGTCAAAGATCATCTCACTCGATCTATCAAGGTTTTGGAAAAAGGATATTTAGTCTATCGAGTGTATGGCAAGACCCATCCGGGTATATGCTCTAAGAAGACGAAGCATGTTTCTTTTTCCATCGACAAGGTCATCTAATCCAAGATTATCCTAAATACAAGATAGCATAAGTCGCTACTTTGGAAGGGGTATAGGCCCTTTCTATGGCCAACCTATCCCTAAGTTAATATGATGGTAAATTTGGTGGCTAGTCTAGTCGAGGGTTTGGTAGTAGAGCATAGCAAGGTCGAGGATAAGTCGATAAAGGTCATGAGAGCTCGAGCGGTCAAGGTCGGACAAGTACTAGTGATGACCAAGCTCGGTTTTTTACCATCACCCAATAAGTGCTCAAATAGCTAATGTCGTTGTGTCGGTATCCTCTAAGTCTTTTTATTTGCTTCAAGGGTATTGTTTGACTTAGAGGCAACATATTCTTTTGTGTCTTTATACTTTACTAAAAGGTTTGATGTAAGACCATGTGTGTTAAAATAGTCTTTGATGGTGTTAATACTAATAGAGGAAAGCATGATAGCTAATTTGGTGTTTAGAAACTGTGATGTATGGGTAATGGGTAGAAATTTAATTATAGATTTGATTTATTAGAGATGAACGATTTTGATGTGATCTTAGGAATAAATTGGTTATCTAATCATCATATTTCATTAGACTAGTGTAATAAGATAATCTATTTTAGAGATTTAAGAAGGTGGATTTTCTTTTAAGAAGAATATAGTGTAGCTCCTTCTAACCTAGTGTTTGCCATTAAGGTGATTACGATGATAAGAAAGAGATGTGTGGCCTATTTAGCTTACGTGAAGGAAACTGATAATGACATGGTTAGTTTAGACAAATCCCAATTGTTAATGAGGTTCTCGTTATCTTTCTAAATGAATTACCTCCAAATAAAGAAATAGGGTTTAGTATTAAATTACTTTTGGGCATCGAACCTATCTCAATACCTCCTTATTGGATGACACCAATTAAATTGAAGGAGTTAGAGGTTCATCTCCGGGGTTTATTAAATAAGGAGTTTATCCGACTAAACCTTGCTTCATGGGGTACTCCAATTTTATTTATCGGGAAGAAGGATAAGAGTTTAAGGTTTTGCATTGACTATCGTCGACTAAATAAAATGATGGTAAAGAATAGGTATATGTTGCTTACGATAGATAATTTATTTGATCATTTGCAAGGTGTAAAGTATTTCTCTAAGATTGACTCGAGGTCCAAATACCATGAGTTGAGGATTAAGAAGGAGGACATTCCCAAACTCGCTTTTAGGACACGAGTGTGACCACTATGAATTTTTTGTGATGTCGTTTGATCTTACCAATGCTCGCGCGATTTCATGGATTTAATGAATTAGGTGTTTTGATGCTTCCACGATAAGTTCATAATTATATTTATTGATGATATACTCGGTGTATTCTAAGAATAAGAGGGAGCATAAGGATCATTTGAGGCGAGTACTACAAACATTAAAGGATCGAAGGTTATATGCTAAATTTTTGAAATGTGAGTTCGGTTGGAGAATGTGGCATTCCTAGGACACATTTTGTTCCAAGAAGGAATTATGGTTAATTCGAGGAGGGTAGAAGTAGTAAGCCATTGGCTAAGACCTATTTCGACGATGGAGATTCAAAGCTTTTGGGTCCGGTTGGGTATTATCGAAGGTTTGTGTAAGACTTTTAAAGGATTATAACACCTTTAACTATGTTAACTCGAAGAATGTGAGATTCTATTGGTCGGATAAGTGTGATGAGAGTTTTCAAAAACTAAAGACGTGTTTGACCATGGCACAAGTTCTTAACCTACCTTCGAGTAATGATGGATTTTTAGTTTTTTGTGATGCCTCAAGAGTGAGGTTAGGATATGTATTGATATAGTATAGTAGGGTGGTAGCTTATACTTTAAGATAATTGAAGAAACAAAAATAAAACTACCCTACATATGATTTGAAATTGGCAACGGTGGTTTTTGCCTTAAAGATTTAGAGGTATTATTTGTATGGAAGAATTTATGAAATTTATGCGGATCACAAGAGTCTAAAGTATATATTTGATCGATGGATTTGAATTTAAGGCAAAAATGATGGATGAAATTATCGAAGAACTATGATTGTACTATTTTATACCATCCATGTAAGATTAATATGCCGATCGATGTCTTGATTAGGAAATTATCTAAAAGTTTAGGTCATATACCGGAGGAGAAATAGCCATTGGCATCAAAATTAAATAGATTATAAAATTATACAAGTGGTGGTCGAAGTTAACGAGTCAAATAATTTTTTAGCACATATAGAGATTATGCTAGTTTGGGTGAATCATACTCGAAAGGCTCAAGTTAATAATGGAAAGATCCAAAAGATTTACACCAAGATATAAAAAGGGAAAAGTCAAGGTTTTAGAGTTGATAATAGAGACATTTTGTGATTTCATTGATCGTTACGTATGTCGAAGAATTTAGAACTAAGAGAATAGATTTTGATAGAGACTCATAGTACAACATATTCTCGTTTATCCTAGTTATGTTAAGATGTATAGGAATCTCTGTGAGAATTATTGATGGATCGAAATGAAGAAGTATATAATAGAGTTTGTTTCATGATGTTTGACATGTCGGTAAGTAAAGTATGAGCATCAAGACCGACATGAATATTGCAAGAATTACCACTACTTGGAGTGAAAGTGAGAAAGAGTGACAATGGACTTTATGATGGGTTTGCCTCAAACACAAAGAGGTTATGACTCAATTTAGATAATCGTGGATAGATTGACTAAGTCCGCCCGCTTCTTGCCTATGAAAACTACCTATGGATATGCTCAATATGCCTAATTATAAATTGATTGAATAGTGTCCATACACGATATTTCAATCTCAATCATCTCGGATTGAGATACTCGGTTTACATCTTGGTTTTAGAGAAAGTTATAAGACGTATTTGGTACGAGATTGGACATCGGTACGATATTTCATCCTCAAATAGATGGTCAACCAAAAGCTTAATTCGGACCTTAGAGGATATGCTCAAGGCATGTATGGTGGATCTAAGAGATAGTTAGGATCATCACTACCATTAATTGAGTTCTCGTATAATAACGAGTTACCATTCTAGCATCAATATGATGTTGTATGAGGCCTTATATGGTCAAAAGTGTTGATCACCAATATGTTATATGGAAGTTAGAGAAAATGAACTTTTAGGGCCCAAATTGATTCATCTTATTATTGAGAAGGTAAAGTTGATCCAAGAACACCTTAGGATCTGCACATAGTAGAAAGAAAAGTTATATAGATTCCAAAAGAAGACATGTGAAGTTTCAAATTAGTGATTTCATGTTTTTTGAGTTTCCTCGATGAAAGGAGTAATATGGTTTGGCAAGAAGGGAAAGTTGAGCTCGAAGTATATCGTGTCATTTGAAATTATTGGTCGAAATGGAGAAGTGACTTATGAGTTAGCTTTGTCGCCACAATTCTTGAGTGTACATCCAATATTTCATATTTCCATGCTAAAGAAATATGTACCCCACCCATCTTATGTCTTAGAAGCACAAATGATGGAATTAAGTCTTGATTTATCATATGAAGAGCAATCGGTAGTTGTAGTTGACCATCATGTTAAGAAATTATAGAATAAAGAGATTGTGCTCGTCAAGGTCATTTGGAGGAACCATTCGATTGAAGAAGCCATTTGAAAGGTCGATGAGGAAATGAAAAGAAAGTATCCTCAATTATTTGTCTACTAAGGTTTAGGTGGATTCAAAATTCAAGGATGAATTTTATTAAGAGGAGAAAAATATAATAACCTAAAAAATAAAATTTTGGGGGTTGGTATAAAAAATGGGATAGCTTGGTCGCCTCTTTTGTTTTTCTTTCTTTTCTTCCTCTCCCTCATGCAATTCTCTCCCATTTTTCTTCCAACTCCTCTTCTTTGATTCCTAAGCTAATTCATGTTAAATTATCTTAAGGAAAACATAAATTAGTTGGTTTAAGTGGATTATAGCTAAATTAGAGCTTGGAAGCTTGGAAAGTTAGGAAGAAATTAAGATTTGAGGAGCATTCTATAAAGGTAAGAATTTTGATCCATCGATATTTGAATTATGGTGTTTATAAGTAGTTAATGGTGATATCGAATTGAAATTGCTTTGAGTTGTTAATTACTTGAAGAATTGATTAGATTAAGGTTAGGGTTTTTTGACCCATTTAGGGAAGAGTTTGATTAAGTGATCCTAAATATTTAATTGATATTTAAGTGTCTTGGATAAACGAATTAAGGAGTTAATTTTAAGTAAAATTGAGTGAATTTAAGAAATTAAAAGGCTAAAGATGATGAATAGTGATAAATCTAAATTTAGGTTTTAATCAAAAAGAATTTTAGGAAAAGTAAGGAGTTAAGTTATATACATGTAATTCAAGGTTAATGGAATGGGTATTTGGTAAATTAGAATATAATGGATCATTTGAATTGAAAATTCATGATTAAATTAAGAATTGGTGATGATGCGATTTAGTGAGTTATGGATTAGAATCAATTGAAGGATTATAGGATTTAGTTAGATTATCAAATCGAGTATTTCTAATCAATTTTATTTTTATTTAATAATCTTGTATTTTAATTCTAAAATAATCTATTATCGGGATCATTCCTTATTATGTGATATTGATGGATGATCCATCATTTTGTGATGATAGATTCTTCGGAGTGGGCGACTCCATCATAACCTTAATTTTGTTCGATTCTTCAAATAGTATTGTGAGTATATATTAATTGTGTACTATGTTTTCGAGTTCTTGATTTGTTCATTCATGCATGATTGTTTAATGAATGATTTATAAAAAATTCTATTAGAACCTAGATGGGAATGGACGTCATAAATTTTGAAATGTTTTCGTATCAAAATGAGTGGGTATAAATTGAAATGAGACTGAATATGTAAATGGATTTGATATGTGTTTTCAAATTTGAACATGTATATGTTATATTCGTTACTTTAAGTATTCATATAATTTCGAAATACATACATGGTATTTTAAATATCGATTTAAAAATGTGTAAATATATTTAGTTTTCGAAAATATTTTTGAGACTCTAGGGAGCCTAGTTATCGGGGGGTAACCTTTAAGATCAATGATACGAGGCTCCATTTAGCGAGAGAGGTGTAATGCTAGACCATATGTCGGCTAGCATACGAAAACCTAGTCGTGGAGGGGCGTGACCTTTGAGTGTTCGCACCTAATGATACGTTATTACCCCATATATGTATAAAACCTATATATGTGCTCATATGAGTAGGTATGAACAAATATTTGACAATTTGATATGAAATGGTTTTGAACCATTTGATTTATGATATGAAGTGTGTTTTCGATATGCATGTATTTTAAGGAGTAAGCATTGCATTTTAACATGGCTTTGAGAACATCATCCGTAGTCCATTTTCCTTCCTTATTATGTTATATAATATCTACTCATTGAGTTGTGCTTTGCTCACCCTTCATTATTTTAGTTTTGTAGTGTATTGAGAGATTAGTTGTTGCTTCCTTTTGGTTACTTTCGTGAAGTCGGCATTTTATTCGTGCGACTTACCTTCATTGTAATTCCTTAGAACATATTTATGTTTTAATTTGCTTTATCTTAGATGTTCTGCGAGTTATAGGCTGTGGGTAGTGTATTAAGAATTGATTATGAATATTGATTTTGGGATATTCAAATTTGAATTATTTTACGATTGTAAAAGAAATATTTATTAAGTCATGATAATGTTGATATTTAATGATAAATTGAGTGATATTGAATTGAGGTTTAGATTAGTATCCGAGGCTTGCTTGGTTCGAGGTAGGCTTCATGGTCCATTCGGTCTTCACATGGGTCACGGCCTATTCCTAGGGTCGTGACAAATAAAAAAGCACTAATGCATTATAGTGCAAGGAAAGAAGAACATGGAGCACTATAACCTATGTAAAAGAGAGTAGCCTATTACGGAGGTCATGGAGGAACAAAAAATCTATAAATACCATCTGCAACCAAGAAAAATATACACAATAATACCAAAACACAAACCCTTGCAAATTACAAATTGCTCAAGGAGCATATTCACAAGTTTTACACTTAATACTTGTTAATTAGTAGCTATTTAGAAAATAATTTATTGGCGATAATTGATCGTAATTAGTACGCGATAATTTATAGGCCGATAGTTGGTTCTTAATCCTCTATTCATGCTTGCAATCATCATCATCACTAGTTCCTTCAACTTCGTTATTCTAGAGCATCCATTTGTGAATATTCGTGGTTCTCTTTTACTGGAAGTTCATTAAACTCGATATTATAAAAACCATTGTCTCTTTCCAACGTTGAACGACACTTCTAAAAAAATTAAATATTAGAGATTTTACGTCGCATTTGTGAGTTATTCCGAGATGCAAGTTATTATTGAGTTTAGAGTCGCCGCCTAATATTAAAGGAAATAGAAATCTAAAAGTGGCACTAGTGAAGAGATTCTAGGATAAAAAGTTGATTATGCTTTAGGAAGATATCAATCACCTAAAAAACTCTTTCCTAAGAAAGGTACCATGTCTAGTTTAGTCTTAAATTCATCTCCTAAAGTACTTTATTTGTGCCAAGTTATTTCCAATTTAAACTCTATTTTTCAAGTTAAATTAAGTTTTTTATTTTTGAGCATGACATCGTATTGAAACGATCGTCGATTCCCTTCATCAAGCAACACGTCAATTCAAACATCGAATCCACTTTAAGCCTCTATACAACCGATGTGTCGGAGAACATACCGATTGTTAAATGTTAATTTTTTACCGACAGCGGTCCCTATTAGATATAAGACTTTGTTAAGAATTTTTGTTATTTTTTAGCGACAACGAGTCCCTACTTGGATAAGAGACTTTTTAAAAAAAAATTATTATTTTTTTTAGGCAATAACGATTACTATCCGATATGAGACTTTGTTAAGGATTTATTTTTTATTTTTATTCTTTTTATTTATTCTTTTTTATTTATTATTTGTTGATAAAAAAATTATTATCAATCCCCTAAAAATTAGGAGACTTAATAATTAATTTATCAAGTAATTATCTAATCTAATACTATAATAAAAATTCTAAAATTTAAAGTTAATTAAATAAATTCAAAAAAAGATATCTAAGGAAAAATTAAATCTAGATTAATATTGAAAATAAAATGCATTGATAAACAAAATAAACATGCTTGAATTATATGACAATAAAAGATTAGAGCAAAAAATATCTTGGGCCTCGACCCATTATGCTAGACCACTAGATGCCAAATCTAGCAATATCCAACTTCATAAACGTTTTTTTTTTCCCAAAAAGGTTCCTCCAACAAGAATTAAGTAATTCTAGGACAATTTCTAAGCATTAAACTACTCACTATCTTATTTCTCATTCCTGGAATTAGAAACATAATAATTGAATTTGAAATTGAAAGAACTTGAATGAAACGAGTTACTTGAATGGATGTTAATGAAATTGGAAGGAATTGAAACAACTAGTGTTTAGAAGCTAGGTTGTTCCTCCTTGAAAATGTAGAAAAAACCTTAGAAAAACCAAGAAATTTCGGTGATCGAATGCTAAAACCCCCTTTAATTTTCACTCTTTGTTCTCGATTTCTATTTCTCTTCACTCACCGAATTCCTATAACCTTTGTAACCCATAATTATTACCTCTTAAACTCAAGCATTCATATGAAATCCAAAAAATAATAACATGAAATCGAAATGAAGAACACCTAGAAAAACCCGAAATGCAAAAACTAAAAATCCAAAAAATCCTTCGATTTGTAACCTTTTTCACTATCTCCTATCTACTCGAATGCTCCTCCTCCTTATTGTACTTTCGAACACCCTATTTATAGCTTAAAACTAACTAATTTCCTTTTCAATTTTCCAGATTTCTCTCTCTTTCCATTACCATATATCTTCAATTATTATAGCTTGGATTGTGGTTCAATTAAAGGGATCATATGTTGGCGGGGAATCAAATCGGGGATGCAACAAACATCAAATTAAAAACCATTCCCGATTTTCAAATTTCTACAAAAATTCGAATGAAACGATGAATTGTTCAATTCACTCGTTTCATTCACCAAATTAAAGAACAGTCGCACACATTTTAAATTACAATTGCATCCTCCATTTTCTTTCAATTAGGCTCCTAATTTTATCTTGATTTGTTTTCAATTTAACCGTTACTAGCTTTCAATTCAACTCAATTTAGTGCAATTAGGTCCCTATTGGCTTCCAATTTTAGTTTATTTATTTCCCTTTTTTTATTTGTTTTCTTTTGTTTTTCCCTTTTTTTCTAAATTAAATTTTAATAATAATAAAAAATAATTTTTTATTGAACTAAAAAATTAAATAAAAATAAAACATAACTCAAATTTTGGGTTATGACCCCTGTGGTATTGCATTATAAATTTTTTTAGTCCATAATTGTTAGGTTTTTATTCATATTGCGAGCATATTGTTCTTAGTGTTTTAATAGTTTAATTTCTTAGTTTTTGGTTTAATTTTGTTACTATGAATATATACTAAATGAAAAAGTTTGACTTCTACCATAAGTCATCTTTAATTTCAAGTAATCATCCCTACAATCCTGTGACCTAACTAATTTAGGAGGTTGTCGTTTTTTCGTAATTGCGGTCTATTTATTTTAATTTAGTCTATTTACAACATAAAACTCAAAAAATATAATTAGGAGTAATTGTAGTTTACATTTACAACTTAATTTGATTTATCAATTTACAAGATTATAAAATTGACTGCTCTACGAAACGCATTTCAATCATCATTTTTTTTTGGTTATAAAATCCTTTTAGTTGAGATCAGTAGAAAAATATCCGCAACGTATATATACTACAATATCGCTTGGCATTAAATAATTATGTATTGATCACCATATTCTTCTTCAAGAAGGCTAGCTAGCAACTAAAAGTTCATTTTCTTTTCTGCATCTTTATATATCAGCTCTTTTTATAGCCATTTTTTTTAGTGTCTATCAATAATGACAGTAGCAAGAGGAATTCAAGTTGTCTCTTTTTCGGTTGTTTTATCGAAAAAGCACAAGACAGATGACATCCTGTGATAATTGTTCTAAATCAAAGTGACATGCAATTTTTTATTCCAATTTAGCTTTTTTAGTCGATAGTAGAAAATATCTTTGAGTCAATCGTCAATCGAAATTAATTCTTCTTTTCGGACAATTTTAAAAGCGCATCATTCGCATTAGTCAAATATATTAAAAAAATTAATAACTTTCTCCAAATACTAATTTCAATATTTAAAATTAAAAAAAGAAAAAAAAAGCATATTTCCTTAACAAGGAATCCAATCCCTGAAAGAGTTGGTTCGTGGCATCAGCATCATAGACCATGCCACAGCCAGACGACAAATAGATAGAGAAATCAAGGCCATTCAATTGAGCCTATAAAAGCTTCGAGTTGGGTCTATTGCTTTTGGATATGGTACTTGGCACTAAAGGAAATTTGGGCTGGCAGCTATGCCTCTAAATTTGGGCTTCTTTGCCGTAATATTAACTTTGGTAAGAAATTAAAGGCCCACAAAATCAAAAACTTGTATACTAAAAGGCCTATTCCTAGTTGAATCAAGGAATCTTAATTTCGTCCCAAATCTATATATTCATTTTGAATTGCATCTTAAATCTATAAATTTTGTTAACAAAATCCTAAATTTTCCTATAGTTGTCAAATGTGCCTTTTTGTCAAATTTTTAATAAATTGTTTCTAACATACATATTTTATGCACTCAATTGATGCTGATCTAAGAGGAATTTTCATATACAATTGAATTAATATCAATATTTTTGGTCTAATGTGCACATTTATGTACTAAAACATCATTAATTTTAGTAAACTTTGATAAAATGTTGATGAAAATTAACAAGTGAGAAATTTTTTGAAACGTTTGGGACTTATTTGACCAAATTTAGAGGTTGAGTACTCAATTGAGAGTAAGTATATAGGTTTGGGATTAAATTGAGGTTTTATCAAGGAGATTTTAAGTTCTTAAACCAAAACGACGTCGTTTTGGTTTTTTCCCCCAAAAAAAAAAAAAAAACAAAAAAGCCTGATTTCATTCTTCTCTTCTTCGCTGTTTGCACGCACCAAAAACGGAAAAACAAAAAAGAAACTGTTTGTACTTTGCGGCGTAATCGTCAATGGCATCGACGATCAAAGCTTACGGCGTTCCTCTCTTTCTCTTTTCCCTCTCCGTATTCTACCAGCTCGTCGTCCTTCCTCGCTGTTTCCCTCCCTCTCATTACGATGGTAATAATTACGTAAAATTAATTGAAAATTGGATTAGGACACTATAAACTGCAATTGTGATACTTGTTTTGTAAACGACGTAGTTTTGGAGGTAAAGCGGCATAGTTCTGTTGAAGAAGTGAGAGAAGCATACGAGAAGTTTTCTTCTAAGTGGTAGTAATTGTTTTAATTGTATTTATTTATTTGCTTATGTTATTTAATCTTTAATTTAATTGGCATCAATCGTAATCCATTTCAGGAATTCAGGCGCGGAAATTCCTTCTACTACTGATTTTATAAAGGTAAGTTAACTTCTTGTTTTTTCAATTGTGAATTACTGAAATGTATGTTTTGACGGACTGTATCTTAATAATTTATCTCTGAGCATGATACATGTGGTGGAATTGCATTATCGTTTTTTTTTTATTTTTTAATTTCCTTTGTTTGTTGAGCATGAGGGCGTTTCTGAGATGATTTAAGGATTCATTAATAGTTGCAGTAGTCGGAGGGAGGAGGGAGTTCTGCGGTTTGTGCTTAGATGATGTGGTTAAGGGCTTTACGGCACAAGTTGTTGGAAAGGCTTGGATGGTGAAAGTGGAGACGTCGAACTGTTGTATTGGATAGTGTTAGGACACTTGATCAATTATGATGATTAGAAGAAAGAAAATGGTTGGAATATTTGAAGGTGAAGAGCTTGGTCAGGATCCTTTAAAGACTTCTTTGGCTGTTCTGGTCATCTTCTTATATGCAGGTAGAACCTACAAATGTTGGTGTAATGGCTTAATATGAAGAACCTCTGTTGCGTGTCAGTGCTGGTCAGCTGGGGAAAGTCACTTGGTGTTGTTGTAAAATGAACTTGCACGCAGCTACTCTACTAGCTAAGTGTGTTGGATGCTATCAGAGGTGAAAGTTGAGTTGAGGTGTTAGTATTACCATCCTTGAAAAGCTGGTTCCCCATGATTATTCTTTGAAGTAGTAAGAACAATTTTTAAATGTGAGGAAGAGTGGAAATATGGGGAAAAGATTAAAGAAATTGTGATTGCAAGTTTTGAGAAACAGTTTACTGAAGTTTTCGAACTGTTTTTGGAGCCCTCATTCTCACTTGAGTTTCAGTACACTGCTTCAGATTTAATTCTTATAATTAATAAAATGGAAAGTGTTCTTGTGCATGCTAAATTTTAAGAAGCAATAAGCCTATTGAAATCAAGTTGTGCAAGATTTGTCCAGGGAGGTTACTACAAGTTTAGCAATTATATTTCTCATCTTCTTGTCTGCTATGTTGATTATGCAACTTGATTATGGGTAGGTAATGGGTTATTGTTCTGTTCTTTTCTGAATTGTTTTCTAATATGTGATTCTTTCAGATCCAATATGCTTATGAGCTGCTGATGAATCCTTTACGGAAAAGGGACTATGACCTATTTGGCATTGATGAGCAAGCTGTGAGTAGTTAGCTCTTGGACCATTGATTACTCTCTCTCTCTCTGTTTTGTTTTCCCCCAGATTCCTCCAACTCTGTTCTCTTATCCAGATCATGAGTTGTTTCATAAGTGACTAGATTTTCTTGGCTGCAGCATATTATTGACAAGATTAACTTGCAATATGCTGGGGAAACTTTTTCAGGCATAGATCTTCCATTACTAGATGCTACTACTTTTGGTTAGTCAATACACTATTACTTTTGGTTACTAGATCTTCAATTCCCTCTGTAAAATATATGTTTTCAATTGTAACTAGATTGTTTCTATGTGTATAATTTTGACTCTTGGCTGATGAGTGAATAATCTTGTCTTTCTTTCAGATCTTGGAGATCACACTTTTAATGAGATTACATCTCAGGACTTTGCAACTATGTTTGATGGTCCTAAACCATGGCTGGTTCTGGTATGTTGTTTTCAAGAGCATTTTAATAAACTATTTCTGCAGATCTGTTATATCATGCTATGGGATGATATTGATATCTTGTTCCATAGCTTCAAGTGGAATTGATTTTCTGAACTGTGTATCATTTTTAATTATTATTACTTATCTTTTGAAGATAGGAAACTAGTAGCACGTTGTATTTTGAATCTTTTGATTTATACTTATTGTCTCATAAAATAAAAGAAGAAGATTTCTACTTGATTCTTGATGTACGGTGGAAAGAGGAAAGCAGCGCAAACAGAAATATGGCTAAAATATGAATGCAATTAATTGGAAAAAAAAAAAAAAAGGACTTAGGGCTTGTAGGAGAACCTCCAAAGTTTGAATATATGATAAATAATAGAAGATAGTCATGTAAGATAGCCCTACCAGATATTCCTGTAAGATAGCCCTACCAGCTTATTTATTCTAGTTAAAGACCAAATACTAATCATTGTAGGCAAAGAAATCACTTATGAAAAGGCACGTGCTATTCACATGACAGTTAGAAAATCAAAATAACAAAGGAATTCCCAAACTTAGAAAGAAAACCAAAATTTCTAAAGAACTTATCTAATTCTTCCAAAAGATGCTGTTTCAATTCTTTTCATCTTCTGTTTTACCCCCTTTTCATGTTCCACTTGTTATAATTGTTATTTTGGTTACTTATGCAAATATAAGTTGCCTAAAACACATACAGGAAAAATAAAATCCAGGTTTGCCAAGGGATTGTTGTGCAGAACTCTTTAGTAAAAAGAATGAGAAAGAGAGAGGGAGAGTGAGAGAGAGGGAGTTTGTAGTGTAGAACTGATTCTTCCACATGTCCCTTTGTAGGTGGTTTATTGCTATTTAGATTTTAATTAATATCAATTCTTGCCAAGTTATTATTAACGGTATTGTGCTTTGAAATTTTGATATAGGTATATTCACTTGGGAGCAACCAATGTGCTCAATTCTTTACTTTGTGGAAAGAAATTGGTACGTCTTTCATTTGCTAAATTATTGAAGTTTGAGTCAGTTTTCAAAAATTCTGTGTTGCTTGGTCATTTTTTGTAATGGTATCTCTTATTATGCTCATTTATTTATACTTTTATATGAAAAGATTTAGGTTTGCTGATAACCTGCTGAATTGTATGTTTTACATTTCTGATTTATCATTTTTACTGAGATTCTTTCTTATTTCCCTTCCTGGACTCTCATCCAAACTTGTAAGGCCTTACCCTTGAGCTGACACTCCATCTTTAATTATGAACAGTTAAATTCTTCAACCCTTGGCTGGATTCTTGAGTTACCTTTCCTGAAGTTTTATTCCCATTCTGGTCTTGTCATTTCGATTTTGTTGTCATGTTCAATAATCAAACAACTCAATAATATGGATAAATTATTTATTCCAATTCTAGGTCTCTCATTGATGGAATCCAAAAGAAATACCAATTCCTCTGGGAGTCCCCTGAATGTCTTTTAGAAGCTCACAATAAAACCATGGACCTAGTTAGCTCCTTGCAACTAAGATAAGCTTAACACTTCTTGGCCTCTTGATAAAAAGTCTAATATATGTCTTATATCACTGTGTGCATCATTTCTAATGCATTCTAAACTGGATATCAACACTTCTTTTGAAGATAAAGTCTGTCGACTTGAGTGTCTAACTGGATCAGTGTATACGTAGTTGGGTTATTTTATAATTTTGTACATGGTTAAGAATGGAGAAGGAAACTAGGTTTTAGGTATCTCAAAAGTTTGAGACAACTCTTTTAAGTTTTTCATTTAATTTCATGCTGACTTTCATTGTAATCATTATCTTAAAAGACTCATGTTGCTGTTTTATTTTTTCTTAATGACTGATCTCTTGTCTGTTTTGAATGCTTTTCATTTGAGAGATCAATAAGAATGATGCAATTTTAGTATGGTCACTCTTTGCTATTTTATTTTTCTCTCTGTCTTGACATTCAGCTGCTCTATTGGATGGTGTCGCCAATGTTGGTATTGTGGAACTCGGCGAGCTTCAACTTGCAATGTCTCTTGCTGAGAGAAAGCCAACTGGACAATTTTTCTATCGGAATGGTGAGTGTTACTTCCAGTCATTATTCTACTCCTTTAATTAAACAAATGTAAAACAATGAAAAAAAAAAAATCAATCAATGAATGCATTGTAAAATGAGGAGAAATTTAGTTTTATTCTTTGTATACTAATGGATTGGAAGTAGACAGAAACGAGTACAAGTCGTTTGCTTCTACAGCTGAAATTTTAGTGACAGGAACTGGTATTGATTTTTGTTGATGTACTTAGCTGCTTTAGTCGCATCAATTATCTTTTTGGAGTTGGTAATGAAGCAAAGTGCATCCAAAATGCTCTGGTAACTTCAACTCATGGAATTGGAAAGGTTGAAGAAATGAATACAAGGATGCAGTGTTAATGAATCATGTACATAGAAAGATGAAAGGCCATATCTTGGAGACAGGCATCTACTTGATAAATCATTATCAGTGAGTGGTTGGGTTAAGAAAACAATATATCTAGCCTTCTCTGTATTATCATGTCCTTGCGTGAGTGTACTATCATATTCCTGTTTCAAAAATGATTTGATGGTGCTTCGAGGGCAGAGTTAGAGGCTTGGTGTTTTATTGGCCAGGTGGAAGCAGCAAAATATTTTGATATCATCAGTGTTGTTATTAAGGGCATAATGGTAAATTATCGATCTTTTTTGTATAAATTCTGCACCTTCCCTGTATAATGACATATGCTGACATTGCTTGTTCCACATCAAAAGCTTCCTTTAAGGCGATTGTGTAGTAAATTCCTTATAAGGTTAAATCCTTTGCTTCTGTAATAGGCTGATGTTTCTACTAGAATCTCGTTGAGTTGCAGGACAACCCTGTTACTGCCTTTTGTCCTAGTCTTGTCTTTTATTATTTCCCTCCCACAAAAGATGTCCTATCCATGAATAGCTAATGAATTTTGTGCCAGATCTTTCATTTTTTAAAAAAATTTCTAGATTAGTCCTTTCAGATAATTAGTTGGAGAAAAAGTGTGGAATTTAATTTTTAGTGAGTGGAAAGTAGGGAAGAGAATTAATATTTGACTTTTTGATATTGGACACATATTTTGGATAGAACAAAAAGCGAAGGAGGATGCCCATTGTGGGATGGAGGGAGCAGTACTTAGATTGCTTATAGCTTCTAATTTGCAAATAATTGGCTTTCTGGTGGTTGAAAACTTGAACCTTGAATTCTTTCCATCACCATGCTATAGACATTACAATCTCTGTGTCAATGGTATGACAGTTTCCCTTTCTCCTCCTCCTTTTTCCAAGTGGCAAAGTAGGACTGGTCAATAAAGAACCAGCTGAACAGTTAAATGCATTGATTTGAATATTTGATGCCAGAAGTTTTTTGTTCTTGCATCTCTGAACTCATTTGATACTTTCTGCTAAGACACCTTTATTATTTGCATTTGTCAGAGTATATATATATATGTTTTTAGTTTTTGGCAATATCTTATTCTTGATTTGATGTGTGCCTCTCAAATTGCATGTGTTTTTATTAACTTTAGCTTCAACATAACTTATTTCTTGTTTTAACTTGATGTAAATGCTCACAGGACTTCCTTCGCTTGTTGCTTTTCCGTCGGGGTGTAAAACGTCAGATTGTCTTTTTAGGTAAGTTGAAAATAAGAGATTGAATTGAAGAGTGAGAAAATAAAAAAATACACTGCAAAGCAAGAAAAAGAAATTAAAAAAGATGGTTCGGTGGAGGGAGAGAAAAATTGTAAATTCTGGAGTCAATTTTAGAACCACTAAGACACTGCATTTCATTTGATGATGGCAATATTAAAATCTTTTAAGGTGTTATATGTGCTCCAAGTAATATCTTTGCTGACGGGACCAATATTATAGTACCTAAGTTGGTTCTTTGTGTTAGATTTGAGGGTGATCTCTCCATTGATGCAGTCACTGATTGGTTTGCGACAACCGTGCTGAGTTTACCTCGAATTTTGTACTATTCAAAGGAATCACTGGTAATTCAAGGCATTTGCTTATCATAATCATTTCTGATGATAACTTTGTTTTTCCTCCTTTTGATATTAGGGATATTGAAAGTATTTCCATTATTTTGACCGAAGGAATTTTTTTTTTCCGTGAGTTAAAGCATCATGTGTAACATGAGAGAGCATGTGAGAAGGAAAAGTCTCCAAAATGGACCATGGCATTCCATTGTCTCCTTTTCTAGCCTAGATGTTTTACCTTTCTCCTATTGAGATTTTTATGTCTTATGCTCATTGCAAATGAAGTACTAGGATCATATTGAGGGGGGCTAAGAAGGGAAATTTGTTGATTTGTCGGTGGTTCTGTTAGTTTTGTTGTTATTTTTTGGGTGTTCTAGCTTGTACAGAAACAATACACTCCTCAGTTGGGAAAATATATTAATTCTGATTAATTGTTGTTTCTTGGCTATCCCAGGCAAGTTCTCTTTTCTTTGTTGCCTCTGCCTCTCTTCCTTCACTTAAAGTTGGTTTCTGTATGGTTTGGTAGTCATGACACATGATAAAGTTGTCTTTACCTCTCTTCCTTCACTTAATGTTCATGAATTTGAGGGAGTCATAAGGTTTGATAGTTATTGCTAAGCACAATCTAGTTTATATTTGACCTACATGCTAAGTACACTATATTAAAAGGCCATATGCTAAAAAGAAAAGAAAAGAAAACATAGTAATAAAATAATATACTTCTTGCATCATCTGCCTACCAAGTATCAGAATACATCCATGAGTTTTCATTATCCCTGCAACATGGTGAGAGAATCTAGCGTGAAGAAACTTTATTATGCTTTAAATAGATTTTTAAATCCTTGGACATGATTTCATAGAGTAGCAATGCGCTTGGTGATAAAATAACAGCACATCCTTTTTAATTGGTATAAACAGAATGGGATTAAAGTTCACTTTAATGCATGTTGCACTATTGTTGGAATTGATTTACTTTAGAGACATTACAAGTTAAGTCTTCCAGTCAGTTGTCTGAAGCTATGATTAGAAATTACATCATGTCCATTCCAAAGATTAGTACCCTGTAAAGAACAAGTGCAAGAAGCAAAGGAAAGAAACAAAAGTAGAGAATAGGAAAAGCCCAAGAAAGTAACCTTAGATATCGTAGACCTGAAAGAAATCTTCGAACCAAACACGTGATTCTCTGTTAAGGTAAAATCAAGTTGGATTTGTTTCTCAACTTAATTTGTGGTCATGTATTGAACTAGCTATGTATCACCATGTCTTCCATGTCTTGCTGCTTAGTTTTAGTAGACAAACTGCTGGATTTTTCAGTTAATTATTTTTTTGTTGTTGAGTTTAATGCGAAAAGCACTCTTTATCATTAGATTATATGCAAGTAAAAAGCAATACTAGGTTTCCTTTCTCTTTTCATATCTTTGTTCTGTCACCTAGTCTCTTTACTGCTTGAAATGACATGAAACTTCATTTTAATACAGGGACAAAATTTTCTGGCAAAAAGTGGTCCCCACAAGGTAAATTCTTTTTCAAGTTTATGTTAATGGTTAATCTATTTTCTACAAGTTTGTGTTGAATTAATGAATTAATTAGTCATTTCTTGAGACATCGGGACAGAACTTATCTGTAATTTGCACTTAAAATTTTGTGGGAAATATTTATGCTTTCAAATTTGAACCTATTAATGAATTTAAATTTGTCTTCCAATTTCTGCCACTTCTGTGATAGCTTGCATGGAGGAAGAAGCTTGAAGTGTTTTTTTACTTGTTTGGCTCTCATGATAACAACTCAGGTCTTACTCATGTTGTTTGGCTAATTTATGTTTCAATTCTATATTATATAAATAAAGGAAAAGATATTTTAAGTGTTAATAGAATATTTCGTCCTCTACTTTTGACATTTTCATAATGCTCTCCTTCTGTGATAGCTTGTCATGGAGGAAGAAGCTTGAAGTGATTTATTACTTGTTTTCCTCTCATGATAACAACTCATGCCTTACTCTGTCTTTGGGCTAATTTATGTTGCTAATTCAATATTCTAAAGAAATGCATAAGATATTTTTAGCATCAATAGCGTATTTCGTTCGTCTACTTTTGACGTCTTCTTAATGTTGTCTCCCTATGTTTTTTCATCATTAAATCCATCCTTATTCTCCTAATATGTTAACAATGTGGTGCCTTAATCAACTGCTATTAATAACTATGCTTACATGTCCTACTTTTGCTGTTACATGATAAAAGGACCCATTAAAATTAAGACTAAATTAAAAGGAAAGAAATAACAAGTTTACAAATTAAGACATCATAAAGAGCCAAAATTAAGAATAATTTTGTATTAAAAAAAAAAAAAAAACATATCCTCTCTCTGAAACATTGCTCTGCTCCTCCTAATTATCATTTCTTTCTTTCTTCTCCATAGCGACCACCCTCTTTCATCACCATCACCACCTCCCTATATCCTGTACTTTGTCATTGCTAAGCTCTTTCACTCTCATCATCACTGCTAGCCTCACAATCTCTCTTATCAATACACACTTCTTGCTCATTATTACACTTGCTTAGGTCAGATATCACAGCCTTGTTCACTGGTTTTTGGGTCTTGTCTAGGTCCTTGAGTTAGACGAAAAAGAATGGGTTGATGGTTGCCCCTTTGAACCTTTTAAATTAGAGAACAGTGATTTTGGTGGTTATTGATGAAGGTTTAAGGGCAGCAACTAGCTTGTGGAATTTTTTATAGATTAATTTTTCTAATAGAATGTTACTTAATCAGGGAAAGAGAAAATGAGATTTTATTCTTATTTCTGGAATTTTAGATGTATTAACTTAATCGGATTATATTTTATTACAAAATGGTAAATGAGATTTTAATTTATTTTTTCATTTTCTTTTTACTGAATTTTCATTATTATTACTGTTGCCAGTTTTCATGTTAGGCATTTTTCTTGTTATGTCCAAGGACTGAAATCTTGAAGGTTTGAAAACTTTTTTTCCCTTTTCTTTTAGATAAGTAGAGTCAAACACTTAAATATGTTAAGAAATATCTTTTCCGGGATAAAAGCAAATAAATATTTTCTTTTCAGGGACCAACTCTCTCTCTCTCTCTCTCTCTCTCTCTCTCTCTCTCTCTCTCTCAATAAAGGGGTATATAATCTTTCTAAGGGAAGAAACTTTCCTTCCTTTCAGGACAAAAGAAATGAATTTTTAACTTTTTTGGGATTAAATTGAATTTCTTGACAAAAATGGACCAGCTGGGTTTTTTTTTTTTTTTTTTTTGGGAGGAAGGGAGGGGGCTCATCCTTGGTTATGCTACATGTCTTGATGGAAAAATAACACTATTAATAATGGATATGGACAGATGGTCTTAATCGAAAAAATATTGATGGTCCACGCTAACAAATATCAAGTAAACGGACGAAATATATGATTATCTCTGTATTTGTATATTCTGCTAACTTCTATGTTCTTGATTAAATTGCATCTTGGAATGAGTCAACTGTATGTCAGCACTGAATTTGATAATGGCTGTATGATTTTCATGTTAGATCATGCTAGCAACTTGTTTATGTGAAGTTCTTGTAATATGTTTGTTGATAAAATAAAGTAATATTGAATTGACTCTTGCAAGCTGGACTCACTACTCGAGTAATGAATTGTGAAATCAGATCTCAAATAGATTTAGTAGCCTCATTGCCAACTAGTGTGATACCTGAATTGGATTCTCATTATAGGAATTTTTCCTTTTGGAGTATCTTTCTCTTTGCGTCATATTAATCATCCAAATTGATGTCGTATTTTTCTGTGTTATTCTTATGCTGTGACATGATGTTTTATTGATTTCATAGTCATGATGCAACCCTTTTTCTTTCTTGGCCTAGGACCAATTTAGTGCAGTCAAGTAAGTGTGAACTATAATTGTTCAAAAAATTTAGTTCAGTTAATCTTAGTCTGAATTATGCAGGGATATAAATTTTCTTAGAGATTTTGATCTTTTAGAGGAGTTAACGTCGTGGAATTAACTTCTTTCAGTCATATGAATAGAGTAGACTTCAAAAGCAACCATTTGATTCAATTATCAACACCACCAACATGGATTATACCATACTGCAATAGATTAGAGAGTTTTTGGTACTTATAAAAGGAGGAGGTGCAATGGAATTGTCAAGTCAGGAGTTTTAAGTCTCTCAAATCCATCACATGTTTCTCAATTGCTTTAGAATCTAGAATCTTTTCTCTTATTGGGTGCCTGCTTTTAATTCCACTTGACATTCTTCAAGGCTGTTAAAAAAAATAAACATTCTGGCATGCATAAATGTGACAATTTAGCGTTTAGGAAACTTGTCTTGTTGATGGTATTTACATCATTGGAGTGATGCACTCTATATCAAACAGCAAATGCATACCCAGCCAGTTCAATATTTTGATGACAACAGGCATCATTCTTTCTCAGTGTTTGACTGAGCTTCACCAAACACACAACAATAATTCATGTGATGTGAGCTTGGTCTTTGGTTCCTATGAACACCAGGCCTTTGGTTAAGGTGTGTGGCTAGCCCCTCCACCCCTTTTTATTGCAAAGGAGAAAAAACGAAGAAGGAAAAGATAAGGAAACCGTAAAAAGAGAAAAAGAGAAACCAATTTGATAGCCATTCTTTGATTTGCATATACCTTTGGTGATAACTTCATAATTGTACTAATGGTTTTGTGCATGTGAATTTTAGGTGAAAGTCATTTTCTTCACAAGAACAGGAGAGCGTGCTACTCCATTTGTACGCCAGACTGCTAAAAGTTATTGGGCTTATACCTCTTTTGCATTTGTGCTATGGCGAGAAGAAGATTTCTCTGTTTGGTGGAATACGTATGTGAATGTGGTTGCTTCTTTCCCAAATACTGTGCTGTTATTTGTTTGGCCAGGGAGCCTACAATTGTGCATTCAATTTCAGTAGCTTGCCTAGTCCTTTGCAAATTGAACTAATACCTTTTTTTTAACAAATACCACCTGTGCATCTATGATTGTTTAACCTGAAAAAACAGTATAGTGCTCACTAATTTCTTCCATAACATGAAATTGATGGATTCGAATTTGTGGTATCAGATTTGAGGTGGAATCGGCCCCTGCTATTGTTTTTGTGAAGGACCCGGGGTGAAGCCAGTTGTTGTCCATGGTATGTGTTTGTTTAATTTTCGTATTTGGTTTTGGTGCCAGTGGAACTTTGCAATGTGGTTTCTATGCTTCTTTGAACTAACTTTGCATTGTGTATCATGTTTCAGGAACGGTCAACAATTCAGAATTTTTAGATCTTATCGAAAAAAATAAACAACAAGGTACCTTTTGTTAATTTCTTATTACTGTTTGTTTTAGACTTTCAAATCAAACCATTGGCATTTTGCGTCAATTAGCTGTCATCGCTAACATTACCATTGGATTTATAAATTGTTTAATTATTTGCTGGCTCATTGATTTTCTCTTTTAGCCAATGTTTGTCTTCTCAATTAGAAAAATATTTTTGGTTTCCAAATTGTATTATGAATTCTCTTCTATGTATTCTTTGCTGGGGAAATTGATCATGTTCTATTTGCTTTGTTTTTGCTGCCATTATTAAATGCTAAATAGACATGTTTGCTCTACATAAGTTTAGTTGGAAAAGTTGTCAAATTATGAACTTTATAACTATGATGATATGATTTATAGTCTCTTTATGGTTTTCAAATTTGAGACTGCTACATACCAATGAGATGTGACTAGCCTGCTTAAACTCTTCAAGCTCTGAAAACTAATAATTCAAATAGTAGATGCCAGGTTCTCTTATGAGTATATGCATGAGAGTAGACTGTATGGTATGCAAGTATTGAAACAGAAATAGAGACTTGGAGGATTAAGCAATAGTTGGGGCAGATCAGACTTCATTGCTTGTGAGATTGTCAAGTGATATTGGGGAGAGTGGAGAACTAAGTGAATGGATGTAGTAGTGGAGTGGTACTTGGTTTGAGGTGATTCAGTGGGAGATGTAATGGTAAGAACGTTTGGTTAAAGAATTTAGTAAGTGATTTTTTGTGCATGGAATAAGCTAAAAAGCCTACTTATTTGAGAGGTATTTTCAGTAAACGTGAGCTAGTTTTGCCAATGGAGAAAATTTAAAGTCAACTGATACCATGGCAACAAATGGCATTTATTTAGACCAATAACATGGTGGCATGTGGTGTGTGATTGAAAACAGTAGGATCTGGTGGCATGTATCATGGATGAATCATGGTTGGGATTTGAGCCTCCTTAAGCAAAGTTATTAGGTGCAGGCCTTCTAATCCTGGCTGCTGTTAAGATATAACCAGATATTTCTGCTTTGTCTGTTGTCAATGTTTAAGATCAATTGTGTATTAGCAGGAAATTTAGAACATGGTCTTTTGAAATAAACCAGCATGAATGTTGTTGTGCAATGCAACTGTATTGTGATAGATATCTCTTTTGATCAAATTGGAGATGAAGAATACTTTTAGAAGATGAAAATCAGTGTACTTTGACCTTATTGTGCTGGATGATTAGCCTCACTTTATTGAGGACCTTTCTTGATCTCTACTAAATCCCTGTATTGCAAACTTCAAGAATTAGCCATCTCCTACCTGAGGTCCTTATTTTCAGATATTAGTCAAATTGTGGGATGTTAGGAGTATATTATAGATTTCCTGTAAATTTCCACCAAAAAATCTTATATGATTTCATATTCAACGCTGCCAACATTTGTTATTGAATTTGTTGAGCTTTTTATCAATACAGCTTTTTAAAAGATTGGAATTCATAAACAATAAGCATGGTATTACAAAATGCCAAGATTTTAGAAGCATGGCATCTAAGTGAAATACAACTTTCTCTCGGCTTTAAACTTGATATCGTATGTATTTTAGAATGGAGATGGAATTGAAATGTGTCATTGTTGTAGTTCTCCCAAGAGTACTGATTTTTCCTTCTGGTGGAAATATTGGACTTTTCAAAAATCCAAATATTGATGAAATAATTTGATTATGCAATTTACCTACTCAATATCAGAGTTCATTGTTCAAGTTACCTTGAGCCTTGAAGGGAAGAATGAAACAACATTATAATTTGGCATAAATTTCAAGCTTGTCATGAGATGTTGAAACTCTCATATAGTATCAGTAATGTTATTTAAACACAAGTTGGTGTTGAAGCAATGCTTGCATCCTCAGAGCAATTAAAGTGATTGTCATGCCTTGCATTTTCAGAACTTCCTCAACTAAGAAGTACAACATCAATGGAACTTGGTTGTGATGCCCGAGGTCATTCTCGTGCTGGAAATGATACTGTATCATGGTATTGTGTTATTCTAGCCGGAAGGCTCAGCCCAGAACTTAACAAGATGCGTGAAGTAAGCATTTTTCACTTGAACTTTTTTGTGTTCAAGCTGTAATTGTTTTCTGCAAACTTAGTCTGCACATTACTGTTTTAATCAGCTGGCAGTAGAACTAGGAATCAATGCAGCTAAAAAAGGATTGTAAAGTTTTTAACTGCCATCCTACGATTCAGATGAAATTTCTTATGGATTTTCATATCTATTCCTCTATTTGTCTCCAAGTTTATTTATAATATCAAAACTTTTGTAACATTCTGAATCAATCCTAAGTCCTTGACCTAGTTTTTTCTTCAGCTACTGGAATGTATTTATCTTTAAATTGAAGAGCAGACACACAAATACATATCAAATAGTTCTGCAATATTTTGATCTTTTTGCTTAGTGGGTTGGTAGAGGGGAAGGGTGAGGGAACAAGAGAATAATAGAATGTGCTTGTTATATTGTTTTGTTTCCAGTACTCATTTTCTTTTGTCTAACATTCTAATATGAAAAATGTTCTCTTCATTGGAAATGCTGCAAGTTTTACTGGAAAAATAAGTTAATTAAGTAAGTTCATAGACCATGCGCAGGATTCAAGAACGATTATCAATAGATAGTGAGTTGAGTGAAGCTGACAAAGAGCAATCGTCAGTATTGGCCGATGCACTTAAAAGCAAGCGATTGACATTTGCTTGGCTTGACGGAGAAGCCCAAGAAGTGAGTTCTGCTACATAATCTTCTCTTCCAACTATGCTTTTGATTTTGCACTTAGTTCAGTTGGATGAAAGCTTGCAGTTCTGTGTAGATTTTTTTTCCCTTAAAGCAAATGCATTAGTCATTAAATCTTGTGATTTAATACTTAGATCCTATGGAATACTTTCTGTGATCATTCTGCTCTCTTTACCTGGGCCTCAATATATTTGTCATGAGGTGGAGATTTTTTATACACCATGAGCTTTGAAAAAATAGACATTAATGTTTTAAAGGAGAAGTTGAATTAGCTGATAGCTTATCTGCTGCGAAATTTTTTACCTCATAAATTTATGTTCCTTTGACCATGTTTGGATATCTCCTTTTACTTATTTTATTATACTATTAAGACTGATTATGAGGTGGGAAAAGTCTTTGGTGGAGTCTTGTTGGGACCAGTTCAAGGCTTCTCTGCCTCTTCCAAACCATGTTATGCAGCTTAACAAAAACCTAATCTACTACACACCCATTATCCATGAGGAAACCTCCCCAATATCACTTTAAATCATGAACTTTCTCATGAAAAAGAGAAAAGAGACTACATTTCGTGTGCAAGCTAAGTCAACAGACAAGTTATGGCCCTTGTTGTGGTGTTGAACTATCCTGCTTCCAGCAAGTAGGCATTGCTGCCCATAAAGGGATGTAGGCTCCCACGAACTCACTTTATACCACTGTATAAACCATGGGTGCTATGTGATGGAATAAATAAACTTTGCAGGGCTGGGTTATGGGGGACACAATTCTGCTTTTGCATTGGTATAGGATGCCTTTACTGGAGGCTGTATGTGCTGCAGAGCAGTGCAGTGGAAATCTGCGCCATGGGTTCTATGTGATGGAATAAATAGCTCTGCTGGGCTGGGTTATGGGGTACACAATTCTGCTTCTGCATTGGTATAGGGTGCCTTTACTGGAGGCAGTATGTGCTGCAAAGTAGTGCAGTGGAAATCTGCTCCACCATCCTCCTTTCCGTGCCTGAATAATTTCCATTTTTGTATTTACTTGTGTGGTTGAGTGAAAGAAAGGTGAAGGAAATAGAAATGGTGATTCTAAGAGGATAACATGCTTGGCGGTTTTTTTCCTGTTATTTTGTTTTCATTGTTTAGACAGAAAGTTATAGTGAAATCCAATCGTTTCAAAAATTTCTCCTCTCCTGCCATTTATTTCCTACTGAACACGACAGTTGGTCTCTACTCAATCCTTCTACCCATTGTCCTTCCTGACACACCCCTTCAACTAGAGTTTAAGTTCCTTTGGATTCAGGTATGTTCTCAGTGGAGCATTTCTATCATGCTTCCATGATGCAGGCAACAAAAGGATTAGATATTATGTGTGTATTCGATTCTAGATGTCTAGGAGAGTTTTGTAATTATCAAATTTGCAGTGCCATTTCTGTAATTTTAATATTTTCTGGAAATTTATAGGTCTGGGATGATATTTTAGTAGTCAGAATATTAAGTTTTCTTGTTTAGGTGTTTCTTATTCCACATAAGAATAATAGCCATTCCTTATTTAAGAGTCTAAGGTCATGTTGGATTAGGAGTACAACTACTTGAAAATGTTGAATCTTTAAATATTCATGCTTGCTTTTATGTGCTTTATTTAGAGTGCAATATTTTTCAGTGAATTCAAGCTATATGCTCTGTGATTGTGTTTTTCAATCTCTTTAGTGCGACTCCTGAGAACCCAAGCTAAGGTTTTTCCCTTTCTGGGTGTGACTACTATGTATCTTTCCTTGCATTCTTCGTCAAATTCCAGGAAAGCAAACAACATTAACCCAGGCTTAAACATTCTCCAATAATCTTTAGATGACCTCACAAACATACTAAACCAACCTACAGCAATTACCCATCAAAATTTCAACCTAAAATCCTTAAAAATAACATTCATGTATTGTCACAGCCAAAATCCAGCTTCAATCCATCATTAATTCATCATAGCTTGGCCTATCGTATGATTTTAGCTTGAACTTGGGCAAGGGAAGCTAAGATCATTTATAGTCCAATGCATTGACTGATTTGGTACTACTGTATCTTTTGTGTGATCATCAATACCCGTAAACATTTTGGAGACATGCCTTTCATGAAGTGACTGCTCTATTGTGGTTGTGAATGTTAAGCCAAGCATAGTTCAAAGTAGCTTGATCATGCGTTTTCCAGCCTTTTTAGGACAGAGTCCTAGTATCAAAAAGCATGGTCCTGAACATATGGAAGTCTGTCAAAGTATTGCACATAGATTCTTAGACAATATGTATAGCTACCATTATTTTATTAGAAGTTTTGACCAGAGTTTGTCATATACAGCATGTAATGTTGTATTCTTTGTTTTATCTTTGGAGATACATTTCAAAGATAGATGTATTACAAGTGGCACAAGTGCCCTTTAATAGAGATGATTCTTCCTTGTAAAAATAATCTTATCATGTACGTATATTTTTTATCAGAGATTCAAGGATTGCATAAATATTAATAATCAAAAACTACTTGTACAAGAAGTTAATATTTTCCGTATTCTTGTGCTCCAAATCACTAACTTTACCTACTTTCATCCAGAAATATTGTTCCTACTACCTTCATTCAGAAACCGTATATGATACTTGTGGACCAAGGAGGGATTTGAATGATGTACCTAAGTTATTTATTGTGCGCTATAAAAGGAATGCTTCTGAGAATGATGTAAAGGTTGAGACAAAGCCAAAGAATATTTTTAATATGTTTGAAGATGAGAATGCAGATACTGCATCACAACTTGTTGCCAGATACAATGGCTCGGATGAAACTCCACAGGTATGGCACTTCTATATTGGATTGCTGGCTACTTTCATTACTTCTGTAGTTCAATATTTTGATCTTTGGAAAAAACCCTCAGTTTAGAAGTTAAGCCCATGTATTTGCTCCAAGAGTTCTTTGCACATGTATCTAATTTGGTCTTTTGCATCCAGAATGTGTCTAAGGTGAATCAGTTGATCCTTTAAGACATTTTAAGGTACCATTGGGTGTGTAATGATGAGGCATTGTTTATTTTTTAGGTTAGTACCAAAATAACCTTGTAAAAGAATTTATATCCAAAAAAACCCATCAATTTATTGTTGTATCTATAAAACCCCAAATAAAAATTTGTTATTGTATTGTTCTTCTTTTCAATCTCTCTCCTTACCATCCTTTCTGCTCCCCCAGAACTTACCCTCTGTCTTCAACTTGCTCCTAAAAATCCTTTCAAAATTGTTAGTTCACTCCTTCCCTTGGTTTGGCCCGATATTTTATATTCCTGAAATCTTGTTATGCAATTGCACTTGTGGGTAATGATTATTAGTGAAAACAAGACAATAGAGAATGAGAAAAGGCTAATATGAAGTTATGGGAAAGATCAAGTAGTATTCTGCGAACGTGTGCCCCAGAATAATCTTCTAGTTACATAATGATAAAGTGTCCATATTCCTTGTAGATTTGATGAGTATTAGTGGTTCCAGTCCTGTTTTTAGTGCTCATGTTGAAACAAATATGAAGTTTTTTACTGTGGCTCCATATGGGTTAACAGGTATGGTTCCAATCTAGTTACCACCAACTCCTATCCTGTGACCAACTGTGACCTCGCCAATGAGGAGATGATCTCTCTCATAATTTCTCGTTTGTTGTTTTGAATTGAAATTTGAATCTTGATGAAATAGTCGTTGAGTTACATAACTGGATTTTTTTGCTAGGCTAATCACATGATTTATAAATACATGTTAAATATATTTGAGTTATACAACAAAATTTACACAAGTGGATTTTTTGGTAGATTTATCTTTTGATTTTTGCATCTGTGATTTGGGTGGTCTTCAGTCTTGGAATGGAAGGAGGAGAGAGAGAGGGAGGCAGGGGAGATTGTTCTGATAAATTTTGTTGCTATTGTCCACCTTAGAAGTGCATGGTGCAAAGTGACTTTTAAAGACAGACTGGGGCTTGATTTTTTATCATATACTTTATTGTTTCTGTCAGTTTTATTCAGGAAAGTCCCAAATCGCAGGAAATTATTGCATAGACTCACCTTTCCCATTTGTTTCTCTGTTTTTATTTTATTTTATTTTTTTTTTCGGCACAGATCATGCGATGGATGTCTGAAACAATCAGGGACGGTGACACCAGGAATCTACCCTTCTATGTAAGCCACATAATTTTTGGCCTTGGCCAACTCTGAAAAGAAGCCTTATTTGTGGCATTCACTTCAAAGTGGGGTTCTCCATTATGAAGTGGAGTTGTAAATTACATATCTATTGTGAAACATACACTGGTTTAGTGGTATGGATTAGCCTGGTGCCTGTTAACCTAGCTGGTAAAGTTAATATATCACTGTCAGAAACCAAACAATGAATCTGCCCTCCAACGGGAGAGTTGACCCCTTGCTGAGTGGCATGTAATAATAATACTTATTGTTATTATTTTGGATATGCAACCAATGTTTCATGGAGCCTCTTCATGGTTTAGTGGTGATATTTGGATGTGAAAAGTTTTTTGGAACATTAATAGATGCTTCTCTTTAAAACATTCCATTCAATTTCTCATAGTTATCTATTTGCAATGCAGAGATCAAAAACTCCCGATCTTGTTCCTGAGGATTCAGAGCCTATCTGGTCAAGAGGTGCTCAAAGCATCTTTTCTAAAGGCATAGGAATCAAGCAGAGGATCTACAACAACATTAACAGAATTTATGATTACCTAGGAGATCCAAGAATTGGCCCAATATTACTTTTGGGAGCTTTAATTTCTTCCGGTACCATATGGCTGATCAGGAGCCAATCAACTCATCCTAGTCACGCAAGTCAGCTAAGTAAGTCAAATACCAAGGTAAGTGATGACATTTAAAGTGCATGTATATGAATGCAAGTCAGCTTTTGTGTGTCTTTATCCATGACATATGCAATCACAAGTAGGTGCATGGAATGTTTAGGTATGGCTTGGGCCAAGATGGGTAAGGGGACCGTTAGCCTCTTGACTCTTTAGCCCCACACATTTTTTAAATGGGTAACCATATCCCTAGCTCCGCTCATTAATGTTCCTTTTTGGTGTCATCACTCACCAATTAACCTAGCATTACAATAATCCATTACTATATATAAAAACACTGGTCCTTTAAAAACTTCTGATTGAATATAATGACACTTTAATTTTTAACTGCTGTTATATCCTCAATTTTTGTTCCTTTGAGAATGATGGATATTCCTTTAATAGTTAACTATCACCTGCATATTCTTTATTACTTACTCCATGGATGTTGGTACTATATTGGAAAAGCATAGCTATCCAGCATTCGTTCCGGCATATATATACTAATAAAAGTCATGGAGAGTTGGAGGGAAAGTTTCCAACCTAAATATTCTATATAGATTGACCATTTTTCACTTCAATGTTATTCTCGCTCATTGACTTTTTTTATCTTAACCATTTTATTTCACATTTACTAGTACACAATAATTCTACCATTTTGAAGATTTGTTGAAACTGTTTGATAAATTTAAGTCACCTTACTTCACCCAAACTACAATTTAATAATCAATCAAGATACTATCTTATTCTATTAGTCGTGTTGTCCTTTCATATGCGATGATTCTAGCTTATGAGAAAGAAAAGCTAAAACCAATTTTCTGTCTTACAAACGTACTTTTCCACACAATTACACATTACATGAGTGCAACTCATTTTGAAGGAACTTGTCTCAAATTAAATTTCATTGGTTATTGGTTAGAGAATGTTGTGATTAATAATCATAATCCCCTTTTATTTAGTTTGTTTTATTTTTAAGAATTTTAAGGTTTGGATGATATTATTCTCTGTTCTATATATATATATATATATTGTTAGTTCAATTCTTTTTTATAGTTCTACTTTCTTAAAAGAATTACAAGTTGAAAACACAAAAAATTCACATGTAATGTACTCTTATATTTGTATTTTTGATAATTAATAATTTTTTTAAATGGCATGAAATGTGTAAAAGATAGTATTGCAAACTGCAATAAATATTAAAGTTTTGAAATGATAATTTGAATTTGATGGAAGGAGGCAATAATCAGTCTATTTGATTGCTAAGTGACCATATTATGCCTGTTTATCAGATAAATCATGATTAAAGTGCAGGACACCTTTTTTTTTTTCATTGGTTTGATTTTTTCATTGATTTCTAAATTAATTATTTTGCACTTATAGAGAATAGAAAAGGACTGAAAAATTGTGAAAGATGGTATTTGTGTGAAGATAAGAAGTATTTCTTCTTAGGAAAGAAACAAGAAAAAAAGTGCTAATAAATAGAAAAACCTTATACAACGTTAGAAACTCGTGAAAATTAAGTAATCCAATGTTGTAAAAGTGAAATTTGCTTCATTAAAGATAATTATTATTAAAGTAGCAGAATATGGATAAAATGAAAGTGTTATGAAGTTAAGTGGATATGAAATAATTCAATTCAAAACTTTTTTCTATGTTCTTATGTTGAGGATGGAACATTTCAACCTTCCTAGCCACATAAGCTATGAGCTCTTGATGTCATTCATGAGTATTTATTTCATTGAATTGAATTGCTAATTTTTTTAAATGTAATTAAAAAAAAAAATGATATACTTGTGAAGCATATGCCATGCAATTGTATAAAAGTTTTCTACAATCATCTGTTTAATAACCCTTTGACCAAATTTTAACTTAGTTGCCACGCTTAACCGTGTTCATTGAAGTTTTGTTAAATATTTTATCAGCTTGCTTTAATCAGTTTTTGATCTCTCTACTGCCACCAACGAACAGTCACCATTATTGTTATTTCTAACATTTCAACCATTTGCACCACTATCAACGCTGCTACCTTAAGAATTATTCTCCACCAAAATATCATTCCGACCCTAACGTAATTTCAAATAAAAGCCGTTATATAATGGTTTTGGGCATATGCCTGTTACTGTTATGTGTTGTTATAAAGAGAAAAATGGCGTTTCACACAAATAACGGTCATTATTTACATTTTTTTATTCTTTATATTCTATTGTTGTTTGTGTGATGTTAAACTATTAGAAGTATTATTAACTTTCTTTTATAATAAATTTAACTATTGTTGTATGGTATTGAACTATTAGAAATGTTATTATTATGCTTAATTAATAAAACCAGTCAAAAATATGCAGATTAAAATAAATTTATTAATAGCTACTAGTCTATTAATGCTTTTACAACATCAATTGCCATTACTGTTATTATATTACTTTGATAATCTGCGATTTGTAATCGTGATCGTGATTGTTTTTACAATTGGGTCTGTAATTCAAAACTATACACCACAATGCCACCACCGTACTAGTGTCAACTTTTGCAATCATGCTACTACTATCACCCACCGCCACATCACAACCACCAGTACTTGTCTCCATCAAGGCCCGACACTATTCTCCCCAACTGTGACTACCACTACTATTGCTGCCATGTACCTTTTCTACCATTATCACTGTCTCCAACAATATATTTTACAATACCCAAGTTGTAACTACTTGAATAACTAGTGGCATCAGCCACTTCTCAACACATTATGGTTGAACCCTGGAATGATGATGTGTAATGAAGTGTTGCCACTAGTTCGCTTATGTAGTTATAGCTTGAGTATTTTATAAATTTTCCTTACAACACCACCTCCTCCACTAGCACTATTATGCTACTAGCATCACCATTTAAAACCAACTTTCATCATTGGTAATGGTATTTGCGGTAGTGCTGGTGGAGATGGAAGTGGCAGCGAAGGGAGTTGTGGGGGGCAGTGGCAATGCGTGGTGCGATGGGAAGTAAGTAGTTTTTGTCTGGTGGTCAAACATAGTCGAACATTGTTAAAGTTGGACTAATTGGTTAAAATTATGATAGTCAAGTAAGTTCTAACTTTGTCATGTCGATGTTTGGTCACATTGGATATATGAGTGCAACTGCTGATAGAAACTCTTAATATTGCAGTTGGTATATGAGGGGGTTAATCGGCAGCACAACCCATTTAAACCTTATAATTTTGTCAGTATAACATGACCCATTTATACAGCATTATTTTGTAGGTTACCCTTTTATAAACCATTATTGTATATTATAACCTATCCATTCATGACTTCTACCAACTTACTGTACATTGTTTAGATATGGATGACTTTTGGACCCTTAAACACCATGCACAACAAGAAAGAGGGTGAAATGAAATAACTCATGTTTGTTTGTGTACCATGTCATAGAATATGTAGAGTGATAGTTATCTCAAGCAATTGTTGAGCAAGTTGCAATAATCTTCATTCTGCGTGTTATTGTTAATCCTTGAAAGTTATCTACAAATTGAACTCAAAACTGTTTTCATTGTTGTAATTCTTTTATCTTTTTCTTGGTTTATTCTTCAACTATCCATTTAGTTGTTTCAACCCAAGCGATACATATGTTGTTTGTCTATACTTCACCCTTATATTGTAGTTCTCTGGTCCTTGATTCTATTGTCCAATCTTTCTGTCTAAAGTACTTTGATAAAGTCCTTGATGTGTATGTTTCCAGGATGAAACTAGAGCAAGGCGGAGAGATAGAGAAAAACACACAGCAAAGAAAGATCGACCTCCTTCCATAACTGATAGTGAACCAAAAGGTGCGTACCAGATGCCGCTGTCAGATTCTGAATCTGAGTAGTAATCACTGCAATAGAGACAAGTTCCACTCATGGGTTTTTAGCTGAAGTCAAAAGTAGCTGTTTTAGGAAATGAAATATGATTTTTGTTCACATAATGGCAAGTTTAAATGGTTATGATTTCCTAATCAGAACTACCCCTTCCCCCAACATAGCATCGATGAAATAAATGCGGTAACATGCCATTTGATCACTGTAACAAGCCTAGTAGTGTATTAACTTGATGATTTGTTGATTACTGAAGAGCTAGTTCACATTGGTTCATCGATTTTACGGAACAAGATTTCCAACTTTCATATGGATTGAGATAGTCAGGGGGATAAACTGACTAATTAAGAATCTTCTGAATGTTGAAGATTGATGACTGGATGGGGTGAATTTGAGTCTCCAATCACTTTCTATGCGATGATGATTGATGGAGATTTGGTTTGATAATTCACTGGTTCCTGTCCAGAATATCAGTGATCATTGCTAGTCCTTTATGATTAATTTATCATCGTTCCTTTTTCGGCTTAGCATGTGTTCTTTTTATTTATTTATTTGTAATTACTAGTATAGTACGCATGGCAACAAGCCTATGAAATATATTTAATTGATTTACAAAATCTATTTTAATATTTTAATTAAATTTGAAAATCTAACCGGATGAAGTGAAAAATAATAATAATAATAATAATTATGGGATATTTTTTGGTTTAATATGTATCATGTAGTATTTAATATCATGTGTGTTTTATATTTGAGTTTAAATTTATCCAATGAATATGTTTGATTTTGATAAATTAATATCATGTGTATTTTATATTTGAGTATAAATTTATGCAATGAATATGTTTGGCTTTGATAAAGGCTAAATGGATCAAATCACTTTTAAATTTAGTTAATTTGAAAATCAATTTTTGAATTTTTGATTTAGGATTTGACGTCCTTTGAATACATATATGCTCGGGTTCATTAGCCTCTTCAAGTAAGTCATTTACCTAGTGACTACTGTTGACAAGGGTAAATTCCCATTACTGCTTTCAGTTATCGATTGACTAGTTCTATTTAGGCTCTAAGCCCTTATTCTTTCAAAATGGACATATTATGTTGGGTTGATTAGGTCAATCAGGTTAATCCCGAAAAGCTGACGAGAGTTCTTGCAGCTGCTACTCTTTACATGTACATATATATTGAGATTTAGTCCATTCTATGATTTCTAGCTATCACTCCCTTTTTAAAATTTAATTCTTGGTACTTTGAGTTGATGTTTTGTCACACATGTTGGAAAAAAAAATTAATATATTTTTTTAGAAAAATCTCAAAAATTTTCAAGGTGAAACATATATATATATATAACATAAAAAATGTAGAAAATTAGAGAAAATAGAAAATAATTTAGAATGGTTTAAAATTTTTTGGAGAATCTCATGATTTTTTCTAATTGATTTTTTATGATGAGACTCTTTATTTTTTTTAGTTTTTATTCACACACTCAAAACTCCTAACGAACTAGTGTGTTAAGATTTAAACCCGTGACTTCTTCTTATAAGAAACCACTATCACTAGGTTATAAGCTTTTCGGTAACGAGACTCTTTATGTGATCATTGTTTTTAACAAAAATCTAAAGGATGGACTAAATTCAAAAAAAAAAAAAAAAAAATCAAGGAAGGTCAAGCTTGTATCGAAGCTAAATGAAAAAACTAATTTTTAAGAAAACTAAAGTTCGGGACGAAAGGAAAACCGACATTGAAAGGATGCTAGATCAATTTATATTAAAATGGCACTTAATATTAGTTAAAAATTTTATTTCAAAAAAATCAAAAATTAACCATTAATTATTGAGAAAATTTTTGTTTTGAACAAATAATAAATAATTAAAATTAAAAGGGCAAGAAAAAGAAATAGAAAATAGAAAAAAAAAACAAAAGGAAAGAAAATAAGTTGGGTTGGGCCATGTGTAACGCTCATAACATGGGTCCGGAGACAACTAGGCTCGTGCATTTGACCTCGCGATCCAAACACTTAAAAGAAAAAAAACAAAACAAAAATGGATGATGTGTCATACTTCCTACGATCAAGTGTTGTCGAAAAACTGGAGACCACCGGTTTTGGCCTTCCAAACCTAATTTTTAGACTATTTTTACTTCCAAACACTTTGGAATCATCCCAATAACATTTAAAAACTATTTTTGAACCTTAAAACATATTTTAATTAACCGTATAAAAAAAAATTCTATCTCCTCCCTTTTCTCTCCTCGATTCTCTCTCATCTCTCTCCTTTTAAGGATGTTTTTTTAGTATGGCATGGGTTACTTTTACTGTCGTAGCGCCTAGTACTCAAACATTGGCTTGAGACATTTTCTTTAACACAATAAAGTTTAAGGACCATTCCATACAAATCAAGGACTAAAATGGATTCATATTTGTAAAAGCCAAACATTAGGGACTAAAATAAACTTATATTTAAAAAAATCATTTTTTTTTTGTCAAAAAAATGTTGTTTTGAGCTATGATCGATTTACTGTAGCATAGCAAAAGTGAAAACTCATATCCTCTTAGGTTCTTTATAATTTTAGTTTTTTTGTTTTAAATATTAAGGAAAATGACATAGTCTATACTTATATAATGGAATTAGTGTTCTATTTATCTTTATATCCTTAATTAAGTTAATTGTATCTCTGTGAAATAATTGAGTTTTTAATCTTTTCTTCTAATGATATTTTCCTACCAAACCATCAAAATCAATCACATGATAGATAAAAGAATTAATATTATATCAAAAACGACTATGAGATAAAAACATTTATTCCAAGTTATCTTTACATTTTAGACTCAGTTTCTAATATATCCTTAAAACTCTTATTGCTCTTAATTTTTCCTTGTATTTTATATCATTATTCAATATATCTTTCTAGTATATATTTCCATGTAAACTTACAAAAATAAGAAACTTGTAATTTGAGTGCTTGACTTTTGATTCTTATTCTGAATGAGTGCCTAACCTTTTATTCTATTTATTTTGTGTTGAGTCCTTTTTTTTTTTTTTCATTTTTTTATTTGTCTTCCCTCCAACAACCGACTTTGAAAATGTTGACATGGTTGGAATCAACCAACGCACAGTAGTCTCTAACTAACATGTAGTAAAATTGGATCCCACTTGTATTTATTGAGAAAAGAATAAAACAAAAAAAATACAATTTTTTTAAGAGAAAACAGGTTATAGAAATTGAATAAATAAATAAATAAATAAATAAAAGAATAAGTAAATCAAAACAGTAAAAAATTCAAAAAATAAAAATAGTTTTCCCTCTAATTCAAGTTTTTATTTTCAAATTTTTTGTTGTTTTGATTTTTTTTTTAATTTATAGATTCTATTTTCCTTTATAAACTTTTTTTTTTAGAATTAACACAATATGTTCTTGTATTTTAAGTCTAGTCTCTAATCAATCTTTATAAGTTTAATTTCTTCCAATATATCCTCATGGTCTTGTTCATTCTCCAATCTATCTTTGTAGTAGATATTTTCATACAAATAGATGAAAATACCCTCATGTGAGAAATTCAAATTTGACATAATTTATTAAAAAAAGAACAATGAAAAAAAAATCAATTTTAACATCATATAACAATTCTTGTTTTTTTTTTTTTCAAAGTTATTTTTAATAAATTAGATGGGGATTTGGATTTTTTAAGTGAGAATATTTTTGTGAGTTTGCATGGAAATATCCATTAAAAGGATAGATTGAAGAATAAACTAAAATATAAAAATATAATAGAAGTAATTAAACTTGTAAGCACAGATTGGAGACTGACTTAAAAGAATATATTGAGCTAATTTTCCTATTTTTTAATATATATTTTCTCAATAAATCTTAGTAGGATCCTTTTTTTTTTCTATGTATTAGTTGATTTTAGCCATGTCAGTATTTTCAAATTTTAAACGAGGAGGGAACTCAAAAAAAAAAAAAAATCAAAAATCAAAAGGTGGTCACATAAATAGATAGAATAAAAAGTTAGGCACTATAAAAAAATAAAATAAAAGGTTGGACAACTCAAATTGTGGTTTTTTCTAACAAAAATACTCTTAATTAAAAAACTCAAACTCCACCTAATTTATTAAATATAAATAAATTTGAAACGAAAACAAATTGTCATGTGCTGTTAAAAATCTATTCTTTTTCATGGTTATTGATAAATTCGGATAGGTTTGAGTTTCTCATGAGTAAATTATATATTAGTCCCTCTAGTTTTCAAAAGTAATTAAATAGTTTTTCTTGTTTCAAAAACTAATTAATTAGTTTTTGATTTGTGTCGACCATGATTTATTTTATTTTATTTTACTTTTTTTTTCTAAAAAATAACTTATTTTTTTGTCAATTATTCTATATTTTTACTTCTTTTTTTCTTTTTTATATATTTTTTAAAATAAAATAAATTGAAAAAGAACCAAAAGTATCAAGTTAAAATAGTTTTAAAAACATAAGGAGTTAACAATTACTTTTTAAAACTAGAAAGACTATTTAATTTATTTCGTAAAACTAGAGGGACTAATTTATAAGTAACTCGGTTTCTCACTTAAGGGTATACTCATCAATTTGGATGAGAATATCTAATCAAAGAACATAATGAAAAGTGATGCGATATTCAGATACAAATTGACAGCAATTAAACTTATTAAGGACAAATTGGAGACTAGATTTAAAATATAAGAACAAGTTGGGCTAAGCCTCTTTTTAATTTTAGGATAATTTTTTTTTATAATATTTAAGTCATGTGCATATCAATTTTGATAGTTTGATTGAAAAAATATCATCAAAAGAACAAATTGAAAATCCCCTTATTTTATAGAAATATAGTGGTTTAATTAAGAATATAAAGACATATTAGAGAATAATTCTACTACATAAAGACAAAATAGCCATTTTTTTTATAAATAATATTATGAAATTCCTTTTTTATTTTTATACTAAATATTGGTGGCCTTATTTAAAATTGGTAGATTCAATATGATGACCAATCATACCAAAAGTTTTCTAAAAAATAAATTGGTGGGTCAATTTCAATCCCATGTACGTCTAGTACAGAAAAAACCAATTTATGGCGTCCAGGTACACACTCTGTGAAAAGATTAGCATTGCGTCCATTTTTGTTTTTGTTTTTTTTTGTTAGATTTGTCTATATATAATATACATGTAGTCACAAGTATACGCAACACTGTTTATAATTAATGTTTAGGGAAACCTTTTTTTTTTAAGAAATAGACATCTAATAATTATAAACAATATTGTCATGGAATTGAATGCTAACCTATCCAAAGAATAGAGAGAGAACATTTCCCATTATGAAAAACCTCGTGATATAATAAAACACAAATAATTGATAATAAATTATTGAGCTTTATGAAGTTAAATTGATATATTTTGTTTTTCTACACTAAGTAATTGATTTTAGCAATTTTGTGTATATATACTTTATTTGTTTTTTTAGTTTTTATATATGTTACCATAAGTCAAAAACAAACTTAGAAGATGGAGAAAAATATTATTAGTATATGTGCTCAAGATCCAACTTATTTGTATGGCTTGATATATTGTATTATTGCATTTTCAATATTAATAAATAAATCTTTTTATTAATTCTTGTTATTTATAATTTGATAGAATTAGATAGAAATCCATATGATATGCATTGTATTGATGATTAATCAATAGATGTGAGATAAACATCAATGTACATAAATGATATTTTTAAATGTTTCAAGTCATAACATTGTAAAGATTGGATATTGACAATATGCAATAAGATTTATGAGTGTTATGCTCTCACTATAAGATAATAACAAGAGATCTCACATCTATTGATATAGTGATACTAAAACAAGCGCAAAGGTGAATGATATTAGTGAACATATCATTGGACGTAACTTGCCATGAGAATCCATTTGGTATAGTCAATGGAAATCTCATACGAGATGGGTACAAGTAGTCCTTTTGTGTGAAGTCATCATGGTTATCTCATTTGATAATTGATGTACTTTGACATTCGTTTCAATGGGCTCGGTAAAAAGCTACATGTGGGCGATTCGTTGGGTGCATTAGAAATCTAATGGAAATAGATGGATAACTAAAATAGAACATGTCGTTTCCTATATGCTAAAGGAGTTATCGCATTGCACTTCGGAGAATGTCCGTTAAAAAATATGTGATCACATTGAAAGTATATCAATAGAGCATATTAGGTTACTTGAGAGCTAAGACATTCAAAGATCGAAGAAAACTTATGTGATTATAATCGAATAGAAAAAAAAAATCAAGTTCAAGATCACACTCGTGATAATTGGTATGAGGACTAAATTACATGAAAACCATACTCGTGAAAGGTCATTGCAAATTAAGTAATCTTTTTAGATAATTGGATAGTCATGATACCTTACTAGAAGCCAATCTTAATTTATGTATCGAGAGATAAAAAAAAGTATCTTTACTTCTCGATACATTGTCAACATATCTAAGAGCCTATTGAGTCACACATATAAGTTTAAACATTCACACAAAAAAAGAGAAGCAAAGATTTTGAAAAAAGTTTTCTATTTTGGAAATCAGTTTTCTATTTTAAAAATCAATTTCCTAAAATAAAAATCAATTTCCTATTTTAGAAATAAATTTCCTAATTTGAAAATCAGTTTCCTATTTTGAAAGCCAATTACCTATTTTAGAAATCAGTTTCTTAAAATGAAAATCATTTTCTTATTTTGAAAATTAGTGTCCTAAAATGAAAATCAATTTCCTAATTTAAGTTTGATAAACTGTAAGGATAACTTAAGAAATTATTTTCTAACATGGGCCACTCTAAAAATACTTGACTCGACTTATTTGGATGGTCCAATTTAATTATTGAGTTATTAGGTCAAAGGAGTTTGGGCCAACAAGCTTAAGAGAAAGCTCGCAAGAGATATTTTCGGTGGAGGGGTATTTTGAAAACTTAAGGCAAAAGTTCATTAAACCTAATTAGGACTTATAAGGATAAGATATGTCTTAACTCAAATTTTCTTAGATTTTTTATGTTTTATTTGTTTCTTATTTTATTTTATCTTATCTTAATTTATTTTAGAATTTACTACAAAAAAAAATTAAAAAAAGAATAAAAAATATACTAATATACAAAATACAAAAGAAGAAGAAGAAATATGTATAAAATAAAAAAAAATCATGAATTAAACCGGGGACTCGATTGCATTAAATCAAGTTTGAATTAAAAGCTAATAAGGGCTAAATTGAAAATAAATCAAGACAAAATTGAGGGCCTAATCGAAAAGAAATTAAGGATGCAATTGTAATTTAAAAAGTGTGAGGATTGTTTTGTAATTTAGTGAATTTGGAGGAAACCGAAAGCCAAAAATGGTTTTTGATTTTAGGTTGATGCATCATCGATTTGATTCTCTCGCGACATAGAATTCCTTGAATCGAAATCCACGCTGCAAGAATTGAGGAAATTTTGTTACAATCCGTACCGAAAAGGAAAGACAAACAATGAGAAGAAAACTCAAAAATCCTAAACGAAATTAGTGAGAATTAGGCTATAAATAAGGGGGAGAGGAAGTAATAAGGGAAGGGGGAAATTTTTCTATTTGAGAGGGAGAGAAAATCAATAACAAAATAGAAGTTTTTTTTTTTTATCTTTATAGTAGTTTTTTTCGGGTTTTTCTAGGCAGTGTTCTTAATTGTTCTTCATTTCTAGGTTGGGTTTCGATCCTTATAAGTTTCTTAACTTGATTTTTCGGGTTTTCGGATTTAATTTTGACTTTTTAGGTTTTCTCCCTTACAATTTTTTGGCGGTTGTTTGGTATTCTTTGTTTTTTCGAGCTTGAGTTCATCTTTTTTTGGATTTGTATTCAATGTTCCTTCTATTGCAAGACTCGATTCTTGGATTTGGGACCTTATCCAAGCATCCTAAACCAATTAAGAGTTCTCTAATCCTCCCAAAACCGTCTTGAGGCTCAATTTTCAGCCATCCCATTTTTAGAGTAATGATCATCAAATTAAGTAATTCGATCTACGTTCTTCATTTTTCTAGTTTTTCATTCTATTATTTCTATAGTTTAAATTTCTATTTGTAATTTGTTTAAGCCTTATATTTTGGCTTGATTGAGATAAAAGTATGAACATGTATAGTTAGTTAAGTCTTTTACCTAAAACAAAATTTTGATTCCCGGAAAAAGATGAGGCATAAAGAGAGAAAGTGAAGAATGCGAAGAACAAAAGAGAGAGACGAGAGAGAGTGAGAGAGAGAAAGTCAAAATTTTGTTTTGATTTAAAACCGAAAAGAAAAGCACTCGAGCTTTGTTTACGGATTTAGTCCAGCCCATGTAGGAAAAAGAGAGTGGGTTGGGCTAATCCCAACCCATATGGAGTGAAAGGTCGGGCTAAACTAGCCCAGCTCGACCCTAGCCTAGCTAAAAAAAAAAAAAAAACGGGAAACTAAGCAAAAGCTGGAGTCAATTCAGCTTCTACCAAAAATAGAAAGAAAAATAAAAAAATCAATGCATATTACAGAATGGAAACCGAAACTAGTCCAAGTTAGGTAGAAAAGAAAAAAGAAAATAAATAAGATAAATAAAAAAAGAAAAAAGAAAAAGAAAAAGGATCCTTAGCTAAAAAAAATAAAAATTAATTAAAAATTCTTAATGAAATCTCCTATTTGATAGGGATTATAGTTGATAAAAAATTTAATAAAATTCTTAGAGAAGTCTCATATCTTATAGGGATTGTCGTTAATAAAAAACACGAAAAAACTAAAATTAAAATTCGAACAATGTGTCTTATATGATAGGAATTGTTGTTAACAAAAATAAATCAAAATTAATCAAAATTCTTAACAAAGTTTCTTATTTGATAAGGACTATTGTTAGCTAAAAAAATTATCATTTAATAATCAAGATTTTTTCAAAACATCGGTTATGTCGAGACTTTAAGTGGATTTGATGTTTGAATGGACACATCTCCCGATGAAGGGGACCGACGATCATTTCAATACGATGTCATAATCAAAAATAAAAAATTTAATTTGGTTTGAAAAATTGGAGTTTAAATTGAAAATAATTTGGTATAAATAAAACACCGATAATGACGTTTATAGGTGATAAATATCTTTCGAAAGTGTAACCAACTCATTTCACGAGAATTTTTGCATTGGTGCTTATTTTTAGATTCTTAATTTCTTCAATACTAGATGGTGAATTTGAATTCAATAATAACTTACATCCCCAAAACAAACCATAAATGTGATACAAATCTTAAATTTTTTGAAAGTTTTACCCAATGTCGGGTAGCGACGAGATCAAACAAAATCACATTAGTTACAACTTCTTAACCGATAAGGAGAATTGATTGCATACGAGAGAGAGAGAGAGAGAGAGAGAGAGAGAGAGAGAAATGCTATTTGTAAAATACATAAAAGAAAAGAAATTACGTCTTTGTCCCTTAAAGCGATGAAATAAATTAAGAAATCTTGCCCCGAAAGAAAATAATTATCATTAGACAACCTTGCCTAAAATGATGAAAAAAATTAGATGATTCCGTTTAAAAATAAAAATAAAATTATCGCTAAGCAACCTTACCTAAAACAATGAATTAAATTAGGCAATCCCACCTAAAATAAAAAATTATCACTAAGCAATGATATCCAAAATAATGAACTAAATGAAATTTTATCGCTAAGCAACCGTGCCTAAAACAATGAACCAAATTAGGCAACCTTACTTAAAATGAAGAATTATCGCTAGACAATTCTACCTAAAACAATGTACAAAATAAAAAATTATTGGTAGGCAATCCTACAAAAAATAATGAATCAAATTAGGCAACCCTACCTAAAATGAAGAATTATCATAAGGCAATCCTATCTAAAATGATGAACTAAATTAGAAAACCTTACTTAAAATGAAAAATTAGTGCTAGATAACCCTACCTAAAACGATGAACAAAGTTAGCAACCTTATCTAAAATGAAAAATTATTATTAGGTACCTCTACCTAAAACTAGGCAATTCCACCTAAAATAATGAACTAAATTAGACAATCATGCCTAAAATAAAAATTATTGCTAGGCAATCTTACCTAAAACGATGAACTAAAGTAGACAATTTTGCTTAAAATGAAGAATTATCACTAAAAAATCTTGCTTAAAATGATGAACAAAGTTAGACAACTCTGCCTAAAATGAAGAATTATAGCCAAGGAACCTTCCCTAAAACAATGAACAAAGTTAGATAACTTTGCCTAAAATAAAAGATTATCGTTAGGCAACTTTATCTAAAACGATGAACAAAGTTAGACAACTTTACTTAAAATGAAAAATTATCGTTAAGCAATCCTAACAAAAAGAAGAATCAAATTAGACAACCTTACTTAAAAATGAAAAAGTATCTCTAGACAATCTTATCTAAAACTATGACATAAATTAGATAATCTTGCGTAAAATAAAAAATTATCGTTAGACAATTCCGCCTAAAATGATGAACTAAGTTAGAAATCCAAAAAAAAATATATATATTATCGTTAGACAACTCTACCGAAAATATTAAATGAAGTTGGGCAACCCTTCCTAAAATAGGTCTTAAGAATTTCTTTGAACAAACACTAAATTAAAAAACCCAAACTAAAATTTTGAACAAACACTAAATGAAAAAACCCAAACTAAAATGAAAATCAAATGATTTATAGTTCAACGGGGTTTGGACCTTTTAGCTTCTCCTTCTTTTCATCATGGATTTGATACTATGTAATTAAATGTAACACGGTATCAAAATTTTAAATTAAAATGCTATGTTGTTCAGCTCATAAATGGTTGACACTTATGGGAAGTGGGAGGATATTTCTATAAAAACTTGTGTCATTTTTACAAAATTATTGGTAATTTCAATTTAGAACTTCTCCAACCAAACGCCAAATAAAAAGACGGACTTTTAAATGAAAATCAAATGACTTAAATTTCAACGGGATTTGGACCTTTTAGCTTCTTCTCTTATTATCATGGATTTTATACTATGTAATTAAATGTAACACGGCATTAAATTTTCAAATTAAAATGATAAGTTGTTCAGTTCATGAATGATTGACACTTATGAGAATTAGGAGGATATTTCTATGAAAAAAAAAATTGTGTCAGTTTCTCAAAATTGTTGGTAATTCTAGTTTAGAACTTCTCCGAACCCAAAGTCTCCTCGCAAAAACTTCAAGCTTTAGCAACTTCTCTGTCCCAACAAATCCTTTTCGTGCAAAAGCCAAGCTGCTTCAACTGAGAATTCAGGACCCAGTAGTCTTTGAATTTTTTTCTTTTTTTAAAAATACAAAAAATGGCTATCTAATGGGCTACGTACTTTTGCGTTTGTTGCAGCCAAAGTTCAAGAACTGAGTGTTTATGAGATCAATGAGGGAGACCGTGGAAGCCCTGCTTACTTCGTTTAAGCCAGAAATCTGTTAATTCTCCTGGTGATCTTGTGTGTTTTAACAAGAAGTCCTCTCCATGATCTGAGTTTTGTTTGTTTTCCATCAAAATCTTGCATTAACTTTGGAGTGCTAGCTATTTGTGTGAATTTGTTTTCTTGGAAGATATTTTTTCTGCAAATTACTATAGTTTCCAGGAAGTTTTTCTCAACTTTCAACTTTTGGTGTACATTTTTGCTTCAACTTCACTAAAAGCAAAGCAATCCTCACTGCCAAAATAAATGGCAGTTGTATAAAATTCGAAAATATTTTCTTTGAAAAAAAAGTTTTTATAAGTTAAAAAATCAATAACAATTTTAATTATTATTATTATTATTATTATTTTGTGATAGCTACTTATTTGAGGTGAAGGGTTAAATGACGGTCATCCATTAAGATCTAATGAATTAACCATATTATGATCCATGCCTTAATACAATAATTTTATTTATTAATTAAGGGAAAAGCACATTAAATTTTTTAATGGTATTTACCAACTTAACACCAAAACATATTACATCAGTTGAGAAGGGAGTAAGTTATAAATTAGTGCTTCTATTTTTTAAAAATGAATTAATTAGTTTTTTTCTATTTCAAAAATTAATTAATGAGTCTCTTTTCCGACATTGATTATATTAAATTTAATATTATTTTATTTCAAAAGAATATTATTTTTCTCATAAATTCTTTCATGCTTAGGATTTATTATTTTCCTTTTTTTATTTTTTTAAAACTAAAAATCAAAATAAATTGAAAATGATTAAATTATAAAAAAATTTTAAATATAGAGACTAAATAAATAGTTTTTGAAATAAAATAAACTAATTATTTTGTTTTTTGAAACTGAAGAGACTAAATTGTAATTTAGTCCTTGAGAAAGGTAAGGGTAGCTTATGATGACCAAAGCAAAAAATAAAAATATATGGTTGTCGTAGCATTGTTTATGGTAATAATTTGTTGTTTCTCATAATTACAGCTTTATACGGGAGACCTACAGAACCGGATAGGAATATCTGGAGGAATACGTGTGCTGATACAAAACAAACCGGAAAAGAAAGGTGACCGGTATGAGGCAATCTACAGCTTCTACTTTGGTGACTACGGTCACATTTCAGTGCAGGGATCTTACTTCACCTACGAGGACACGTATCTTGCTGTGACTGGTGGGTCAGGTAAGGGGCGTACGGTCAGCTTAAGCTGAAAAACACTCTGTTCCCTCTCAAGCTATTTGACACATTTTATTTGAAGGGTCTTAAGAAGGATTTGCCTGATGAGCAGCTTGGGAAGGCTGTCGAGCCTAACAATGCAGTCGAGCCGAGCGCTGAGGCTAAGGCTTGTGAGCCAAATGCTGTTATTGCTAATTATACTGATTAATTATGTATTGATTGTGATTAATCAATAGTTGTTTTGATAATGGAATTTTTGAAGAGTAATAAATAAGGCTAAGTGGTGTTTGTTGCTACTTTTTATTTTTCTATATTGTTTGAGTTGAATGGTTTATGGATTACAATGGGTTGGTTTTTGGTAATTTATTTATTTTTAATGCTTTTTAGATAATTTTAATTTCATGGAGGATGATAATTGTCGTTATGTGACGTTCGTGGGACTTTTAAATATTTATTATGATTATTTTATTGAAAATTTTATTTATTTATGGATATGAGTTAATTTTGGAGTCGCCTTCTAGTATTAAAAATAACTAAAAATTTAAAATAAGAACTCATTTATAGATTTTATGATAAGGAGTTTTTTTTACTTTTGGGAAGATATCGGGACCCAAAAGCTTCATTTCTCACTACAAGAAAGCCGGAGATTTGCGAGGGGCATTTAGCGACGGTCTACAAACCGTCGCTAATTAACAAAATTTGCAACGAGTATGAAGAAATTTTGCAAGGGACTAAAAAGAATAATTTTGGAGACTCGTTTTTCCTAATGATTTATGTAAACCGTCGTTAAAGGAAAAAATCTAAGCAACTTAGCGATGGTTTTTTATCCAAACACCGTTGCAAAGTTTCAAATTTAAAATCCACCTGGTTGGGGGGAAAACGACTATTTTCAGTCGTTAGCGATGATTTTAGCGACGGACTTCGATCCGTCGCTAAAATTGAAATCCTTAAAAACCCAACTACTCGCATTTTTCCCTCAAATTTTCTCTTCTTCTTCTCTTCTTCTCCTCCACCTTTCAAGCATCGATTTGCCTAAAATTTCCATCAAATCTTCCCTCTCTCGCTTCATTTTGCTTCCAATCTCCTCCTCTCTCTCCTCCTTCCCTTCCTCCCCTCCATTTCTCCCATTTCTCTCTCATTTTTCCTTCTTTTTTCTCTCTTTCTTCCCTCGTTCTTAAAGCTTCGCAATTGCGGCCAAACCACCTCCCTCGAAGCTCCTCTACCAGCACTGCCCCCTATCCTACTTGTATAGGTGAAAGGTCCTCTCTCATCTAATCCCTCAATTAATTTTTTTATTTTTTTCATTTTTTCATAATTAGATGTTAATTTATTTTGTTAATTTAATTGTTAATGTCAATGATAATTATGTTATTGGTTAATTGTTTAATTTTTATTGTTAATTTAGTTAATTTAATGTTAATTGTTAATTGTGTTATTGTTATTGGTAATTGTTAATTTAGCTAATTTATTTGTAATTCTTAATTTAATTAGTTTAATTGTTAAATAAATGTAATTGTTATGAATTTGTGTTAATTGTGTTAGTTTAATTGTTAATTTAATTGTTTAAAAAATTTGATGATTATTATTTTTTGTTGTTAATTTAATTGTTATTTTTATTAGTTTAATTGTTAATTTGTAAGCTTAATTGGTAATTTTTAATTGTTAATTAAGTAAGTTTATTCTTAAATATTGTTAATTATTAATTTAGTTAGTTTAATTTCTGGTTTTTTGGAATATTAATTAATTTAAACAATTGATAATATTTTTTTAGAAAATTTTAGCAATTAAAAAATATTAATTTTCGAAATTATATTTGGTAATTGAAAAATTAATTAGTAATTAAGTTTGTTTAATTAGTTGTTGATTAAGTGAATGAGTTAAAGTAATTACAAAATTAAGTAGTTATTACAAATTTTAATTATTTGTAAATTATATTTAGTTATAAAAAAATTAATTAGTTATTAAGTTTATTTAGTTGTTGATTAGATTAAAAAAAGGAGTTAAGTAGTTACAAAATTAATTAGTGATTAAAAAATTAAAATTTTATTGAAATCTAATTTAGTATTTAAAAGATTAATTAGTAATTAAGTTTATTTAGGTAATTTAGTTAATAATTTAGTAAATAACTTGGTAATTAATTTAGTTAATAAGTCAATAATATATTTTGATACATTAGTTTTTGATTAAGTGAAGGGGTTAAGTCATTACAAAATTAAGTAGTTATTACAAATTTTAATTATTTGTAAATTATATTTAGTTATAAAAAAATTAATTAGTTATTAAGTTTATTTAGTTGTTGATTAGATTAAAAAAAGGAGTTAAGTAGTTACAAAATTAATTAGTGATTAAAAAATTAAATTTTTATCGAAATCTAATTTAGTATTTAAAAAATTAATTAGTAATTAAGTGTATTTAGTTAATTTAGTTAATAATTTATTAAATGACTTGGTAAATAATGTAGTTAATAACTCGATAATATATTTCGATAAATTAGTTTTTGATTAAGTGAAGGAGCTAAGTAATTACAAATTTTAATTATTTGTAAATAATATTTAGTTATAAAAATATTAATTAGTTGTTAAGTTTATTTAGTTGTTGATTAGATTAAAAAAGGAGTTAAGTAGTTACAAAATTAATTAGTTATTAAAAAATTAATTTTTTATCGAAATCTAATTTAGTATTTTAAAAATTAATAATTAATTAATTTTATTTAGCTAATTTAGTAAATGACTTGGTAATTAATTTAGTTAATAATCAATAATATATTTCGATAAATTAGTTTTTGATTAAGTGAAGGAGCTAAGTAATTACAAATTTTAATTATTTGTAAATAATATTTAGTTATAAAAATATTAATTGGTTATTAAGTTTATTTAGTTGTTGATTAGATTAAAAAAAGGAGTTAAGTAGTTACAAAATTAATTAGTGATTAAAAAATTAAATTTTTATCGAAATCTAATTTAGTATTTAAAAAATTAATTAGTAATTAAGTTTATTTAGTTAATAATTTAGTAAATGACTTGGTAATTAATTTAGTTAATAAGTCAATAATATATTTAGTTAAAAATATTGTTGACTAGAATGTTGTATAATTCCGGTAGCAAATAAGGGTTTAAGCAACCTTATCCTCCCATGTTGTTAGCCTAGGTCGGTTTTGTCTCCCCATGTAATTTTTCACCTTATTTCAATATATCTCCCGGTACCGTCCTTGTTTTGAAGAGAAAAATTTTAATATATTTGAAATTGTTCATGTTAATGTGAATGTTATATGGTAGTATTATATAATTAATATGTTATTTTAATACTAACGAATGAAATAGTGTGCGAGTTAAAATGCCTCGAGATAGGGGACGTACTCGGCCTCACCGGCCATGTCATATGGTGAGGGTCGCGGTTCGGACATCGATTTAGGTAGTGATCGTGGACGTGGACGTTATTCTCCTTCCTTTTCTGGTCGAATGGACCCCCATGCAAATGCCTCCGGACCACCCTTCGGTTCCACCACGATATACCCATCATTCCTTTTGTGGCCTCGAGCCCGAACCGTTTCCTTCTAGACCTTAACGTCCCCGAGCACATTTCCCTTCGTCGTCATCGGCGCCCTCGTCATCAAAACAAGACAACCGTTATGATCTTGAACAAGTAAGGTCACGAACGTGATTTGTCCATCAACTCCGAAACATATCGGACCCATGATCGATCCGTGAGTTTCGATCATTATCGTTTGTCGCAATGAGTACGTTCTATGCATAATTTTATGAAAATATTTTTCTTCATTATCATAATTATATATTTATTTATTTGTTAATTTTATGGCTACTTTCATAGGTTGTGTCCTTCGGATGTTTGCGCTTGGCATATCTCTAAGACATGCCACGAGTATGTTCACATTTTTGGATGGACGTAGAAGAAAATGAATTAAAAAAAAAGACTTATACGGAAAAGAATTTAAGGTACTCGTTTTATTTAGTTAATTTATTATGTTACTTCATATTAAAAAAAAAACATCCAATTAAGTATACTAATGAATTTTTTTTCTTATAGGAGACATTTAGGTGGGAGAATAATGAGTTCACTCGTTAAGACGAGCATGGGAACATCCGGCACAAAAGCGATATTTTGATTTTTCGTTTCATCTCAAGCAAAGCTCGAAGCCAACATTTATCTCATAGAACATATGGGATGCATGGCGTGCGGAATGTGCAAAACCCGAGGCCATTGCTCGATCTAAGATGGCGGCACGAAACCACATAAGCCGGACCGGTGGGGCTAGAGCCGGTCCTTCGAGGCATACGAGAGGGTCAATCGGCCATAGAGAGCACGCAATATGCATGGTAAATATATTTATATATAGTAATTTTTTTAGTATTTTCAATATAATTAATTAAAAGCTTGAGTATATTTCATACATTTACGTAAACTTATTTCGAGCATGAGTTATTGGGGCGTGAACCTAATCCGCATGAGATTTTTAAAAGGACCCATCGAGAAAAGGTTGATGATCAATATGTATTCGTCGATCAATGATTAAGAATCATCATAGTAAGCTTTTAGTTTATTACGTCAAATCAAACATATCAATTTTTAATGTTATTTAACATAGCTCGTTTAATATTTATATTTCACAATTATGCAGGAGATCGTAGAAAGAATGATTGAGGAGGATGTTGCTAGCCAACGGATCAAGGGAGTTCATCGTTGGACATCAACATTAATGAGATATTTAGGATAGTCTGTTGGTGGAGGATATAGTAAGAGGAAGAGGATATACGGACTCGGGTCACACGTATCGCATTACTACTCCAACGTCGGTACGACCTCTAGTTCGGCAACTTTGCATTGCAATATTAGTGATGAGGCATAGCGAAAGGAGAACGAGGATCGATATAGTCAACTAGAGTCTACTCGTCACATCGTTGGTGGCTACAACTAAAAGATTGGAGAAGTACGGTCGACAACAACAAGAGATGATGACACGGATGCGACAGAATGTTTATGCGAGCATATGCATTCATGCAGTTCACCCATCGTTCCTAACACCGACAATGATTCCACCCAACCTTCGAGTGACGATCCCGCTGGTCGGTCCTAGCTTATTATGTTTTATTTCTTGTTATAACAATAAACCTTTGAATTTTTATGATAATTTTTAATTTAATAATATTTTTTAAATTTTAAATAAATTTATTCAATTTTATCTTTTGTGTATTTTTTATTTTAAATTGAGATTTAAAAAAAACAGAAATAGGTAATTGGTGATGGAATTAGAGATGAAATAAACCGTCTCTAATTTCGTTTATTTAGAGACAAAATTGAAACGGATTTATGATGGTTCTAGTCCATCGCAGAATTTAGAGATGGGTCGAAGTCTATCATAAAACCGTCGCGAAAATTAGAGACGATCTAAAACCATCACAAAAATGTCACAAAATTTACCGACCGGCATTTTTCCGAGGTTTTTTAGACCGTCGCAAAACCGTCTCTAAATAAAATTAGCAACGATTTTCATATGATTAGAGACGAGCTAGACCGTCCCTAATTAAATTTTTTTTATAGTATCTTAAGAAATGTACCACATCTAGTTTATTCATAAAGTTTATCTTCTAAACATTTCTATTTTTTTTTAAGATTGATCCCGAGTCAAAATTTCAATTTTTATTTTCTAAATCAATTTTTTATTTATTTGTGGCATCATATTGAACCGATCACCAAATCCTTCTATCGGATGTCTCATCAATTCAACATCGATTCGGTTTAAATTTCCTTATAACCGATATGTTAGAGAACAACCTAATTACTAATATATGGTTGATTTGAGTTAACGTCGATCCTTACCGATATGAAATTTTGTTAATTTTTACCTAGTATTTTCTATATATTTTTACTCTATTTTTATTGTTATTTCTATTTCATTTAAAATTTTTTTTCTTTTTTTCACTATTTTTTTAACATTTTCATTTCTTTTTGTTTTTTTTTTTTTTTATCATTTTACCATTTTTTTCTTGATTTCTTTTTTAAGCTTTTTTTTTTTTTTTAGAATTTTTTTCAATTAACTATTAAAAAAGAAGAAGATTAGAGTGGGTTTTTCATCTTTTACTTGGTCGTTATTTTGAGTTTAAGTTTATGGAAATTATGGTTGTAGAAAATTAACTATTAAAAAAGAAGAAGATTAGAGTGGGTCTTTCATCTTTTAAATGATCGTTATTTTGAGTTAGTTCATGGAAATGATGGTTGCAGAAGGGAACAAGCTTAAAGAACAAAAAAGCAAAAAAAAAAAAAAAGTATATAAGTTTGAAGAAGGAAGAAGATAATTTTTGCATACTAGCTTTTGTTATATTTTTTAGTCCCTGTTTGTGTTAAATCATTTTATCTCGGTGGTTAAGCTTAGTATTATTTTGATTATATGCTTAATTTTAGTAAAATAAAGATTGAATTGACACATGTATTGTGTTTAGGGACTCGCTTTGATTTTCTAGTAGTGTTGGCTAGTTTTAAATATGATTTTAGTTTGAAATTTTTATACGTTCTAAATATGTGTGTCTTTAAGATATTTTCAAATTTTATAATTTTATTTGTATGTATTATGAGAGTCTTTAGTTTCTGTCATATATGTGATGTTTTTTTTTTTTTAAGAACAAATTTGGCTTATTAATAATTTAGACCGAGTTTTTGTTAGCTTATTAATAATTTAGACCAGTTTTTGATTTTTTTTTAATTCAAAATTTTAATACTTTCTATCAAGATGGAGAATATGTTGAAGGAGGTGAATAAACCCTTGGCCAAAACCCTTACTAATAGAGGGGTTGTTGTGGCCTAGAAGTTTGTAATGGTGAAGAGATTGGAAGAGACTATGAGGGTCGTTGCTTCTGGGGGAGGAGATGAAGGTTAGGATGCCCATTGTGACTTAAAAAAGGAATGTTGCTTTAGACAGGAAAAACTCTCAAGGGAAAATTGAAAATCATCCCGAGTTCTACAACAAATTTAGAGAGACTCTCGGGTTTGTCCAAGTCTCTATTGAGAGGTTGTTAGAGATTATGGAGGATATCTACTTTTTCAACAAGTCTAAAGGCATGAATATTGACCTCTTTAGGTTTTTTCGTGACAATCTCATCCCATTTTTAAAGAGCAATACCCTTATAGGGATGTTGCTTCTAAACATGGATGTTTTATTTCTAGCGATCATTTTATAACAACTCTTTCTCTTAGCGAGGCATGTAGTGAAGCTAAGGAGTCGGACTCTCTACCGCTTCTACTTGGGGTAGGACACCCGGAGCTATAGCTATTTCTAGTATTCCTTATTCTTTTTCTCTTTAGGGAGAAATATCTAAAGCTAATGTTGATCCTATTCCTTCTCCTTCTCTTTCTTTTCAAGAAGTTCTTGAAAGTTTTCTTGAAGTCTCTTGAGGGAATACGATTGACTCGATGGATTAAAAAATATTTTTATATTTGATGACGATTGGTCTTTTTCTTATAGGTTCAACCATAACTTTTAAAATAATAAAGACTTGTTTGTTTCCTTATTTGGTGTTTTTTTTTTCAATGGATTCAATGTTTCTTTATCCTCATCAAGAATCATTTGATCCTTGGAAATTCTAACTAATCTTGGACTACATTCTTGTAACTTCACTCTTCTAAGCAAAGTACTCTTTCATGAAGGTCATCTTTCTTATGGAGAGGATCATGATACCTTTAGACCTGAACAATGTATGCCTTTATACTTGGTTAAGGTAATCGTTGGAGTCAAGCTTTCTCAAATAATCATTTGTATTCTTGACAAGACATCGGCCATTGATTGTTTAAATCGACCGGGATGTTTTTATACCCAAATGAGATGAAAAACTTAACTTACTAGAAATTCAAGCCGGTGTCCTAACACATGTTTAATAAGATACCATGATCCAAGCTTATTCCTATTGTTTAGTGATTAGGTTATTTGTTATTAGTCAAAGTTGTTAAGATTTTTTAGTACGTGTCTCCTATTTGTAAGGTCCTATTTGCCTATTTAAAAACTAGGTGTTAATGCTTCAATGAGAGTAGGTGAATAAAAAATTTTTCTCCGATCCACATATTTATGTCTCTTTTGGTTTATTTTTTTAATTGAGTATTGAGAGGTCATTGTCAATAGTTTTTAATTTTCTTTTTCTACACATGGTATCGAGCTTGGAGAGAAAAGTTGAGTGAGTGGTCTTTGTTGAGTAAAAACCCACTCAAGAGACAAGTCTTTGACCGATAAAAAAGAATGTCGGTTAACAATAATACCTCAAATACACAAAGTATTCCTATTTTCAATGGCACCAATTACCAATTTTGGGCTGTGAAAATGAGAACTTTGTTTAAGTCTCAAGATTTGTGGGACTTAGTGGAAGGTGGTTTTGAAGAACCCATCGATCCTAAACAAGCACCGAGATTGACAGTTGCCCGGAGAAATGAATTAAAGGACAAACAAAAGAAGGATGCAAAGGCCCTATTCTTCATTCAACAAGATGTGGATGATGCTCTATTCCAAAAAGTGATGGAAGCCAATACATCGAAGGAAGTATGGGATTTGCTTCAAGAGCACTATTAAGGTTCAAACAACGTAGTAATAGTCAAGTTACGGTCTCTCCGTTGAGATTTTAAAAATCTATTGATGAATCCCTCCGAGTCGGTTCAAGATTTTTCTATAAGAACTGTTGTACTTGTGAATCAAATTAGATCTTTTGGAGAGGAGTTATCGTAAAAAAAGATTATTGAGAAGGTTTTAAGGAGCCTTCCCCTAAAATTTGATCAAGTTGTTGCTACTATTGAAGAATCCAATAATTTGTCTAATTACTCATTAATTGAGCTAATGGGTTCCCTTGAATCATATGAAGCTCTCCCGAATAGATCGGTTGCGACATCATTGGAGCAAGCCTTTCAAACAAAGGTTGATGTGCATAAAAAATTTAAAGGCTCAAGAAGAGGCGGATTTGGTGGTAAAAGAGGACGAGGACATGGTCATTCCAACCATGGAAGAGGTCATGGTAGATTAAATAGCCAAGAGAGAAGTCAAGGTAACATTTTTTCGTTACCTGTTTGTTCTCATTGCGGTAAAACTAATCACATGAAGAAGGATTGTTGGCATAAAAACAAATCAAATCAAGATAAAAATGTTGTTCATTGTTACAATTGCAAAAAAATATAGCCATTTTACAAAGAATTATCCAGGAAAAGAGCGAGGCTAATTTTCATGAAGAAAAAGATAAATTTACGGATAATTTATTTATTGTATGTCCGGTCGCTAATGTTGATGTGTCCTCGGAGATATGGCACTTAGAAAGTGGATGTAGTAATCACATGACTTGGAAAGAAAAACTATTTTGTGTAGATTGATGAGTCCATTAGTTCACAAGTGACTATGGGTAATAATCGTCAAGTTCATGTGCATGGTTTAGGGATTGTTTGTGTGGGTTATAAAATTGGTAGGAAACTTATTTACAATATTATGTATGTTCCTGGCTTAGCTCAAAATCTTTTAATTTGGGTCAATTGTTGAAGAAAGGTTACTATACTATGTTTGACAAGGATTAATGTTTGCTTTATGATAAAAGGAGTATGTGCTTGCTGTATTCGATCAAAATGACTAAAAACAAAATGTTTCTTATCAAGTTTTCACAAGTTAATCCTTTCAAAGTCTCCAGTGATGATTCGAGCTTTGTGGCATAGGAGGTTTGCCCATCTTAACTATAGTAGATTACAACTACTACATAAGAAGAATATGGTGTCAAGTCTTCCAATTATGCAGATTGCGGACAACAAATGTGAGCCTTGCATTTTTGGAAAACAACATTACGATAAGTTTCCAATAGGCAAAGCTTGGAGAGCCATCGAACCCACGATGTTTGTTCATGTTGATATCCGTGGTCCGATGCAAACATCATCATTAAATGGGATTAAGTATTTCTGAATCTTCATTGATGACTTCTCACGGCTGATATGGGTATATTAATTGAAGGAGAAATTTGAGGCCTTTGAATGTTTTAAGCAATTCAAAGCGACGGTAGATAAGGAATCTGGAAATTCAATTATAAAAGTACGAACCGACCATAGGGGTGAGTTTAAATCCCATGAGTTTAGTTTGTTTTAAAACAATCATGGGATACAAAGGTAATTTATAGCTAGCTATAAACCATAACAAAATGGTGTGGTGGAGCAAAAGAATTGGATGACTATTGAAGCGACCAAAAGTATGTTACGAGATAAAGGATTCCTATAGAAATTTTGGGCGAAGTAGTAGCAACAGCGAGTGTATGTTCTTAATTGAGCACCAATACGAGCGAGTTGACGAACAAACTCCATATGAAGCTTGGCTTAGTAGGAGGCCAAATGTGACTCATTTACGGATTTTTGGATCTATTGCTTATTCCCTAGTTCCATCCGAATTAAGGAGGAAGCTTGATGTAAAAAGTGTAAAGTGCATCTTTATTGGCTACAATGAGGAGACAAAAGGCTATCGATTTTTTAATCCCATCACAAACAAACTAATTATCAGCAGAGATGTCATTTTAAAGGAAGATGAGGCTTGGGATTGGGCTGAAACTAGTGCTACACATGCCACTCGAGAGATTATAACGACTAATCTTGATACTACACTCATTTCTCTAATGGTATATGATACTTTAGATTCTCCTCCAAGAAGAGTCGAAGTCTATTGGATATTTATGCCTCGAGTGAATTTGCTTGCTTGGCGATGGAACCTACTTACTTTGAAGATGCAATTGATAAAGAAGAGTGGGTTGGAGCAATGAAAGAAGAACTAGAAGCTATTGAAAAGAATTAAACCCGGACCTTGGTGGATTTGCCGGATGGTAAGGATGCACTTGGTCTCAAATGGATTTACAAGTCCAAGTTTAATCCATATGGTACCTTGAAGAGGAATAAAGCACAACTTATGGTTATGGTTAAGGGTTATGCTCAAATTTCGGATGTAAAATCAGCATTTCTTAATGGTGATTTAGTTGAAGATGTGTACGTCAAATAACTCGATGGTTTTGAAGTGAAATGTGTTGAACAAAAAGTTTACAAGCTACACAAAGCACTTTATGGGCTCAAACAAGCACCACGAGTTATTTTGCTAAAAATAAATTTCAAAAGAGTGCTTAGTGAACCTACTTTGTATGTTAAAAGTTGTGGAAATGAATTTTTAGTGGTATGTTTGTATGTGGATGATATCATATACACTCGAAAATTCATTTGAGTTGACGGAAACCTTTTAGGTGTCAATCATGAAAGCTTTTGATATGTCCGATTTGGGACTATTGCATTATTTTTTTTGGTTTAGAAGTTGTTTATGATACAAGTGGAATATCTCTTTGCCAAAAAAAAAAAAAAAGTTGCAATTAATCTCTTGAAGAGGTTTGGTATGTTCAATTGCAAAGTCGCCAAGACACCTCCGAATGCAAATGAAAAATTGTCCTTGGAAGATGGAATTGACAAGGCTAATGCTAAGAATTTCAAAAGCATGGTGGGAGGCTTGATGTATTTGACACACACTCGACTCGATCTTATGTTTGTAGTGAGTTTGATTTCGCGGTTCATGCATAGGACATCATCTTGGTGCAACAAAAAGAATTTTGAGTTACGTTCGGGGTACCATTAATTATGGGATTAGGTATGTGAAAGGTGAAAATATTGATCTTTTAGCTTTTACTAACGGTGATTGGGCCGATTGTGTAGATGACGGAAAAGTACGAAAGGATTCATTTTTTGTCTTAGTGGTGGAGTTGTTTCATGGATGTCTAAGAAGTAACGAGTCACTGCCTTATCCAACACCGAAGGCTGAGTATATAGCAGCTATAGCTACGACTTGTCATGTAGTTTAGTTGAGAAGAATTTTGCAAGATTTGAAGCATACACGGATGGAGCCAATAAAATTTTTACGTGACAAAAATCCTCCATTGACATCACAAAAAATCCAGTTCATCGAGGGAGAACCAAGCATTTCGAGATTCGGTACCATTTCATTAGAGAATTGGCTTTGAAAGGAGAAGTTGAGTTGCATCACTGCAATATCGAAGAACAACTCTGTAGATATTCGACAAAGGCCTTGAATGAGAGCAAAGTATTGAAGCTTCGAAATACGATAGGAGTCATGCCTCTTGCTTGAATTAAGGGAAGAAGTATTATGGATTGACTAATTCAAGCCGGCTATCCTTGCACATGTTTAATAAGATACCATGATTTGAGTTTGTTCCTACTTGTTTAGTGATTATGATTATTTGTTATTAGTCAAAGTTATTAAGATTTTTTAGTACGTGTGTCCTATTTGTAAGGTCTTATTTGCCTATTTAAGGACTAGGTGTTAATGCTTAACGAGAGTGAGTGAATAAAAAGTTTCTCTCTGGTCCACATATTTAAGTCTCTTTTGGTTTATATTTTTTCATTGAGTATTGAGAGGTCATTGTAAACAGTTTTTAATTTTCTCTTTCTACAAGTCCTTTATCTTTATTGGAAATTCATGATGCTTTTAGATCTGGAAAAGATGTGGCTTTAGACGTAAGCGAGACATATTACCATAAATTTTAGAGTTCTGAATTTTCATAGACTATTCGTTGTGCTTTGAAGATTATTCTTTATCTTCTCTTCTTTACAATCGAGGTGTCTTTATACTTGGACAAGATGATAACCTTGTTTTTTGAAGACTGAATAGAGTTTTTGGTTTCCAGAAAAGTGCGTGATTCCTTTAGACTTACCCAAAAAAGCACACAATAAATAAGAAAGCACTGATCTTACCCAGAAAAGAAAGTACAGATCTCACTAGAACATTCAACCATGCATACATCTTCTAATCCGCCAAATAAATAAGTACAACGCAAATTTTACATCCTTCAACTGGTCATACGTTTACGAAATATTATTCTGTTAATCTTTTTTGTTCTTTAAATTTCAAGAAAGAAAGAATACATTTGGACAAAAATTTTAGCATGATAACTGGCTAGACTGCTGACAGGATTTCACTTGTTTTCTAATGACAACAAACCTCGGTTGCGTAGGTAAACCTTGCCCCCAGCTTAGGCACTAGACGAGGCCAAAAATTCGTAAATAGAGTTGCGAATATGGCGAGCGCCACTTAACAACTCGGAACTCGGTGATTAAGGAAGCTAGGTTTCACTCACTTTCAAGCTCCGTTTCTTCATTCCTGGATCTCACACAAGCTCTATTACCCCTCATTTCATTTGCCTGCTCTTGTATAGAACAAGAAGTGCTTCGCTCCATTTTACCTGCAAGTATCTCAATATGATCCAAGAGTCCTAACCCTATTAGCCGGTTTCTCAACATGTCAATGGTAGAAGCATATGGTGGTATTCCTTCATCAATCATCGTCTCAAAGTATTTGCATGCCTCCTCTAGTTTTCCTTTCTTCTTGCACAAACCATGAATCATGACAGCATAAGTTGAGACTGAAGGATAAAATCCCCTCTCCCCCATGCTCTCCCAAATTTCAGTTGCTCTATCAAATCTTCCAATTCTTACAAGCAATTTTAGCACCATGTTGTAACTGTGCTGATCAGGCAAGCAATTATGTTTAACCATTCTAGAGATCAACTTGGTTGCCCTATTAACCTCTGAGTGCTCACAATGGTAAGCTAGGATTGTATTGTAGCTCCATGCATCCGGGCTAACTCCCCTTTCAATCATCTCATTCAAAAGTTGATAAGCCTCGTCCACCTTTTCATTCTTGCAAAGTTTCTTGATAACAAAATTGTAAGTGAACACATTAGGCACGAGATCGTTTCTTCTCATTCTATCAAGCACACCGAAAACAGAATGAATGTCGTTTGCCTCACAATATGCACGAATGAAAATGGCATAACTACATGCATCAGGCTCAACTCCTTGTGAACCCATTTCTCGAAACATCTTATAAGCTTCATCAGCACTCCCTCCCTTGCACAAAGCTTCCAACAAGCTATTATACGCAAGCACATCCAACGCGCATCCTCGGTCAAGCATTTCATCAAACACCTTACGTCCTGATGCCGCCTCCCCAATATCCCCCCACCCCCTTACCAATATGCTGTAAGTTTTCGCATTTGCCTCAAATTTATGCTTAACTCTATCAAAAAATTCCTGAGCGCATTTCACATTCTTGCTTTTGCATAACACATATAAAAGTTTATCAAGATCATCAACACTAGGCTTTAGACCAAACTCAGTCATTCTATCAAAGGCACGAATAGCATCATTTGGTAAATTAGCTCTACTATAAGATCGAAAAACAAGCCAAATAATTTCTGGGTTTATCTTGAAATCTTGAGATTCCCTCGTTTCAATCAAGAAATCCCATAATATAGCAAACTGCCTGCTAGCACCTAATACATCCACCAAAATGTGATAGCTCTCTTTGCTATGTTCAAAACCCGGAATTCTTTTAGCCCATAGAAAGAATCTGTGGGCAGAGAACCCAAGAGTCTTGCAACGTTTCAAGACTTGTTCTACTAAGTTTGTTGATATTTTTGAAGAGAATTTATTGAGAGAGCTCTCCAAGTCATGATGGGGGTTTCTATGATCGCTGAGAATGCGAGAGATCTCGTTCACAAGGTCTGGTAATGGTGGGTTTTGGTTTAGTGGAGTGAGAGTAGAGAGAGGATGACGATGAATGTGGGATTTGGAGGTGCAGAGGGAGTGAAAGAGAGAGTGTAAGGTTCTGGTTTTTGAGGTGAGTGATCTCATGGCCGTTTCTTTTTCTTCGTCTATTTCCCTAGCGTGGTGCCTAAAGTCATGGCTAGAGGATCAATTTTGAGCGCAGATGGACCTTTTTCCTATGGATCCTGAAAAAGAGAGCGTGTGTGTTTTGGCAAATTGGACTTGGACTTGGACTTGGATTTGGAGATGTGCTTGGTTTGCATTAAACATCTATTCATGTTTAAGCGCACTTAATTTTATTCATAAGGACAAAAAAAAAAAAAAAACTCACCTAATTTTTTTAGTTAGTGCACTTTCTGCTTTGTAGATTACTAGAAAGGTTTTGGAGATTAATTTAGCCATTTGTGTTTTTGATTTTACATTACAAGTAGATCTAAAATGTATTTTTCATATTCTCAAAATCTATAATATCAAAACTTGTTAAATTAACAATTCAACAAGATTCTCAAAATTCAATCATGTTTCGTAACAATAAAAATCATCAAATTAAACTTTTAAACTCAACAAGATTCTCAAATAATTTCATATTTCATTTATTTGAAATTTGCTTTCAAGATGCAATGCTTCTCAAGTCCACCGAACACCTCTCTAAACAAGAAAAATTCTAGTCAAGGCTTAGGAAGGGCGACTTTGTAAATTCCAATTATGAGTGCCCTCTTGATTTGCAACACCCTACTTTTATGGCAAGAAATAGAATATAAAACATATTCACATATGTATTTCATATAAACATATGCAAGATAAGTTATTATGAAATATTTCATACATCCAAATTTTACTCTTAAATATATACAAATTAGGCACAAAAGTACTCATAAACTATATCTAATGAGTCAAAAACAAAAACTCTTCTTTTAACTCTATATAAGGAGGGGGGATCACAACTCCCTAACCTTTGACTCATCGTGTTATGTGTAAGCTTTCAAAAATGGCTCAAAACTTCTAATTATTCGGAAAAAAAAAAAGCATTTTTTGGTGAGTCACCACTTAATGAAGAAACTATTACATAAATTACCAAGTTCAAGCATAGTAAGCATTTACAACAAATTAATAATCAATTCCATTCTTGAAAGCATATCAAGCAATAGTTAAAGGCATATACATACATAAGATGCGCATATGTAAGGCTTATTTTATTAGTTATAACCAAACATGTCAAGCATTGCCTTGGGTATTTTGTCTCCGTATTGACCACAAGGATCCACTTTGTATTGATCATGAAGGTCTATTCTATAAAAATCTCTCGTATAGCTAGCCATCATTCTCTATATTTATGTTTTTTTTTCTCTTACAAATACTTAAATCATATCGGTCATATTATCCTCCTAGTAACCATATGAATGCAAATCACAATCTATGCCAATTCTCTTTACAATCACAATTAAAAGTCTTATATATCTTCTAGTAATTCAAATTCAACATAGCAAGTTGCACTAGCAAATACCAATAGCACATTTCGGTTCACAAGCGTAATAAAAGTTCATTTAAGTTTTAACAACTCAAGTTAAGCATAGAACACATTCGTATAATACGAAATCACGTTTCACTCACCTACGGGCAAACCACTTAACTTCCTTCCCTTTCTCTTGCCTCTTCTTAACATCTCGTGCTCCTAAATTACGTATAACAAACATGTACATACATTATCTAGCCATGTTTACTATGCTTTCATGCATTGAGGATATTAACTAACTTGCATATCACCCATTTGATATCTACCCTAAGCCCCATTTACATATATGCATTAGGCACCAAAGAGCTTGTAGCCCGAGTAATAGTGGTCTCTTGCAAGAGGTCACAAGTTTAAATCTTAGCGAGGCTAGTTCGCTAGAAGCCTTATGTGTGTGAGTTATATATATACACATTAGGTCGACTATCTTATTGAATTATTTATGTTATTTATTTTTATCTAAATATTTTAATTCATCTTTGGTGGATGTGAATTATTATTTATTTTGGGTTAATATTTTAGGTCCAAGTGAGTTAGAGCTTGGCTATTTAAAACCTTAGAATGTTCGGTCTAGGTTAATGTTTATAGGCTCAAATTTCTTAAGCCTAACCGAATTTTTACCTTGGCTATTTAAGGTTTCTTTTCCGTATTATCAAATAGTTTTGTTTTGATATTAAAAAAAATAGCAAAGAAAACTTTGTTGGTGTTCTTGCATAGCATAGAACACAATTTTATCCTTAGCATTGATCACCCAAGATGGCAACTCGATTGCGCATTCAAGATTCAAGATGGTGTAGTCGTATCCTTGTCTCCTAACATACTTATCTCTGATCTAAACTTATTTATTCATGTAGGTTTTGATTCATTCTTTTTCAATTAAAACTTTATATCGCATTGAAAAAAAAAATCTTAGAAAGTTTTGGCTATTCTAATTTTGAAAAGAATTGGAATTTACTATTTATATTTTCGGCTTAGAAAGGTATAACTACTATTGAAAATAGGTGTTAAAATTATCATAATTGCATGAAATTTTAAAGACCATATCTATTAGTCATAACACAGAATTGGATAAAATTTGGTGAAGTTTTGACAAGGTTAACATAGGTTTTGGCACAACCCTATTTTATTAGTGTTCTCGGCTTTATGTGTTATTAAGTTTTAGCTAGTTTGTGCTTAATTTTTAGATTCATTATTTGAGAAGTTGATGTCGAATTTTCGTTTCTATTATTTTATTGCTGATTTGTAATCTTCAATTATTAAGGATTGGGTTTTGGCTAGCTAGTGGTTGTGACTGAATCTTTTTTGTTGAGGAAATCCGATTGTTGTGTTGTTTCTTTTGTGCTGAATTGTATTGTGTTGTTCAGAGGGTTTCAACCAAAGAGGATTTTAGGTATTTATATTTTATAATACAGAGTTTTCCTGGAATTACAATGTCAAATTGATATCAGAGCTCAAGTAGTTTTCATTTGTGCATATTTGAAGACACCTCCTAAAAAAGCACTACCCTTAAGTACAACCATGGTTGAGTTGTAGATACAGATGACACAAATGATGCACATGATGGAGAAAATTAGACTTCAACACCAAGGGCTCCTAATACTTATGGACATAGAGGGGAAGAACGTGCAGCTGCAGACCTGAGGGATGATGATCGTAGGTCAGATGAAGGGGAGATGGGATTTGACTAGGGAATTCATTTCATGATCAACCTACTAACACCATTAACTATGGAAAGGTTGCTCCGTATCGAGGTGAGATATAGTGATGACAATTACCATCTTTTGATTTTGGCCTCAAAGTCAAAATCTCAAACTTTAATGGTAAGCTAGATCCTAATGAGTGTATAAAGTGGCTTCACACTATGAAAAGAGTTTTTGAGTTCAAAGAGATACTTGAAGATAAGAAGATGAAGTTAGTAACTATCAAGCTAAAAAAGAATGCATTCATATGATTAAAAATCTGAAGCAAATAAGAATTTATGAGGAAAAGGCAAAGATTACCACTTCGGACAAGATGAAAAAGCTTTTTAAGCACAAGTACTTGTTTGAATATCATAGGCAAGACAATTATATAAAGTCTTCTGCTTTTAAATAAGAATACCTTGATCATAGAGGAGTATGCAGTATAATTTATGCAACTAATGCCAAAGTGCAATGTGAATGAACTAGAGGAACACTCAGTAACAAGGTTTCTAGAAGGGATGAAGACATAAATATCTATTGTGTTTCAGCTACAACAGTAACACTTGTTATAGGATGTGATCAAATTAGCCATGAAGGTGGAGAGCTAATCGAATTGTGGTTAAAAGCTAATTCCTACTCAAAGATTGTTAGCCAAATGAGAGGTTTTAGGGGGAGCTTCAATCAGGGTTGGAAGACCTAATCCTATAGGTTCGGGTGCTTGAAAGTATTTTCAGTGTCTATGATTTGGGCACATTGCATCTGACTTTCTAAACAGACTGGTTATCGATCTAGTTAAGGAAGCCAAGTGTGAAGAACCTGAAAAGAAGTAGACCGAAGAGAAGAAATAAGTGGCAACTAAAGTAGACGGTGAACTGTATGTTGACGTGGGAAAGATATTGATGATAGACAAAGTATCTTAATCCAATTTCATTAATATAGGGGATGAATGAAAAAGGAATAGTTTCTTTCACATACATATAGAGATGTAGGAGTGGGTGTGTGAGGTTATTATTGACAATAAGGCTGGAACTAATGTAATTTATGTTGAGATGGTCAACCTGCTAAGTTTGTCTATAGTTAAACATTCAAAAACCTATCACATGACTTGGGTGATAAAAGGAAATGAAGGTTTACTACACAATAGGTGTTCAGTAGAGTTCATTGTTGGGTTGGTGTATATGGAAAAGCTCTAGTTTGATATATTTCCAATAGATGTCTGTGTCTGTCAAATGTTGTTGGGAAAGCCGTCGAAGTTTGTGTAACACCTCCAATCAAGGACCTAAATAAGATGAGGATATTTCAAGGGATGTCTCACATTCTTAGTGCATTGAATGTAAGATATAAAGCCTCATCTCCTTTCAGTCCAATTATTTATAACACTTAATTGAGTTCACACTTTATTAAAAATTAGGTATAAATTCTTTCCAAAGTAAATTCATTTCATAATAATACTCATTAAATAAATATATGTAGATTTCTTAAATCCCAAAATATGGTCAAAAACTTACATTTATAAAATTCATTTTAAATATTTAAATATAATACCTTGAATTAAATTAGACTAATTTGTGTCTTTTATTTGCCTCAAATAAATTTATTAACTTTTGAAATTATTTAAATATTCTACATATAAGAAATAATCATTTTGGCTTCATATATTATATTCCTAATATATTTTCTTAAAAATAGAATAATCATTTTATTTGGAAAATAATCCATTTACCTTAGTTTAATCAATCATTAATTTAGTTAACTCATAATTCAATTTATTAAAACTTGAATTTATCAAAATCCTTTAGATTGGAAAATCAATTAATTAATTCAATTAAAAACCTCAATGTAGCCTAATTGAAAACTAATCACGGAATAAACCTTTGAAGACCGTTTTAGGCATAAGGAACATTGGTTTCAATTAACTGAAAATATGTTATTTAAATTTATTCAATTAAATATAATTAATCTTTACCTATTAAATTCAATTTATTCCCTTAACCATTAAATTCAATCACTCCTTCTCAATTAAATCCATTAATTCATGCCAATTAAAATACAACCATTAAACCAATTAAATTCTTAAATCAATAATCCCAATTAGGGTCAATTTAATTCCTTATTTAATCTATTAATTTATTTAGGCGAATTTATATTAATTTGGCTATTAATTTATGTCACAGATTTCCATTTAGCTAGAATTAAACATACACACATCATTTAATATTTAAGGTAAGTTATACCATCTTTTACATGCCAAAAGTGCTAACCCTAGCATAATTATTTAAGTCCAAAATATGATTAAAAAAAGAAAAGAAAAGAAAAGTCCTTTCACTCACTATTTATTTATTAAGCATACATAAAAGCAAATTGTTTACTTCTACTCGGCGACGATCATCATTTAGTGCTTTTATCATCTACACCATAAGAAATAAATATAGTCCATGCATATATATATGTTATGCATTAAAAATTCTTTTCGTGTCATTTTGAAATTCATTTTTCCTTTTGGAAGCACCCTGTCAATTGTGTAATTAATCAGCTTTTTTTTTTTTAAATATGCATTTTTTGAAAACTCATAAAAGCACCAAGTACTTTCTCTCTCTCTCTCTCTTTTTTCATTTACCTTATGAGAGGGTGATCATTCTTCTCATAACCCTTTTGAAGGTATCTAATCATTTTCTTTGAAAGCATGTCCTTTTTCCTTTTCTTATATCAAAATCATGAATTTAAAACCTCTTTCATGATAATGATATGAATATGAATTCAAGTAAAATGCATAACCTTAATCTTTCATAAATTTGCATGCTTAATAAATCAGTATACATGTAAATAAATCTTATTGCAACGTTAGCATTGAAGTTGATCTAATCTTCTCCATCATATGCATCATTCGTGCCATCATTCGTGACTAATAGATATGGTCTTTAAAATTTCATGGAATTATGATAATTTTAACCCCTATTTTCAATATTAGTTACACAAGAAAGAATCTGTGGGCAGAGAACCCAAGAGTCTTGCAACGTTTCAAAGCTTATTAGAAAGGTTTTGAAGATTAATTTAGCCATTTGTGTTTTTGGTTTTAGATTACAAGTAGATCTAAAATTTATTTTTCAGATTCTCAAAATGTATAACATCAAAACTTATTAAATTAAGTTTTTCAATTCAACAAGATTTTCAAAATTCAACCATATTTTATAACAATAAAACTCATCAAACTAAACTTTCCAACTCAACAAGAGTCTCACATAATTTCAGATTTCATTTATTTGAAGTCTACTTTTTAAAATTCAATGCTTCTGAAGTCCACCAAACACCTCTATGGATAAGAAAAATTCTAGCAAAAGCTTAGAGAGGGTGACTTAGTAATTTCCAAGTAGGGTGCCGTCCTCATTGTTAGATGCTATGATCAATATCCACAACGCAAGAGGTAGAAACAAAGAAGTTCATTCTCCAGTCCCTCTATTTTCGCTAACAACAATGCAAGGACCGATTAGACATGACAGAACTGAAAAAGACAGACGTTGCCAGTTGCCTTTATCAGATTCTGCTTTCTCTTCTCATTAGGTAATGTCTCACCTCTCTCCGTCGCAAGAAGTTGGAAAAAGTAAAAACCTCAAAAATCATTCCTATTGTTTGCATTAGTTAGCAAATAAGTCCCTTATTTAGTCAAATTTTATCCCGTATTTACAAAATTTAGTCAATTCAACGTCATTGGACTAAACTGCATTAACTTTTAAGCTGACCCCCAAATAAAATTTCTCAAAAAGGCTAGAGAGATACGAAAACGCCAACTTGTTTTCCTAAAAATAAAAAGTTCGAGGAATAATGTAATAAAAAAAAAAATCTAACAATACTCAGTCATCATAATTTTTTAAAAATTTTTAACAAAAAAATAAATAATTTATTTTAAAAAACTTAGATTTTGAACATGTTTAAGGAATAAAAAATTCGAAATAGTTGTATAAAAAACAATACAAAAAAATCTCCGACATTGAAGTTTTGCAAAATAAAAAAAAATCAAATTTACAAAATTTTTAAAAAAGAAAAAAGTATTTTGAAATTACGAAAAAAAATAAAATGTCAGAAATTATTAGCCATTAAGATTTTTGAATTTAAAAAAATATATATATGTAAAATTTAAGAAACATTTAAGAAATAAGAAAGTTTTGCAATTTATAAACAATGAGAATTAAAAATAAATAAATATTTTATTTTATTTGAAAAGGGTAACTTTTTTTTAAGGAACAAAAAAATTAAAATGCTCAACAATTTTTTCTCTTAGAAAAATTAAAATTTTTAATAAATATTCTTAAACATTTCTAAATACTTTGAATTCTTAATTTTGAAATAGTTTCCAACTATTTCAATGGATGTTCATTTCCAGAAAGAGAAATATATTAATTAAAAAACAATTGAAGGTTTAAGTTTTTGAAAATAATAATGTTTTTTTATAGAAAATTTAGTTTTTTGTTCATATCTTTAAGAATTTTGTAATATTTTATCTTTTTTAATATTAAATATTTTTTTAAAAGATTAATTTTATTTATTTCTCTTAAAACTTTGTATTTGGTATTCATCTTGTAATTTAGTCCTTAGGGTTAAATTGATTAAAATTGTACAAAGATAGGGTTAAATCTCACCAAATAGTTTTCATAAGGGCTTATTAATCTAATTGATACAAATACAGGGGTGATCGTGGGGGTGCAAATCAACAAAAAAAAAATGCCCAAGACTCCTATATCTATTTGCATTTGCATGACATTTTAGAACAAGACAGATAAAAAGGAAAGAGCATTTATTTTTTGGCAGCATGAAAGAGAAAAGCATCTTCAGATCATCATTAAAATTGAAAAAAATCAAAAAAATCAGAAAAAAATTTGTGGCACGCAAAAAACAATCCAAAAATATCATCAACAACACATAGTGGAATTACTAATTACTATGATGGTTTCAGACAATTACCATTAGATCAATCTCTCCAAACCCGAACAATCATCATATCCATACATATTAGCACTACATTTTTCCAGCATTAAAATTGATTAACACAACAATGTGATAGATACTCATGATATGATCAGTTTAATTATAGCAAAATGCCACTTTTTGGGGAACTACTTGGATAATCAGCGCTAAAACTGCAGGCTAATCGTTGGCTGCATTAAACCCCATGACAGCCGCCGCCGCCGCCACCACCAAAATGTAACCCAATTTGCTCAACAAGCTTGACAAACTTGACATGTTTGCTACACCAAGCTTCCACGAGCTTTGCGTCTTTGCTCTCAGCATCTCTATGCAATGCACTTAACTGCTCTTTACGCTCACTCTCAATCTTACTCATAAAATTCACCTCTTCCTCTCTCAAACTCCTTATCTTTGCCTCTATCTCCTCCATTTTCTCCCTTCTTTTCCTTGCTTTCTCTGACTCTAACTGCTGCTCTAGTCTACTAAGCCTCCATGTTGCCTCCTTTTTATGTTGCAGCCAGTTTTGCCTTCCCTCCTCAAGCTCCTTACAATACTGAACCAGAGTGCCCATTTGATGACCCGGCATGAATCGCGTCAAATCCGGGTCCAAACCGGGATCAGAAGGAGATAGTGACAGGCTCACAGAAGGTGATGGAGCAGCTGAAACAGTGGTACTAGTTGAAGATGATAGATTTGAACCCGGGTTCATCCAAACAGACCCGAGTGAAAGAACCGGGTCAGGATCGGGCATTGGAGGCATCATAGTGGATAAAGTCGGAGTAAAAGATTGAAACTGATTAAAGATCTTCGGTTGCACGTATTTCTCTGCAAAGGTCTCCAAAATGTGGTCGTATTTGCCCTGTCCAGACGTTTTATCTCCGATCACGGGAATATTCCCTTCTTGTTGCTGGCGCTGATTGGAGTATTCTGTTTTATGATGGTGGTGCAATAAAGACTTGGACTTTGATTGCTTCTCTTTGAAAACCTCCCACCACTTACTTAGCCTCTTTGCTGTGCGGCCAGGGACTTCACTAGCTATCTTCTTCCACTTATTACCGTACTTGGCTTGGAGAGAAATGACAAGGGTTTGCTCTTCTGGGGTTAAAGATCCTTTCTTGATGCCTGGCTTGAGGTAGTTTTTCCAGCGTTCAAGGCAGGATTTTGGGTCTCGGTTGAGGGTTTTGCCATTAGCTTCCACACGTTGAGAGATGAGGTTCCATTCTTTCGGACCATATTGTTTAACATAGGCTTTTAGTATAGCATCTTCTTCTGGTTGCCAACGTTGTCTCTCCTTCATTTCATCATTCTTATTGGTTTTTTGGAGTTGGGATCGCTATGGATCCTTCAATGCCATTTGGGTCAGCCTCGTTCTCCCTCTCTCTCTCTAGTGTCCCTTGTGGCTATGGTAGCAGCAACTTGGTTTTGAGGAGAGAAAGATGGGTTCTTTTTCACTAGTTTTATGGCAAAGTGGGGTATGGAATTTGCAAGAGTTGAATGGTAAAAGCCAAAACCAAGAGGTGAGGTTGCAACTTACAGGAGAGGGTGGTAAGTAGGGAATGGCGTGGCGGTCATGAAGGAGCCACAAAATAATTGAAGATGGGATAATTCATTTGGTGTTATTTAGGTGATAGGACATACTTACTCTTCACGCGTTATGGAAAGCTTGACATCCACTCTCGTGCTGTTTACTGCTCTAGCTAAAGGAGGGGCTCTTTTATTTGTTTGATGGAAGAGGGCAGAGCAATATTGGTGGGGTGGCATGAAGAGAGGCTGGGATGCTTCAGGCTGTCGTGGGGCAGTGTGAGTCAGAGTGAGACAAGACTAGACATAGAGAGAGAGAGAGAGAGAGAGGCCAGTAGTTGTGTGTTTGTGGGGTTGTGGGGCTGGTGAGAAAGATGCCAATAATGGGTGAGAAATGAGAATGGTTTAATACAGGTGAGGGAGGGCAATTGGGAGCTAGGTAGGAACTGGAAATAGGTCATGCATGTGCCTATGTTGATGAGCGCATGGGCATCAAGTATTATTTGGAGTCTCGAGGATGGTGGGCTTTCTGCTTTGGCTAGCCTGCTTTAGCTCATTTATGAAAGCCATCAACTCGTTGTTGACCTCTAATAAGAAAATGGGAGAGATCCTGAATTCTAAAGAATTAATCTCATTTGCTAAATATACTTGATTTATATTGGATGCTTGCTTGCTTCCTTCCTTCCTTCCTTCCTTTTTATTTTCTTTTTTCTGAAAAAAATATTGAATTTTTTATAGAATGCATCTCGACTTCAAAGGGGAAAAAAATGGAACTCAAATATAAGAACAATGAAATCCATTAGAGTATTCGATCAAATAATTTTGGTGCAAGGGTTTAGGCTGGATAGGTGCAATACACGCGCTAAGTTGGATGAGTGTGGAATGAAATAAAATGAAATGGGTTGTTTTCTTTTGGTACGTCTCTCTATAATACGAGACCCATCAACGAATTTCTCGGATCTGATGGGTAATGGAGGCTGCTTTGTCTTATCAGGTATGTGCCTCTCTCTCTCTCTCTCTCTCTCTGTATTGCATGCCAGCAGGCTGGCTTTAGCCTGTAACTGTAAGGCTGTAACCGATCACAATAGGGACAAATATAATACAACCGTTAAAATATGCATGCTTAGGTGCTGACCATAATTGCTACAAGGTTGTTCTTTTCGTTTTTTTTTTTTTTTCTTTTTTCCATTTTAGAAAAAGATTGAGGTTTTTTCACCTGAGCAATTTATCATATATATGGACTATTGAGTCATTGAGTTTAATAAATAGAAAATATAAAAGAGGAGTGGTAAAAACATTTTTTTTAATACTCTTCTTCAAATATTTGTTCAATAAAAATATACACCTCAATTTTTTCATATTATTTTAAAAGTAAATAAATAAAAAAATATATTTCAATGTTTTACGTAATATAAAATTTTTTAAAATTTTGTTTTCTTTTTTTTTTTTTTTGTGAAAACATGAGGCATCATTAACTTTTTATTTGCTCTAAAAAAAAAAAAAAAAAAAAAGGACATAACGGCTGGCATGTACCCGATTCATGTTTTTGTATGGATCCAATTTGGATGTCTGTACAAAAACCAGCCCATTGGGCTGGTTAATGACGTGCAAATTTTACAAAGATTTCTTCTCACTATAGAAGGTTCTTTTCTCCTTATTAGAAAGTAGTAAACTAGTACTAAAGTAAAAGGCCTAACAATTCTTGATTTTTATGTCATTTCACATTGAGTTTCTAACCTTTTTTATTTATTAATTTTAGAGATTTTTAAATTTTTAATTTTCTTCAGTTTTCTATCATTTACTTTAAAAAATAATAATTATATAAATAGTTTTATAATGAAAAATCATTCGAGTGAGATTTATGTGAAGCTCTTTAAAAAATTTAGGATCATTTTAAAATTATTTTTTATTTTTTTATTTTTAATTTTTTTAAAAATAAAAAAATATAGGTTTTTGTTTTGAAAAATTCTGAAATTTTTCTAGTAAATAGATTGATTTTTTTTCGACGTATGTGTAAAATTTCAACTCAAAACACCAAAAATTAAATTTTTTTAAAAGAAAAGAAAATATTTAAATATCATTAGATGGACTAAATCTTTTTAAAAAATTAAAATTTTAGAAATCATTAAAATCAATAAAAAATTTCAAAAACTCAACTTCAAATTAATTAAGGTTCAGATATAATTAGACTATTTTAGCCAACTAGTAATAAATAAATTTTATACCTAATCTCACCTTCATTGCCGCTTAAAGCAAGAACAGCCGCATAGGGAGCCCACCTCAAAAACTTACCCTTAGTTATGTCTAAGAATGAATTAATCTCAAAATATGTAAAAACTGATTAGGAAAACCTTTACTTCAGAAAGATTCCTTATGCTAGATGTGTTTGTGTTTGTCCGTTAATTAATTTCATACTTATGTTAAAAGCATATTCAATCAGTACCTTCTATTTTATAATATTTTTCAATTCTATCCGATTAATAACTTCAGTTAGATTTATCATTAAGTTAGGTGATGTGACTTGTTTCCATGTAACAAAAGTTATAAATTAGAAGAAATTGGACAAAAAATATCAGATGACATAAAATAATAATTGACCAAAATTTTGATACAAATTAAATAATTAACACATATACAGATATAAAGACAAATAAAGAGCTTTTCGAAAGAAAAAAAAAAAGATAATAACAATAAATCACAATAGTAGTTAAGGTTCATTTTAATGGAGCCTTTCACACAAGTCAGTCTTGGAATTGATAATTGCATAGCCAAACAATATAGTAGAATCATCTAAGAGACAGCAGAATAAACAATAGAAAAATAAGTTATGCTATGAGTCTGTATCTTTTTTTCTTTTTTTTTTTTTTTGCCATTTTATGTCTCCCTATATAATTATATGTGTTATGTGCAGTAGCGCATTCAAAAAGAATTTGTCTGCAGTTTGCACTCATTGAAAATCTCTCAAGATCATTTGAGCTGGGTAGACTCGTCTCGTGAATATTTAGATTGTCTTACGAGACCATGTTAATCAAGAGAGCAAGTGCCCTCGATATTCAAGGTTCACTAATGTCAATGAAATTTTTAACTTAGCGTGACAAGCAAGGAAATAAATCTAAAACAAAAACATGTTAAAATGAAGGACAAAAAAATAGAGAAAGAAATAACAAATGATTATATATTTCTTAGGTGTTAGTGGGCCTTTCCAAGGTTCAAAGCTAACTTAAAAAATGATATTTTTTTTTTATACTTATAACTAAATACCGAGTCATTTTCACAATCAATATGGGTTAATTCAATATTTTTTTTCACACATCGAGTATCCGAAGTTGGTTGCTTCTCATCAATATGTTAGCATTGGCACACACAAAATTCTTTAACATATATAGGCTTGTCTGTGAGTGTTATTGAACTTTCTTAATCTCAAAATTAACTTAAGAAGTAAGTTTTTTCTCATATTTATAATTAAATATCTAACTCTTTTCAAAATTTATATGAGATAACCCAACAAAATCTCAATCATAGACTTGTTGAGATGTTTTAAGTATGTTTCACTTATTTCGTTCGGGACTAAAACAATAACAAAATTGAAATCTTGTTGGTTTCCATGAAAACAAAAAGAAAAATTATTTAAAATATTTGTAATCAAACTTTCTAATCTTATTGCTAAGCACGGAATTAAAATGCATTTAAAAGGATAATTTAGAAATTAAAAAATAATAAAATAAAGTTAATTGTGAACTTTGGTCAAAAGACTAAAGTTCACAATTATCTTGTAATTTAGAGAGAGAGAGAGAGAGAGAGAGACTAACGTACAAAAGTGCAATATTTTGTTTTTAAAGTGCATTTAAAAGACTAACTTGTAATATTTTTTAAAAAAAAGACTAACTTACAAAACATAAAAAACATACGGACTAAATCATAATTTATTTTTTATTTTTGGTTACAACTCTTCTCTTTCCTTTAATTCTAATTATGCATTATATATATTTCTAAATACAAATAATATATATATAACTAAATAATTATAGATGACGGCATATAGAATTGACTTGTTTATGTGAAATTCTAAGTATTTTTAATTTTATACCTAAATAGACAATGAGTTTTGAGTCTAGCCTTTGATTTTATTATTATTATTATTATTATGCATTTTGTTTGGGTTGAACACATGCTAATTTTTCTTCAACATCCGAGAATATTGTAAATTTTGAAATCTATTGATATTTAGTTTGATTTTCCCTATTTAAAGTTAACTTATCTTAAGATTTAAGATTTAATATATATATATATATATATATATATATATATATATATTGAAATGAAATGCCAAAATACTCCAATATCAAAATATCTCATTCCAATAACAAAAAAAATGAACAAACAATATTTGTAACGAAATTAACGAGTCTTGATTCTATCCACGATTGCACTCTCTAGTCTTGGCCTTTTGAGATAAAACATTAGTACGAGTGTCGTTACCTTACATTTAGGAAAATTTCAACATTATTATCATTTGTTTTGATTATTTTGTTTATTTTAGAAATGTGAGTTAATTAATATTTTGAAAATCACTATCTAGTATTAAAAGAAATTGAGAAACCTAATTAGAACGCTAGATTAAGAGGTTGTAGGTGAGTTAGTTATGTTTTTCGAAAGATATCGATCATCCAAAAACATTCTTTTCGAAAAAAAATCATGTCTAGTTTAGTTTTAAAAATATATCTACTAAGAATCTATTTTGTCAAATTATTTCAAAATCACTCAAAAAGTATTAAAACTTAAAAATAAAATGAAATTAACAACAATAAAAATTAAAAAAAAATCAACAAATAAAAGATTTGGTAGATATGCATGCTCATGAATTTGAGTTTTGTGTGGAGCCAAAGAATGAAAAGTCGAGATGCGCCAAGTGCAAAAAATTGATAATTTCGGGACCAATCTATCATTGTGCGGAATGCGATGACTTCATCCTCTCAACTTTATCATTATGCCATTTTTATTTAAATATCAATACAAGTGTTGTGCATGTGATCGGATTGGAAAATTTGTTAGCTACAAATGTTTCCAATGTAACTACGATTTCAATGACAAGTGTGTGATTCTACATCATAAAAACCTTTACGGGGACCATTTTCACGAGTGTTCTCTTTTATTTAAGTATTTGCTCGATCTTCATACCGACTTTGCTTTGATGACCACCAAGGATGTGATTCCACATATAAACAACGTTAGAACAGGTGTTAAATTTATGTACTTAGGTCCTAAATCGTAAGTGTTACATATATATTCAATTATGCTTGTAATTGTGGAATGAAAAAGAAAGGATTCTATGTATTTTTTGTTAGATAAGCATGAAACGAACTTTTACTTTATGAACCATGAAAAGAAAAGTAAAGGAAAGATGCAATATCAAATTCGAGAAAATAAAAAAAGAACAAAGTGACTAGATGTATATATACTTAATTATACTTTACTTGTGAGATGAAAAAAAACAAAGAAGAAGAAGAAGAGATTCTATGCATTCCTCATTGAATGAGCGTGCAACGAATTTTTGCTTTATGAACCAGTGCAAAGAAAAGAAACAATATCAAATTTCAAAAAATAAAAAAAGAACAAAGTGATCTCACACACACAAATATATATATATATATATATATATATATATATATATATATATATATACTTGAAAAAAAAATTCTATGCATTTCTTGTTGGATAATGCGTACCGAAATTTTTCTTTATGAACTATTCAAATAAAAGTAAAGGTAAGAAACAATACCATTAAGAAATATGGTTTAGCGGTAAAAAAAAAATACCTTGATTGGCCAAGATCAAGATTTAATTCTCACTATCTATGAGTAAATAGTTATAATTATTTTTTTAATAATATTAAGCTTAGATTGATTTGATCTAAAAGATAATCTAATAATCGACCAAAGCCTAAGCGAGGATACCCCGCTACTTGTGTGTGTGTGTAAGGTTAACAATACCAAATTAAGAAAAAAAGGAACAATATTGATACGAGTGAATCGGAGGTAAGACGAAGAGAGATTGAAACGAGAGAACGGGAGGATTGAAGCGAGAGAATGGGAGGAGAAGAAATATTCAAATTGGGGGAAATCCGCTCAATTAGTAATGCTTGGAATATATGGAGAGGAATGGATGGGTCGGGTGACTCGGTGGACGGAAGTATTATATGCTAGGTGTTTACTTTAGGAGTGGGCCGGATGATGGGCTACGCTTAAGGATGAGTGGGTACGTTATACAAGGGTTCTAGAATAAGAATGAAGAAAGAATTTGTAAGTTGTAATAGATTGAAAGAAACAATATAAATATGCAACGGCTTGGTACTTTACACTAGTCGAATATTATTCGGTTATAACAATTCTTATTCTCTCCATCTTTACGCCCGACATTTTGTTTACGCCTCCTTTGCATTCTAGACTCATCTTCTTCTTTTATTCTTCCACCTATAACATTGGTATCGAGTTGTTGTTCCATGGCTAAAAATGCCAAAATGGATGACTCGCAAAAGCTAGAGGAGTCAATGAGGGTGCTGGCCTAAGAAACCACCGAAAAAATGGAAGTGGTTACTAAAAGCATACAAGACCATTCCACCAAATGGGAGATGGTTCGAAATAACAAGAAGAGGGTTTTGCGAGCTCAGAAGCTGCGGCCTCTCTAATGGCTTCCCCGACCACACCTACCGTCCACCACCAAGAACAAACCTCTATTGCAGCCACGGTACCATTACTACACCACCAAAGTGTTCCACACACACCCATCAATACAAACCCAATACTATCTACACCTCCTACAACAATGACACATCCCTCTTTTCATACTATCAATCACCCACAATATAAGACAACCAATTACAATCCGGACTCGAACCATTGCTGCAAACCATAAAAACCCAAAAAAGAGTTCCCTACCTTTGATGGAGATGACCTGCAAAAGCTAAAGGAGTCAATGAGGGTGCTGGCCCAGAAACCACTGAAAAAATAAAAGTGGTTACTAAAAGCATACAAGACCATTCCACCAAATGGGAGATGGTTCGAAACAATAAGAAGAGGGTTTTGTAGAGCTCGAAGCTACCGACCTCTCTAATGGCTTCCCCAACCACACCTACCGTCCACCACCAAGAACAAACCTCTATTGCAGCCACGGTACCATTACTACACCACCAAAGTGTTCCACACACACCCATCAATACAAACCCAATACTATCTACACCTCCTACAACAATGACACATCCCTCTTTTCATACTATCAATCACCCACAATATAAGACAACCAATTACAATCCGGACACGAACCATTGCTGCAAACCATAAAAACCCAAAAAAGAGTTCCCTACCTTTGATGGAGATGACTCGCAAAAGCTAAAGGAGTCAATGAGGGTGTCGGCCCAGAAACCATCGAAAAAATAAAAGTGGTTACTAAAAGCATACAAGACCATTCCACCAAATGCGAGATGGTTCGAAACAATAAGAAGAGGGTTTTGTAGAGCTCAATAAGCTACCGACCTCTCTAATGGCTTCCCCAACCACACCTACCGTCCACCACCAAGAACAAACCTCTATTGCGGATAACCAATTACAATCCGGACTCGAACCATTGCTGCAAACCATAAAAACCCAAAAAAGAGTTCCCTACTCGTGATGGGGATGACATTGATAAGTGGCTATATCGGTGTCACTAATTTTTTGAGATTGAAACCATAGATGAATATGAGAAGGTTCAATATGCATTTTACTTCTTGGGTGGTAAAGCTCTATATTGGCATCAAGCTTTATAGCCAAAGCTTGGATAGGAAGTTAACTGGGAGGGAGTATGTTGTTGCAATCACAAGTAAATTTGGAGCTAAGTTAGATCCATTGGGTTAGTTAAAAAATCTCTCAAACTTCGATTTAGAATCTTACATTCATGAGTTTGATGTTTTACGGAACCGAGTCGCTATTAATGAACAACAAGCTTTAAGCATGTTTTTAGCTGGATTAAAGGAGGATATTCATGGCCCTATGTCTATGTTTGAACCTCAAAACCTAATCGAGCATATGAGTTAGCCCGAAAGCAAGATGACATGAATTCCTACAACAAAAAACACTACTCTAAACCAGCTGCACCTTACATTACGAAACACTCCTTCAACCAACCTAAATTTCCAACAAACCCCGGACCAATACAAAACCAACCACTCATGCTCACACACAACTTGCCTAATGCACGTAAACCCAACTTTCAACCAAAAACATTGACCAATAAGGAGCTTGAAGAAAAAAGGGTTAAGAATCGGTGTTTTTGGTATGATGAAACATATGCTCCCGGACATAGATGTAAGCAAAAGAGACTCTTCTCTATCCAAGTGGTAGATGAGGAAATTAAAGAAGTGGATCTAAAGGAAACTCGACCAGTTGTTAAAAATTCTTCGGAGGATTCCGCCCCATATATCTCTATTAATGCATTAGAAGGATGGATAGGGTTTAAGACCTTAAGAGTTTTGGGGTCTATAAACCAAAAACCGGTATACATACTGGTGGATTCCGAATCAACTCATAATTTTCTCAACTTAGAGACGACAAAGAGGTTGGGATGCTATTTAACTCCGATTAAAGCTACTACTTGTAGAGGCTATCAATGAGGGTATAATGCTATGCACTTCAGTTTGCAAGGGATTTCAATGGGTTATGCAAGGTATTAAGTTTCATGCTGATGTATTAATCATTAACCTACATGACGGTGATATGGTACTAGGCATACAATGGCTCTCGACCTTAGGAAACATCATATCTAATTACCAAGATATATGGATGAAATTTTAATGGGAGGGATAAGAGGTTAAGCTGATTAACCGGGGGGACATCCAGATGAAGGCCATTTTCAAAGTATAGATGGAAAGACTACTGAATAATCCAGCTCAAGTAGCCTCGACACGGTTGTGTAGCATAAACTTGCGGGAGGCACATTCACCGGGGTTGATTCACGCCACAGCGAGGGTGCACTAACCATGAGCATAACTCAATTGAAATTTTAACCTCGCTTGGATGAATTTCATGTTGTTTTTTCGGAACCCAAAGCATTACCTCCTAATAGGCTGCAAGATCATCGAATTCCTCTGCTAGAAGGAACACGACCCGTAAGCAAAAGGCCATATCGATATTCAAGCTTACAAAAAGATGTGGTAGAAAAGCTAGTGAAAGAAATGCTTACCTCGGGAATCATACAATAGAGCGCAAGCCCCTTTGCTTCCTCGGTGTTTCTAGTTAAGAAAAAAGATGGTTCATGACGATTATGTGTGGATTATAGAGCATTAAACAACAACATGATCAAGAATAAATTCCCTATTCCTCTAATCGATGAGTCATTATAGGAGTTGCATGGGGTAACCATTTACTCCAAACTAGATTTACGTTCCGGGTATCACCAAATTCGTATGTTCGACCACGATATCCCTAAAACAGCCTTGAAGACACACCACGGCCATTAAGAATTTTTGGTGATGCCTTTCGACCTCACCAATGCTCCCGTTACCTTTCGAGTTTAGTGAATGATATTTTTTCGTGATTGTTTACGAAGTTCATGCTAGTGTTCTTTGATGACATCCTCATCTATAGTAAAACTCTAGTAGACCATTTGGTTAATCTCGGAATAGTACTAACATTGTTGAAAAACTATCGGTTGTATACAAAACTCGGTAAGTGTCTTTGGGGCATATCGGATTGAATATTTAAGGCATTTTATCTCGACTGAAAGAGTCTTCACCGACCCCAAAAAGATTCAAACGAGTGATGGACTAGCCTACCCCAAGAAATTTAAAGCGAGCTATACGGGTTTCTAGGGCTTATAGGTTACTATCTCAAATTTGTCAAGGGATATGGCATGATCGGTAAGCCATTAACATCCCCGTTGAAAAAGGACGTCTTCCATTGGACGGAGAAATCCACTTGCTACTTTTAATACACGCAAGGTTGTTTTGTCTTCGGCTCCGATTCTTGCTCTACCCGACCTCACCCGGGAATTTACACTTGAAACGGATGCCTCCAATACTTGGAATTGGTGCGGTTCTCATGCAACAAGGGCACCCCATTACCTTCTTCAACAAGGCCCTTTCGCCTAGGCATCAATCACTATCCACATATGAAAGAGAGCTACTGGCGGCTATTCAAGTCGTACGGCAATGGAGACATTATTTGGAATCACAACATTTCAAAATCAAAACAAACCACCATAGCCTCAAATATCTCCTAGAGAAAAAATTGGCGACCTCCAAGTCAACACACATGGTCGGCCAAGTTACTAGGCTTTGATTATGAAATCCTCTACGATAAGGGTAAGGAAAATTTGGTTGCGGATGCACTCTTCGGATTACCTAGCTATGAAGTCCATTCTATAACTATCTTCACCTTGTCCTCAAATATACTTCGATAAGTTAAGGACTCTGGGCAGTGACCCTCCCATTCAGCAAATATTATTCGATTTGGAGCATCAACTAGGGCCACATCCCTTATATAAGTGGTACGATGCACTTTTAACTCGAAAGGAAGACTGGTGATGGGTAAAGATGACACCTTAAGGAGACATATTGTGAGTCCGTTCCATGATTCAGCTTTGAGAGGGCATTCGAGAATGGTAACTTCTTATAAGAAATTAGGGGGTGTCTTTCATTGGAAAGGATTACGAGGAGATATCGGGCAATATATCATGGGAGTGTCTAGTATGCCAAACGTACAAGCTAGAGTTGGTAGCTACACTAGGGCTACTGCAACCCCTTCCTATACCTTAAGGGGTCTTCACTTATATATCCATGGACTTTCATAGAGGGACTCCCTAAATCTAAGGGTAGGGAAGTCATCTTTATGGTTGTTGATCACCTCACCAAGTACCCTCACTTCATGAGCCTTCCTCATCTTTACATTACTCGGATGGTAGCCCAAGTCTTCATGGATACGGTCTTCAAACTCCACGAGTTACCCTTCCATAATTGTCAATGACGGAGATGCAATCTTTTTGAGCCATTTTTGGAAAGAATTGTTTACTCTACAAGGAGTGGATCTCCACTACTCTATCGCCCACCATCCTCGGTCCGATGGTCGATCGAAGTTGTAAACCGTTGCTTGGAAACCTACCTCTAGGGTATGGCAAAAGATACTCCCTCTAGCCGGTCTAAGTGGTCGCCACTTACGGTATAGTGGTATAATACCAATTATCACTCCTCCACCAAGTCGACACCATTCGAGGCGATCTACGGGTATCCACCCCCGATCTATCTTTCCTACACTTCTAAGGACTTATCGATGGAAGCGGTAGACCATTATCTCGGTACCAAAGAAACCTTGTTAGTCCATCTCAAATAAAATCTTGCCCGAGCTCGGAATCGTATGCAATAATTGGCCAACAAGCATAGAGCCGAACGACAATTTGCGGTGGGTGACTAGGTCTACTTGAAGCTCTAACCTTACAAGCAACATTCAATAGCAAGGTGTAAGTTTCACAAACTTTACGCCAGTTACTATTGCCCATTTCTAGTAGAAGAAAGGGTGGGGCTTGTAGCCTATCGGTTGAAACTCCCGCTACGACAACCATTCACCCAATCTTCCACGTTTACCTTCTCAAAAAGGCTAATGGAACCTAAGTTACCCAATAGAGACTGCCTCACCTTCCATCCAGCTCTTTCCCATACCCCTTAGCCATCATAGACGGACGCCTCATCAAGAAACACAACAAAGCGGTTGTCCGATGGCTTATTCACTAGAAGGATCCGTCACCAGCTGAAGCAACATGAGAGTTCGCGGATGAAATTACTCGTAGGTTTTCATCATTTACCCTTGAGGACAAGGGCATTTTGGAGGGAGGGGTGGTTAATACGAGTGAATCGGAGGTAAGACAAAGAGAGATCGAAGCAAAGAATGAGATGATTGAAACAGAGAATTAGAGGAGAAGAAATATTCAAATTGGGGGAAAGTTGCTCAATTAGTAGGGCTGGAATATATGGAGAGGAATGGATGGGGTGGGTGACTCGGTGGACGGAAGTATTATAAGCTAGGTGTTTACTTTAGGAATGGGTCAAATGATGGGTTGCGCTTAAAGATGAGTGGGTACGTTATGTAAGGGTTCTAGAATAAGAATGAAGCAAGAGTTTGTAAGTTGTAACAAATTGAAAGAAAAAATATAAATATGTAACGACTTAGTACTTTACACCGGTCGAATATTATTCGGTTATAACAATTCTTATTCTCTCCCTCTCTCTGCCTAACATTACGTTTACGCCTCCTCGTGCATTCTATACTCATCTTCTTCTTTTATTCTTCCACCCTAACAAATATATATATAATTTTTTCTTATGGGATGAAAAAAAAATTATATACATTCCTAATTAGACAAGCGTGTAACTAACATTTACTTTGTCGATCATTTTAAAAAAAAAGTAAGGGGAAAAAAAAAGATATCATACCATCATCAAAATGTAAACAAAGATGAATCTAGGTTCCAACTTGAGTCATCATGGTATGAAATGATCCCCACTTCGATGCAAAATTAACTCTAAAAAAAGTCATATGTATCTATCGCCATTCGGACCGGAAACGCAAAATTGGTTGGCCTCATTATTTCTTACAAAATAATATTCAAGAAAATTATTTAATTCAATTCCTATAAATTCAATGTCATTTGACATGGCAATCCTAGTATATATAATGCATAGTTTTATTAGCAGATTTATTGGATCATAAATCCCACTAAACATTCATGTATATTCTCCAATTACTAGCACTTGTTCATTGAAAAAAAATAATAATAAAGCCAAGAAAAAGGACGTACTTACTAATCCTATATACTTTGTTTCTTAAAAGAAAAGAAAGAGATTGAGAATGAGAAAAAATTTTGTAGAAATTAATGGAGAAGAATATTAATTTAATTATACCTTACTTGTAAGATGAAAAAAATAAATTCTATACTTTGCTTCATGCCAAAAAAAAAGTAAAAGAGAGGAAAAAAAAACCAAATTGAAAACCAAGAAAAGAATAATTAAGCCGATGTATATATATATATAACCATGCATACATGTAAGAAAACTAACTATTAATCTTCATTATAAGAGATCAAGAAAGAAAAAGAGGGAAAAAGAAAATCCAAATAGATCAAGAAATTAAGACACAATATATAGGAAGAAAATGGAATCGAGAGAGTGCTATGTCAAAACGGATGATCATAGCAATGAAGGGCCAATCAAGTTCTCATAATAGGAAGATAGCCCAAAAATTAGCCGAGTTTTCTTAAATGTCCTCTTATCGAGTGAAGATGATATCATCCCGGCCATCCAAAAATCTCTTCCTTCCACTTCTTATAGAAAATTCTCCGGATATAGTAATATTGATTTGATAATCGATATTGTCTATCAAATCTCTACAACCCAAGTCAATTTGAATCTCGATGTTGTCATGAATATGCGGCTTTCTCGAGCCGCTCACTACAACCGATTAGTGCGGCTTGCAAATTCCACTAGGGCTACCCTCATCACATTTTTAGTACAATGAACATGAGACATTAAGTTTTGTATCATTCTCGGCTTAAATAGTTATTAATCACTACGGAAGCTTATTCAATTTTCATATTTAGGGCCGTTTTTATTAAAAATCTAAGTATAAATTTTTTCCAACCTATATTCATTTAATGAACATAATCATTATAACTTAACAACTTGCTAATAATTCTTCCAATAAATGTGTACATATAATACACATAAGCATGTCAATCAACTCATACTTGAAAAATCTAACTTAATTATTTTTAGATAATACTTTGAATTAAAATTAAGCTATTTACTCCTTTAATTTTCTTTAAATAATTTTTTTATACATCTTGAATAATTAATTTAATTAACAATGTGAAATAATCAATTCCTAACCTTGTCCATTTAATAAGTTAATTAAGCTTAATTCCTATTATTTTCTTGGAAATTTGAATTTAACTAAAATTAATTATTTAGAATTTTATTAATTAACTATCATTCAAAATATCCATTTCGATTAATTAACATGATTAAAAATTACTTTAGTTCATTGGTGGCTAAATAATTCATTTAACCCTTTGGAAACTATTTTGACTTAGGAAATGGTGATTCATTTAATTAATCCATAACAATTATAAAACATTCATTTATTTAAATCTTTAACGCTTATTACCTTAATTTCCAATTTTCATTGATTAAATTAATTTCCTTGTCTAATCATGGATTAACCCGCCAAACCATTTAATTAATTTATAATTTCTTAAAATATTTTATTCATTCATATTCTAAATTGGCATTGATACCTAAATCATTAAGAATGGAATAGCTTAAACCTGTACTAATTTACAATATACTTTGGCAAGCTCTTTTAGCTCTTTTCTTTCCGGCTTCATGATCAACTTCACGGTGAGTCCTCGTATGTTCTTGAATACCTACGTCATAAGATAATTTGATGAGCTTATGCTCGGTAAGTATAATCATATATGCATGATGCTATGAAATACATTTTCATGACTTTAAAATATGTTTTCTATGATCGGACGCACCCTCCCAAATATATTTGGCTATCCATGAAAAGCACTAAATATATCCCCTGTGAAGCCTATGACGCAAGGAGTATATACTAGATCATTCTCCTTTGTGAATCATGATTGAACTTATGAATATGACGTCCATAAAGAATTGATCATTCTCTTTGTGTGTATGATTGAGCCCGTGACTGTGATTTGGAACATGCCTATGCATTTTCTTGAAAATTCATGCACTTGATTTTATCTTTAAAAAACATGAACATGATTATATCCTTTTCGTGAAATGCATGAATGTACATCAAGAATCAATGAAATGGCCATTAGGCCGAATTCCACCATAACCATTTCATGACCAATTTCAACATAAAAATAATTAATTAACACTTGAATTTATCACCAAATAAGTCTGTTGCGTACTTGTTCAACGAGAAATGCATAGAATCTCTTCTTCTTCTTCTTCTTCTTTTTTTTTTCCATCCTGCAAATAAATTAAGTATAATTGAATATATACACATTCCATCAATTTTTTTTTCCTCAATTTTGTATTATTTATTTCTTTTAGTTTTCTTTGTATAGTTCATAAATCAAAAGTTTGTTGCACGCTTATCCAACGTGAAACATATAATTAAAATGACTTTATTTTCCATCAAACAAATTAGGTATAATGAAATTAATATGCTCCCCTATTAATTTCTACTAAACAATCTTTTCTCTCTTTATCTATCTTTTTTTCTTTCTGAAATAAAGTTTACTATTGAGAAACAAAGATCGCAGAAGTCCGATTAGTGAAGTGGAATTTGAATCAGAAACTTCCATTTAGAAACCCAAAACTCTTACTACTCAACCATTCTTTATGACAACTTTAAAAGGAAAAAAAAAAAATCTTACATTTATTATGCATATTTTACACTATAAAACACGATGCCATTTTTTTAAATAAAATTCGAAGGAAAATGCGAATGGACATGAAAATGAGGTTGACCGAATTTGAAATTTTTTAAAAAACTTTAGGGACCTAATTGAAAATAATATTTGTTTTGTAATGAAATTTGAGAATTGGATAATTTTTAGTGGTTAATTTGAGGTTTACTTATGAAGCATTTGTTTTATTGCCTCTTGAATGGACGTTAACAAACTGTGTATAGCTTTAGAAACTTAAAATTTTTCCCTTATTTTCTTGGATCGGTGGGACTATTATTAAACTAGCTTTTTTTTATCTTGAGACTAAAGCCTAAAGCCTAAAGTCCCTTTTCCTTTTGAATTCATAGACAAACACTTAAGGTTTGTTGCGAAAAAAATTCAAAATATCAACAAACAGATAATTTGTGAGGTTTATTTATTTTTTTAATGGAACCTAAATCACTTAACTGGTTTCTGCTGTTCAACCGTATTATGGACTTGTCGATGAACGGAAAGTTAAATTCCTGCAACCCTGCCATGATGGTTCATACAACAAAATGCATGTGCCTATGTGAGAGTTAATTTCTGAAGTCTAAAAGTTGAGTTTCAAATGACAATTTGAAGAAAATTTTATGCTGTAAAAATAAGGGAACAAAAGGCTATAACAGTCTGTACGTTGCATCTCTTAAAGGGGGCAGACCTGTTATGACAAATTCTATGACTTGCTTCAGGAACACTGATCAGTGAACTACATCTCCTAAGCTTACCCTTTTAGTCATGGTTTTGTCTATAGTTAGTTTTATATAATGCCTTGCGATTCGGATCATTTTCATTTTTCCAGGGACATGTATAATTTCTCAAGAATACTGGGACAATTCTCAGGAAATATGGGGCATGTCAATTTCATGGCAATTAGGCCAACCAAAACTGTCAAAATAGATATAGAATTACCATCAGTGAGGGTATCTTAACAACTATCAGTGATTTAAGGAGAACGATAAACACATGTTTTGGAGTTCTGAAATTTGTAAAGTTGAGACCTAAGTAGCCTTATCTTGACTGGACTGGGGAAAACTTTATTTAACCATAGACAAAATAACCAGAAATGAGAAATGTCTATGCCTCGGAAACTATGGGACTTCTCTAAAGAATGTATGGATGTGGTACCAAACTTCAAGCCATGCTTGGGATTTATCCTGCAGGGTCTGTTAGAAGAACCAACTCATGAATGTTGCATGGGTTACCTGGAACTCAATGATATATCGAAGCAGAATCATGCTGCACAAAGGATCTGTTTTTGCATCGAGGAGATCGGGGCAACAGATGGTCCTCCTTTCCTTGTTTCCAGAATCGATGCTATACTAGACATGTGCTATGCACATAATAGCTTCCCAATTTCTATCAGAATGAATTGCTCCAAGTAAAATTATTTGTCTTTCTGCTTCTTAGTGTGAATAAGGAACCGGTAATTTACTAATCTTTTTCTGTCTTGTTTTTGCAGTCTAAATTGAAAGACTTTACTATGCAGATGACCTCGCGATCGAGATTTGAGGCCTCAGTGCAAAGCCAGTAAAATGTTATGTCGGTGGCTAATGAGCTTGTCTGCAGCAGCTTAACGTTTTCGTTATAGACAACAGGACATAAGAAAACATCATATGTTGCTAACTTCCGATTAAATTAATGTTCTGCCATTGCCATAGTTTTTTCACAGCTACAAATAACCAGAATCCAAAATATGGTGTGTTCTGAAGGATTGAGAGAGTGAAAGATTCATATATATGCGAGCATATTCTTGAATCAGCGCAGGCTATTACTGCTTCCTAGGGCTAATCAACAATATGTACGATAGATATGGTATCTATGATTCTTACACATAATGGAAATATTTAAAAATGTTGAAATTTCCATTAAAACTATGTGGTCTGCAGACAAAGTAGACGATACCTTATAGCCGAAAAATAATTCCCAGCTGGTGGGGAAAGGATGTTCTGAAATCCACAACCTCCTGCGATGGTCTTAAGGATCATTTAGTCCTTCCGTGAATTCTGCAGCTCTTAATGGATCAAGAAACACGTAAGGTTTTGAAGGCTGTGATCAAGGAAGATATTAATGTGAAACCGTGCAGAACTTATGGAGAACTTGAAAGTTCATTCAAACAAGAAGAGCTCAGCTGAGAGGTTGAAGAGTTTTACCGGAGCCCAGAACAGCTATATTTCTTGACTGAGTTACTAGTATAAAATTGATGTGAAATGATTTATATTTCATTAAGCAGTCTAAGGACTAATTTGCTAGGTCCTAATAAAATTTTGAATTACTGAAAGTTTGATTCCATTTTTTTTTTTTTTGACATGAAACAGTCATATTTCTGGATCAATCCTCAAAGTTTTTGGGGATGTTGGCACTTGGCCACCAAAGTTAGTTTGCTTGAGTGAAAAAGCTGACTGAAAATCTCAATCTCCTCATGGAAGCACCAAATGAATGAAAAGGAGCAGATAACAAGTGACTTACGACAAAAGTTTTGTCCACCTTCCTACTAAAAAACCATCACAATTACATGACAATGAAGCCTACTAAACTTCTTATTGGTTTTACAGGTGGAAAGGACCATCTAATCTCTTCATAAACTCTGAACTCTCATATATAGCCCTTTCTTCACAAGAACCACAACTATACTACTCGAGACAGTCTTGCTCAAAGCAGAATTAATGGCTCGCATTGTTGGGTTTCTGATACTTGCAATTTCTGAACAAGCTATGGCTGATTTCGACGTGGACCCGGATCAATGTCAGGTCATTTTTGATAACTTCCCTTACCGTATGGATTTTCTCATAGGTTCAAACGATTTTCCTACGAGCCAATGTTGTTAGCGGGTATACGACTTCAATGAATTAGCTAAGCATGGAATGGGGCCGAGAGCTATCTGTGAGTGCATTGAAATAGTGCCAAGGACGATCCCAATGAGGTTAAGTGCCGACCGTATCAGCGATCTTCCTGTCAAGTGCAACACACATCTCAGTTTTCCCATTTCTCAGTTAAAGCCTACAAGCATGGTTCCTAAAGATTTTCACATAATAGCTTTATGGTACTCCTAGTTAAGTAACTGGTCATTATATTTTCCGTTCTCATTTTTGCAGCATACATTAAAAGACGGAACCATGCAGAAGACCTCGTGATGGAGATTTGAGACACAATTACCATTTCCAGTAAAATGTTGTTTCGATGGCTAATGTAATTGTCTGAAGCTGCATAATGTTGTCACCATATAGAACAGGACATAAGAAGACACAATATGTTACTAACTTGCTATTACATTAATGTTCTGCTATTACCATATTTCAATTTGGCAATCGAAGGCCATGAAAAGTTCATGAGAGGCAGAGTTCATGAACTTAACTAGTCTAAAACAGTCTTATTTCTGGATCGACCCTCAAAGTTTTCAGAAATTCTGGCCCCCAAAATTGTTGTTTAATATTGATTAAGATAAAAAGCTTTGATGAATGAAAAGAAAAAATGCCAAGTAACTAAAAACCACAGTTTCCTACATGTAGGCCACCTGAAAGTAACCTTGACATTTACTTGAGCGATTTTTAAATTTTAGTTTCAAACAACATTGATCATTTACTGGTACTTTTTCTGGTGGTTAATGTAACTTAAATAAAACCTTTGAGTTGAGAAGTGCACAGAAACTCATTAAAACATCACTCTCCTCACTCAGCTGATGAAGAAACAAGAAATTGGTAGGAGTATATATGTACTGGTGTAGCCCTCATCATTTTTCCTGAATTCTCACTTAATTCTCTCAGGACTGTAATCAACCAATCGACTATTTGTTCTTTGCTGGATACAGCGAGCCTATGAAGATAGGAAGTCTTTACGGTCGAGATGCAAGTATGAAGTCAGTAATAAATGTTTATCCTGCACTATATTGTAGGCTAGCAAGGACTGAATATTGTTACTTTCCAACAAATTAAATAAAAATTACAAGCTTGAAAGAATTTCATGAATTATTTTCCATCTTCAAAATGGAAGGTGGACTAATGACTTGTACGTACTATCATATTCGTCGAGCAACTCTGTCATGATCATTCTATGCTACAAACAAAAGTCTTTTTTTTTTCAAACTTCTAATACATTAAATTGTTTGTGTACAACTCTTCAAGAATTTCGTTCAAAAGTTCCATTCGTCTTTTGAGATAGTTATCATGTTGTAGTGGAAGAGTTTCGTCGATGGAGAAGGCACCGAGGTCCTTCGAAATTCTGTCCAACTCTTCAATTCTACCATAAAACTTCAAACAAAAACGGATATAAGCCTTATCTCGTCTGTTGAGGCGAGTGTCTAACCTGTCTTTCAGATCAATGTACATACTTTTAACAGCTGCTCTAACGTTGTCTATATGTAGAATCACATCCTTAGTGGTCATTAAAGCAAAGTCGGTATGACGATCAGGCAAATACTTAAATAAATGAGAACGTCGGTGAAAATGGTCCCTACCAAGGTTTCTAGGATGTAGAATCACACACTTGGTATGGAGATCGTAGTTACATTGGAAACATTTGTAGCTAACAAATTTTCCCATCTCATCACATGCATAACACTTGTATTGGTAGTTAAATGAGAATGGCATGATGATAAAGTTGAGAGGATGCTTGTGATTTCCATACTTGCATATAGTTGGTAAGTATTCACCTTTGATATTGGCTCGGAGAAGGCAATCGGGACAGCTCGATCCGAATTCATGACAAAATTGGCATCCGTCTATCCGCGAGGAGAAATCATATTTCTCGGGTGGAATTTTCATCGGAAATTGATGTTGTTCGTTTTACGAAGCTTTCCCACGGTTGGTGACTCGGCACAATATTTGTGAAGGATGAAGTCATCGTATTCTACACAATGATAGGTTGGTCCTGAAATTATCAATTTTTCGCACTTGGTGCATCTCGGCTTTTCTTTCTTTGCCTCCATACAAAACTCAAATTCATGAACATGCATATCTACCAGCTCTCTTTCATCACTTTTATTATGATATGATGGAGGAGCAGCAAGCACATCACCTTTAGGCTTGACATAATCTATGCTTTCATGCCTCCTTGCTGCTTGTAGCATGAGACTAGCCAACTCTTCCACAAGAAAGGGTTATTTGGTGTCAACGCTGACTGTAGGAGCATGTCCAACCCCAACATCATGACCACCTTGATCTCTTTCAATTTTGCCACAATTATACCATACTCGTAGCATGAAAAAAAATTCCATGCATTTCATGTTGAATAAGTGCGCAACGAAATTTTTTCTTTATGAACTATTCAAATATAAGTAAAGGTAGGAAACATTATCGCTAAAAGATATGGTTTAATAGTAAGAGAAATATCTTGATTTGGTTAAAATTAAGATTTAATTTTCACTATTTATAAATAATTAACCATAATTATTCTTTAGTAATACTAAATTTGGACAATTTTGATCTAAAAGACAATTCAATGATAGACAAAAGCTTAAGCATGTTTTGAAGATATTCTACTACTTGTGTGTGTGTAAGTTAAGAAACAATACCAAATTTTATTTTAAAAAAATGATTATATATATATATAGTCTTACTTATGGGATAAAAAAAAAAAGATTCAATACGCTCTTAATTAGACAAGCGTGTAATAAACTTTTACTTAGTGAATCATTTTTTAAAAAAAGTACATGAGATAGCATAGGATCAGCAGAATGTTAACAAAGATGAATCTAGGTCTCAGCATGAGTCATCATGGTACGAAATTGTAATGGCTAGTACCAACTAAAATAAAAATTTAATATTAAAACCTATGTGAAAAATATCTTGAGAAGGATAAATAATTATTGAAAGCTAAGAGAGATATTTAGAGTGGTTAAAATAGTTTTTCCATGCTTGAAAAATATTTTAGTGATTTTCGGTGTGTGAATAGTAGTTTTTGTATGAAATAATTAATTAAATTATATTTTTTATGCATGAAAAATATTTTATTTGCCTAGAATATTTTTAGAGGGGTGTTAGATTATTTTATGTGATTTTATGAATTTTTCTATGTGTTTTGAATATTTTATTGAATATTTTATTGAATTTTCTATGTGTAAGAATAGTGTTTTTAGAGATAAAGGATTAAATTAGGTATCTTAAAAATACGAGGAATTTTTTAAGGGCATGGAAAAATCATATGGGAGGTGTAGGAATACTTAGTAAATTTAAATTAATTTTATTAAGTACAAGGAATATTTTCTATAAGGAATAGTCAAATTTTCATGCTAAATAATTAATTTAGAGGCTTAAATGAGATCCAAAAATTAAGAAATTTTAGGTTAAATCCTCTTTAGTAATTTTTGAATTTATTATGGAAAGAAATTGGATTTTGGAATAGTATAGAATGGAATTTTAAAAGTAGGGACTAAATTGCTTAAAATTAAGGACTCGATTGCATAAAATTAAAAGTCTAATAATCCAAATTAAATTATGTAGGAATGTTAAGGGTCAAAAAATTAGTCCTAGACACTGAAAAGGGAGGATTAGAAGTGATTTTTTTGCATAAAAGAGGGATTTAAGAAAGAATAGGCTATGAGAAAGTTTAGAAACTTATAGGATCAAAACTTGTCATTTTTCTCCCAAATTTTGCCCGCTGGAAGCAATTAATGAGGTAACCTGCAGTAAAAAGTTTGGCCAAAAATAAACAAGGTAGAAGGGTTAAATAAAAAGGTGAATAAATGGCTAAAAATTAGGACAAATGCAAATGAATAATTGAAAAATTAATTAAGAGTTGAGATTCACCCAAATTAAGGGTGAAGATCAATTCAAAAAGTTCACACGAGAGATTATGTGTTTGTTACTCTTACGTCGGATGATGATAGAAGGGATTTGGGAGATATGCATGTTCATGAATTTGAGTTTTGTACGAAGCCAAAGAAAAAAAAAAAGTTGAGATGCACCAAGTGTGAAAAGTCGATAATTTCGGGAGCAAAGTACCATTGTGTAGAATGTGATGACTTCATCCTTCATAAAGATTGTGCCGGGTCACCAACGATGATAAAGCTTCTTGAAACAAATCAGCATCAATTTTTGATGAAAAATCCACCCATGAAATATGATCATTTCTCCTCACCAAAGATACATGGTTGTCAATTTTGTGATAATTTCAGATCGAGTTATCCTTATTGCCTCCTCCGAGCCAACATCAAAGACGAATACTTACCAATCATATATAAGTGCATAGATCACGAACATCCTCTCAACTTTACCATCATGCCTCACTCATTTAACTACCAATTAATACAAGTGTTGTGTTTGTGATGAGATGGGAAATTTTGTTAGCTACAAATGTTTCCAATGTTGCTACGATATTCTTACAAAGTGTGCTTTAGTGAGCACCAAGGATGTGATTCTAAATCAATTAAACCTCGCTATAAAAGCTGTTCACATGTATTTCACTGCTATGAGAAATTTCTTCGACGATAAGGAACTCACGGAACAAGAGCAGATTGCTCTCAGTGATGATTTGAAGAATGAAGATAAGATTCTTGCATATTTGAACAAGATTGCGGTGGATCTCAATATCTATCCCATGATCAGACTTCGTAACTGGTAAACGAACCCTTTCTGTTAGATAAGATGGTAATAGTATTTTCTTCCATCCCCCAGCTTGCGAGGATTTTGTCCTGGGCTGAAGACGGGCGGAAATTAAGGGGTACTGGGTGGAGCCACGGTCCCAATTTTCAAAATTCCTAGTTCTGCCTTTGGCTGAAGAGCGTTATTAAAACAATGCTTGACTTAGTTTGGGAGGCTAAACAAATGCGAAATGCATAGTTTTCATTAATCAGACTTATCTTTCCAATTTGATGTTCTAACCATTACATGATAATTATCTATTATTTAGTATTGACTTCGATAGGGTACTATATATATTTCAATCTGAAAAAAAAAAAAAAAAAAGCGAAAATTTACTTGTTTTTATTTCCTTTTCTCTAAAGCTAATTATTTTTCATAAATTTTGTTTGTTTCTGTAATATTTTGTTTTAAGTATTACAGAATAACAATGATAGAATCATCTTGAAGTGGACAGCAAAATCAACAAGACATTAAATGGTTGTGAAGTTTTTCTTAATTGCCGTTTTATACTTGCATAATTCATCATAATTATTTCTGCCTAAGCAAATACAAATTAAGGAAAGGTATGAAGAACAAACTAAGCAAAGAACAATTCTTGTAGTGAGTGAAGTAATGGTAATCTTATCGAAAAAATCTTCCCAAAATCACTTTCCAAAAATTTTCAACCGTGGACTTATAGGATCCCATAAATCTATCTATTTGAGTTTTGAAATAACCGATATGTCCAAAAATGACATAATTACTAAGGATGCTTGATCTATATTTTTTTTAATTGATGTCGAGAATAACGTCCGTCTTTATTAATCATGAGACTCATCATATCAACTTAAAATTTGTTTTTTATATTTTATATTTTTTTATGGTATGATGAATTTGATGGAGGATCATCACTAGTTTCTAAAATCTAAGACTTGACGATCCACCGTAACATTAATTACATAATAACTAGGACACAATAAATTACAATTAAATGGTAAAGGAAATTAAAAGAAATCGCAAAATTGAAACATAATATATGGACAAAAAATGTATATATAATCCAAGGAATTTCATATTAAAATGGTAGAGGTACTTGAATAAAAAAATAATAATAATAATAACTCCTAAGATAAAACACATTAATAATTAAATGGATCATAAAATCATGATAAATACTAAATAAATATAAGATTAACTCAAAAAATTATGAAACTTTACGCACAACTTATATACAAGCATACAATCATACCCTAAAATTTTCAGATTAAAATAAAATTAAAAAATAAGCTAAATTAATTTTTTAGACAATTAACAATTAGATAGAAAATTAAATAAATTTCAAATAAATAGTAAATGAACTTAAAAAATTATGAGATTTTAAGAATAAACTAAGGATAACTGTATGTAACACATAAAAAATTCAGGTCAAAATGATTAAGACAGCCTTGTCGAAATAATTAAAATCTGAAAATAAATTCTCAAAATAAAAATCTAATTATTTAGAAGCATATTGGGCCAGATCTTGGGCCCAAATAAAGCATGGCCCTAAATTATTGAGGGCCAAAACCCACCTTAATAGGCCCATGAGCTCTTTTTTATTTTTCTGGCCCAACTCATAGCTCAGCCCATATGTCTCTTTTTTCTCTGGTCAGAACTCAACAGACAGCCCAACCACTTTAAGCCCGCCTAGGCCTGGGTTCATATGGTCTGTAGCCCAGCCCAAGTTATAGCCCAGTCCTATCTAAGTAAAACCCAAGCCGGTTTTTCTTCTTTCTTTCCCCAGCCCAAGTTCCTTCTCTTCTCTTCTTCCTCTTCAGCCCAGGTTCGTTTTCTTCTTCTTCCTTCCCCCTAAACTGCAGCTTTCTATTCTTCTTCTTCTTATTTTCTATACTACAGTTCCTCCTTATCCTACTCATTAGCAGACTAACTATCGCAACAGGCTTCATGAACTAATTTGCAAAAGAAGTAACACTTAAAAAACTTCATCGTTAAATCCAAACTGATATTCACGCAGCCAAGGAAGGCCAAAAACACTAATTTGTTTTCTCAACAGAAAAATCAATCACCATAACAGAAGGATCACAGTTCCAATGCAACAATAAGTAGACAAAGAGTCATGGATTGAGCTCAAAAAGGACGAACACTAATGGCCTTTACATTATGATGAATGAAAAGGGCAGAATAATAGGATAGGGAAGAGCCTTAACCTTACCTGGTCCGAGAACTGGTATAATGTCCCAAACTCAACGAGGACCTCTGAATGTTAGTTGCCCTTCTGGTTTAAGCTCCTTCTTAAGGCTTCAATGTATTCCTCACAGAAAACCAGAGAACCTTAGGCTAGTCTCTTCCTCCCTAACCTCCTCTGTCCCAAATTTTGAAAAAACAGAAGGCATTTTATGCTATTTTCCTTGTTCCAGTCTCTCCCCTCTCCTTTATTGTTTTATTCTGTATTTTTCACACTACCAAAGCTAAATGATAACTTATAAAAACCTTAAAACTTCAAGATTTTTGCAGACTAGAAACCAGAGACCTAAAACCTTTTTCTCCTCTCCTCTCACGGACTCCTCAGGCCCCCTATTTATCTTCAATGCGCCTCCTTCCTCAGCCTTTCGATCATTGCCAATTCCTCTTGACCCTTCCCCATTAAAACCAAAAACCACAGACGCTTCCCTTGTCATCTTCTCTGTTTGTGTTGCTGCTGCTGTCATTCTTGTTTTCACAGCAAGCAGGTCGGCGTGGATTAAAGAGATGGAGGACAGGGCCAGCCTGTTGAGAAGGAAGAGAAGAACAAAGCCAGCTGGGGCTGCCTGACAAAAGTCACTTCTGGCCAAAAATGATGAAGAAACAAATGCTGCGGGAACAACGTGTTTTTTGGCTGAAGAACATAGGGAACAATATCTTCAAAACGCAACGTTTTTAAAGTGTCCCAATGGTTCTCATTCTTCAATTGTTTGCAATTACATCCCTGCATTTGTTGATTTTGGTTTCTGTTCTTTTTTAATTCTGTTCAATTGCATCCCTATGTTCCATGATTTCAGTTTCTGTTCTTTTAATTTTGTTCAATTGCACACTCGGTAATGTAACAAAATAAAAAAGAAATTAACCTAAAAATTTATGTTTTCCTTTTTTTTCATATATTTTGATTATTGATTTTTTCTTGATAAAATAAAGGATAAATTAAACTAAAAATCTAAAAATTTAAGTAAGGCCGAAACCAATGACAATAACAATAACAATAACAATAATAATAATAATAAACGTGCACATGTAAAGTAAAATTTGTAAAAAAAAAAAATTGTGAAATAAAATAAATAAATAAGGGTAAGACACGTTTTTGGTTATGACAACTAGTAGGAACTAATTGGTCGCTTTTTTTTTTGTTACAGTGCGGACCACTTGGAGTCCTTTTCCTTTCCCTTCTTCTTTGGGCTGATCAGGAAGTACTTGTTCTTCTCTTTTGTTGGGTATCCTTGCCATCGATAGGCAGAAGATAATTGCAACTGAATGTGCTCCACAATGACTTGTCATGGAAAGTGAACATGAAATTCAAATTCTGAAGCAAAGGGTCGACTCAAATAGTGGGCAGGACAGAAAAAATATCTTTATAGGTTGTAGTGTGAATTTCTGTAATAAGAAATCAACGAAGGAAAGTTTTAAATAATTTAAGCACTCAACTTTAGATACTCAGAACTTCTTTGCCAAAATGATTGAATGTTTGACAATATTTACCACCCACCCCGAACATCATATTGGATTTTCCAATTGAAATAGAAAATTACTATCAAAATTGCATTGCATAAGATGATAAACTCCACAATTTGGTTTAGATTTCAACTAGTTACTTTACAGATCAAATAAAATAAAATTATTTTAATTTAATAATCTATATTATATTATAAATGTATTAAAATATATCGAATTAAAGGTTAAAAAGGAAAAAAAAAACTATATTTTTAAATTCTTTAATCAAAATCTTATATTTAAATCATTCTTTTTTATTTTTTTATAACTTTCTATTTAAACAGAACATAATTTGTTCTTCTTTATACATGGATTATTAAATTAAATTTGTAATATCTAAATTTAAAATTTAATTCAAAATTAAAAAATATGCTTTAAAAATAATTTTTCATAAGATTGTATTAAAAAAAATTAAGTGAAAATTAATGTATAAACTTGTACAAAAATTCACATATAAAACAATAATTTTTTATTCTTATTTAATGTTGATGATAAAATTATTTTTTTAAAAGTATGTACATTTAATTTTTATATATTTATTTATAGAATAATCGATGATGTTAGTGCAAAAAAAAAATGTATTTCAACAATTGAATGGTTTTTTTAAAAAAAATTATTTCAATTATTTATATAAATATCTGAAACAAATTATTTGAAATACACTTTTAATCTTTAAATTATATATAAAAATATTAACATCATGTAGAAGCAATTTTTCAAAAAAAAATAAAAAAGGTGTAATTTTATTTAACAACAAACCACCACACAAACTACAATAAGAATTACTCATGCACAAAGATGAGCATTTGATTTTTTTAGTTTCGGTTTTTAATATTTTAATTCAGTTTTTTTTTTTTTATCAATTGAACTCACCAAAAACATAATAGAATCTGAATCGAATTTGATTTCAATTTTTCAAGTTTTGGAGAAAAATGATTTTTTTTCTTCTTGTTTTAAATTTTTTCAATTATTTAAAATAATATAAATAGCAAAAAAAAAAAATTGTGTTATTATGGACTATGAAATACATCCTCTAGTTCAAATAGTCTAAATAAATCTATATGAAATATAATCAATATTTATTTAAATAATATTAAAGCACAAAATTATATAAAATAATAAAACATCAAAACTTAATGCAAGTCTACTAATCTATATTTAAAATATATAATAATAAAAAATTATTAATTATTAATTATTCAAACATGTTCTACCTGTTTGGCCAAACTACTTTATTTATCTATTAATTTTTTATTGGAAAAACTACATAGGTTATCTAACATTTTACCACAAAAAACATTACGTTCATATTACATCACTTTTTTTATTTATTTAAAAGTACCCGAACTGCATTAAATTTAGAATATTTTTAAGGATAGAAATGATTATGTATGGAGATGTAGTCATATAGATATACAACCGCAGGTTGTCATAGTTATGTTTCCTTGAATTTTGAAGTACAGTAGTACATCTGACTTAATTTGATTGGCCAATGTATTTGAAAATACATGAGTTGACTCGCAAGGGCTGACGAGGACATGCATTGAACAGAAGGAGACAATCCGCCCTCATAAATTTTTCAAAATATCAATTTTAGTCGTTTTCTTTTTTAGGCATTTGCCCCTCGTATTTATTGAAAAATTCCTCTTTGCTCTCCTTATATTTAAAACTTGATTTGCAATACAAGTTTGGTTCACTTAATGATATTTTGAAATTTAATTTTGGTCATTAAAATAAAATAACTTTGAGTAAAGTTTCACAATATTTTAGCTAGCTTTTAAAACTTCATAGAAATTCCTCTGGAAAATTTTAATTGGCAGAATCTATTTATTTTCTCTTTTCTCGTAAACTATTGTGCTATTCATTTATTACATATATGTATAAAGGAGAAGACATTTAAAGTCATGTATGTCAATTTGCCAAATAAACATGCTCTTCTTTTAACACATAGGATTAGTGAGTAAAACAAGTGACATATAAATTAGCTGTTAAAACTATAATTATAAATTAAATGAAAAAATATAATTGATTTGCTTTTATTATGTTATTCAATTTCTTATCTTAAAAAATTTGAAATACCAAACGTCTTTATTTAAATAAAAAAAACCTTCAAATGTTTTTGCTAAAAAATTAAGCCATGCATGATTTAATTAATAAATAATTAAATAATTAATAATAGAATGCATTATTTTCTCAATTAAATTCATTGTAGTCACTACTTATGACTGTTATTATGTGTCTTGCTTTCAAAAATTCAAAATCACAAATGTCTTTATTAAAAAATATATATATAAATAAAAACTTCAAATGTATTTGCTAAAAACTATAATGAAATGCGTTGATTTTTTAAAATTATATTCTTTATGATCACTGTTTATTATGACATTTAAACCAAACATTATATATATGTATATATATATTCCTCACGCACTACTAGAAAAAAATGAATTTATGAGGATAAATTTGTGATAGTCTAAAAACCATATAAAAAAAGAAATTTTAGCAAAGGTTTTTAAAGAACCGTAGCAAACCGATCCTTGAAGATGAATTTTAGTGACGGCTTATTCTAAATCGATCAAGGAAGCTTGAATTTTACAAAGGTTTAGTTGAATTGCCGCAAAAGTTATGACCGATTTTGAAATTGGCAACGGTTTATGCAAATCGTTGCTAATTTCAACAAATTTAGCAATGATTTTTTTAAACCATTGCAAAATTTGCTTATTAATGAGGGACTTTAGCAACGACTTAGATCGATCCGAGGTCGACACCCATGCTTAGAGGGTGAAGGTGAAAAAAATTAAAATTTCGGCTAATTTTTAGTAAACATGACCTATACCGATAAATAGGCAAGTTTTAAAAAATTGATAGCCTTTTATTAATATGAGCAATGAGTCACTAATACCTTTACTCACATAAGTAGGAAGCAATCGACGACTTCGAGTCATGGATTTAAGAAGTTATCGATAACTTCATCACATAAATGAAAAGCCACCAACAACTTCATTTCGCTAAGGTGAAGAGTAGATAAGTGGTTTTAGGCTTTTTTTTTCTTTTTTTTTTTTTGTGGAGAGAAAAGTTAGCTTTTATAGGTAGGAATTACGGTTTTTGGTATAAAAATCCATTTCAATCCCTAATTTCACCTAATTTGTCAAATTAAGCATAATTTGGGTCGTTTGAATTATAATGGCACTCAAATTATAATTAATCAAGCCCTTTCTTAAAAATTTCTCTAATTATGTCCCTTTTTTTATTTTTCCCTTGACTAAGTTTATTTCCAAACTTTCTATTTTTTTTTAATTAACCCCCATCTCCTTAAAATTAATTTAATCTAATTATTTTTATTACTTTGATTTTTTTAATTGTTTTTTTTTTTGACATTTTGTTTTCTTCTATCATTTTTGGTATTTTTGTAATAAAATAAAAAAATAAAATGGGAAAAAAAATTGGGTGCTAGCAATAAACAAATAGGAAAAACAGGTAAATAGAAAAAATAGACAAATAGATAAATAAAAAAAAGGCAAAATAAGCAAATAGACAAAAATACGCAAAATACGCAAATAGGCAACATTAACAGGATAGACAAATAAACAAAATTAAGTAAAATAGACAAATAGACATATAAGCAAGATAGCCAAATGGCCAAGATATGCAAAAAGACAAAATAGATAAAAACGAAAAAATGGCAAAATTGGTAAAAAAACAAAAAAAAGCAAAAAATGGAAAAAACAACAAAAGCGATAAAAAAGACAAAATTGGCAAAAATCATTGAAGTTGGCGAAAACGGAATTCGGGTCAATGCGACTTTAAAAGTTATGATTTTTAAGCAAAATCGTTGAGATTGGCAAAAAAGATCCGAAAACAAGATTCGGACCGAAACGACTTCGAATGTCATGATTTTTCAAACAAATTAATTTGACAAGTAAAATTAGCATGGCAAGCAATGTTGGCATGAATGGTCCAAATCTAGGTTTGGACTTAAATGACTTAAAATTCGTGATTTTTCCGGACGACATCTTAGGCAAAATCAACAAAAATGGTCCAAGCGAGAGGTTCGGATAGATACGATTTAGATATCATATTTTTTAGGACAAAATCAACACAATATAATTATTCATCACGATTGGAAAAAACTATACAAAACGAGGTTCGGACCAACGCTAATTAAGAATCATATTTGTTTAGGGGAATTGACAATAATATCTAAATTGATCATTATTTGACAAAAATGGCCCAAACAACGGGGTTTGGATTGGCACTACTCAAAGTTGCATTTTTAGATAAAATTAATACATTAGCAATTTAATGTTACCATTAGCAAAAATGATCAAAAAACGAGATTAAGACCAATGCAATTTGAAAAAAAAAATCATTGGATATTAGTTCCCCACTCTGTTTCGATATTTTCCGAGGTCTCAACTCTTTTTGGAGACGTGATACACTACTTGTCATACCCTAAAATTTTACTCATTTTTCTTTTATTTTAGTTTTCTTTATTATTATTATTATTATTATGTTGTTGTTTAAATTCATACTTGTTTTACATAAAACAACATTAAAAAATCAAAAAAAATATTTTTTTATTTAATTAGAATTCAATACAAAATTACAAAAAAAGAAAAATATATATATATATATATAAAAGGGAAAATAAAAGCGAGAGATGGAGGGACAGTTCCTCTCCATTTCCTTTACAATTTTTCAACATTTCCTAGCTACCCTGGACAATTCCCAAAATCAATTTTCTACCTAAGCCGAAGCCCCTCTTTTGTAATTCCCGCATTATTCCTTAACTTGCAGTCGCCCAACTCCTCCCAAGTCCACAATCTCGGCACCCCCTGCATTGCGGCCACCCTACGACCCACGATCTCACCCTCTCGCCAAGCCATTTTGTCAACCCCAACTTGTCCTTGCATCGCAATCTCCCCTCTAGTCAACAAAATCAAGCCAACCACCCTATTGTCTGTAAATCCCAGCAGTTTCCTCATCACCCAAATTAGTCTCTACCACGCTACTACCGCAACTCCCGTAGCACTACCCTACCGCCCTAGCCCACAATTTCAAGCACAACCACCCCGCACGACCACCCTGCGTAGGACACAAAACCAATCCCATCCAACCCCCCCACTGGACAAACCTACGGAAAATCCCCCACCATCATAGTGGAGGAACCAACCAAGCATTCACGGACATATATATATATGCATAAGTCACAACATAAAAAAAGGGAGTCCAAAATGAAGAGAGCCCGAAATTGAAAGCAAAATCAAGCAAAACAAAAAGAAAAACTGGGCGAGTAGCAAAGAATTAAAAAAATAAAAGAAAAGAAAAGAAAAGAGAGAACGAGTTTACTCGAAATCGAATTACAAATCGCATCAATCGGACCCAAATTAATTTCGGGTAATCTCCTTTTATTTCCTTAATTTTGTCTTCAATGTCGGTTTAGGTTTTGATTTACAATTTGAGGATTTTTCTAAACTTGAGTCCTAAAGGGTGAATTAACTTGATTTCAAGAAAAATCAAGTTAATTGGACTAATTGAAAGGGAAATTTGAAAGATTGAAAAATTAGGGTTCGGTCGGAATTGGGGAAAGTTTCAACAATTGATTTAGGGCTTTTGATCTAACTTGAAGAGGGGGTTAATAGAGTGAGAGGGAGAAAATTAGGGGCCGGCCATGGATGAACCTCCATCGGTTCGTCCATGGCGGTCTCGGCCATAGGAGAGAAAGAGACGATGGAAAAGGAAAGGGAGAGAAAAGAGAAAGGGAAGAAAAGAAAAAAGGGAGAAGGGAAAGAAAAGATAGAAAAAAGGAAGACAAGGAGGGACGAACCATAACCGGTCCGTCCATGGAGGTTGGCTTCGGCTAGGAGAGGGAAGAAGAAGAAGAAAGAAAAAGAAAGAAAAAAAATAGGAAATGAGGAAGAGAAGAAAGGGAAGAAAACGAAAGAAAAGAAAGAAGAGAAATAGGGACGAATCAATGGTGGTTCGTCCATGGCAGATTGGGTAGAGAGAAGGGAAGAAGAAGAAGAAGAAGAAAGAGAAACGGGAAAGAGATAGGAGGAAAGGAAAATTGATAAAAAAAAAAAAAAAGGGCTTTTGATCTAAGTTTATTCGAAATGGGGATTGGGTTTTTGGGTTGTTTTTGCTTGTAAATGGTGTGGGTTAGGCTTGGCCCAACCCACGGGTTAGTGGGTCGGATCGAAATTTCGATCCAGTCTAAAAAAAAATATTTGAGTCGGATCTGGATGAACCAAAAAAAAAAAAAAACAAACAAAAAGAGAAAGAAAAAGAAGAAAAAAATTTTTTTATGCATGTTTGTAATTAATTAATTTAAGTATTGAATTTTTTTATATATTATTTTAGTTAATGTAATTTTAATTTTAAGTTTATTTATGCATGTTAGTTAGTTTATATTAATTTAGAATTTGTTATTTTAATATTTTGTAATTGTTTTTAATTTATCCTTTAATTTATTTGATGTATGCTTGTTATTAATTTAAATTTCGGTATTTGAAGTTTTTTTCTTTTATTTAATTCATGTAACTTTAATTTATTTTTTTAGTCATTAGGCTCGGTAAGTATTAAATTTCGGTACAATGATCGAATGGCTAGAGATTGTTGGATGGGATTGTTGCGACCGACGAGGAAGGGCGTTGCTTGATGGCTATAAATTGGTTGTTGGACGGCGACATATGTTGCTACTAGTTGAAACAAACAACAACAACTTTGATGGAGGAGATCAAGGGAGGATGAGCGTTGGGTGACAACGGCTTCGAGTAAAGAAGATCGAGGGAGGAGTAGCGAGTGGACGAAAGTAGCTTTGGAAGAGATCGAGGATTGATTGGAGCACTTGACGACGAGCAGCTTCGGTGGAGGAGATGGCCGATCGGACTTTTCTTAGGGGAGAGAGAGTGTGTGGTTGGGTTTTTAGAGAGAGAAAGTATGTAGGGTTTTGAAGAAAATTGGAGAATTTATACTGCATTTTTTGGGTTTTTTTGATGAAGTTCAGTTTAGTCCCTCATATGGCAAGCTTGTTTTATTTGGTCATTTTCTCTCTCTTTTTTTTAATTGAATCCCTCGATTGTTTTTTTAGTTTGACCTAGTTCGATGCGAAACGTGCAAATGATAAAAACTCATCGCTATAATATATGACTTATGAGTGATTTTTGTCGAAAAAAATATGGTTTAAGCTCTCAAAATTAACCTTCATGGTTTTTCAAAAAGATACGGGCTAACCAATTTTAAAATACGTCGAATAGTATGAGAGTGATAAAAAATAATAAAAAATATAATTCAAAATTAAAAATAAAGAATTAATTAAAATTCATAACAGATTTGAATCATTTATTTATTTATTATTATTATCATGCATTTGGTACCCTATAATTAAATGCAGTACGGTGTCAATTTTTCAAATTAAAATAAGGTGCTGTTCAGTTCATGAATTCATTGATGATTGACATTTGCGGAAAGTAGAAAGATATTCCTACACAAAGTTGTGTCAGTTTCTCAAAATTGTTGGAAATTTCATTTCAGAACTTTCGCCGACCAAACGCCGAGTCACGTTTGCAATGTGAAGGAAGAAGGATTTTCATTTCTGCTTAGAAAATGACTACTCCGCTGACCATTGACTGTTCACACGCAATTGCACCGTCTATCTGTACACCCAAATAGCGCACAAGGTCATAACCATTCACTCTCCTATATAAACAAGCCCACTCCCACGCCATTTTCTCACTCAAATTCCCTCACTTTCCCAGTCCCCAAACGAGAAAGAAAACCTAATCTCCCCATAACCAAGAATCAAGATTAATGGCTTATTCAGGCTCTGCTTTGAGAACCATCTCTTCTGCTACTTCTGTGAAAGCAGCTGCAGCAAGATCACACACTAATGGTGTTGTGCCCATCAATCCATCACTCTTGTCTTTCAAGCTGGCTCCAAGCACACGTCTCCTCACAAAAACTTCAAGCTTTGGCAACTTCTCTGTCGCCAACAGATCTTTCTCGTGCAAGAGCCAAGCTGCTTCAACTGAGGAGTCAAGACCCAGTAATTGATCTTTAATGTTTCTCTGTTTTTTTTTGGTGGTGTTGTCAAAACGAAAAATTAAAAAGGCTATCTAATGGGTTTCGTGCTTTTGCTTTTCTTCCAGCCAAAGTTCAAGAACTGAGTGTTTATGAGATCAATGAGAGAGATCGTGGAAGCCCTGCTTATCTTCGTTTGAGCCAGAAATCTGTGAATTCTCTTGGTGATCTTGTGCCTTTTAGCAACAAAGTAAGTCCTCTCCATGATCTGATTTTTGTTTGTTTTCCATCAAAATCTTGCATTAAATTTGGAGTGCCAGCTATTTAACTTTCTATTTGTACTCTTGTGAATTTGTTTTCTTAGAAGATATTTTTCTGCAAATTACCAAAGTTTCCTGGAAATTTTTCTCAACTTCCAACTTTTGGTGTATATTTTTGCTTCAATTTCACAAAAATCAAAGCAATCCTCACTCGCAAAATTAATGGTCGTTGCAAACAAAATTAAAATTTATTTCAACCCAATAAAATTCAAAAATACATGCTTTGAAATAAAAAAAAATTACGTTGAAAAAATAAATAACAATTATTATTATTATTATTGGGTGAGAGGGTAAATAAAATTTAATAATAAAGACATCATTATAATGTGACACTTTATAAAATGCACTGTGACACAATAAAGTAAATGATGGTCATCCATTAAGATCCAAATAATTAATTACATTATGATCCAAAACTCAATACAATTATTTTATTTATTAATTAAGGGAAAAGCACATTGAGTTTTTCAGTGGTCCTTGCTACCTTAACACCAAAGCATGTTACATTACTGGAAAAGCTTTTAAAAAACGAATTAATTAGTCTTTTTAATTATTTAATATTTTGATCTGCTGATTCTTTTTAATTTAATAATACTTTATTTGAAAAAAAAATCTCTTTTTCTTATCTAATTTTTTATATATTTTTTTCTTAAAAACAAAAACTCAAAATAAATTGAAAAATGACAAAAAAAAATTAAGTTATAAAAAAATTTAAAAATGCAGATACTGTATAATTAGTTTTAAAAATAATAGAGACTAATCCATTCATTTCTTTTTATAATTTACTCATTGAAATAGGTAGTTTGTGATGACAAAAAAGAATAAAATAAAAAATGGTTGTCGTACAATTATTGATGGGAATAATTTGCTGTTTCTCATGATTACAGCTTTACACCGGAGACCTCCAGAAACGGATAGGAATAACAGCAGGAATATGTGTGCTGATACAAAACAAACCGGAAAAGAAAGGTGACCGGTATGAGGCAATCTACAGCTTCTACTTTGGTGACTACGGTCAAATTTCAGTGCAGGGATCTTATTTGACGTACGAGGACACGTATCTTGCTGTGACTGGTGGGTCGGGTATTTTTGAAGGGGCGTACGGTCAGGTTAAGCTGCAGCAGCTTGTGTTCCCTTTCAAGCTGTTTTACACATTTTACTTGAAGGGTCTCAAGGAGGACTTGCCTGAGGAGCTGCTTGGGAAGGCTGTCGAGCCCAGCCCTGCGGTCGAGCCCAGCCCTGCGGCTAAGGCTTGTGAGCCAAATGCTGTTATTGCTAATTATACTGAATAATTATGTATTGATTGTGATCGATCATTAGTTGTTTTGCCCATGGAATTTTTGAGAGAGTAATAAATAAGACTAAGTAGTGTTTGTTGCTATATATATATTTTTTCCCTATGTTGTTTCAGTTGAGTGGCTGATGGATGAGGATGTGTTGGTTTTCAGCAATTTACTTTTTCTTTATGTGCTTTTTAGGGAGCGTCTGTTTTCACGGAAGATGGTAATTATGATGGTAGAAGGATATGATCGTGACATGCAATAATATGACGTCGTTTTCTTTTGCTTCGATGTGGTGCTTTTTGGGTTAAGCCATTAGCAGCAGTTGAACGTGGTGGTGGGATGATGGTGATATTTCTGTTGGAGGTAGAGATGGACACATGTGGGCAAAGAAAAATTATGAGAATTTAGTTAATAGGAAAAATATGTTTTGACACTCTTGGTGAACATGAAAGAATTTTTGAGAAAAAATTCTTCAAAAAATCAATTTAGAAGAGGCTTGTTCCTCACAAATTTGAAGTTTTTCAAAAAGACTCGTTGCTTGGTAATTTTAGGATTATTGAGTGTATGTTTAATTAAAGAGAGAGGGGAAAAAAAAACAACAGTTATGTTGTGTAAATTACAACCAGGCTTAATTTTGTAAAGCAACTTTATTATTTTTTTACCTATTGCTTCATTTTCTTTATGCACTCAACGGGCGTGAACCATATCACCCCAAACATCATTCTTCCAATCTCTTTAACATGGATACTGACTTTCCCTGACTTCTTAGAATATATGTAAATCCAAAAAACTATATGTGATAATATATTATGCATATACGTGTACAAATATGTTTTATTTATGTATATAATTTAATATTTTTTTTATGTGTTTAGAAGATGCGATGATTAAATATAGAGTTTTAGGATTTAATATATATTTTTGGATATTATAGATTATATTTTTATAGATAGGAGCTAGTCTTATAATCTTGGCCTAAGCTATCAAGAATTAAAGAATTAAAATAGTAATAATAATAATAGATAAAAAAAATAATGATAATGATAATAATTAATGTGTTATGAAATAATGAATGTCCATCATCACATTCATATTATAGTGATTTTATTTTCTTGTCATCCTTTTCTTCAATTCTCCTATCCTTTTTATTTATTTTATAACACATTATCGCACGAAGCTCTAACCAATCTAGATAATAGACCATGAGGTATGTAGCTACCAAAAGATTTAATCAATTGTTTCAACAATTGGATTTCTTTACACGAGCGCTCTACCAAAAGATCTAAATTATTTAGATCATTAAGAGGTATGTATCTAATTTATTCATGTACTTTAAATCTATTGATACTTGAAATATATATTTGAAAAACTTAAATGATCTACTAATGATCTAATATATGTTATTTGAAAAGCTTTAACTTTATTATTATATTTATTTTCTATTATTATTATTATATATTGTATTATGAATTTTTATCATATCAAACCTCATAAACTTGATTTGGTGATTCTTGATATTTTGAATAAGAATTATTGATTATGAGTGCTTGATTTTTTTAAAAAAAATAATCTCTACTTTTTATGTCTTGGATATGCTCCTGCAGTAGCATATTGAGAAAAGGAGTTTAAGAAATATTTTGGATCGATTTTATATTTGTTAGTAGCTAAATAAAATAAAAAAGAATAAATCTCATCCAATTGGATCTACTCCATTCCCCGAAGTGAATGTGACAATTTATAATAATTTTAGACATGGATGAAGATGTGGTCATAGACATGGATATGGTGGAAATAATTATCATCATAATTGTAATGACCATAATATTACATCTTACCACCGAAGTGGATAATTATGAAAAAAAAAATAGATAAAGTCGATATTCCGAAAAATAAATATTATAGATGTGGAATGAATGAATATTGATCGTATACCTACCGTACACCAAAGCACCTCATTAAGCCTTGTCAAGCCTTATTGAAAAATAAAGAGTAAAACATGAAGGCCACTTTTATATATCAAAGTAATAGTAATTGAAATTAATTATTTGTTAGTTTTTCTATTTATAAATAAAATATTTTATATTTATTATAATTTATGTCGTATATTGATGGTTACAAATTTATTTTACTAGTTATTTATTTTGTTTATGTTTATGAGGCATATATTGATTTATTTATTTTGTATTGATTTATTTGATTATTTATTTTATCTTAATATTATATATGATAATATCAATATAATAGAAAGCTCTAGAAGAGCGACTATATTATTATCTAAAGAGATAGATTTTGAAGGCTCTAAAAGAGCGATTATATCATGACTTGAAGAGATAAATTTTTGAAGTTCTAGAAGAGTGAATAAATTATTACTTGAAGAGAAAATTTTTAAAGGCTCTAGAAAAGTCGATATATTATTACTTGAAGTGACTAATCTAAAAGGCTCTAGAAGAGCAAATATGTTATTATCCGAAATGTTAAATTTATTATGAATGATGTACTATTCTCTTCAAAGTCTCATAGAAATTTTTTGAGTTTCAAATATATTTATCTAAATGGACATTATATTAAGACGACAAATGTCAAAAATTGAATTCTTAAATATTATAATTATATCGGATAGAAAGCATGTATTGGAGAAATTATTCGCTTTCTCATCTATTCTTTATTACCAACATTGGAATGCTTGAAAACAAAATATATTATAGTAAACCGAAGTTTACTAATTCAAATACTTTTACTATGTGACATGACCAGTTATGTTATCTTGAGTCTTTCATGATGCGAAAAGATTATTAAAAAAAATTATATGAATATCTATTGAAAAGCCAAAAGATTCTTCAATTTAATGAACTTTCATGTTTCGCATGTTGTTAAGACAAATTGATGATTAAGCCATCATCAAGTAAAGTTGAGATTGAATCTCCAGTATTTTAGAATATATTCAAGGTGATATATGTGGATCAATTCATCCACCATGTGGACCATTTAAATATTTTACAATTTTGATAAATGCGTCCATAAGATGGTCACGTATATGCTTATTATCTACTCGAAACTTGACGTTTTCGAGATTGCTAGCAAATAATTTGATTTCGAGCATAATTTTTAAATTATGTCATTAAAACAAGTCACCTTGATAATGTCGATAAATTTATTTCTCAAGCATTAAATTATTATTAATTGGCTATTGAACATCCTGTTGCTCATGTTCATACTCAAAAAGGTTTAGCAAAATCATTTATCAAAAGGCTCCAATTGATAGCTAAACCATTATTTAAAAATAAAACTCCTTGTTTATGTTTGGGGATATGCAATCTTACATGCAATAACACTTATTCGCATATGACCCATAAGTTATCAAAAATTCTCTCATCTTCAATTGATTTATGGTCATGAGCCAATTAAGAATTTTTGACATTGCGAGTGTATATTCTTAGTGCTCCTCTATAATGAAATAAAATGGACACTTAAAAGAGATTGGGAATATATGAATCATCTTCGATAATTCAATCTCTTGATTCATGAACAAGAGAAAATTTTTACGGCTCGATTTATCGATTGTCATTTTAATGAAATAGTTTTTTCAACATTAGGGGAGAGAATAAGTAAAATAAGTAGTTGAAAATGTTGAAAAAAAATTACATGGAGTGCTCTATCTTTATATCATATTGAATCTCGTACAAAATAATGTGAACCGAAGTTCAAAAGATAATTCATTCATAAAGTATTAGAAACCGACTGCTAGATGCATTCTTAGATCCTAAATGAGTAACTATAATGCATATCCCCACCGAGAATGCTTATATTAGAATTGATGTCCTAGAAGGACAATCTATTAATGTTATAGCTAGTAAATCTAAAGCACGCCCGAAGCGTGGTAGACCGATCGGTTCTAAAGATAAAATTTCTAAAAGAAAGGGGCAAGATAAAAATATAAAGAATGTAAATATTCATAAAACGGTCCAAGATATTTCGATAATAGGCTTCCCGAAGAAGTCCAAATACTTGAGAAAAATCAAGAGATTTTGATAAATTATATCAATGCAGGGAGAAAATAAGATCGAAGAGAAACATCGATTGATAAGATTTTTGCATATAATATTGCAATTGATATTATGGATAAAAATAAGGATACCGAGCCTAAATTATTGAAGAATATCGACATAAAGATGATTGGCCTAAATGAAAAGAGCAATCTAGGCAAAATTATGTTCTTTTATAAAAGAGTAGTTTTTGAACCCATAGCTAAAACACCCGAAGATGTTAAGTTAGTGGGATACAAATATGTATTTATACGAAAATGAAATAAGAAAGATGAGATTATAAGATATAAAGCAAAACTTTTAACACAAAAGTTTTCGTAAAGAATTGACATTGATCATGAGGAGACATATTCTCCTATAGTGGATGCAATTGTCTTTTGTTCTCTCATTAGCTTGGAAAAATGTATGAAAAACATTCATATGCATGCATTTAAGGAATGTGATCACGGTTTATTTGTTCATTTGAAATGATATCGGTATGAAAGTCCTAGAAGGACTGAACATGCCGAAGCATGTAATACATATTCTCGAGAAAAGAATTTAATTAAATTATAGAGATCTCTATTATGATTATTTTAATATTTTTTTATTATTTTGGGTTTTAAAAATTCAATTTATACTTTTTATATTTTATTTTTATATCTACTATTTATTATTAACTCGTGTGCATGTGATTTAATCACTTCAATGATTATTTATTGAAAGAAAGTTATAGAAATAACCTTATTTGTTCATATGTTTTTATTTGAAAAGGGATTTATTTTATATGTTGATAACTTAAATATTATTGGAACTCCCGAAGAGATTTCAAGTGTCATAAATTACCTAAAAAAAGGAAATTTGATGTGAATATCTTGGAAAAACAAAAATGTTATCTCGACTTGCGGTTCGAGCACTCGGAAAATGAGATTTTCATTCATTAGTCAATTTATATAGAAAAAGCTTCTACAATGATTTTATATAAATATCATTCATCGACTAGCCCAACGGTAGTTCATTCACTTGATATCCGAAAAGATACTTTTCGACCTCGAGAAGATAACGAAGTACTTGGTCCCGAAGTACCATATTTTAGTGTCGGTGATACATTGATATATCTTGCTAATAATACTCGACTCGATATAGTTTTTTCTATAAATTCATTAGCAATTCATAGTTTTATTTCAATATGGAGATATTGAACGATATTGAAATAAAGTTAAATATATACTATGTTATCTTCGAGGAATAATTGATAGAGGCTTATATTACTCCAATAAATCAAAGACAAGATTAATTTATTATGCGGATGCGAGTTATTTATCCGATCTACATGAAGCTCGATCACAACTAGTTATATATTTACATATGGAGATCCAGCTATATCTTTGTGTTCTATAAAGCAAACTATAGTCGCCACATCTTCAAATCATACGAAATATCAATTCACGAGACAAGTCGAGAATGTGTTTGGCTAAGATCAACGATCCATTGTATACGAGAGACATGCAATTTATCTACTAGCAAAAGAAGTTTCGACGATATCATATGAGGATAATGTTGCTTGCATAATTCTATTGAAGGAAGAATACATCAAAGTGACAATCCAGTAGATTTATTCACTAAAGCATTACCTATCACAACTTTTGAGAAGATTATTCACAAGATTGGAATGCGTCGTCTTAGAGATCTTAAATAATGCCTTCAACGAGAGGAGACCAAAATGGAGATTAATGTGTGAAAAGAATATTATACTCTTTTTCCTTCACTATGATTTTTTTCCCACTTGGGTTTTTTCCTAGTAAGGTTTTAACGAGGCATGCTCCTTGTACAATAGACATTCAAGGGGAGTGTTATGAAATAATGAATGTCCATCATCATATTCATATTATAGTGATTTTATTTTCTTGTCATCATTTTCTTCAATTCTCCTATCATTTTTATTTATTTTATAACATAATGAAATAATAATAAGTTTTAATAACTTTTTAAACGGAATGTTAGTGGCTATGAAAGAAGAGCAAAAGTCTTGAAATATAATTAAAATTAAAGAGGAGATATAAATGGCCATGAAAGAAAAGAAAATTACCATAATAGAAGAAGGTTAGTGGCCATAACAAAAAAGCCCATTCGACCCAATGGCCCAATAAACCCCATCTTTTCTCACTTTTCTTTTCTTTTGCTATTTTCCTAGGTAAATTAAATCTAAAATTTTCATACATGCTTCTTATTGTCATGCTTAGTCTAGATTTAATTTTTTGGAATTTTTGAACTCTTTTTGCTCATTTATTTCAATTTATTTAGTTTAATGCTTAGCATTCATTTCCTCTTGTTATTTAAATTACGAGTTTAGGTTAGTATTTAGTATTAATTAAATGTGAGATTTATGTTTAGATTTTAGACTCCTTCAAATGTGTGGGCTATCAATGTAATTTTAGATTTTACTTTAATATTAATTATTGCTTGAATAGTCAATAGTTAAATAAGGTAGCTAATAGGTGAATGAATCGTCAAGTCTCTTAATTTTTAGGGACTCGATTATGATTCTCCATCGACTTTGAAAAATATTAAAAATAAAAATGATAAAAAACAATAAAAAATTCATCAAACCTAGAATAATTTTAACAAGTCTTCAATTTGATAGAGACTAATATTGTCACGAATTTCAAATCCATCATTTTAGTAATTAGGTTGTTCTTCAATATATCGGTTATATCAAAACTTAAGTTAGATCCGATGTTGAATTAAGTAGACTTTGGATGATGGAGTCTAACGATTGATTCAATATGATGTAAAAAAAAAAAAAATGGTTTAGGTAATAAACTTGGAATTTTGACTTAAGAATTAACTTAGCAAAAATTAAAATTTTTAGGAGATAAACTTTTAAGATTTGACTAACTTCTTACCGAATAATCTTTGAACTAATGTTATTGTTAGATTTTTTTTTTTAATACTAGATGATGACTCTAAAATATTATTTTAACTCTCGGTTTCGAGTATATAAAATAAATAAATAATTTTTAATAAAATATTTTGAAAGTTCCTTAAATGTCGGGTAACCACATTTCGTAAAACTAAAAATAAAAAATAAAAAATTTAGAATGTAAGAATTACATAATTAGTATTTGAAATAAGATAGATTAAGTAATTCGTTTTCCGAAACTAAAGAAACTATTTTATAATTTGCTCTTTTTTTTATTCTTTTGATGGACAAACAAGTAATTCTCTTTAAATTCTATCTACATGTTTGCATTTGGTATTGTCACTATAAAAATATTTTTAGTAAATTATACTTTTATTTTTTATTTTCAATATGATTGTAACTCATTCCTCGATATTCAATATAAGATAAGTTACTTTTCATCTAAATCACAGTTGCACGTTTAATCCCTAAGGAGTCTTGACCTCACATCTCATCTTCAGTATTCTTTTCATTTTACTATCAGAGCTCTCTCTTGTTTAACCATGATTTTCCCTCGCTTGAAAAGTTTAGGACCTAATTTGTAATTATCATTCCTAGCTGTTCTTTTCTTCTTCTTCAATGCTTATAAAGATTACAACTTACCAAAAAAAAAAAATCACTCACTGCAGTCGGTATGTTAGGGGGACCAAACCTTGTTATGCCAGATATACAATAGGGTGATTTGAATAGTTTTTAAAACCAACTACTTTTATCTCTCAGTTTTTCACTCTCCAAAACAAACAGACACTCACTCTTTCTCTGTTGTCGTTTCATCTCCGTCCTTACCACCTCGATGCTACAGAATGACTGTCCAACACATCGGCTAAAGTAGAGGAGTCGTCTTCTCCTACCATAAGCAAAAGACGACGGCAGCGACAGCAACAACCGAGCAACACAGACAACACATTAAGTGTTTGAAGGAGAAAAAAGTAGAGGAGGAAGAGTGGTCGACCATGCCAAAACAGAGTGGTTTGAAAGAGAAAAAGGTGAAGAAGGAAGAACAATCGACCATGCCGTAATAGAGTCGTTTGAAGGAGAAAAGGGTCGAGAAAGAAAAGCGGTGGACTGCTCTTCCTTCTCTACTTTTTTTTCCTTTAAATGTTTGAAGGAGAAAAGGTAGAGAAGAAAGAGCAGTCGACCATACCAACACAGAGTCGTTTGAAAAAGAAAAAAAATGGAGAAGGAAGAGGAGCAGGTGTTTCATAGAGGAAGAGGAGGATGATACAAACTCAATTGAAGTAAGAACTAGAATTGGGTCTGATAATAGAGGTTCTAGATCTGAAGGAAAGGGGAAGTGTGGATCTGGTAAAGCAGGGAAAAATATATCAACTCCTAAAAACGTTGAGGAGAAGGATGAAATGCCGTTGAGGTTTGTAAGAGATTGGCTTTCTGATGAAGGAGTGATAAAATAGTGGCCTCATCGATACATAAATTAATTCCGGGTTCAAAAGATTTAAATAGTTCGGGTGATTCTGAAGAGATAACAAAGATTCTCAGGTATGCTTATGAAAGGGCATTTCAAAGATCAGCTGGTGATAATTTTGTGTTTAGTTTGCCAAAAAAGTTCCCTAATATTACTGATCCTTTTTCTTCTTCTGAAGCTCAATTGTAGCCATTCATATTAGCATTTTATCATTAATTTATCAGTATTAAACCAAAAATTCATGATTACCATAGCTTTGTTCTTGTAACTTGATTATTTCGAAATGAAAATTAAAATCCATTCTCATGAAAAAAAAAAAAAAGAGAGATGGTAGTGCTAAAGATTGATCTGAACTTTTTAGGGAAAAAAAGTGCATTTTGAAGAAACCCTCGATAACTGATGAGAAATTGAGCTGTAAATGATGATGAAGAAGAAAAAGATATGCTACTTGTAGTGGAAGCTAGTGGAGAATTGAGAGGAAATGTTGCTGCTGCTACAACTATGATTTTATCAAGGAACTTTTTTGTATCTGCTAAACCAGTTTTCTCACAATCATTATTCAGAATTGGTGATTTGTTCTAGCTGTTTTTTTTTTTTTAATTGAATTTTGATTGCTTAGACTTTCTCTGGTTTCTGTTGGTATTGGATTTGAAAAAATAGTTATAACTTTGGACAAGACTTCACCTAAAATGGTGTAAATCTTATTATTATTATTTTTTAATGAACAACATTTGATAAATTCAGATTTTGGAAATGAAATGAATTTTAACTGAGTTTTTGGATAATTTTCTAAAATCCATAATGCTATAAGAGAATAAAGCGTATTAGGCACCTGAATTTGAATTTCATTACTAATTGGGTTTTATTTTTTATTTTTTTTTCCAAATCCTTTTTATTTATTTTCTTGTTTTACGGATTTATTTTTATTTTTTTCAAATCACGTCTAGGACGCTTGCGGAATTCTACACCACCACATCCAGTCAAGATTGGAAAAGTTTATATTTTACCAAAAACTAGTTTACGTTAGTCAAATTAAATATATTTTTTTAAGATTACAGGTGAAGTGAGTTTGACTAATATTTCAATGTGTTTTTATGTAATTTAGCTTTTATAAATTAGATTTTAGTTAAGAAAATATATAATTTAAAATTTTGATTAAAAAAATATTTTAGAATAAATATAAATAGAAAGATGGATGTTCTCTTTGGACAAAAGGGGTATAAAAAAGAAATAAATAAAATATATGAATATCTTTTATTTTTTTCATTCTTACTTTTAATTATCAATTATTATTTTTAAAATTATTTTTTTAATCTTAAAATATACTTTCAGTCTTTAAATCCGACATATATATTTACAACCAGGATAGTTTTATTTAAAAATTATATAAAATATATTTTTTAATGAAAAAATAATCATGTTCATAAAAAATTATTAAAAAAATAAATCATATTTTTAAATAAATAAAATTTAATAAAAATAGAAAGAAAAAATTAATTGAATGAAAATTTTTATAAAAAAAATAATAATAAATTAAAAAGATAAATTTTAAATAATAAAAAATATATATTTTAAGTGTAAATCATAAAAACACATTATTGATATTTCTTCCTTGTTAGGACGTGGAAAACTCAAAAATTAATTTTTTGGGTTTTTATAAATTTAAGCACAAAATCAAATGATTGGGAAAAAACCGAAAAAAAATATATAAAGTTAGGCCTACGCGTGCTAGGCCTGTACTCTAGTGCTCGAAAAACCAGACCCAATAGTAAATTAACTAGAAATGCATTGGTAGCCCTTTTTTTCAAAAAAAAAAAAAAAAGCGCAAAACGGTGAACGACATTGATCGTCAGAAATCTCACTAAAAAATTAGGGTATTATATTTTGGACTTTCAAAACCATTCTTCAAAATCACTAACATTTGCTGAAAAAATACGTTTGAAACCTTTAAACTCATTTCATTGAACTTAAAAAAATTTAAAAATCCAAATCAAATTTTAAAACTTAAAAATATTTTGGAATTGTTTTTAAAAGCCACAATAATTATGAATTGTTTAGTGAAGGCACTAGAAAGCCATGTTTCTCAAATCCTTCCTCAATAATGTTCCAGCTGAGAGCAAAAACGAAGGACAATCATCTTTAATCACTTGTCACTTGTCAGTTGTCACCGTACAATCATCTCCGTTGAAGCTAAGCGTATTCCAAGAGTGGTTTTAGTGATCTTGTGTACCGACCATTTAAAGCGCCATAAAGGTAAAGGGTATTATTGGAACTAAAATTGACTAGTTGGATGACAGCTAAGGATCCCACCAACGGTGTATATTCAAAAGGAATAAATTATGAATCAAAATAAAAAAGATAACAGTAGGTTTTTGAAAATCGAGGAATCATGTGCAGTCGCATCGAAAACTTGAGGCGTGAAAGAATAATCCAATGTTGATTTGATTTTTTTCTTTTTTGACATGCGGAGAGCATGCGCTTTTAGCATCATTGGGCAGCAGAGATTCCTGACATCAAAAAATCAATTTCATAATGTAATCATCACGTGGCCAACGATAATTCTAGAGCTACATAAGCTGTTTCATATTAAAAAATAATATAAAAAAAATCATTATCATTTTATAAAAGATAATGATCTTTTAGAGAGATAAAAAAATATTAGGTAATTTATTTTTGGAGAGAAAACAATATATTTCATATCAGTCCTTGTTTATCGTATAAGGTTCGGATTACTAATTATGCTAATGATGAAAAAGAATTTAAAAAGATAATTACTTATAAATAATATTTAATGTAAAGAAATAATCATCGAAAAATATTCTAACACATAACAAGTCAATTACGAAATATATCAATTTTAGCACACTGTTTTAGCATACTGAATTTACATTAAATGATAACCAACAATAGTTAAAGAAATAAATTTAAAATAAATCCTTCATATTTTTATCGTATAAGGTTTGAATTCCTAATTGTCCAATAAATTACAAACAATACTTTCATAGTAAGACATAATAACAATTTTAGATATGCTAAGACATATCATTTGAATTAAAAAGTATATCGTTTTTAGCACACTCTTTCAGCACATTATATTTACACTAATGAATAACTAATAATATTTAAAGCAATAAATTTAAGATAAATCCTTTATATTTTTATCGTGTAAGGTTTGAGTTCTCAATTGAGCAATGAATTACAAACAATACTTTCATCGTAAGACATACCATTTGAATAATATGCTAAGACATATAAGTTAAACTAAGAAGTATATCATTTTTAACACACTCTTTCAGCATACTAGATTTACATCAAGGGAAAAAAAGAGATGGTATGAGATTGGTTGAGTTGGGCGATCAAAGAAGTAAATAATTAATGATGCACGATTAACAAAGCCACTAACATAGATATTATAAATAAATCATTGTTAAAATTTGAAATTCAAATTTTGCTCGTTCAAAATTACAAAACCCTAGTCCGAAATTTTCAGTGGTTATTATGTCATTTAACTTTTTCACTTTTCAAGTTTAACCCTAAAAATTTTTTATTTTTGAAAAAGATGTTTGTCACCATGGTGTCGACAAACATTTTCGTAAAAAAATATTAAATTCAAAACCTTTTTATAAGTTGAGGGGAGCAGAGCTCCACTCTTGCAATTGGTTATCTATTATGAATTTTGAGTTTTAACTCACTAATCCATGAACAGGGTAAAAAAATCCACCACTCGAATTCATTTTTTATATATATATAAAATGAATTTTTATATTTATGTAAATTGATGTTAAGATACCTAAAAGTGTTGTTTTTAAAAAAGGCTAAAGATGTAAGATGTCTTTTTATTGTTTTATTTATTTTAATCATATCTTTCTATTAATTTTTTTTAATAATCTCGTCCCTTTATTTTTAATTTGAATCTTAATTTCATTAAAAAAAATAAAGATACAAATTAAGAATACAAGGATACGATTATTAAAAAATTAATAAAAAATATGATTAAAATAAATCAAACGGTATGAGAGATATCTTGAACCTTTAACATTTTTTAGAAATATATATAGGTTAACATAATTTGACCTTTTAAATGATTTGTTCATGTCATTAAAAAAAAAAAATTGTTTAGTTTGGGATCTTATCTAGTTAGTCTCATATGTAGAGATATTTGAAAGTTTGATCCCAATACAAATGAGGTAAATATTCATTTTAGATACGTATAGACCGAAAAAAAAAACGTAATGATCCATGTTGATCGTAGAGTCGGTCTAATTATTATTTACATTTTTTTTCTATACCAAAAAAATTTAAAAGTCATCTTATTATTTTCTCGTCTATGACTTTGTTAAAGATGGACATTTCAAGATGGAAACAATTGTTATCCCTTTTTTCATCTTCTTCTTTTAAATAATAATAATAATAAAAGATGTATTACATAGCTACTAAACCTAAGTCAACCATAAAAGCCATACAACATAATCCACATTTTTTATTCCTTATAAGAACGAGCAGATATTTTTGGTCAAAGGTAAGTAATATGATCCAATAGAATAAAAAATATAATGTAATGGGTTGATACATTACATTATTTTGCTTGTTTATAAATTTTCTTAGTAACGTAATAGAGATCATTGAGTTTGTAATTCGAGTGGTAGTGATCTCTTACAATAAAAAGGTACGGGTTTAAATCTTAATCGTCTAAGTTCTAATAAAAATCTTGAGTGTGTGAGTTTAAAAAAAAAACACAATAGTAATGTTAACAAGAAAAGTGTGGAATCCGCATGTTATACCGCACAAAGAAGAATATTAGTTCCTGGTCGCAAGGGCATTCAACTCATCCGAGCTAAATCATTTTCTAACCTCATCCGAGCTAAATCACTTTCTAACCAAAGCTTGGCAATTGCAAAAAGCATCCGCCTACCAAGCTAGGTCAAAAATAAACAAAAGATGCATTTGTTTACAAATAACAAAATGCTACTACAATATTAGCTAGGTCGGTCCATCGAATCTTAAACTACATGATATCAATATAAAATCCTCTCTTTACTAATTAATTTATTTCTTTAAGCAAAATTCAATCATCTTTAGACACTCGATATATTGCTAATTAGTTTTATGAGTTAAATCGTAATTAATCTATCTAGATCCTTCATTAATTTGGATGATGAAAGCTATATCATAGTGATTTGGTAGTTGTTTTATGATAAAATAAGTTGATAATTTATGAAATTTAGAGATAGTTAATCTAAGAATTGAAAGGTTAAAGGATTAAAGTGAAATATTTGCTAAACTACATAGACTAAAATATAATTTTATCCAACTGGAAATGAATACAAATAGACGAACCAACACTAGAAGAAACAAAAATAGAGCAACAAAAAATAAGGGTTCTTGAATTAAAAATACCAACAACACCGATTTCTTCCCAACATCAAACATAGGGATGGCAATCCAGCCTCGCCTCGCCTCGTTTGAGGCGGGTATGGGGAGTGAAATTTTACCCCGCCTCGCCCCACCCCACCCCATTTCCATCCCTAATCAAACACTTTGAACAACAATGGTTAATCCTCTCATTTATTGAATTAGCATCCTTTTGGATTTATAAAACCTTTTGTTTTAATCCATAATCACTTAGCTCAAACCATGGACATTTGCAAGTCGTTTTCGGGTCCTAAACAAATCACAAAATTTTTTCATCGCCACTACTTTCAAGTTCCTGCAAATAGAGGAGACACTACAGTCTTAACCATTGAAAATGCTATTTCAAGCCTTACCCTTGTTCAAAATCATCGAGTATTCACTAGTCTATTTTATATTTCATTTATCTTAGTTTGTTTTCAATTTTGGTTCATAAATTTTCAAAGCAACAAAACAAGAGAAAAAATGCCAATTACACTATCACTACCGTAGTGAGCTTCAAACACTTAATGTGTTGTGAGTAGAGTGAGGAGAGGGAAGAACTTGGTTCGAAGGGCGGGAATGGTAATCTCTATTAATGAGTTTTTGGGTGTGGGAGGAGAAGAAGAAAATGAAAAGGAAAAGTGAACCATGGGGAAGAGAAAGGAAAAAGAAGAAAGAAAGAAAGAAAGGAAACTAGGTTAGGTCTAGCCTAGCTTGGGAGGGGAAAAACAAAAAGGGCTTAGGCTGGTTTCAGCCCAGCCCAGAAAGAGAGCAAGTTGGGTTCAGCCAACTTGATAGAAAGAGAAAAAAAAGAGGGCTAGCCCAACAAACCTAACCCAGTGAGTCGAAAGCCTATTCGGTACAATGGCCTAATAACCCCTATCTTTTCTCACTTTTCTTTTCTTTTGCTATTTTCCTAGGTAAATTAAATCTAAAATTTTCATACATGTTTCTATTTCTCATGTTTAGTCTAGATTTAATTTTTTGGAATTTTTAAACTCTTTTTTCTCATTTATTTCAATTTATTTAGGTTAATACTTAGCCTTTAATTTCTCTTGGTATTTAAATTACGAGTTTAGCTTAGCATTTAGTATTAATTAAATGTGAAATTTATGTTTAGGTTTTAGACTCCAAATGTGTAGGGGTTATCAATGTAATTTCATATTTTACTTTAATATTAATTATTGCTTGAATAATCAATAGTTAAATTAGGTAGTTAAAAGGTGGATGAATCGCCGAGTATATTGATTTTTAGGGATCGATGACGATTCTCCACCGACTTTGAAAATTATAAAAAAATGATAAAAAAATACATAAAAAATTGCTATAATAATTTTAACAAGTCTCCTATTTTATAGGGACAAATGTTGTCACTAATTTCAAATCAGTCATCGTAGTAATTAGTTGTTTTTTGATATATCGGTTATATAGAGACTCAAGTTGGATCCGATATTGAATTAATAAGACTTTTGACAACGGAGTTCAACGATTGATTCAATATGATGCAAAAAAAAAAAAAAGATTTAGATAATAAACTTGGAATTTTGACTTGAGAATTAACTTTGCAAAAATTAAAATTTTTAAGAGATAAACTTTTAAGATTTGACTAGACATGATATCTTTTCTTAAAATAGATGTCTTTGGGTGATTGATATCTTTCCAAAGATATAACCAACTTATTACCGAAGAATATTTGAACTAGTATTATTTTTATGTTTTTGTTTTTTAAATTTCTTTAATACTAGATGGAGACTCCAAAATATTGATTTACCTCACATTCTTAATAAATAATTTACTTTTTTTTTTCTTTTGATGGATAAATAAGTAATTGTCTTCAAACTCTATCTACAAGTTTGCATTTGGTATTGTCATACTATAAAAATATTTTGAGTAAATTCTTTTATTTTTTATTTTCAATATAATTGTAACTCATTCCTCGATATTCACTATAAGATAATCTAAATCTCAGTTGCATTTTCAATCCCTAAAGAGTCTTTACCTCACATCTCATCTTCATTATTCTTCTCATTTTACTATCAGAGCTCCTCTTGTTTAACCACGATTTTCCCTCGCTTGAAAAGTTTAGGACCTAATTTGTAATTATCATTCCTAGCTATTCTTTTCTTCTTCAATGATTATAAAGATTACAACTTACCTTAAAAAAAAAAAACACTATTGAAAAATGAACTTTAAAATTTTGTGCTGTCGTGATTTTATCGTTCCTGTTGATATAGCTTGATTTGCAAACAAATTCAATGCATCACAAAATCTTTGTCATTAGGTAAATGGGAACGGTGGCTTGACACAAATGTTTAGCATCGAAGGCGCAAGGGCGAATGTAATCCCATTACAGCCGACTGATCCAGGTCCAGGCTCCTCGTGATTGGTTATATACATTTTCATATAAAATCACTCACTATACCCGGAAAGTTAGGAGACCGAACCTCTTTATGCCAATATAAAATAGGGTGATTTGAATAGTTTTTAAAACCATACAACTTTTATCTCTCAGCTTTTCACTCTCCAAAACAAACGCAGTCTCTCCTCTTTCTATGTTGTCGTTTCATCTCCTTCCTCACCACGACAATGCTACAGAATGACTGTACAACACATCATCTAAAGTAGAGGAGTCGTCTTCTCCTACCATAAGCAAAAGACGACGGCAGCGACAGCAACAACCGAGCAACACAGACAACACATTAAGTGTTTGAAGGAGAAAAAAGTAGAGGAGGAAGAGTGGTCGACCATGCCTAAACAGAGTGGCTCGAAAGAGAAAAAGGTGGAGAAGGAAGAACAATCGACCATGCCGAAATAGAGTGGTTTGAAGGAGAAAAAGTAGAGAAGGAAGAGCAGTCGACCATGCCGAAATAGAGTGGTTTGAAGGAGAAAGAAAAGCGGTCGACTGCTCTTCCTTTTCTGCCTTTTTTCATTCAAATGGTTGAGGAGAAGGATGAAATGCCGTTGAGGTTTGTAGGATAATTGAGATGTTTGAGTTCCTGTGGCTAGGGCTCTCAGGTATGCTTATGAAAGGGCACTTCAAAGATCAGCTGGTGATAATTTTGTGTTTAGTTTGCCAAAAAAGCCTAATATTACTGATCCTTCTTCTTCTGAAGCTCAATTGTAGCCATTCATATTAGCATTTTATCGTTAACTTATCAGTATTAACCCAAAAATTCATGATTACCATAGCTTTGTTCTTGTAACTTGATTATTTCGAAATGAAATTAAAATCCGTTCTCATAAAAAAAAGGAGATGGAGGGAAGAAGGTGGAGGGTGCTGCGAGTGGTGGTAGTGCTAAAGATTGATCTGAACGTTTTGCGGAAAAAAAAGTGCATTTTGAAGAAAATCCACGATAACTGATGAGAAATTGAGCTGTAAATGATGATGAACAAGAAAAAGATATGCTACTTGTAGTGGAAACTATGGAAAATTGAGAGGAAATGTTGCTGCTGCTACAACTATGATGTTATCAAGGAACGTTTTTATATCAGATAAACCATTTTTCTTACAATCATTATTCAGAATTGGTGGTTTGTTCTAACTGTTTTATTTTTATTTTTATTTTTATTTCGGAATTTTGATTGCTCAGACTTTCTATGGTTTCTGTTGGTATTGGATTTGAAAAAATAGAGCAACATTGGACAAGACTTCACCTAAAATGGTGTAAATCCTTTTTTTTTTTTATGAACAACATTTGATTAATTCAGATTTTGGAAATGAAATGAATTTTCACTGAGTTTTCGGATAATTTTCTAGAATCCATAAGAAGCTATAAGAGAATAAGGTGTATTAGGCACCTGGCTTTGAATTTCGTTACTAATTGGGTTTGATTTTTTTTTTTCCAAATCTTCTTATATCTTTTCTTGTTTTCCAGATTTATTTTTATTTTTTTTCAAAGATTGGAAAAGTTTATATTTTACCAAAAAAATAGTTTACGTTCGTCAAGTTAAATTTTTTTTTTGTAAGATTATAGGTGACGTGAGTTTGACTAATAGTTCAATGTGTTTTTATGTAATTTAGCTTTTATAAAATAGATTTTAGTTAGAAGCATTTTAGAAAAATATACCACTTAAAATTTTGATTAAAAAATATTTTAGAATAAATATAAATAAAAAGATGAATTAAAAAATATTTTAAAATAAATATAAATAGAAAGATGGATGTTCTCTTTGGGACAAATGGGTTATGAAAAAGATGTAAATAAAACATATGAATATCTTTTATTTTTTTTCATTCTTATTTTTAATTATCAATTAATTATATTTAGTTTTTGTTTTTTTAATCTTGAAACATACTTTCAGCCTTTAAATCAAGCATATATATTTGCAATAGGAATAGTCTTATTTAAAAATTATAACAAAAATATATTTTTTAATAAAAAAATAATCATGTTCATTAAAAATTATTAAGAAAATAAATCATATTTTTAAATAAATAAGATTTAATAAAAATAAAAAAATCAATTACATAAGAATTTTCATAAAAAAATAATAAATTAAAGAGATAAATTTTAAATAATAAAATAAATATAATTTAAAATATATTTTAAGTGTAAAGCATAAAAACACATCATTGATATTTCTTCCTCGTTAGGATGCGGAAAACTTAAAAATTAATTTTTTGGGTTTTTATAAATTTAAGCACAAAATCAAATGATTGGGAAAAAAAAACCCAAAAAAATATATATATAAAGTTAGGCCTACGCGTGCTAGGCCTGCACTCTAGTGCTCGAAAAACCAGACCCAATAGTAAATTAGCTAGAAATGCATAGGTAGCCCTTTTTTTCAAAAAAAAAAAAAAAGCCGCAAAACTGTGAACGACACGTTGCTCTTGTACTGCGTGCTGATCGTCAGAAATCTCACTGAAAAATTAAGGTATTATATTTTGGCCTTTCAAAACCATTCTTCAAAATGACTAAAATTTGCTGAAAAAACATGTTTGAAACCTTTAAACTCATTTCATTGAACTTAAAAAAACTCAAACATCCGAATCAAATCTAAAAACTTAAAAATATTTTAGAGTTTCAATCTCTTTATTTTTTTATTTTCTTAAAATCATTATAAATAAATTTTTCTTTTCAATATGAAAAAATCAAAGTCAACATTGATGATCAAAGTGGACCTTGCGTGTGTTTTTCTCTCTCTCTCTTTCTCTATATTTATGAACCAAATCACCAAATAAGCAAAGCTACAAATTAAAATAAATATTTTTTTATATAAAAAAAGAACTAAAACACAATATTTATCAAAACTTACATATAAATTGCCTAAACAAAGGTAAAAAATAACAAAGAAAAAAAAGTCATATCAAATACCTAAATAAAATCTAAAAATCGTTGTAATACTAATTAATACAATTATACTAAATTAATAGCGTTTATGAGTGTAAGTAAATAGTAAATGAATAATAAAATAAATTTAGATTAATAGTAAGTGAATAGTAAGCGCTATATTTTTTTAGGTTTTTGTATAATGTATATTGTATAGTTTTTTTTTTTTTTAAATTATACACCCAGAGATTCAATTAACCGTAATCTTTTGTTTTAAAAAATCACTATCAGTAAACTACGAGTTCTTTGAATATATTGTATAGTTTTTGTTGACTGGAAACCAAGGAAAAAAACAATAGAAATGCATCAAATACTAGGTTAACCAACGTCTAAGTACATTAAATTATTGAAATTTTATTTATAGTACATTAATTGGATTAGATTTTATTTATGCTCTCATAGTATTTCAATTAAGTCATTAATTGATAAAATATATAATAATAATATTTCAATATATAATGATATAAATTAAAACATGTGCATATTTTTATTATTATATTTTATCAATGAATGACTTGTAATTATTTTTAGGAAACAATTTGTAATATTTTTTTTCCTTGCTATTCTTTTCTTCATCGCTTTCTATGTCTTACATCATAAAAAATATATTGATTTTTTAAACATCTTGGATCACAGTTTGTTGTGTTTTATTTAATTTTATTAGGGCTTTCAAAACAAATCGATTTTGACTTATAATTTCAATATCTTACCACTTGGTTGTAAAGAATTAATCAGATTTGCTTATTTAGTAGGGTATTCTAAGCATTAGGATTTTTGTATTTATAATTACTGTACTTACCACTGGATTCTCTAAAATAAAATAGTTTTGTTTAATTTAATTAGGGTTTTTTTTTTTAATAATAAGGAATTCTTACAGTTAGGTTGGAATTGTTTTTAAAAGCCACAATAATTATGAATTGTTTAGTGAAGGCACGAGAAAGCCATGTTTCTCAAATCCTTCCTCAATAATGTTCCAGCTGAGTGCAAAAACAAAGGACAATCATCTTTAATCACTTATCACTTGTCAGTTGTCACCGTACAATCATCTCCGTTGAAGCTAAGCGTATTCCAAGAGTGGTTTTAGTGATCTTGTGTACCGACCATTTAAAGCGCCATAAAAGTAAAGGGTATTATTGGAACTAAAATTGACTAGTTGGATGACAGCTAAGGATCACACCAACGGTGTCTGTTCAAAAGGAATAAATTATGAATCAAAATAAAAAAGATAACAGTAGGTTTTTGAAAATCGAGGAATCATGTACAGTCGCATCCAAAACTTGAGGCGTGAAAGAATAATCCAATGTTGATTTGATTTTTTTTTTTACATGCGGAGAGCATGCGCTTTTAGCATCATTGGGCAGCAGAGATTCCTGACATCAAAAAATCAATTTCATAATGAATCATCACGTGGCCAACGATAATTCTAAAGCTACATAAGCTGTTTCATATTAGAAATGAATAAGGCTACATAACATCAGCCGTGTAAAAAAAAAAATCATTATAATTTTATAAAAATAGTAATTTTTTTAGAGAAATAAAAAAAAGAAGAAAATATTAGGTATTTTATTTTTGAAGAAAAAACAATATATAAAGCAATATATTTCAGATCAATCCTTGTTTATCGTATAAGGTTCGGATTCCTAATTATACTAATGATGAAGAGGAATTTAGAAAGATAATTACCTACAAATAATATTTAATGTAAAGAAATAATCATTGAAGAATATTCTAACATATAACAAGTCTATTATGAAATATATCAATTTTAGCACACTGTTTCAGCATGCTGAATTTACACTAAAGGATGGAACAATAGTTAAAGAAATAAATTTAAGATAAATCTTTCATATTTTTATCGTGTAAGGTTTGAATTCCCAATTTTTCAATGAATTACAAACAATACTTTCATGGTAAGACATAATAACAGTTTTAGATATGCTAAGACATATCAGTTGAACTAAGAAGTATATCGTTTTTAGCACATTCTTTCAGCACATTATATTTACACTAATGAATAACCAATAATATTTAAAGTAATAAATTTAAGATAAATCCTTCATATTTTTATCTTGTAAGGTTTGAATTCTTAATTGAGCAATAAATTAAAAACAATACTTTCATGGTAAGACATACCAGTTGAAAAATATGCTAAGACATATAAGTTGAACTAAGAATTATATCATTTTTAGCACACTTTTTCAGCAAACTAGATTTACATCAAAGAGAAAAAAGAGATGGGATGAAATTGGTTGAGTTGGGCGGTCAAAAAAGTAAATAATCAATGATGCACGGTTAAAAAGCCACTAACATAGATATTATAAATAAATTATTGTTACAATTTGAAATTCAAATTTTGCTCTTCAAAATTACAAAATCCTTGTCTGAAATTTTTAGTGAGTATTATGTCATTTAACTTTTTAACTTTTCTAGTTTAACCCTAAAAAATTTTTATTTTTGAAAATAGCGTTTGTCACCATGGTGTCACCAAGCATTTTCGTAAAAAAAAATATTAAATTCAAAACCTTTTTCTTGGTTGAGGGGACTAGAGCTCCACTCTTACAATTGCGTATCTATTTTGAATTTTGAGTTTTAACACAATCATCCATGAATGGGGTAAAAAAATCCACCACTGAATTCATTTTTTTTTTTTATGAAATTAATTTTTATATTTATGTAAATTGATGTTAAGATATCTAAAAGTGTTGTTTGTTTAAAAGGTTAAAGATGCAAGATGTCTTTTTACTTGTTTTATTTAGTTTAATCATATCTTTCTATTAATTTTTTTAATAATCTTGTCCCTTTATTTTTAATTTGAATCTTAATTTCATAAAAAAAAGAGATACAAATTAAGAATACAAGGATACGATTATTAAAAAATTAATAAAAAATATGATTAAAATAAATCAAACGGTATGAGAGATATCTTGGACCTTTAACATTTTTTAGAAATATATATAGGTTAATATAATTTGACCTTCTAAATGATTTGTTCATATCATAATAATAAAAAAAAAATTGTTTAGTTTGAGATCTTATCTAGTTAGTCTCATATGTAGAGATATTTTAAAGTTTGATCCCAATACAAATGAGGTAAATATTCATTTTAGATACGTATAGACAAAAAAAAAAAAAAACGTAATGATCCATGTTGATTGTAGAGTCGGTCTAATTATTATTTACATATTTTTTTCTATGCCAAAAAAATTTAAAAGTCATCTTATTATTTTCTCGTCTATGACTTTGTTAAAGATGGACATTTCAAGATGGAAACAATTGTTATCCCAATAGTAATGTTAACAAGAAAAGTGTGGAATCTGCATGCTATACCACACAAAGAAGAATATCGGTTCTCGGCTACAAGGGCATTCAACTCATCCGAGCTAAATCATTTTCTAACCAAAGCTTGGCAATTGCAAAAAGCATCTGCTCGCCAAGCTAGGTCAAAAATAGACCAAAGATGCATCCGTTTGCAAATAACAAAATGCTACTACAATATTAGCTAGGTCCGTCCATCGAATCTTAAACTACATGATATCAATATAAAATCGTCTCTTTACTAATTAATTCATTTCTTTAAGCAAAATTTGATCATCTTTAGACACTCGATATATTGCTAATTAGTTTTATGAGTTAAATCGTAATTAATCTATCTAGATCCTTCATTAATTTGGATGATGAAAGCTATATCATAGTGATTTGGTAATTTTTTTCGATAAAATAAGTTGATAATTTATGAAATTTAGAGATAGTTAATCTAAGAATTGAAAAGTTAAAGGATTAAAGTGAAATATTTGCTAAACTACGTAGACTAAAATATAATTTTATCCAACTGGAAATGAATACAAACAGATGAACCAACACTAGAAGAAACAAAAATAGAGCAACAAAAAATAAGGTTTCTTGAATTAAAAATACCAACAACACTTCTTTCTCCTCGACATCAAACATAGGGATGGCAATTCAACCCGAGCGAAATTTTGCCTCGAACGGGGCACGGGGCGGAGAAGGGGAGCGAAATTTTGCCCCGAACATGGTTTTGTTTTTAGGGACGGGGTGGGGATGGGGATGGCGATCCCCACCCCGCCCCATTGCCATCCGTAATCAAACAATTTGAACAACAATGGTCGATCCTCTCATTTATTGAATTAGCATCCTTCGGATTTATAAAACCTTTTGTTTTAATCCATAATCACTTAGCTCAAACCATGGACATTTGCAAGTCATTTTCGGTTCCTAACCCAACCATAAAATTTTTTCATCCCCACTACCTTCAATTTCCCGCAAATAGAGGAGACACCACGAGTGTCAACCATTCAAAATGCTATTTCAAGCCTTACCCTCATTCAAAATCATCGGGTATTCACTAGTCCATTTTATATTTCATTTATCTTAGTTTTTTTCAGTCTTGGTTCATAAATTTTCAAAGCAACAAAACAAGAGAAAAAATGTCAATGACATTATCACCGCCATAGTGAGCTTCAAACACTTAATGTGTTGTCGGTAGAGTAAGGAGAGGGAAGAACTTAGTTTAGAAGGGCGGGAATGGTACTCTCTATTAATGAGTTTTTGGGTGAGGGAGGAGAAGAAGAAAATGAAAAGGAAAAGTGAACCATGGGGAAGAGAAAGGAAAAAGAAGAGAGAAAGAAAGAAAGAAAGGAAGGAAGAAAAGAAAAAAAGGAAGGAAACTAGGTTAGGTCTAGCCCGGCCTAGGAGGGGAAAATACAAAAGGGGTTTAGGCTGGTTTCAGCCCGATCCGAAAGAGAGTAAGTTGGGTCCAGCCAGCTTGACGGAAAGTGGAAAAAAAGGGCTAGCCCAATGGGTCAAAAGCCCATTCGGTCCAATGGCCCAATAACCCTAATCTTTTCTCACTTTTCTTTTCTTTAGCTATTTTCCTAGGTAAATTAAATCTAAAATTTTCATACATGCTTCTTATTCTCATTTTTAGTCTAGATTTAATTTTTTAGAATTTTTAAACTCTTTTTGCTCATTTATTTCAATTTATTTAGTTTAATACTTAGCCTTTAATTCCTCTTGGTATTTAAATTATAGTTTAGCTTAGCATTTAGTATTAATTAAATTTTTAGGTTTTAGACTCCAAATGTGTAGGGGTTATCAATGTAATTTCATATTTTACTTTAATATTAATTATTGCTTGAATAATCAATAGTTAAATTGGGTAGTTAAAAGGTGGATGAATCGTTGAGTCTATTGATTTTTAGGGACCGATGACGATTCTCCACCGACTTTGAAAATTATAAAAAAAATGATAAAAAATACATAAAAAATTATTATAATAATTTTAACAAGTCTCCTATTTGATAGGGACAAATGTTGTCACTAATTTCAAATCTGTCATCTTAGTAATTAGTTACTTTTTGATATATCGATTATATAGAGACTTAAGTTGGATCCGATGTTGAATTAATAAGACTTTTGATAATGGAGTTCAACGATTAATTCAATATGATGCAAAAAAAAAAAAAAAAGATTTAGATAATAAACTTGGAATTTTGACTTGAGAATTAACTTTGCAAAAATTAAAATTTTTAGAAGATAAACTTTTAAGATTTGACTAGACATGATATCTTTTCTTAAAAAGGATGTCTTTGGGTGATTGATATCTTTCCAAATATATAACCAACTTATTACCGAAGAATATTTGAACTAGTGTTATTTTTAGGTTTTTTTTTAATTTCTTTAATACTAGATGGAGACTCCAAAATATTGGTTTACCTCACATTCTTAATAAATAATTTACTCTTTTTTTTCTTTTGATGGATAAATAAGTAATTGTCTTCAAACTCTATCTACAAGTTTGCATTTGGTATTGTCATACTATTAAAATATTTTGAGTAAATTCTTTTATTTTTTATTTTCAATATGATTGTAACTCATTCCTCGATATTGAATATAAGATAATCTAAATCTCGGTTGCACTTTCAATCCCTAAAGAGTCTTGACCTCATATCTCATCTTCATTATTCTTCTCATTTTACTATCGAGCTCCTCTTGTTTAACCATGATTTTCCCTCGCTTGACAAGTTTAGGACCTAATTTGTAATTATCATTCCTAGCTATTCTTTTCTTCTTCAATGATTATAAAGATTACAACTTACCTTAAAAAAAAACACTATTGAAAAATGAACTTTAAAATTTTATGCTTGTCGTGATTTTATCGTTCCTGTTGATATAGCTTGATTTGTAAACAAATTCAATACATCATAAAATCTTTGTCATTAGGTAAATGAGAACGGTGGCTTGACATAAATGTTTAGCATCGAAGGTACAAGGGCGAATGTAATCCCATCATAGCCGATCGATCTAGGTCCAGGCTCCTCGTGATTGGTTATATCCATTTTCATATAAAATCACTCACTATACCCGAAAAGTTAGGAGACGGAACCTCTTTAGGCCAATATAAAATAGGGTGATTTGAATAGTTTTTAAAACCATACAACTTTTATCTCTTAGCTTTTCACTCTCCAAAACAAATGCACTCTCTCCCTCTTTCTATGTTGTCGTTTCATCTCCTTCCTCACCATGACAATGCTACGGAATGACTCGTACAACACATCATCTAAAGTAGAGGAGTCGTCTTCTCCTACCATAAGCAAAAGACAACGGCAGCGACAAGTAACAACCGTGCAACACAAACAACACATTAAGTGTTTGAAGGAGAAAAAAGTAGAGGAGGAGGAGTGGTAGACCATGCCAAAACAGAGTGGCTTGAAAGAGAAAAAGGTGGAGGAGGAAGAACAATCGACCATGCCGAAATAGAGTGGTTTGAAGGAGAAAGAAAAACGATCGAATGCTCTTCCTTTTCTGCCTTTTTTCATTCAAATGGTTGAGGAGAAGGATGAAATGCCATTGAGGTTTGTAAGAGATCGGGTATCCGATGAAGAACCGAGAAAATAGTGGCCTCATCGATACATAAATAAATATCGGGTTCAAAAGATTTAAATAGTGCGGGTGATTCGAAGAGATAACAAAGACTTGATGTCACTACAAAAAGATAGAGGTTGATGAGTTAACCTATGATCTATATGATGATGCTCATATCAAGGCTTCTAATAGAGAAGTAGATCGTATATGTAGGATAATTGAGATGTTTGAGTTCTTGTGGCTAGGGCTCTTAGGTATGCTTATGAAAGGGCATTTCAAAGATCAGCTGGTGATAATTTTGTGTTTAGTTTGCCAAAAAAGTTCCCTAATGTTATTGATCCTTCTTCTTCTTCGAAGCTCAATTATAGCCATTCATATTAGCATTTTATCATTAACTTATCAGTATTAACCCAAAAATTCATGATTACCATAGCTTTGTTCTTGTAACTTGATTATTTCGAAATGAAAATTAAAATCCATTCCCATTAAAAAAAAAAAAAGAGATGGAGGGAAGAAGGAGGAGGGTGCTGCAAATGGTGGTAGTGCAAAGATTGATCCGAACGTTTTAAGGAAAAAAAAGTGCATTTTGAAGAAAACCCACAATAATTGATGAGAAATTGAGTCTGTAAATGATGATGAACAAGAAAAAGATATGCTACTTGTAGTGGAAACTATGGAAAATTGAGAGGAAATGTTGCTGTCGCTACAACTATGATGTTATCAACGAACGTTTTTGTATCGGATAAACTATTTTTCTTACAATCATTACTCGAATTGGTGATTTGTTCTAATTGTTTTTGTTTATTTTTATTTTTTTGGAATTTTGATTGCTTAGACTTTCTTTGGTTTCGTTGGTATTGGATTTGAAAAAATAGATAAACTTTGGACAAGACTTCACCTAAAATGGTGTAAATCCTTTTTTTTTATGAACAACATTTGATTAATTCAGATTTTGGAAATGAAATGACTTTTAACCGAGTTTTCGGATAATTTTTTAGAATCCATAAACTATAAGAGAATAAGGTGTATTAGGCACCTAGCTTTGAATTTCATTACTAATTGGGTTTGATTTTTTTTTTCCAAATCCTTCTTATTTCTTTTCTTGTTTTACATATTTATTTTTATTTTTATTTTTGTTCAAAATTATATGTCTAGGACACTTGTCGAAATTCTATACTTATCACATCTAGTCAAATTTTGAAGAGTTTATATTTTACCAAAAAATAGTTTACGTTAGTCAAATTATTATTATTATTTTTTTTTAAGATTACAGGTGACATGAGTTTGACTAATAGTTAAAGGTTTTTTTTAATGTAATTTAGCCTTTACAAAATAGACTTTAATTAGAGGCATTTTAGAAAAATATATCATTTAAAATTTTAACTAGAAAAGTATTTTAGAATAAATATAAATAAAAAGGTAAATGTTCTCTTTGTTAGCTAGACTCCTTATCATGTATAGATGTTGCTTCCTTATCATTTACCTATTTGTTACATGCTTAGCTCTTATCTCGTGTGTTATGTGCTTAGCTTATCCTGTGACAAACTTCAGCTCATATATGTATATGTATATTGACATAACACAATGAAATAATACACGAGAGAAAAACCCTTTAAATCAAAATCTCATTATGGTATGAAAACCTATGGCTAAACAAATTGTTCCCGTATCTTTTACTTCAATCACCCCTACCTCGGCTCTCATTACCGATTCATGACTTTGCTATTAAACTTAACCTACGAAATTATCTTGTTTGGAAAACCCAGTTTGCTCTTTTTCTTAATTACCATGACATGAATATCTTAATTGATGGCTCATTAGCTTCACTCGCAACAAAACCTTCAACCACAAATTCAAATGAAACTTTTGTTAATTTAGATTATACACAATGATTTAAAAGAGATCAACTCGTTGTTATCATAGATTTTGTCATCTTTATTTGAAGAGGTTTATTCATACATTATTGGTTGCAATACATCCTTTGCTAAATGGAAAGCACTAGAAAGTGCTTTAGTTCCGTATCTCAAAACCGTCAACTTCAACTTTATGTAGAACTTCAACGAGTTAAAAAGAAATGATTTCAGTATTTCTCAATATCTTCAAAAGGAAAAATCATTAGTCGATGAGTTAGTTCGTTGCTTGAAAGATCAATTTCACCTGCTGAATTTAATGCGATTGTTTATTACATTATTGGTATTGAATTTCATCTATTGTTTCGCTTTAAATTTACGTGCTCGATCCGAGTTTCTTTTAATGAGTTGTATAGCCAACTTATTTCCCATGAGATTTTATTGAAAAGCTATCAAGCTTCTCCCATGACTAATCAAGGTCGCAATTTTCAAGCTTGGAAAAAACAACAAAAAAAAGTGCTAAATATGTGGTTATCATAACCACACTACTAATGCATGTCAACAACGGTATGCTCCCGGACAATCTACTCGCCCACAAGCACATATTGCATGGCAATCTACTAATGCTTCATCGCCATATCAAGGATATCCTACATATCCGTTTGCTTCACCAAATCGAACATGATCACTCCCTCATATTAAGCATGGTTTCTTGATACGAGTGCAACACATCACATGACAACTAATCTTCCAACAATAGTTGATACACAAGCATACAAAGGAGGGGATCAAGTCACAATTGGTAATGGACAATCAATGCCAATTTCTCATACCGGTATGGCTTTTCATCCTTCCATTAAAAATACTAACTTGATGCTTAAGGATGTTCTTCTTGTTCCCTCTTTATCTAAACCATTGTTATCCGTTCAACGAGTTTACTAAAGACAATAATTGTTATTTTGAATTTCATCCTTCTTATTTTTTAGTTAAGGATCGACAGAACAAGGAAATCCTATTGCAAGGCAGGAGTAATGTGCGTTGATCGACCGTAACTTTTAACAAAGTCATGATCGTCATAAATCTCACTAAAAAATTAGGGCACTATATTTTGGCCTTTCAAAATCAATTTTACCATCTTTTTTTCTCAAGACTCTTCAAAATCACTAAAATTTGCTTAAAAAAGTCCGAAACCTTTAAACTCATTTCATTGAACTTAAAAAACTCAAAATTCCAAATCAAATTTAAAAACTTAAAAATATTTTAGAGTTTTGATCTCCTTTCTTTGACTAGTTTGTATCTTTGAATCACTATAAACAAACTCTTTTTTTCAATATAAAAAAATCCAAGTCAAAATTGACGATCAAAGTGGACCTCGCTAGAGTTTCTCTCTCTCCATTTCTCTCGTATATTTATGAACCAAATTACCATATAATTAAAGTTGAAAATCAAAATAAATATTTTTTTATATAAAAAATAAGAACTAAAACGTAATATTTGTCAAAACTTACATATTAATTGCCTAAATGAAAGCCACAAATAACCACACAAAAAAAAAAGCCATATCAAATGCCTAAATAAAATCTAAAAATCATTATAATACTAATTAATACAATTATACTAAGTGAATAGTGTTTATGAGTGTAGGCAAATAGTAAATGAATAATAAAATGAATTTAGGTTAATAGTAAGTGAATAGTAAACACTAATTTTTTTTAGGCTTTCCTATAATATATATTGTAATTTTTTTTATTTATAACTTATACACCCAAAGCTTATAGCAGAACTAATCTATTAAGATTTAAACCCGTGATATTTTATTACAAGAGATCATTACCATTAGACTACAAGCTATTTGGTTATATTGTATAATTTTTTTTGAATGTAAATCGAGGAAAAAAACAATAGAAATGTATCAAATACCAGGTTAACCAATATCAAAGTATCTTAAATTATTGAAATTTTATTTTATAGTACATGAATTGGATTGGATTTTATTTACACTCTCATAGTACTTCAATTAAGTCATTAATTTATAAAATATAAAAAAATATTTCAATATTTAATGATATAAATTAAAATATGTGCATTTTTTTATTATTATATTTTATCAATGAATGACTTGTAATTATTTTTAGGACCCAATTTGTAATTTTTTTTCCCTTGCTATTCTTTTCTTCGTCACTTTCTTTGTCCCTTTATCTTTTTTGTAGTTCTCTTATTTTAAGTTACATCATCGAAAATGTATTGATTTTTTAAACATCTTGGATCACAATTTGTTGTGTTTTACTAACCAATAAAACTAATTTGTTTTACCTAATTTTATTAGGGCTTTTAAAGCAAATCGATTTTGACTTATAATTTCAATATCTTACCACTTGGTTCCAAAGAAATAATCCGATTTTCTTATTTAGTAGGGTATTTTAAGCATTAGGATTTTTGTACTTATCATTTCTGTACTTACCACTGGATTCTCTAAAATAAAATAGTTTTGTTTAATTTAATAGGGGTTTTTTTTTTAATAATAGGGAATTCTTGCAGTTAGGTTGGAATTGTTTTTAAAAGCCACAATAATTATGAATTGTTTCGTGAAGGCACTAGAAAACCATGTTTGTCAAATCCTTCCTGCATCAACAAAGCACAATCATCTTTACTCCCATGTTGCTCGTCAGTTGTCAGTACAATCCCTTGTTACTTTTAGCACCATTGGGCGGCAGAGATTCCTGACATAAAAAAATCAAATTCATAATGTAGTCATCACGTGGCCGTTGATAATTTTAAAGCTAGATAAGCTATTTCACATTTAAAAAAAAACATTAAATTCAAATATCTTAAAATACTGGCAGAGACAGATCCCTCCCTCCCTCCCTCCCTCTCCATACTTGCTCAACTTGGCTCGGGAAGTAGAGCTCCGCTGTTGCAATTGGGTATATATTATGAATTTTGAGTTTTAACACACTCATCCATGAACGGGGTAAAAAAATCCACCAATGAATTAATATTTTTTGTTTTTATGAAATGAATTTTTATATTTATGTAAATTGATGTTAAGATACTAAAATTGTTTTTTTTAAAAAGGTTAAACATGCAAGATGTTTTATTTGTTTTAATTGTATCTTTCTACTAATTTTTTTTAAAATAATTTTGTCCTTATATTTTTAATTGGCTTCTTAATTTGATAAAAAAAATTAAGATACAAATTAAGAATAAAGAAACACGATTATTAAAAAATTAATAAAAAATATAATTAAAATAAATAAAATAATAGAGCGGCATCTTAGACCTGTAATCTTTTTCAGAAATATATATAGGTTAACATAACTTGACCTTCTAAATTATTTGTTCATATCATAATAAAAAAAGAATTATTTAGTTTGAGATCTTATCTAGTTAGTCTCATATGTATTTAAAGTTTGATCTCAATACAAATGAGGTAAATATTCATTTAGTTACGTATAGATTAAAAAATACATAATGGTCCATCTTGAATGTAGAGTCAGTCTAATTATTATTTACATATTTTTTTCTATACAAATAAAATAAAATAAAAATCATCTTATTATTTTCTAGTATATAACTTTGTTAAAGATGGACATTTTCAAGATGGAAACAATTGTTATCCCTTTCTTCATCTTTTTCTTTTAAATAATACCAATAGTGATAAAAGATCTATTACATTATAAATTATAAAATATTACAAAAAATAATAAGGTACTCGTTTGATAATCGAGAACGAGTGGTAAGAATGAGAATGAAAGTTTTATTCCCATGTTGTAGTTGTTTAGTTAGAAGGAATGAAGTGAGAATGAGAATGAGGAGTATGAATGAAAATAAAAATCTATACATAACTTCATTCCCATATAAGATGTGGGAATAAAAAAAAATTAGAATAATTTTTTTTAACTAATAAAATATTTTATTTATTTATTATATATTAACTATTTTTATCACCATCACCGTCACGACCACCACCACCACTACCACTATCACAACCACCACCACCGCAATCACCACAACTAGTACTACCACCATTATCACCGCCATAATCATTACAACCATCACCACTAGAGCCACAACTCGTCATAACCACCACCACAATAACAATTATCATTATCATCACCTTTATTATTTTTACAACCATTATAGTTTGATCGAATTATTTTTTCAATTATTATTTTTACTTGTATAAAAAATCAGATATTAAAAATTTTAAATTGCATTCCGATTCCTCATTAGTATTTCAAACACAGTATAGGAATACTAATGCCATTCCGATTTCTTAATTTTCATTCCAATTTTTACATTACTATTCCTAATCTTTCATTTCTTATAACCAAATGACACCTAAAAAGCATGAAGATTTTACTATTGTTAGATCGTTCATCCACTCTTAGTTTACTCGTGGATTGATTTTTTTTTTTTTTTTGCCTTATGAGTTATAAAAGGCCTTTTCTTTGTCCTAAATTACTCATATTGCCACTTAGTGGATTTGCGAAAATCTACATTTGTCCTTGACTTATTTCCTTTTTAATTTTCTTCCCAAGCCTTTTTTTGTCATTTCCCTTCTCTCTTTTTTTCTTTGCATTATAAATGGCATTCTCTTTTATTTTTAATTACCCTCATTTCGCATTTGCCCTTCACTTGCTCTCTTTTTTTATTTCTCTTTTTGTCCTTTTTGGTCATTTCCTTTTCTTTTCTTGATGAAGCATTTAATGCTTCTCTAATTGCCAATTTTTTCTCATTTTCGTTTCTCCTCATTTTCGTGAGAAGAGTGGAGCTTCAAGAGTAAATTACAAATTAGTCCCTCTTTCATAGGTAAACGATTTAATTAGTCCATTTGATTTCAAAAACTAATTTTTATCATTCTTGCTAATTTTTATTTTTTGACCTTTTTTTTTTAAATAAAAAATAAAAATAAATAAAAATATGAAAGAGCTTATTGAGAAAAGAAGACATTTTTGAAAATAAAAAATAAAATAGTCTAGCTAAAAAGATTAAATAATTATTTTTTGAAATAAAAAGGATTAATTAATTCATTTCTCAAAACAAAAGGGATTGATTTATAATTTATATATCACTATATTTACATCTATTGCATGAAATAAATATATGTATCATTATATTCACATTTACTCGCATGAAATAAATATATCTACATGATATTTTTATATTTTAAAATAAAGATATATTTTAGATTATATTACTATTATTATTTAAAATTATTTCTTAATTTGTCATTTCTTATTAAGATTTTCATCAAATTAATTTTTATTTTGTTTAAATATTATTTATTGATAAACATGTTTTATTGTTCTCTATGTATGGATTTTTAAATAAAATTTTACAACATCATTATTTAAAATTTTTTTATATAATTTATATGATGGACTCTAAGAATTTTTAAATGATAATAACACACACACACACACACACACACACACACACACACATATATATATATTAGAGAATATGTATTAGATTTTTTGAAAACAATAATTTACAAAATAAATTTGTAGTTATAAATCCATGGAGTTTTAGATTTTATTTTTAGATTATCACAAGTTTTTAGTTAAGAATCGAATAAATAAGAATAAATCTTTTTTATTTAGAAAATTTTTGAAAAATACAACGAATAATTAGTTAAACGCAAATTTTTAATAAAAAATAATTATTATATTTTGGTGATTTACAGTAAAATGTAAATTTTCAAACTAAAATAATTTTACATGTTCTTTCCGATCCGCGACATAGTGCAGGTGAAAAACTAGTAAATAAAACTAAAGTAAAACCATCTTTTACTATTTATTCACTATTTAAAATACTATTTATTCATACTCATTTTACTATTCACCGAGATTCATATGTACTATTCCTTTAACTATGAAGTGTTATTCTTATAGTTTTAAAACATTTTTAATGTATTTATTATGAAAGTTTTTATAAAATTATACTTTTATCCTTATTTTTTAAATATGGTTTTTTCAATCTGTAAATGTTTTTTGTTTGATTTTGGTCCCTCTTTTTTGTTTTGTTTTGGTCACTTTCGTCCTTTTTTCTCTAATATTTTCGATAAAAAAATTTTAAGGCAAAAAAATATTTAAAAAAAATTACCAAATAAAATTTTGGCTAAGAATCCGTTGGTTTGACACTCTTTAAAACATTAAATAATTTTTTTGATAAAATATTATGAAAAATATAAAAAATAATCAATCAAATACAAAAATTGATGTATTTTGATAGATACACAATATAATACGGATACTAAAATGAAATAATTTTATATATTTTTTTCGACCCGTAGCATAGCATGTGTAAAAATTTAGTAGCTATTAAAACTAAAGTCAACCATAAAAGCCATACAAACATAATCTACATTTTTTATTCCTTATAAAAACAGCACATTTTTTTGGTAAGAGGTAAGTAATGTGATGTAATATAATAAAAAAATATATAATGTACTGAAATGGAATGGGTTGGTACATTACATTATTTTGCTTGTTTATAAATGTTCTTAGTTATGCAATGGAGACTAAAAAGCTTTAGTTAAGTGGTAGTGATCTCTTATAATAAAAAATTACGGGTTTAAATTTTAATAAACTAGTTCGATAAGAGTTTTAGATGTGTAGTAAAAAAAAAAAAACACAATAGTAATGCAGTGGAGGCTCTTTCCAATGTTTCATTTCAGTCTTTGAATTTATTTAAAACTTATTTTAGTCTTCATATTTAGTTATTTACAAATTGGTCCTTATTAGAAAATTTTTTGTCCTTCAATTTTTCAGTTGCATTTTAGTCTTATGATAAAAAAGTTTTTACAATTAAGTTCCCATATGTTTACTTTTACTAATGTAATGGTTTATAGCATAATTGTTTTTTATATACTGTTTGTAGTCTAATGAATCATCGCAATTGTAATAATGCATTACAATACAATTTTAAAAATTACATAGTCAAATATAAAAACATAATAGACCATTACGTTGCATGATTCAATATATCTAACCACACTTGCTGTACGTATTTAAATAATTCTAAGATTTAGCACAACTATGCAAAACCGTTTTTAAGAATAAAGACTTTAATTTAAATAAACTAGTACTACCTGATATGTTAGCTAGTAAATTCATCAAGTAAAGAATAATGATAAAGAAGGTATTTAAATCGGGACTTGTAATTGGTCCAAAAAATTCACAATGTTCGTCTTACAAGCATTTCTTTTTTTTTTTTTTGAAAAAACAAGATCTCTTTGTAAAGTTATTAGAAGATTCTTTATTTTGCTATCTATCAAACTCCGAATAGCTTTGTGATTGTCTGGAAAGTGTGTGCCATGAAGTCAATAACAAATTATAAATGTAGCGGGAGTACATAGATTCCAAGTTTTTTCGACCATTCTCGTCCCTCCTTTCTTTAATTCTTGCTTGAGAATGTATAGGTTGTAAAAGTTGTAAATCCTACACATAGAGGCGATTATGTGCTTAATTATATAGAAAATGCTATACGCAAATCATACTAAAATTTCATATAAAATGGTCTGAGTGGATGAGAAGGAATAAGAAATAAAAATGTAATTGTATTTAATAATAATGTTCAAGAAAAAATAAATATTTTTGTATCTTGTTGGAATGAGAATGATCAAAGAATACGAGATGCAAAAAAGTCTTTTGCTTTTGTATTATCTTGTCTTTTTATAATATATTGAAAACATTAGATGGGACAATTTTTTTTCATTTTCAATATACTTTGCACGTTTACTTATTCAATAACAATAATAATATTTTTTAATATATTAATTTAGTAAAACAATACTTTCTTTTAACTTTTTATATAAATTACAAAAACTATAAAATGAATTGTAATTTTATTTAGTTAATTATATTTTTTTCTTTTGATTTGGCGGAATGACAAAGCAATATATGCAATATAAATACATATATAAAAATATTATAAAAGAATTAAAATAATTTTTGGGAAAAAAATAAAAAATAAATTTTAGTTTTATATATATATATATATATATATATATATATATATATATATATATATATAAGTGGAAAAGGCATAAAATCTTAATTTTGGATAGATTTTCTTCTTAAATTAATATTGATCGCATGTAATATGTAATGAAGGATTAAATTTGATAACCAAAAATTTTAACAAAATAGTTTTTTATAAAAAAATAAAAAAAATACTAATATGACATAACAATTAATAATTTTATTAAATTGTGTGAAACCAAAAGAGATGATCTTTTTGAAATAGACTTTCATTTTTCACCTAAAATCACATGAAAACACTCCTCTCAATCTCATAAACACAAATTTAACTTCAAAATATATTTTCAAATAACTATAAATTATTTTAACATAACTTTGTCATTGTCTATTTTTCTTGTATAGAGTAATTATTGATAATAATATAAAATATCTAAATGTAAAGTTTTGTAATTTTCATTCTCTTTTTTCTTTTTCAAGTACCCCCCCCCCCCCGAAATAATAATAATAATAATAATAATTAGGGGTGACGGAGGAGAACCTCGAAATTTTGATCTCAAGAATCTAATTATACCCTAATTAATTATTTAGAAAATTATATTCCAAGGACAAAAATCTTATAACAAATACTTTTCCCATTCTCTTACTAAATAAAGATTTTTTTTTTTTTTTTTTATAACTTCCATCCATCTAAACAAAAACTATTTCTCTCCCTCCCTTCTATTGTTTCTAAGATTTTCAAACATGTTTAAACATACTCTTAACCTTGAATTATGAATTAAAAGAAAAAGAAAAGATATATATATATATATATATGAAAAAAAAAAACGAGGATGGAATGATGGAAACATTTTGTATTCCCAATTCATACCAACCTTGCATCCAAATAATTAAATAATATGTTTTTACACTTAGAAACGAATTCATAAATTATTAATGTAAGTTTTAAAATAATTATTGTTTAATAATGAAACTCAAGTTGAAGATAACAAAATGAAAATAAAAAAATTATAAGGACTAAAATTTTAGAAGAAGGATAAATTATTAACTCGCAACTATAGTATGAAACGGGAAAGGTTTTGCAACTAAGGTCTGTGTTTATTTGGAGAAAAAAAATTTCTAATAGGAAAAGTAATTTTGGAGAAGCTATTTTTCAGAAAGTTATTTTTCTGAAAAATATTTTCTAGCTTTTAGCAATTACATGAAAAAAATGTTGAAAAATAATTTTTCAACGTTTATTTCATACGTAAAATAAAAATATGAAAACACGTAATTATTAATACAATTTTATGAGTACAAACCCACCATGTTCATTTTCAAGTTTTGATTTTCTTGATTTTGTAAAATATTGCTCTCTATAATGTGGCCATGCCATATATATATATATATATATATATATATATTTGAACTTTTTTAACATCTCCTATTGGTATTTTTTAGTAGAATCAATTTTTTTTTTTTTAGCATGAGAAAAGAAATAAAGTTAATCTTGTTGAACTTTTTTATATTAAAATTCATTAACTTAAACTAATAAATAATAATGTGATATTTTATAATTGAAATAACACTACTTATAATTTTTTTTAAACAAAATTGATGAGATGAATTTTAATATAATTAAAGGATAAAAAATTGATTTGAAATTTTTTAATATGACAACTAAAACATAAAAAATATAATATAATTAGTTATAGAAAAGGTCATATGATAAAATTATAATGAAAAAATTGGTTGGATAAATAAAATAAATAGCTCTTTCCATTCTATCAATTTGACCTATAGTTATACTACTCACAATCCGAAGTTGAATCCCATCCATGCATCACAATAATTTGTACACTAAAAAACATCCATAATTAAAAGATCCCACATCCATAATAATAGCTATAACATTACCATTCGGGAGATCGAGTGTTGTTCAAATGCAATTGGTTCAATCCTACATCACAAGGAACGAGAGTTCATCTATAGTATAGATAGTGGATGTTAACTATAGAAAAAAGTTAGGGAATTATGAACTCTTTGTCCTAGCATCATAATCAACTTAGATATATTATGCTGAGTACCCTACCTTGCGGTAAGATAATTGAGATTGGTAGGTTTTTTTGTAATATTAGAGCTAGGTTTGTGTTTTCGTTGCCTAAATCATCCGTAATAGTCAAACAAAATATTAAACATTTCAGCAGGATGATTTAGAATTTCGACACGATTTGATACAAGAAGTTGGTGATGATTTATTATTGAATAATCCAAAAGGATCACTATAGATATCGAATTAGTTGAGGCTTACGAAGAAGATGATAACGAATATGAATTTGCGTCGGATAAGGAAGATGAAAACTTAATTAGTGATTACAATTATAGTAATTAAATATTAATTTTATTTATTGTATTAGTAAGAAATGATGTTTTCTTTTGTTGTTTTATTTGTTACAATATATCATATTGACTTTCATATATTTTCAAAATGTTAGTTGTGTTGTGTTTTAAGCAGGTTTCGTATAAGGTAATTAAAAAAGATCTAATTTTATGGAGACATTTTCAAAATTTCATTAACGTTAGGGAGGATGGTGTAGCCAACTCACTTGCCTACTTACCACTCTACCAGCGATAACTCCACACTCCCTCTCACTAAGCCCTAGGATGACACCATCCCTCCCACCGAGCACCAAGAAGACGAAAGGGGATTACATGATATGGAGTGACTTTTCCTTTTTTGTTTTTTTTTTAAATCTTTTTTCTTACATACTAACGAATATTTTTTAAATATAAATTTTATTTTAATTTGTAATATTTTAATTTTAATAAAAAATCAATTTTTATAATAAGTTTTTTTTTTAATTATGAGTTACTACCGAGAATATCAAAATATTCTAGATTAAATAAAAACAAAATTAAATTAAAGAAAACAAAATTTGACAAATCAACAACAGAAATGGGACAAAATAACAATCTAATATCAATGGATTAACAATGAATTTGAAAAAAATAAATTAAGTTTGGTAAAAAAAAATGAAGAAACAAAATTTTGTCATAAAATCACATCTATTTAGTGACCAAAATAGAGACGAATTAGCAACGGATATTAGCTTCAAAAATGAACGATGGTTTTTCTATCATTAATTAATGATGGATTACATATGAGTTTGCGATGGTTTGGCGACGGTTCTTAATGTGCCTTTTTTTCATTTAGCAATGAGAGAAACATCTTAGCGTAGGGTACTCGTTTAATCCGTTGCTAGGGTTAGTGATACTTGTTTTGGCTATGGAATTTTTCCATCGTAATTCCATCACTAATCTAATATTGTGATGGATTTGCAACAATTAGCAACGAAATTTCTTTTGCTAATTAGTACATTTCTTATAATGATCGCTAAAATACTTGTCGCTAACCCTAGAGTCGAACGAACAATATCCATTGCTAATTTAGCAATGGTTATTCCTTTGCTAAATCTTTCTCATTCCATCACTAATTGGTCATCGAAAATGTCTTCCCAACAAATAATGCATTGATATTTCATCATAAAATCCATCGCTAATTAATGATTGATATTTTGTTGTAATTTTTGTCGCTAAATGTAAAACAATTCCAACGCTAATTCATCACTAAGTTTATTATTTTTTTTTAAATTGATAAATTTTTTGTGAACTTTAGTCGTCATGAAACAAAACAAGAAAGGAAATAGCATGTCCTCTTTTCACGCTAAGCATAGCCTTCGATCCTTTAATTTTTTTCTTTCATTAATTTTAGTCTTGTCTCTATCTAAATTTTTTAATGGATTAGGGTAAAATGACAAATGAACTAGACGTTAAACATATATGATATACCCAACATCTTGTTATGATTTGAATTCATGAAAAGACAAACCTGTTTAGTGTTTAAAAAAACTTAACTCGTTTATGAAACACTTTCCAAAAAAATGTCAACATATATTTCTATAATAGTCAAAGATTTCAAGAGAACTGTTCAAAACAAATAGATGGCCAAATAGTGGAAAAAAGTCATTCTTACTCGTCATGGAAACACACAATTAAACTAGAGATTTTTAGTGTACCAATAATAATAATAATTAAAAAAAACACTTCGGATGACTTTCTTGAACAACTATAGGTAGTTTCTCATATCATTCTTTTTTATGCGAAGACTCGCTTTCTATGCCATTTCTTCTTAATGAACCCGTAATAACCAGTACCCGTTAAAAACTAAAAATTAAATATTAAAAACATGTGAGAAATATTTTGAAGGTGTGAAATAACCCTTAATGACTTAAAAGAATATTTAGAATAGTTAAAGTAGCCTTTTTATGCTTAATAGATATTTTATTGACTTAAAAAATAAATTTAGGGTTTAGGTTTTAATTAGTCTTTAACCCTTAAATTGGTTAGCTTAATCTTAGAATAAGCTAATAAGATGAATAAGAATGAAAAATTTAAGTAGAACCTAAAAATTTACCTATTTTAGTGAAGTTAAGGATTAGGCCCAATAAAGTCCCAAAATGATAATCATAAAAGTACATAATTATTTAACACTTAATTAAGTTAATTTGTGAAATTATGGTTGAGTTAGATAAAATTGTGGTATGAATTGAATGTCAAAAATGGAAAGGAAATGGCCATGGTGAGATAAGCTACCATCTCGGCCAAGTTAGATGATTTAAGATTAAATAATTTAAATTAAGTATTTTATTGTATACGTAAGGCACTCTAAAAAATTAGAGCCAAGTTCACCGAATCACATTAAGATTAAGTCACGAGTGCCTTGTTAACTTGCATTCATTGTAGTTTGAATATAAGTTAACAACGATAATATTCTCAACCTCTTAGGTCCTAAGTTAGGGGTATTACGGACATGGTATCGGAGCCAAGTTTATCAAATCACATCTTAAGTATATGAAAGGCAACCTCGGAAATCAATAAGTCTATTTAATGAATGATGATTACGATTATTGTTGTGTATGTAATGAATGTGAATGATGTGATGTTATCTTAGAAAGTAAGATTATCGAGTTGATATGAATAAGTTAATGAATATTACACATGTGTGTAATTAAACGAGGAGATATCATGCTACCGAAGCGAGGTAATAATAATACTAGTAATAATACGAGGTTGAGCCGAGTATTAGGCGATCGAGAAGGAGAGTTGATGGAGCTACTTAGGTGGCAGCAGAAGATGATGGAATTGCAATATAAGAGACATGAGGAACATATAGAAAGGATAGTGGAATTGACTCGACAAGGTCCAACCGAGATACATAAACCAATAAGGATCAAAATAGTTGAGCAATTCCAAAGGTTCAATCCAAAAAATTTTAGGGGCGGTTCGAACCCTAATATTATGGAAGAATGGATTAAATCCTTAGAGGTTATTTTGAATACCTGGATATGAGTGATGCGGATTGAGTAGCATGTGCCACCATTATGCCGACTCGCCGATGCACGCAATTGGTGAGAAACGGTGAAAGCCTCTCTTGATGAAGTGAGACTTCCTTGGAATCAATTCAAGGACCTACTTGATGAGAAATATTTTTTCTATATCATAAGATCTTATAAATTCAATAGTTCCTCCAGACTTAGGCAAGGAGACATGTTAGTTATCGAATATGTTTGCAAATTTAAGCAAGACGTCGATATGCCACTTTCATTGCTGAAAGTGAGGAAAGGAAGAAAGAACATTTCCTTCATGGTCTCGGGGTAGAAATAAGGAGCTTCATCCGAATGTCGGCCGACATTTATAAGGACATGGTAAGAAAGGCACTCGGAATCGAAGTGGACACGAAGGAGAGTGCTTGTATTACACCACCGAATATAAAGAGGGGAGGAATTCCCCTAAGTAGATTTGAAGGATAACTCAACGGAAGAGGCCTTTCAATCTAAACTAGAAAAGGGATAATAAGAAAGGAAAGGCACTTGTAAGTCCTCAAAGGGTGGAGGGCCAAGACAATCCAAAATGTGTTAAGTGTGGATGCCCACATACTAGTGACTCGTCTAATGCGCACAAATGTATGCTATTTCTATCAAGAGGCGGGGCATCCGGCTAATAACCGTCGAAAGAGAAAGTCGATTAAAGGACGATGTGTGCTTGGATGGGTGTATACCTTGATGTAGTAGAGGCAAATAAGAAAGATGATAATGTTATATGTAGTAAAGTCTCGATCTTAAACTTTATTGCATATGCATTAATGGATTCGAATGCCACACATTCATTTATTGCACGTTCATTATTAAGAAGATTAGGTAAGGCACTAGAAACCTTAGATGTGACATATGAGGTGGCACTCTCACCAAGAGAGTCACTAGAATCCGATACAATAATTAAAAATTATGAGATGAAAATTAGAGATTTTGCTTTACATGTCGATCTAGTAGTCTTGAGTATTCGAGACTTCGACATTATTCTTGGTATGAATTTTCTATCTAAGAATAGTGCGTCAATTGATTGTTTGGGGAAAAGGGTGAATTTTACCCATTGGGTGAGCAAACCGTTGAATTGCATGTGGAAATCCGAGTGAGACCACGAAACCTTAGTTTCAGCCATGACAGACTTAAAAACTAATAAAAGGTGGATGTAAAGGCTATTTAGTGAATATGGTTGATACTAAAAAGGAAGGAAGTCCAAAATTAGAAGATGTAAAAGTAGTTAAAGAATTCGTACATGTTTTCCCCAAAAATATGTGAAGGTTACCTCCAAAAAGAGAAATCGATTTCAAAATGAATTGAAATCACGAACAAGTGTTAACATCCAAGGCACCTTACTCGGATGGCTCCAACAGAGTTACAAGAGCTTAAAACTTAGATACAAGAGTTGGTGGATAAAGGCTATATTCAACCTAACTACTAACTATAGAGAGCCCTAGTGTTATTTATGAAAAAAAAAAAGATGGGTCACTACGGCTTTGTATTGATTATAGAGATTTAAACTGGGTGATTGTTAAGAATAAGTATCCGCTCCTAAAGATGGATGATTTTTTTGACCAGTTAAGGGGAAGCTCGATGTTTTCCAAAATTAAGCTACGATCGGGATATGACCAATTGAGAATTAAGGAGGAAGATATAAAAAAGATGACATTTAAAATTCGATACAAGCATTACGAATACTTATTAATGACGTTCGGGTTAACTAATGCCCTTGTCGTACTTCCGGATTTGATGAATTGTGTATTCCATGAGTATTTGGACAAGCTTATCATTGTATTTATTGATGATATCCTATTATATTCTAAGAGTCATGAGGAGCATAAGGGGTATCTAAGAAAGGCATTACAAATGTTACGAGAGCATAAATTGTGCACTAAGCTTAAAAAGTGTGCATTTTGGCTCAAGCAAGTGGCATTTGTTAGCCACGTTGTAACTAAGGATGGGATTATGATAGACCCCGGTAAAGTGTAGTCAATGCAAGATGGAAGTAACCGAGGAATGTTTCGAAGTATGGAGCTTCCTTGGGATGGCGAGTTACTATCAAAAATTTATAGAAGGATTTTCAAAAATAGTCGTACCACTCATATAATTAACAAGGAAGAATGCTAAGCTTGAGTGGGATGATCGGTGTGAGTAGAGCTTCCGGGCGTTAGAGCTCAAACTCACTACGGCTTCGATATTAGCTCTCCCTAAAGACAATAAAGACTTTATAGTCTACATTGATGCTTCTCGGATTGATTTGGGAGCGGTTTTGATGCAAGATGGGAAAGTGGTCACCTATGCATCCTTGTGATTGAAAGATTATGAAAGGAATTATCTCACCTATGACCTTGAGTTAGTCACGGTTATCTTTGCCCTAATGATTTGGAGGCACTCGCTTATACGGTATTTGATGTAACATCTACGTTGATCATAAAAGCCTTAACTATATTTTTACTCAAAAAGAGTTAAATATGAGGCAAAGAAGGTGGCTCAAACTACTCAATGACCACGACATTGTTTTTCATTATCATCCTGAAAAAGCGAATGTTGTGGTCGATGCACTAAGCAGAAAGTCTTTTGTAACCTTATAAGCATAGACTACACGAGATATGGAGAGACTTCAACTAAAAGTGATACTTGGTCAAAATCGAGGAAACTTTCCGGGGTGCATCGATTATACAACCGGACATAAAGTAAAAAATTAAAGAAGGGAAACTACAAGATCCAAAATTCCTTAAGATTCAACATAAGGTGACGAAGAGAAAATAATAGATTTTACTCTAGATGATGAAGGTATTTGGTGTTACCAAAATCGATTGTAAGTTCTTGATAAAAAGGAACCAAAGGAAGAAATTTGGAAGGAAGCCTATACCATACCTTACACCATACATCCCGGTGATACAAAATGTAGTGAGACCTTAAAGAGACTTATTGGTGGAAAGAGATGAAATGGGATATTACAGATTATGTGATAAGGTGTTTGATATGTTAGTAAGTTAAAGTTGAACACCGGAGGTCGTCGGGATTATTAAGGCCTTCGATATACCCGAATGGAAAAGGGAACACATATCGATAGATTTTATATTAGGGCTATCTAGATCGGAATGAGGAGCAAATGGCATATGGATTATAGTAGACCGATTGATGAAGTTGGTTCACTTCTTAGTAATTAAAATGATGTATTCCACGTAACGAGTACGTATAATTATATTTAAAGGAAATTATGAGATTGTATGGGATTCCTATCTCGGTTGTGTCGAAGGAGACCCTCGGTTCACATCACAATTTTGGAGAAGTCTACACGAAGTGATGAGGACTAAATTAAACTTTAGCATGACTTTTCACCCACGGACCAATAGACAAACAAAGTGGGTGAATCAAATATTGGAGGATATACTATGAGCATGTGTGCTTGGATTGGTCAACAAGCTGGGAGAGATATTTGTCACTAGCTAAGTTCGCCTAAAATAATAGCTACGAAGCAAGCATTGGTATGAGACCTTACAAAGCTTTGCGTGGAAGAAAGTGCCGATCATCGATACATTGGGACGATGTAGGAAAACGAAATTCACTAGGACCAAAATTAATCCGAGCAAATAGCTAATGTCATGCTGTAAGTCGGGACAAGGATGAAAACAACATAAAGCCAACAAAAGAGCTATGCTAACATAAGAAGGAAAGAATTGGAATTTCAAGTTGGTGATAAAATATTTTTGAAGATAGCCTCTATGAAGGATGTAATGAGGTTTAGAAGGACGGAAAATTTGAATCCACGATAGGTTGGACCCTATGAAATAGTGAAAAGGATTGGTGATCAAGCCTATAAGTCGGCGTTGCCACCCTTGCTCTCATCAATCCACGATGTATTTCATATGTCAATACATGGAAGATCCGAACCATATATTGAGTAATGAACTTTCGGATCTCTAGGCCGATATGAGCTATGAAGAAGGCCCGAGTATAAATTTTGGATCGAAAGGTCAAGAAATTACGAAATAAGGAAGTTCATATGGTCAAAGTGTTATGGAGGAATCATGAGCTAGAGGAAGCTATATGGGATAGAGAAGCGAAATGTTAGCCCGATATCCCGAACTATTTTAATAGAAATTTCAAGGATGAAATTTATGTAAGAAGGAAAAGATATAGTAACCGATACTCGCTAACTAAAATTAAATAAAAATTAAATATTAAATACACGTGAGAAATATTTTGAATGCGTGAAATAACCCTTAATGACTTAAAAGAATATTTAGAATAGTTAAAGTAGCCTTTTTATGATTAATGGATATTTTATTGATTTTTTCGTTGTATAAATAGTAACTTTTAAATGAAATAATTATTTTGAGCATGTTGCATATGCACGAAAAATATTTTATTTGTCTAGAATATTTTTAGAGGGGTTTTGAAGTATTTTATGTGATTGTTTGAATTTTCTTGTATGTCGTGAATATTTGTTTTGAATTGTTATATAAAGGAATAGCGTTTTAGAGATAGAAGAATTAAATGAGGTACTTCAAAAGTATGAGAAATTTTTTTTAAGGGCATAGAAAAATCATATAGGATGTGTAGAAATACTTAATAAATTTAAATTAATTTTATGAAGTGTAAGGAATATTTTTCATTGGAAATAGTATAATTTTTACACTAAATAATTAATTTGGAGGCCTAAATGAGGTATAAAAACTATGAAAATTCAGATTAAATCCTCTTAATAAAATTTTGAATTTATTTTGGAAACAAATTGAAAATTTGAAAAGTATAGAATAAAATTTTAGAATTAAGGCCCCAATTGCTTAAAATTAGGGACTCGATTGCATAAAATTAAAAGTCTAATCTTTCAAATTAAATTATATAAAAATTTTAAGGATCAAAATTTATACTACAAGTAGGGGCCAAAAGTGAATATTTGAATAAAATAAGGGTTTTGGAATGAATAGGCTAAGGAAATCTCTAGAAACTTGAAGGACTAAAATTTGTCATTTTTTCAACCAACTTTGGGCGACTTAGTGAATTAATTCAGATTGAGTTTCAGTAAAATTTATGGCCAAAATTAAGCCAAACAGAAGGCTTAAACAAAAAAAAAAAAAGAATAAATGGCAAAAAATTTTGCCAAATAAAAAGAGATGATTGAGAATTGAATTAAGGGTTGAAATTGACCCAAATTAAAGGTGGAGATGAAGTCAAAAAGTTTCCAAAATTCACCTAAAAATAAGGGTGCTAGAAATTTAAAAATGTGAAGAAAGTAGAAAAATATAGAGGAAAATCTTGCAAAATTTCCTTTCAAAAATTAACCAAAATATTCCTAACCAATTTTAAACACTCTTAATCAGTGGATTAAGCCTCAATTTGAAGTTGGGAGCCGAGAATTTCAAGAAAAAAATTAAAAGAGCTAATCTAAATTTAGGAGAAAAAAGAGGAGTAAAAGAATTCTCAAACAACCTACCTTTTCAAGGTTAATTTGGAGCTTAATCATATAAGTTAACTTCACCTATATCATAAGGCATATTTTATTATTGTTAATTTTCATGTTTATATGCCTTAATTGGTGAATTTTTGGTTAATTTAAAAAATTAGGGTTAAGGTTATTGATGATAAAAAATTAGAGGAAATGAGATTGAACTTGTAATTCATGTAATTGAGGTTGAAATAGGTTAGTTAGGCTGGAAATTTAGGTTTAAAACTCAAAAAATTTCTAGGGTTCCTTAAGCGGTACCATTCGACCTAATTGTTCAATTTGGGGATTTTTAATGCTTTTATGTAATTAATGATTTAGAGCCTAATTTCGACTTAATTAAGCATGAATTAGTGGTTAGGAATGAAAAATCTTACTTTAATTGAAGAAAAATCCGTGAAAATCCTTAGGTTATATTTGGGATATACTATGATTTTTAGGCTTTGACTTTTACTCATCCGAGTTCTAGAATTGATGGTGAAATTGTACTTTAATAAGTATAATTTAGAGTAGGAAAGCAAAATTCCAAGAAAAATGAAGAAAAGGGTTTAAATTTGTTGGAGCCCAATTTTGGCCCATTAGGACCCAATTCGGGTTTGAGCATGAATTTGTACCTTAAAGGTTAATTAAATTAATTCCTATGGTTAGTGTGTGTGTAGGTTAATTGGTGTTAAAATTATAAGATAAAATGAGAAGAAAATCATAGGGTTTTAATTAAGGAAATATTCGACCTAAAAAGATAAATTTAGGGTTTAGGTTTTAATTAGTTTTTAACCCTTAAATTGGTTAGCTTAATTTTAGAGTAAGTTAATAAGATGGATAAGAGTGAAAAATTTAATTAGAACCTAAAAATTTACCTATTTTGGTGAAGTTATGGGTTAGGCCCAATAAGGTCCCAAAATGATAATCATATAAGTACATAATTATTAACACTTAATTAAGTTAATCAATGAAATTATGGTTGAGTAAGATGAAATTTTGGTATGAATTGAATGTTAAAATGGAAAGGAAATGGCCATGGTAAGATAAGCTACCATTCGGCCAAGTTAGATGATCTAGGATTAAATAATTTAAATTAAGTATTTAATGTATAATTAAATTCTTTAATGTTAGTTGATGGATTTTAAATGTGTATGTATGGTGCAATTGACAATGTTGATGATCGATGATGTGTATGAACTCGAGATCTTTGAATGGTGTGGAATGATTTTATTTAAGGTAATGTTAGTATACTATTGTATTATGGAATTCTTGCATAATCATGGTACATGGTATGGATATTCATGGTATGCATCTCATGAATCAATGTTACTTAAGCATTACCAATAAAATGCTTATTGATACATAATTTTGTGAAAAATGTTTTAAAATCATGAAAACGTATTTTACGTCAAGATTTTTCAATAGCATTTAGAAATCTTTTAAAGAATGTGATTTTCATGACTTGAGAATTTTTATGAGGAAAGGACTTCATGGGTTTTTTATTTGGTAATGGTAATGGTTCGGGGACAAGTTAGCGCGGACGTGCACTTTTAGATGCTCGAAAGGGCGTGTCCATAGACAGGTCGCAGTACGCTAGATATATATTATGGAAACCCTAAAGTACCGAAATGGGATATGTCTAAAGACAAAAAAGGATTTTTGTACCGATCATGAAAGGTATTATGATAAAGAAAAAGGATTTAATGTGCATATACCGGTGTTTTCTATATGTATATACATGCATATACACTACATGCATAAGTTAACTTAATGGGCTAGAGCTCACTTAGTTCTTTGTGACATAGACACTTTAGGTACAATGGCTTACTTTTCTATGGAGCTGATTTCGAGGGATGCACTAGATGTTTATACTTTGGATGGGGCTTTGGATTCCAAGTGGACATACTACATGCGATTTTGTTTGTGGTACCGGCTATTGTCTTGTATGTTCTAGGACTAGCTGGTCCGTTTTATGGTATATTAAAAGTAATGAATAAGTAATTGGTTTTGTATGTAAACAACAACTTGTATGTAATCAAAGTACTAATAGTAAAATGGTAGTGTACTAGTAGTAAAATAGTTACTTTAAATTCTACATTGCGAGTTAGTATCCTTAGGACACTTAAGCAATTTAACTAGATGCACGTCAAATAAAAAGGATTATGTATAAGAAAAAGAATCAGTATTATAATCATAATAATAAATTATAACTAAATAAAATTACTATAATTAATGAGGAAAGAATTTATGATAATGGATAGCCACGAAGCCAGGTAATCCGAGTATAAGAATGTAAACAATTTAATTAAATGTGAAAATTTTTTTAACATCTTTTAGTTAAAGTATATGACCTAGCTAATCAAGATTAGATTTCTATGGCCTAGATTTCACTCTAGATGTTAAGATTAAGTCATAGTGCTTTGTTAGCTTACATTCATTTCACTTTGAATGTAGGTTAATAGAAATAATATTCTCAACCTTTTAGGTCCTAGATTGGGGGTGTTACGGAACCTAAGGAAGGACATCACACAATATAAGCCTTTATGCTCAAACTATCAAGGTAAGAAAAGGAAAAGGTTGAGATGAAGTCAAAACTAGGAGATCGAGTTGCCTCTTGGTGTTGATGCTATTGTATCTAACATTAACCTCCATCTGCAAGAAAGGAAGAGAGTGTTTCACTTATTGCAATGAGATAATAATGAGGATTCAAAACCCTATTTCTAATATGCAAAATTGGCAATTGATATGAGTACTTTTAATGTGTCTTTAAGCATGTTTTTATGATAGTAATTGTGCCTAGGAGTTACTTTGCATTTTAATGATTATTAGAATGTTTAATTTTAGTTTTAAATGTTAAAGAAGTGGGTTGGGCCATTAATCTTTTTTTTTATGGTGATTATTGTAGGTTAAGGACGTTTAGATCATGAAAAGTGTACTAGCGAGCATAATGCACTACCGGGAAGCATTGCACGGTCGCAACAGGATCAAGCTGGAATTGGTGATTGCACGATTAAGCAACCTTGCATGACATGTAACCGTGACATTATGGAAAGACAACCAAGAGTCATTCTTTTGGAAAATTAAAAGAATATAAAAGACCATAATACTAAGAGGAGAAGATATGGTTTTTGGGAGAAAAAAAGATTGAAGAAAACAAGAAAACAAGAGAAGAAGAGAGGGAGCCCAAGAATCAAGGAAGAAGATTAAAAGAATTTCATAGCAACATTCAAGAGTTCTTTCTTCCTTCATCTTTTATTCTTTTTTTATGACTCAATTTATTTTCGAGTGTGCTATTGTCAATCATAATGATGGATTGGTAAATTTTCATTAAGAATTAAGTCTTAAAACATTCCTTTGATGTTAATCTTTTGGGTTTAATTTTAGCTTTGCTATGTTTATTGTTCTTCATGCTCTAATTGCAATTAAGAAATTGAATTGGATGATTTGTGTTATGTTTCAATGAGAATTATTGCATAATAGATCGGTAAACATCGAGTTAATTGATAATTGCCGAGAGATCATGATTGTTAATTAATTGCTTGAAAGATTGCTTAAGGAATTGATTGAAGCGATTTGGGTTTGGGGTTATTAGTTGAGAAACTATAGTTTCGCTCGTGTTTCATCAAGTCGATAGTTTAGTTGTTGCTTGAGAAAGAGTAACTAACACCATTACATATCTAGAGCCTTAGTTGTATTGAACCCACTAGAAAGACTAATAGGGGATGTGGATAGTGTTGATTCCTAGCCTATTAAACCTTGATTAATTTCTCTAAGTTTCTAGTAACTTTAATTCTTGATTTCGTTATTGAATTCTTATTTGATTTATATATATCATCTTTATCTTATTAATCTTAAACAAAGCGAAGCTAAGTCAATGGGTGGATAAAACATAGTCCTCGTGGGAATGATATCTTTTTATACTACTTGAGCGATTTGTGCTCTTATAGAACCAACATCAACATTCACATTATGAGTTTCAAGCAACTTATCTAGAAATGTTCTACATTATGCAACTTCTAGATGGCTACCTAGGAGATTCATTAATTTCGGATATTATTGATATAAGCAAATGATAAATTCTAGCTCTCGAAAGACATGAATATAAGGGATCCGGATCGGAGGAGTTTGTTCTGATTTTTATGAATTGGTTTGGATGGATGCACCGGGTGATGGAGATCTTGGAAACAAAATTTGAGCATGATCTCCTTCCCATCCCCTCCATAAAAAAATAAATCTGTCACTAATATTCTTTTATCGGCTTGAATGGGATTTCTTTTTTATCAAGAACATGCTTGGGATAGTCCACATATTGTATAATAACACAATTATCATATCTAACTAAATCCTAATTAAGAACATGTGCAATTAATTACAACAAACATAAGGTAGATTAATTTGCACCATTTTAAAAGTCAAAACCACCAAAAAATAACATAAACAATGAATTAAAAGCTTAAGAATATAATCAAAAGTCATATTATATGTAGAAATAAAAATGTGGACAAGTACCTACATATAAAGTTTCTACACGAATAGTGCCCCAAGTAGGTTATCACATGGGAGGTACCATCACAAAGACTTATTGTTAGGGGTAACTTTCAAAGACTTCAATCTTTGAAAGGGAGAAGGTTCTAATTCTAGCAAACCAAGAAATAAACTAAGGACCTAATTATAAAAGACAAAAATTCCATGTGAGAGATAATCATAAACAACCTTTTTTTTTAAGGAAAAGAAAAACAAGAGCAAGCACGTATATGTTTTCACCTCGACGGCGAAGTACATGAAAAAAAAATTATTTACAACTTTAATATTGATATAAATGTTCAAAGAATTCCTTGGAAAACAATAAAGAAACAAAAATAGTAATATCTAAGATGATCCATAAGATCCGTACATATAAATCCCTCAATGGTTTCAAAATGTAGCTTAACGGACTAATTATGTCCGAGATAGGCCTCCTCTCTTTTCTTGTCTTTATAAGTACCGACATGAATATAGGCATAGTTCAAGGAGGGAAGGTAGAGGCAAGAGAAATCCACTACATGAAGAAGTTTGTAGAAAAAAGACATGAGGTTTGGGGCAACAATCTCCATCATAATTATTAATCCTTTTTACTTAATAAATGCGAGGCTCAAAGTTTTTTGGTTAAGAAATCGGAACCCGGATATTTTCAAGATAATATAACACTAACATTAACAATTAATAAAATAAAATAATTAATTAATAACATTAACCTAACAAATAACAAAAATAAATTTTTAATTAACGAAATTAATCCAATTAACAAAAAATAAAAGAGAGAGAACTAACCAAAGGAGAGGAGGGAGAAGAGAGACTGTTATAGTAGTTTCAACATGGTTTTTAGGGTGAAAAGGGCTCCTTACCAAAATGAGTAGGCTAGGGAGGCGAGTGGTGTGGCATGGGGCGATGGTTGGGATTGGTGGGGGCTGTGGTAGGAGAGGAGAAGAGGGGGAGGAAAGGGAAAGGAGGAAAAATTAAGGGGAAAAAAAGGGATTGAAAATTTATAGATATTTAGGATTAGTGACGGACGCGATTCCATTGCTAATCCATCAATAACTTGTATTTTAAATAAGCATCAAATTTTATAAACTTTTAAAAAATTTGGGATATTGGCAATGGAATACATTTCGTCACATATTAGCAATGAAATAAATAATATAGAGATGGATAGATTATATTCGTCATTGAAATAACGATGTTTTTTAATGATGGAAATGGTATTCCATCACTAAATTCCCTTGCTAATCTATCATGATTTCATCATTGCAAAAAATCCATGTTCTTTAGCAACGAAGTTTTTTCGTCGCCAAATTTTCATCTCAAATCCATCACAAGTCTGTTGAAAATTATTGCATTTTCAATTTCATCGCCATTCAATCGTTATTCAGCATCTAACTAGCAATGGATTGCACTACAAGAAAAGTGATAGTTAGAGATAGATTTTTTTTATCACTAATAAGGGAATAGTCATCATAAAATCGTTTGGTGATGGAAAAATTTCATCATTAAAACACTTGTCGCCAACCCTAGCAATGAAAGAAAATTTTTCATTGCTAATATAATGACTATTTTTCCATCACTAAATTGCTACATTTTATCGCCACATTAGTTATCGAAACCATTGTTTTATGTGTTGCTAGTCCTTCATAAATTTTGTCATTGGTTAACGATCAATATTCCATAGCGAATATTCGTAGCTAATAGTGTAATACCCCCAATCTAAGACTTATTAGGCTAAGAATTTTACCATTGTTAGCATACGTTCGAAGCACAATGGATGCAAGCTAACAAGGCATTGTAACTTGTCTATCATCCATTTAAGTATAGACTACATTGTGACACACTAATAATAACGAGTGGATCTTATGTTTTAGTTCAAAATGCACTATGAATTTTTTGCCTTTTATTATTTTATTTATGCTCCTTGGATTGAAATAACTGGATCCGAGACAGTCGATTATCTTAAATTATTTTTCTATTAAGTTATGTAAATTTATTTAATCATGACTGATTATTATTAATTACTTAACTATTCTTTTCTTTAATCGCTAGTTGTTTTATTTGGTATCTACTTAACTATGTTGCTTAAATATTTCGAGGATGGTAAAACAAAAATGAATAATCTAAAGTAAATTACCCTAAATATAACAACACTATCATTTTACTACTGCTACTTTGATTACATACAAGCTACTACTTACATACAAAACTCATTTAATGCCAACTATTACAAAAATATCTTATTAACTACCTACATTGATTTCTTTTAGTCACTCATCTACTTTTTCATTGCTATAACTATTACATAGAAAAACAATGACATGGCTATAAAGTAAACTAGGATATTGAGTACAATAATCGTTATGTGTGTATGAGATCCATTCTCTAACCATATATAATGTATACACGATGGACAAATCCCTCGATAGTCGGCTCAAAAGTGAAGAACACCATATTTACTTGTGTTTTCTACACCACAAACATATAGGTGAGCGACGACTCAATAAGTTAACTAATACATGGTATGCATACAAATGGCGATTAAGGATGGGAATAGGGTGGGACGGTGGTGGGGATAACCATTCTCATCCCCATCCCCACCCTATTCCAAAACTTTTGCCCCATCCCCACCTCGTGCCTTGTTTGGGGTAAAATTTTGAGTACCATCATCGCCTCGTCTCAAGAAATTTTGCTCCATCTCCATCTAGTACCTCGTTTGAGGTGAAATTTTGAAAACCATCTCCGCCCCAAACAGGGTACGGTAGGGTTACGACGAGACAGGACAAATTGCCATCCTTAATGGCGATACATGTATAAATCATTTTCATGCTTGTGTGAAAATCTTTTTTCATGATCTATCCAAAAATCCTTTTCCATTTTGGGACATTTCCCATTACAAGCACTTTAGAGTTTCTACAATATATGTCTAACGAACCGGACTCGTCTACGAATGCGCCCTGTTGAGCCTCTAAAATTGCACGTCCGCACTTGCTCGGTCTCGAACCATTATCATTAAAGTATGGAAAACCCATGAAGTCCATTCTCATAAATTTCTCAAAGTCATGAAAATCCCATTCCTTAAAATAGTGCCCACTTGCGATTGTAAAAAATGATGTAAAAACACATTTTCTTGACTTTAAAACATTTTCTATAAAATTAGGCATGCATATTCATTTTATTAAAAATGCATAACCATTATTGCTTCATGAATTTCATGCCATTGTGAGATGCATTTATGTCATGATTTTACATAAATTTAATAACATAAATGCACCATAAACATTATATTAACAAATTCATTCCAAACGATTATCAATAATCATATCATTACACATCATAAAGCAACAAAACTTCATATTCATCAACAATACAAATTTCATACCACATACACATATCAAATACATTAAGTGGCATTCAAAGAGTTCAATTACACATAAATCACACAAATAAATTTATAAACCCTAAAATCCCATTTTAGGTCGAATGATGTCCATACCTACCACGACCATTTTCTTCCAAGCTTAACATCCATTTTACATATAATTCTACTCAATTTAACCTTAACTTCATGAACTAATTTAATTTATTTTATATAATATTTTTACTTTGGGCCTTTTTGAGCCAAAACTTTAACTTTACTTACACAAGCTAGATTTTAGGTTTCAATGAAATTTATCATTGTTGTTCATCTCATTACATTACACTAAGTCCAAAATGTTAAATTTAAGCATTAAAAACCAAATCAAACCTAAACCCTAATTTTCCCTAATTTGAGCCGAATGCCCCATTAGCCCTAACCTCATTATGTTCTTCTCCCTTCCTTCCTACACATTAACATTAGGATTCGGTTTCGCTAACATTCCTTAAACGATTCATGCTTAAACACTAATTGGGCTGAAATTAAGCCTAAGCTAAATTAAGCTATTTTTTTCAACTTGTCTAGAATTTTTCTTTTCTACTCACCAAATTATGCTCATTCAACCACCAATTGACTAATAGTTCATAAATTAGAGGAAGGAATCAAAACCCATATTTTGTTAGTTTTGGGCCGAATGTTAACCCTAGAGAATTCTTTGATTTTCCTTCAATTTAAATAAAATTTTTCATTCTTAAGCCTAACTCACAGCTAATCAAGTCATAATTAAGCTATAAAACATTAATTACATCAAAGGGTCAAAAAGCCCTAATTCACTCATTTGGGCCAATTGTATCATCCTTCCAAATCCTAGAAGTTTTTGATTTCTAATCACCAAATTTAAGTCCAATTAACCTAATTTAACCTCAATTTCATGAAATTTATGGTTAGGATCATTTTGCCTAATTTTTTTGAACTGAGAACCCTAACCCTAATTTTCATAATTTTTGCAATTAAGCCAAATTAATGCATCAAACATAAAATTAACATGAAATTAAACTTTTTTGTCGTCTAGGTGAAGTTAAATTATTTGTTTAAGCTCTAAATCAACCTTGGAAAGCTAAGTTACTTAAGAATTCTTTTCTTCCTCTTTTCCCTCCAAAATTCAGATTAGCTCCTTAGTTTTTCTCCTTTCAAATTTTGGCTCCCAACTTAAAATTGAGGCTTAATCCACTGATTTGAAGTGCCAAAAATTGGTTACGATTATTTTGGGTAATTTTTTTGTGGAATTTTTGCAAGAGTTTCCTTCCTGTTTTTCTATTTTCTTAGCATTTTTTATTTTTTTCAGCACCCTTATTTATAGCTAATTTTTTGACTTGGTGGACTCATCTCCACCCTTAATTTTCATAAATCTTCTCCCTTAATTTAGTTCCCAATCCTTTCTTTTTATTTGGCCAAATTTCTAGCATTTATTCTTTTTTTTGTTGAAGCCTTCCACTTAGCTCAATGTAGGCCATAATTTTTACTAAAAGTTAGATCTAATTAATACTTTAAGTGAGCCAAAGATGGAGAAGAAATGATTAATTTTATTCCCTCAATTTTCTAGAATGTTCCATGGCCCTATTTTTCCTAAATCCTCCTTTTATTCAAATAATATATTTTAACTCTTATTTTCATGTTTCTATGACCATTTTTTTACCATTAAAATACTTATATAATTTAATTTTAAATTTCAAAATTTTAATTTTATGCATTTTGAGTCCCTAATTTTATTCAATTAAGTGCCTAAATCCAAAATTGCATCCCATACCTTTCTAAAATCCTAATTATTTCAATAATAAATTCTAAAAATTTCAAAAAGAATTTATTCATCATTCATAAAATTTTTATACACTTATTTAGGCCTTCAAATTAATTATTTCATGTAAAATCACACTATTTCCTATAAAAACAATTCTTTATACATGGAGAAATTCATTTAAATTTATTAAATAATTCTACAATCCTAAATTATTTTTCTATGACCTTTGGATAATTTTCTTGTACTTCTAAAATACCTAATTTAATTAGTTTGCCTCGAAATACTTGTTTATACACACAAAAATTCAAATAAAATATTCACGGCATACAAGAAAATTCATGCAACAATATAAAATAATTTAAAACCCCTTTAACAAATATTCTAAGCAAACACAATATTTTTCATGCACATGCAATATACTCAAAATAATTATTTCACATAAAAATTACTATATATGCACTTGTAAAATCAATTAAATATTCATTGAGCATAGAAAGACTATTTCAACTATTCTGAATATTCTTTCAAGTCCTTTAAAGATTATTTCATGCCTTCAAATCATTTCTCACATATTTTTAATATTTAATTTTATTAAATTTTAGTTTTAGCGGGTATCGGTTATTACATTTTTCCCTCCTTATAAAACTTTCATCCTTGAAATTTCTACTAAAATAGTTTAGACATTTTTTCTTCCCTCTCCCATGTTGCTTCTTCCACTTCGTGGTTTCTCCATAATACTTTCACAAGAGGGACTTTTTTTTTTTTGGTAATTTTTTGACCTCCCTATCTAAAATTTGTACCAGCCCTTATTTGTAACTCACATCGGCCTAGAGGTTTAAAGGTTCATTATTCAACACATTTTTAGGGTCTTTAATATACTTCGAAGCATGGATACATGGAATATGTCATGAATGATGAGAGCGAAGGTGGTAATGCTAACCTCGTAAGCTCGATCGCCAATTTTTTCTATTATTTCATAAGGTCCTATATACCTCGAGCTCAACTTTTCCTTTCTTCCAAAACTCATCACTCCTTTCATAGGGGCTATTTTCAAAAATACCTTATTGTTGACTTGGAATTCCCAATTCTTTCCTTCTTACATCGACATAGCTCTTTTGTCGGCTTTGTGCTTTTTTCATTCTCGCCTTAACTTATTATATGACATCGGCTTTTTATTGGATTAGTTTCGGTCTCAATAATTTTATTTCACCTAAATCATCCCAATGTATTAGTGATCGATACTTTCTTCCATATAAAGCTTCATAAGGTGTCATACCAATAATCGCTTGATAACTATTATTTTAAGTGAACTCGGTTAGTGATAAGTACTTCTCCTAGTTTGTTGACCAATCTAGCATGCACACTCACAACATATCTTCTAATATATGATTCACTAGCTCTATCTCGTCCATCTATTTATGGGTGAAAAACATTGCTAAAGCTCTAACGTAGTTCCCATCACTTTATGTAGACTCTTCTAAAATTGCAACGTGAATCGATGGTCTCTGTCTAACATGACTAAGATGGGAATTTCATGCAACCTCACGAGTTTTCTTTAAATATAACTATGTGTATTGTTGTGTGGAATTCGTTGACTTGGTAGCTCGAAGTGAGCTGATTTAGTTAATCGATCCACTATAACCCATATGTCATTAGCTCCTCGCTCCGATCTTGGCAATCTTAATATGAAGTCCATTGATATATGTTCCCACTTTTGAGAATATTTAACGGTTTTAGTAATCCTGTGCCCTTTGGTATTCGACTTTAACTTGTCGACACGTCAAACACTTTACCATATAGTTAGCGATATTCCATTTTATTCCCTTCCACCAATAGGTCTTTTTAGGATCTCGATATATTTTTATACCACTAGGGTGTATAGTAAAGGTGTTACGTGGGCTTCTTTCAAGATTTCTTCTCGAAGCTCCTTGTTGTCAAGAACACACCATCTAGCTTGATAACGTTAGATACCTTCATCATGTAAGTTAAAATTCATTGTCTTCCCCTCCATCACCTTCTATTGAATTTTAAGAAATTATGGATCCTAGAGTTACCCTTTTTTGATTTTCTCGCTTAGTATCCGGTTGCATAGTCATTGCACTAAGGAAACTCCTCTTACATTGATTGGGTATAACTTCTAACTAAAGTTTCTCCATGTCTTATGTAATCTGCACTTGTAAGGTCTGCTATTAATTACTAAAAAGTGAGTTAATTTAGTTAATCGGTCCACTATAACCTATATGCCATTAGCTCATCGCTCCGATCTTAGAAATTCGAGTATGAAATCCATTGATATATGCTCCCACTTCCATATAGGAATATCCAACGGTCTTAGCAATCCCGACGCCCTTTGGTATTTAACTTTAACTTGCTGACATGTCAAACACTTTACCATATAATGTGCGATACTCGTTTCACTCCCTTTCACTAGTAGGTTTTTTTAAGATCTCAATACATTTTTGTGCCACTAGGGTGTATAGTAAAGGTGTAACGTGGGTTTCTTTCAAGATTTCTTCTCGAAGCTCATTGTTGTCAAGAACACACCATCTAGCTTGATAACGCTAAATACCTTCATCATCCAGGGTAAAATTCATTGTCTTTCCCTTCATCACCTTCGTTGAATTTTAAAAAAATTATGAACCCTAAAGTTGCCCTTCTAGTATCCGGTCGCATAGTCATTGCACCAAGGAAACTCCTTTTACATTGATTAGGTATAACTTCTAATTGAAGATTTTTCATGTCTTGTGTAATGCGTCGCTATTGATTTTTTGCTCAATAAGTCGGCCACGACATTTTCCTTACCGGGATGATAATAAGAAATAATGTCGTGATCATTGAGCACCTCAAGTCATCTTCTTAGCCTCATAATTAATTTCTTTTGAGTAAAAGTGTACTTAAGGCTCTTGTAGTCGGTATAGATATCACATCAAACACTATATCAATAGTACCTTTAGATCTTTAGGGAAAAAATGATAGTAGCTAGCTCAAGATCATGAGTGGGATAGTGCCTTTTGTAGTCTTTTAGTCATTGTGATGTATAAACGATCACTTTTCCATCTTTTATCAAAACTACTCCCAATCCAATTCAAGAAGCATTAGCGCGACCATAAAATCTTCATTATCCTTAGGAAGAGCTAATGTTGGGGTTGTAGTGAGTCTAAAATTTTACTCTTAGAAACTCTACTCATACTAACCATCCCACGCAAACTTTATGTTCTTCCTTATTAACCAAGTGAGCGGCACGGCTATCTTCGAAAATCCCTTTACAAATTTTTGATAATAGCTCGTATCCCAAGGATGCTTCTCATCTCGAAACATTCTTAGGCTATTTCCATTCTTGCCCTATCTATACTTTATTGGGATCCACCATAATACCATCCTTGGATACTATATGCCCAAGGAATGCTATTTGTTCGAGCCAAAATGCACACTTTTTAAGCTTAGTATATAATTTATGCTCTCGAGGTGTCCGTAGTGCCTTCTGAGATGCTTCTTATGTTCCTTGTGACTTTTAAAATATATTAGGATATCATCAATAAATACAATGATAAATTTATTTAGGTATTCATAGAATACTCGATTCATTAGATTTATGAATATAGTTAGGGTATTGGTTAACTCAAATGGCATCATTAAATACTCATAATACTCGTATCGAGTCCTAGAAGTCATTTTTTTTATATCCTCGTTCTTGATCCTTAAGCGATGGTATCCCGATTGGAGGTTGATTATGGAAAACACTAAGCTTCCTCTTAATTGATCAAACAATTCATTTGTCCGCAAGAGCGGGTACTTGTTTTTAATAGTCACCCAATTAAAATCTCCGTAATCAATACACAATCGCAATGACCATCCTTTTTCTTTACAAATAGCACTATGGCTCTCCACGATAAACGAGCTAGGTTGAATATAGATTTTATCCAACGACTCATGTATTTGTGTTTTAAGGTGCTATAATTCCACTAGGGTCATTCTATACGGCACTTTGGATATTGGTGTTGTTTTCGATTCTAACTCGATTTTAAAATCATTTTCCCTTTTTGGAGGTAACTTTGACATATTCTTAGGAAAGACATCCGAAAATTCTTTAACTACTTCAATATCTTCCAATTTTAGACTCTCCTCCTTTTTAGTATCACCCATATTTACGAAGTAGCCCATACATCTATCTTTTAGTAATTTTTAGGTTGTCATTGCTGAAACTAGGGTTACGGGCCTCACCCATGTTCTAAGTTGTAACTCAAAAGGTTGCTCATTTAGTGGGTGTAGTATAACATTTCTAGCTAAACAATCAATTGATGCTCGGTTTCTAAATAAGAAATTCATACCAAGAATAACATCGAAGTCTTAAAGGCTCAAGCCTATAAGGTCAACACATAAGGTATAATTTCTAATTTTCATCTCACATTCCCTAGTTATAGTATATATTCTAGCAATTCTCCTAACGAAAGTGCTACTTCATATTTGATATTCAATACTTTCGATACCATGCCTAATTGTCTTAAAAATGATCCCGCAATAAACGAATGCATGACACTCGAATCTATCAATGCATATGCGGTAAGGTTAAGGATCAAGACATTATCGCATATAACATTAGTATCTTCTTTATTTTCCTCTTTCGGAGTTAGTGTATACACACGTTCGAGAATGCATCATCCTTCGATCGACTTCATCTTTGGATAGTTATTAGCCAAACGCCTTACCTCACGATAGAAATAACACACATTCGTACCCATTTGTTAGTCACCGATATTGGGCATCCACATTTTAGGCATTTCGGTTATCTCGGTCCTCCATCCTTTATGACCTTACGAGTGCCTTTCCTTTCTTGTTATCTCTCCTCTATTTTGGACTAAAAGGCCTCCTACTCGCTAGGTTGGCCTTCAAACTTGCTCGAGGTAACTCCTTATTTTCTTATACTCGAGGGTGGAACATGAGTACTTTGAATGTTTTTCTCACGATATCCTTATAGGTATCAACTAACATTTGAAAAAAAAATTTTATTTCTACCTTAAGACCATGAAGGAAATGTTCCTTCTTCCTTTCCTCACTTTTAGCAATAAAAGTGGCATAACGACAATTATGTTCAAACTTATGGATATATTCCATAACCGATATATCTCCTTGGCTCAACTAAAGAAACTCCTAAATTTAATGAGATCTTACAATGTCGGAGAAGTATTTCTTATGAAACAAGTCTTTAAATTGATTTCATGTAAGTGCCCCTTCATCGAGAGATGCCTTTATGGTTTTCTACTAGTTTCTAGCATTAGCGACAGAGCATAAAAGTGGCACATAGTACATGATTCGCATCATTCATATCTAAATATTCAAAAATAACCTCTAAAGATTCATTTCACTCTTCTATAATATTGAAATTTAGACAGACCTCTAAATTTCTTCGGATTAAACCATTGAAAATTCTCCGAGTATTTCGATCCTCTATGGTTGACATGTCTCAATTGGACCACGTCGAGTCATTTCTAATATTTGCTGTAATTGCTCATTATGCCTTTCTTGTTACAGACTCCATCATATCATGCTGCCTTCTAAGCAACTCCATTAATTCTTCCTTATGGTCACCCAACATTTGGCTCAATCCTGCGTTATTACTATTGTTATTATTATTAACTCGTTGTGGTGACATAGTGTTTTTCCTTCTTTACTTTACAAGCACACATAACATAAAATAAGTCATTCATATTGCATTAACTCATAGCATTCCATACACATGACATTCAATCATATTACAATAGCATGCCATTCACATCGATAACATACACCTCAAACAATCATAACAATTATTCTACAAACATACTTACCGATTACTGAAGGTCACCGTCCGTGTATCTTGGATGTGATTACTAAAACCTACTTTGATAAAATTTATGTAACACCCTTAACCTAGGAGCTATTAGGATGAGAATATAATCATCTTTAACCTATATTTGAAATTCAATGAATGCAAGCAAATAAGGCAATCGTCTATCATGCATTTAAGTATAGACTATGTTGCGGAAGACTAATAATGATGATTAGGTTTTATGCTTTGGTTCAAAATGCTCTATAAATTTTTTGCATTTGATTATTTTATTTATGCTTCTTGGATTGAAATAACTCGGATCCGAGACAATCGATTATCTTAAATTCTTTTTCTATTAATTTATGTAAATTTAGTTAATCATGACTCATTATTATTAATTACTTAACTATTCTTTTTTTTAATCGCAATTTGTTTTATTGGATATCTACTTCACTATGTTGCTTAAATATTTTGAGGATGGTAGAACGTAAATGAATAATCTAAAGTAAATTACACTAACTATAACTACACTATCATTTTACTACTAGTACTTTAACTACATACAAACTACCATTTACATACAAAACCTGTTTAATGCTAACTACTACAAAAATGGCTTATTAACTATCTAAATTCTTTTCTTTTAGTCATCCATCTACTTTTTCATTGCTTTAACTATTACATAGAAAAACAAGGACATGGCTTTAAAGTAAACTAGGATACCGAGTACGATAATTGTTATGGTGCGTATGAGATCCATCCTCCAATCACATCCATTGTATACACGACGGATAGATCCTTTGGTAGTCAGCTCTAAAGTGAAGAAAACCATCTTTACCTGTGTTTTCTACACCACAAACATACAAGTGAACGATAGCTTAATAAGTTAACTAATGCATGCTATGCATGTAAACGACGAATGCATGTATAAATCATTTGCATGCTCATGCAAAAATCCTTTTACATGTCATAAATACTTTTTATGATCTATCTAAAAATTATTTATCATCTTTTGAAATTTCCATTATATGCACTTTAGGATTTCAATAATATATGTTTAATGAACCAGATTTGTCTACGGACGCATCTTACCGAGCTTCTAAAGGGGCATGTTTGTACTTGCCTAGCTTTGAACCATTACCATTAAAGTATGAAAAACCCATGAAGTCCATTCTCATAAATTTCTCAAAGTCATGAAAATCTTATTCCTTAAAACATTTCCGAGTTGCTATTGAAAAACCATGACGTAAAAACATGTTTTTATGACTTTAAAACATCTTTCATAAAATTGAACATGCATATACATTTTATTGAACATGCATAACCATTATTGCATAAATTTGATAACATCAATGCACCATAATTATTATATTAGCAAAATCATTCCAAACTATTATCAATAATCATACCATTACACATCATAAAGCAACACAACTTCATATTCATCAACAATATAAATTTCATACCACATACACATATCAAATACATTAAGTGGCATTCAAAGAGTTTTATTACACATAAATCACACGAATAAATTTATAAATTATAAAATGCCATTTTAGGCCGAATGATGTCCATACCTAACCTAACCATTTTCTTCCAACCTTAACATCTATTTCACATATAATTCTACTCAATTTAACCTTAACTTTAGGAATTAATTTAATTAAGTGTTATTTAATTTATTTTACATAAAATTTTTACTTTTGGTCTTATTGAGCCCAAACTTTAACTTTACTTACACATGCTTGGATTTTAGGTTTCAATGAAATTTATCATTCTTATTTATCTCATTATGTAACCTTAAGTCCAAAATGTTTGATTTAAGCATTAAAAACCAAATCGAACCTAAACCCTAATTTGTCCTAAATTGGGTCGAATCTCCCATTAATAACCTCATTATTTTCTTCTTCATTCCTTCTCAAATTCTAATATCAAGTCATTTAACTATACATTAACATTAGGATTCAGTTTAGCTAACATTCCTACTACAAATTATGAGACACTAATTGGGCCTTAATGAGCCAAAATTGGACCTAAGCTAAATTAAGCTATTTTCTTCAACTTTTCTATAATTTTTCTTTCCTATTCACCAAATTATGCTCATTCAATCACTAATTGACTAATATTTCATAAATTAGAGGAACGAATCAAAACCCTAATTTTGTTAGTTTTGGGCCAAATGTTAACCCTAGAGAATTAATTGGTTTTTCTTCGGTTTAAATGAAAATTTTTATTCTTAAACACTAATTCACACTTAATAAATAATTAAGCTATAAAACGTCAATCACATCAAAGGATCAAAAAGCCCTAATTCACTTATTTGGCCCAAATGTATGATCCTTCCTAACCCTAGAAATGTTTGATTTCTAATCACCAAATATAAGTTCAATTAACCTAATTTAACCTCGATTTCATGAAATTTAGGGTTAGGACCATTTTCTTCAATTTTTTTCCAACTAAGAACCCTAACCCTAATTTTCATAAATTGTGCAATAAAACCAAATTGATGCATCAAACATAAAATGAACATGAAATTAAGCTTGTTTATGGAGGCGGACAAAGTTAACTTACTTGATTAAGCTCCAAATCAACATTGGAAAGCTAGGATACTTGAGAATTCTTTTCTTCCTCTTTTCTCTTCTAAATTCGGATTAGCTCTTTAGATTTTCTCCTTCAAAATTTTTGGCTCTCAACTTAAAATTTAGGCTTAATCCGCTGATTTGAAGTGCCTAAAGTTAGTTAGGGTTATTTTGGGTAATTTTTTAATGGAATTTTTTCAAGAGTTCCCTATGTGTTTTTCTATTTTCTTAGTATTTTTCATTTTTTCAGCAACCGTATTTATAGCTAAATTTTGTAATCTTAGTGGCCTCATCTCCACCCTTAATTTTTGTAAATCTTGGCCGTTCATTTAATTCCCGAGTCCTTTCTTTTGATTTGGCTAAGTTTCTAGCCATTTATTCTTCTTTTTGTTTAAGCTTCTACTTAGCTCCATTTAGACCATAATTTTGACTGAAAGTCAAACCTAATTAATGCTTTAAGTAGGTCGAAGTCGAAGGAGAAATGATAAAGTTTAGTTCCTCAAGTTTCTAGAATGACCCATGGTGCTTTCTTTCCTAAATCCTCCTTTAATTCAAATAATCACTTTTAACCATTATTTTCACGTTTTTCCGACCGATTTTTGACCCTTAAAATTCTAAATAGTTTAATTTTAAATTTTAAATTTTAAATTTTATGCACTTGAGTCTCTAATTTTATGTAATTAAGTCCTTAAATAAAAAATTCCATCTCATACCTTTCCAAAATCTAAGAATTTAATCATCATTCATAAAATTTTTATACACTTATTTACTCCTTTAAATTAATTATTTAGTGTAAAAATCACACTATTTTCTATAAGAAATATTCCATATATATGACAAAATTCATTTAAATTTATTAAATATTTCTACACATCCTAAATGATCTTTCTATACTTGTTTGGATAATTTTCTTGTACTTCTAAAATACCTAATTTAATTAGTTTATCTCAAAAATACTATTCATACACATAAAAATTTAAATAAAATATTCATAACATATCAAAAAATTCATACAACAACATAAAATAATTTAACACCCCTCTAAAAAAATATTCTAAATAAAAAAAAATACTTTTCATGCACATGCAATATGCTCAAAATAATTATTTCAAATAAAAATTACTCTTTAAGCATCGTAAAATCAATTAAATATTCATTGAGCATAGGACTATTTCAATTATTCTGAATATTCTTTCAAGCCCTTTAAAGATTATTTCATACATTTAAAACATTTCTCACATATTTTTAATGTTTAATTTTATTAAATTTTAGTTTTAGCAGTACCGATTATTAGTTTTTGCTATTTCGTCACCATTTTCATCGCTAATTATTGATGCTAATCCATCACCAAGTTTTTTTAATTTTGGTTTTTAAATTGCTAATTGTTTTTTAATTTTATGATATTCTCGATAGTAATTATCAATTAGAAAAACAACATATTATTAAAATTTAAATATTATAAATTAATTTTTCATTAATATTAACAAGAAAAGATTCGATAGTATGGAAGAAAGAAAAGAATAAAATAAAATAAAATATCACTCCCGATTGTCATTCCGATCATTTAATCCCTACTCCTCCTCATCCTAGGCCTTGGTGGGAGGGACGATAGAGTCTTGACTATGGATAAATCTACAAGCAACTCAAATGTCTACGTCGGCTTAGTCAACATTGAAGGAAGTGATTCGTACCAAGAATTTTGCCTATGTATGGTACTCTACTTCTTTGTAACGAGGGTTTATAACTAGTGTTGTTTGACCTACATCTATTACATCGCCTTTTTCATCCCCTTGTACTACTTTTAAAACTCCTCATGAGAAAAGTTATCGTTATAATACAACAACATAGAGGATAGTTGGTGCCACTTGACCGAGATAGATAATATGATGCATGTGTACCTACATCGTATAGCCTCTTATTTTTCTCCCCTACGAGCTCCGAGGTATATGGCGTTCTTGTCCACTTGTGGCTCCGAGATTCCTTCGCCCATTACTTCTCAATAGATTTTTGTATGAGCTCGTTAACACGCTCCTGCATAATCAAAATAATTATAATTTTAAAAGATTAAATTTTTTTGTAGATTATTATAATATAAAAATTGAAAATTAAAAACACTTACAATTGTATGTCAGGCGAGCAAATCGAAGAAAAAGCCATCTCACTCGCTTGTGAGTGGCTCCAACCAGACTCTAAACTCATTGGCTCACATCTTAATTGTGCTCGCTTGAAAAAAATGAATCACAAAAAATATGATATACAAATTAAAATTTCTTAACAATTTATTAATACAAGATATGATTTATCAATCGACTAGCATGCTCTTCCAAAGAGATGGACTCCCTTATATGCTTAGAAGGGCTCGCACCGAGGCCATTGATCTCCGACATTTGATTTCACGATGCTTGCTTCGAACGAGCCTTACGATCGGGTCTTGTAAAATCTTAATGCCACGAGTCCTAAACCTCTTACCTAAATAAAAGTAGGTTGTTCGACCAACGAACCAAAGTCGTAGATGAAGTCGGCATAGTATTTCCTTGCCAAAGCCTCCCAAACTTCTCTCGGCAAGCGCTTCGATGGTCCGATCCCAATAAAAAATATTTATGTACAAATAAAAAAATTAATATTAACTACTTAATTTAATGTTAAATTTATATTTTAAATATAATAAAAAAATTAATAATACGTTATCCTAAATTCATCGAAGTAGAATTTTTTAGTGAGCTTCGAGATGGACTTTCACGATGATCCACCGACGTCCAACTCGCTTCTTGAAAGTCATGATTATCCTCGTAAAATAATCTCTACCGGGTACATTGACACTATCGAACATCATAAAAAAGAAAATAAAAAAATAATCGATAATTATTGATTGATATATTAAGATAAAAAAATAATTATATTGACTTTAAAACATTTCATATCGTCCATGAGCGATTAAAATATGCTACCGATTTGATAAGCTTTGGGAGCTCTTTGGAGCAACGAGATATGTCGATGGATGGGGCACTTGCTACGGCCGATACTAGAACCTCTAGTCCTAGTGTAGGCGCTTTTGATGTCGATACATGATCCTTTATTGGGGGAGCCTCTATGGCCGAAGACGTTTTGTGGGAGGAAAAAGAAGAACGTACATGGTCGTGGGAGTCACGGGACCCACGTACAACCCCCGACATCGGAGATCCTTCATTGACTCTAGTCGGGGATCTTAGTGGATCGTCATCAAATGGGGATGCACATCCATGACTATTGAAATATGATCCTATAGTGATTGTGGGGGTCAAACTAAACCACGAGTAATAGCTGAATTATATAAGCTACGACAAGTAAATTAAACACAACAAATGTATTATCAATATTAAGCAATAAAAAAAAACTCAAAATTGGATATTTTCTAATTACCTAATAAACAACCTATTTTAAGCACAACACAATCAAAATACATAATTAACATTTTAAAGATATATCAAAGTTGGTATTATTTATTGTTTGTAACAAACAAAAAAAACAAAAAATGCATCATTTGTTACTAATACGACAAATAAAATATATATTTGATTACAACCATCGTAACCGCTATTTAAGTTATCATCTTTATCATTCGATGCACTTTCACACTCATTCTCATCAATGAATTTATTTTTTTGACGCTGTCCATCTAGGATGTCCGGATTTTATTAGTGTAAGTGAAAGGTTTTAGATGGCAAATAATAAGTAACTTAATTGATAAAACATTTATTTGGTATCATATTAAATTATTTAATTGTTGCAACTTTTTTTTATGTAATTCTAATTTCGTGAATCGTCGTCTAATAAATTTAAGGGATTAATTAAGTTAGTCTTCTTAAAATATTAATCCTAGTTCACATTAAACCATATAAGATTATTTCCAATTCAAACCTACCGAATTTAACCATAAATTCAAATTAACCAAATTAAGTTAACCCTAACTAACAATATTAATCCAAATTCAAACGGTTAATAAATTTTAAATATCGATATTAATTAACAAAATATAATATTATAATCAAAATTTACCTAATTAATTTAATAATAAATTCAACTAAACGTAATTAAATTAATTCTAATTTAAGTGTTTATTAAATTTTAAATATCGATATTAATTAACAAATTACAATATTATAATCAACATTTACCTAATTAATTTAATAATAAATTCAACTAAATGTAATAAAATTAATTCTAATCCAAACGTAATTAAAATGTAGATAAAAATTAATTAAATACATTAAAATATATATAACATCAATAATTAAATCCTTAATCAAAATTAACCCACTAAATTTAACCATAAATTCAAATTAACCAAATTAAATTAACCCTAACTAATTATATTAATCCTAATCCAAACGTTTATTAAATTTTAAATATCGATATTAATTAACAAGTTACTATATTATAATCAAGATTTACCTAATTAATTTAATAATAAATTCAACTAAATGTAATTAAATTAGTTCTAATTCAAACATTTATTCAATTTTAAATATCGATATTAATTAACAAATTACAATATTATAATCAAAATTTACCAAATTAATTTAATAATTAATTTAACTAAATTTAATAAAATTAATTCTATTTCACACGTAATTAAATTATGGATAAACATTAATTAAATACATTAAAATGTAAATGACATCAATAATTAAATCCTTAATCAAAATTAGCCTACTAAATTTGACCATAAATTCAATTAACCAAATTAAATTAACCCTAACTGATTATATTAATCCTAATTAAAATGTTTATTAAATTTTAAATATCGATATTAATTAAAAAACTACAATATTATAAATAAAATTAAAAAAATGAATTAAAATCTACCTAATTAATTTAACAATAAATTCAACTAAACGTAATTAAATTAATTATAATTCAACCAATTATTAAATTTTAATTATCAATATTAAATAAAAAATTACAATATTATAATCAAAATTTACCTAATTATTTTAATAATAAATTCAACTAAACATAATAAAATTAATTCTAATTCAAACGTAATTAAATTAAAGATAACAATTAATTAAATACATTAAAACGTAAATAACATCAATAATTAAATCCTTAATAAAAAATTAACCTACTAAATTTAGCCATAAATTCAGTTAACCAAATTAAATTAACCCTAACTAATTAAATTAATTAAATATCGATATTAATTAAAAAATTAAAATATTATAAATAAAATTAAAAAAAAAGAATCAAAATTTACCTAATTAATTTAATAATGAATTCAACTAAACCTCATAAAATTAACCATATTTAAATTAACCTTAATTCAAATCCAATTAAATTTTAAATATCAATTAATTAACCAATTGGGATATAATTAATATTAAAAATCAATCAATCAATTCAAATAACCATAATTAAATTAATCCTAAATCATATTAACCCAAAATCAAATCAAATTAATTAAATTAATCCGAACTAATTATATTAATTCTAATTGAAATGTCAATTAAATTTTAAAATAAGAACAAACAAATTAACAATATTAACCTAACAACTAGCAAAAACGATAAAAAAAAAACTAAATAAAAAATTAATAATTAACGAACAATATTTTAACCTACCAATTAATAAAAAATAACTTAAAAATTAATCGACTAATTTATCTAAATTACCTAAAAAATTACATAATTAAAATTTAACATAACACTAACAATTAACAAAATTAACTTAATAACTAACCATATTAATTTAATGAAAAAATAAAATAAAAGATCTTGGGAGAGAGAGAGAAAATTACCAAAGGCGAGGAGGGAGAGGAGAGACTGCCGATAAATTTTGGGGAGAAATAGGGCTAGTGAGGGTGGCAACGAGAAAGGAGTAGAGGGAAAGAGGGGGGGGACATAAAAGGGAAGAGAAAGTGTCCGTAACTTTATAGGGTTTTAGGATTAGTGACGGATGCATTTCCATAGCGAAACCGTCGCTATGGAATTAAGTGTTCGTCACTAATTTGAATTTCAAACGACCATTTGAATTGTCTAGAAAGATTTAAAAATTTGTGCAAAACATTTTTCTCTCGCTAATCCATCATTAATTCGCGACGGAACAATCGTTTTCGTCGCTAAGTTGAATTTTAATCGACCGCCAATACTATTAAAAAATCCTTGGAATTTGTGCATTTATTGATGGAATAGTATCAATGATGGTTAGTGATAGGGAGTGACAAATAATTTCCATTACTTCGCCAACGATGCTTTTAACAATGGAATCTCAATTCCGTCGATACATTCCTTCGTTAATCCATCGCAATTCCATCATTGAATTTGATGTGGATTTTTGCCACGCTCCGGAGCGATGGAATTGTTTTCATCACAAAACCATTACCGATCCGTCGCTAAATAATGCATTTTCGATTTCATTGCTAATCGGTCGTTATTTAGTAGCTAAATGGCAATGGAATTGAATCCATTACTAATTGCCTATTTTCTTGTAGTGTTGTATTCCATGACTAATTTCCTTTACTAATTGCTTATATTCTTATAGTGCAATAAGCCAAATATAATCATCCTTCAAGTAAGAAAATGACTTATAGATAGCTTTTCACATTGCGGAGGTCAGTCTAAGGAGGACGATGAACAATGAGTGACTCACCATATAAGTATTTTTGGGATAAAATACGAACCTAGAGTTTATCCGTCTATTGAATCAAATCCATTGAATCAAATCCAATCCTAGTTTTTCTAACATTACAATGTTATTGTCCCTTGCCATCCGGAAACCTAGACCACCTCTCTTTTCGAAGCGATAACAAACTCCCAATTGATAAGATGAAATCCAGAACCATCCTCGAGAGACCCCTAGAGAAACCCCCTAGCTAGACAATCAATTAGATTGCAAAGGGTGGAATGAAGCCATACCAACTCGTATTGTGGAGAGGGAGACGGTTGAGAGTGTCTACCGAATCAAAGAACAATAATAATTAAACTTTTCATCCTGCTAGACGATAATGAATCTTTTCAGTAATGTACTTGGAAAAGGATCGCAAAGTAACTTCTTAAGTTTGATGTAAAGGAGAAGTTCAAACGTCCCCTTAATTCCTCTCGGTGCCGATGAGATGTGTAGGGAGAGATATAGACATGGGTTTTCTGATCATTAACTAGCATCTCTGAACTTGCACGAAATTGCTTCATAGTATGTAATACTACTTTGCAGTGTTATTCATGAACATCTGTTGCTTACATTTTCAAGTGATCCATTCCTTTTTTGCACAAAAAAGAACGCTTGGAAAATTATATATATATTGCAATTTAAATTATTTTTTAAAAATAATTCAAAACTATATAGAAATACAAATTTTATGTCAATTACTTAATAATATCTATTCCAAATCGAATCGTAAACAAACATTAATCCAATTGTCAATTATGATGCTATCTCACTTGTACCAAAAGCCCATTTGTTAAAATCCAAACGAGAAAAAATGAATCTATATGAAAACATGGCTACGCTGATGTCTTCCGCTTCATTCCTGGGATTCCCATTCCCCAAACACTTCTCCTGCTTCACTCCTTTGTCAGGTTTCTTTCAAATGACTGTCAATTTCTTCTCTCAATTTCATCAAAACCCATTTTATTTATCTCTTTCTGTAATAAAATAACCTTTTCTTTTCTTTTCAAATTTGTATCCGGTATTTATAAAAAATACTCGCAGATAAATGGAACACACTTAAATTGGGTTCAAGGAGCTCACATTCTATGAAAGAAAACAACAATAAGGAAACCCATTTCCGCTACAGTTCTCGTGTTTCAAGGTGTTCTACTTCTTCCACTTCTGGGTTCACAATGTCATCAGATGGGGGCACTTATGAGAAATCGAAGAGGGTGTGGATATGGACAGAAAGCAAGCAAGTCATGACTGCTGCTGTCGAAAGAGGTTGGAATACCTTCATATTCTTGTCCAAGCATAGACAACTTGCTATTGAGTGGTCATGTAAGTTCTCTTTTAATTAATCGTCCTCCTCTACATTGTTTTCCATGCTATAATTACCAATTAGGATATGAGTTTTAGCATTAATCTTGTATTATAAGTAGTGCGCTGAAAGAGATGATCAATAAATGGAGCAAACAGCATGATGAAAGTTTCTCATTTTGAAGTTTGGTTATGGTGTGTACAGCAATCGCCTTTATATATCCTCTATTTATTGAGGAAGGAGAAGTTTTGGATGGCGATAATAAAAGAGTTGCCAATATTTTTGAGGTTTCAACTCCCCAAGAATTGCAGCAGCTTCAACCAGAAAATGGGCAGGCTGAGAATGTTATTATTGATCTATTGGATTGGCAGGTATGGATGTTTGATTTCTCCGTATTGGGAGAATCTGTTGTCAGTAGGATTTTACCAACCAATAAGTCAATTACCATCCTTTATTGTTCTGGACTTGTTTGTTTTATTGAGAGAACACTGTGCTTATCCAGTGGAGGAGAGGATATAAAGAACTGCAATTTTTTTTACAAGTACCTCTCCCTCGAGCACAATGTAATGATGTGGATGCTATCTTTTCTAGCTGTTACTCTATTAACAAATACATTTTATGCCTAAAAATTTGCTTCAAACTTCAAAAATAAAATCTGCTGGATGTTTCTTGTTATTCATGAACTTCTGTTGCTTACATTTTCAAGTGATCCATTCCTTTTATAAGAATCACGTGAACATGCTTTAAATTCCAAACAATTAAATCTGCTGGATGTTACCTCTATTCCATGAACATCTCTTGCTTCCATTTTCAAGTGATTCACTCGCTTCTAAGAATTAATGTAGTAGAATATTTTGTAAATTTATCTCTTTGACTGCATTTGTTTTAACGTTTATGTCATCATTGTAATTGTGTCTTACAGATAATACCTGCAGAGAATATTGTTGCAGCATTTCAAGGCAGTCGAAAGACAGTGTTTGCCATCTCAAAAACTCACTCTGAAGCACAAATCTACCTTGAGGTATCTGTTGAATATACTCTTTGATCAAGGAACAGAATGGAATTTGCATGCTTGATTTATTGTTTAAATTATTGTTTTATGGCTGTGTCCTTAATTGCATCGGTGTGTCTTATGATACTCATGTTCTTGTATTTGTAGGCCTTGGAGCATGGTTTGGGTGGAGTTGTTCTAAAAGTTGAAGATGTTGAAGCTGTTCTTAAGTTAGAGGTAATTCTATTTCTGGATGGGGCCCCTTGATTCATAAGCAGTAAAGATTGCTTCTTATCCTGGTTAATATTATCAGGACTATTTTAACATAAGGAATGAAGCAAACAATCTGTTGAGCTTGACCAAAGCCATTGTAACTAGAGTTCAAGTAGCCGAAATGGGTGATCGAGTTTGTGTGGATCTCTGTAGCCTCATGAAACCTGGTGAAGGACTTCTGGTACCCTTCGAGTTCCTCATGTAGGATCCTTTGCATACCATTTTTTTTCCTTGAGCTTGTTACATATTATCGATTATGATAGCATGAATATTCTGTCACAGGTTGGTTCCTTTGCTAGAGGATTATTCCTTGTTCACTCAGAGTGCTTGGAGTCAAGTTACATTGCAAGCAGGCCTTTCCGTGTTAATGCGGTGAGTTGTTTCTCATGCTGGCAACAGCATCTTGATGACTGTTTTCTTTTTGAAAATTTTGGCATTCACTGTAATATTCAGTCTGGGTCCTTAAATTGTTGCATTAAGCATGACAACAATGCAATTCAAATAATCTGATTCAGAAAATATTGATTTCACTGCTTTCTGTTATGTTTCAACATTGGCAAGGACTTGAGAAACTTGGGCTGAGAACAATTGAAAATGAAATTAGTTGATCTGACTTTTTTACCATTTCAAATTGTAGTTTAATTTTGTGAGTTTGTTTTTGTTCCATTTTGATAATTAGCTATCCAAAAAGTGTCACTTAGATAATTGATTGATTTCCCGAGTGCCAGTTTTGGATTTTAAATAACATTTTGCATTTCTTTATTTATTTATTTTTCTTATTTTGGTGATATATTATTTTGGTTGGAAATATTTGCTCTCTCATAATTTTGAAGTTTGTCAGAATAATTTCTCCAATACACTTGTTATTTTAGTAAGATGATTTCCATATGAAGACATTTGTACCTATGAAGGTGGAAATGGATCAAGAATCATATGCTAATGATGTAGAATGGGTGCGAAGAAGTAAGAGAATGATAAATAAGCCTTTGAAATCCACTAGGAAATCCTTGAAACTACAGGCAGGATAAAACACAGAAGGGTTAGAGATCTTCTTCAATCAACATGAGGCAATCTACCTCTAAGTTGACAATATAAAACTCAGATGCTCAATTTCCTTCATCAAAATATCATCATATGAGGTGGTCTATATAGGTCTGAAGTAACCATGAAGTCCTAATTCTTGCATAGAAAAAAGTTCGACTGCAAATCTACTAAATAATGATGAATTTGTGGGAAACGCTTACATATTAGCAGATGAAAACTCTTCTTATTTTAGCAACTCTTTTCCAGATGTACATCAGTTTGATGATGAATGAGGCCATTGCTTCGTACAGCCCATTTGTTCAAAGTACTTGAAACCACACAGGAAGCTTCTTTGCATTACTAGGAATATATGTGATAACTTGCATCAGCTAAAACTAAAATCTCATGTAAATTTGCTTTGTGGAATTATTCAAATGAGATACAATATCGCAAACTATGAAGAAATTTCTGCTTGTATCGCATTGCTCTTTCATATGATTTCAGCAAGAAAATAGGTTGATTGTTCTGATGTTCATGTATTGGGAGTTCTATTTGGAGTATTTTCTGGTTCATTTGTTCTGTGATATATGTTACTCTATTTTACCAAGTTTCTGATGGAAATGTGCAGGGACCAGTACATGCATATGTCTCAATTCCAGGTGGAAGGACTAGCTATCTTTCAGAGCTAAAAGCAGGTAAAGAAGTTATTGTGGTTGATCAGAAAGGGCAGCGGCGAACTGCAATTGTTGGCCGTGTAAAGATAGAAACTAGACCTCTTATCCTTGTTGAGGCAAAGGCATGTATCAGTATACCATTACCAAGCATGATCTATTTTTCTTCTAAAATATTACAAATCCACAGATAGTGAAAAATTTTGAGTACTTACAGACTCTGCAATTTGTTTCTCTGAACTATCTCAATATGTCATCATCTTGGTAAAATGCTACTGCTAACAACTATCTTCAGCGTGATTAAAGGTCTAACAAGGGGGATTTAAGTCAGTTGATCAGAACTAATTAAGTTAATTAGTAAAGAGTAATAAGTTGCAATTCAAGATGGTCTGGCTACTAACTACTTCTGTCCTGCAGAATTATGTTAAAGAACTTGTTGATGCTGTTGGAAAAAAATAGTATTCGAAATCTTAGAGAATGTTTGGTGTTACAGATTGAGTCAGATGATCAAACTCTGTACAGCATTTTCCTCCAGAATGCAGAAACAGTTGGCTTAGTCGCTCCTTGTGAAGGTCTGTAAGGACTGCTATTTTACTTTCTGCATGTTTTGAGTTATTTATTTGTTCAATTGTTTCTCTTCATCTTGCATATTTGAATATTCTAAACCCAAACTATCTTCTGCAGGAAACGGACTGCTAAAAGCAGTGATTCCTGTCACTTCACTGAAAGTTGGAGATGAGGTATTATTACGAATACAAGGAGGGGCCCGACATACAGGAATAGAAATTCAAGAATTCATTGTTGAGAACTGAATAATGTAAAGGATCTGATCATACAATCTAAATTAGTTGATGAGAATATGGACTGTGAGGCCAAGCTGCAGCAAAATTGCCTGCATCAACATAGTTAACCTGATGAATTAATTTGCAACATGCTTCTCCAATCAGTTGGAAAGGTGAGTAAGAACTGAATAATGTATGCCATTGTAACTATTGTTTTTCGTAGAAGCGGGCGTGTTGGATATTTCTCCAGGTCTTGAACCCATGTGTTGGTGCAAGTTCGAATACTGACAATCTTGACTCAACTACAAAAAAGTTTGCATTTCCAATTAGACATTGCAAGAGGATCTGAATACCTACCTGTATTAGCATTATTATTTCTACTGGGTCTCTTTCCATGAAAGGAGGAGGATAGATAAACTGATGTTCTTCTTAATTTCCATAGGCTGTTGATATAATATTATTGGTGAAAGTTTTCTTCTTTGTGGAAAAAGGGAGGCAGAGAATATGAAGCTTCTGCATTAGTCAAATTGGACCGGATAGAATTAATGTCCTTTTATAAACGCTTTAATTGGGTTAGAAAACGGCATCCCGCGTGGACCCGTACATCATCAGCTTTGGTTTGGAAATTAAGTGTGGCTGTGAACAAGAAAGACCAGACGAGAATGAGAAATACATGCATGCACCTTTAAATTTCTTTGTGCATAAATTTAGCATTTTTCGTTGAAGGCAAGCATTAAACACAAGCATGGTGTCCTTCTATTATGAGTCGCAACTTCTTGCAACTATAGGCATCATATTTCTTTTGTCACGTATTGTGGTTCCACTTGACTCAGCCTTGCTAGCATCAGAAGGCAAGGCTTTGCTTGAGAGTGGATGGTGGAGTAACTGCAGCAATCTCCCTTCAGATTATTGCAGGTGGCCTGGTATAGTTTGTAATGAGGCTGGAAGCATCATTGGGATTTCTCCACCTTCAAAGTTCCTCAAGGTGAGAACTAAGTTTGGGAATATGAACTTTTCTTGCTTCTCAAACCTTGTTCATCTCGACACTGGCCAACCATGAGCTCGGTGGAGGCATTCCACCTCAAATTTCCGTTCTTTCAAAACTCGGGTACCTCGACCCGTCCGTAAATTTTCCGACAGGTGAGTTACCATCATTTTCACTTGCGAACCTTAGCCGGTTAGTGAAACTTGACATTTCTTACAATTATATCTACGGTTATGTCCCTCCAAAATTAGGCAATCTTACAAATCTTCTTGTTTTGAACATATCCAACAATTACCTTTTTGGCTCCATCCCTTCAACACTTTGTAATTTGAACAGATCTGAAGCACTTGGTCATGGATTCCAATTATCTTAGAGGTGTCATCCCTAGAGAAATAGGAAATAGGAAATATGAAAAATCTAGAGGGTTTGAATCTTGGTAATAATGAACTTATTGGTCCAATCCCCCAAACACTAGGTAGTTTAGTTAAGTTGAGGTATTTAAGTCTTCCTCATAATGGAATCAACGGATCCATCCCTTCGTAAATAGAAAATTTATCAATGCTTGAAAAGCTAGATCTCAATATTAATAAGCTTGTTGGTTCAATTCCTTTGGAAATAGGAAATATGAAAAATCTAGAGGTTCTAGACCTAAGTAATAATGCACTTATTGGTCCAATCCCTCAAATACTAGGTAATTTAGTCAAGTTGAGGTCTTTAAGCCTTTATAACAATAGAATCAATAAATTCATCCCTTCAAAAATAGGAAATTTGACGATGCTTGAAGAGTTAGTTCTCAATTTTAATTGTCTTGTTGGTTCAATGCCTTTGGAAATAGGAAATTTGGAGAAGCTTGAAGAGTTAGATCTCGATCACAATAACCTTGTTGGTCCTATTCCTTTTACATTGAATCGTTTATCCAGTTTGAGTCATCCGATCCTTTATTGTAATGAAATCAATGGATCCATCCCTTTGGAATTAGGAAACTTGAAGCATTTTGAGGAACTAAATCTTGACTTCAACAAGCTCATTGGTTTGATTCCTCATACATTAGGCAATTTAACCAACTTGAGTGCTTTGAACCTTTCTAGCAACTAGATCATCGGGTCCATCCCTTCATCATTGGGGAATTGCTTTTCTTTAACAACCCCGGATTTGAGTCGCAACAACTTAAGTGCGGAGATACCTTCTCAACTATATAACTTGTCGTTACATTTTGTCAATTTTAGTTACAATAATCTATCGGGCTTCGTTAAGATTGATTGGCCTCTCTACCCCTTCAATTTTCTCGTAATGTGCCGTTCTTTAAATGACCAAAGCATACATGATCCCGTAAACCCGTCATTTATTGCATTTGAAGGCAACATAAATTTGTAACTTAATTTCTCAAGTTGTTCGCCTCCAAGTTCTTCATTCTTACATCCAAAACACAGCAAAAACATCCATTATGTCAAAATATTTCTTCCCATTACCATCACTATCACCATCCACCTTTTTCTCTCTTTCCTTGGATGTTATTTGCTCTTTCAACGTAAGGGCAAAGCTACCGAAGTTGAGTCAACCACATTGAAGAATGGAGACTTATTTTCCGTATGGAATTATGGCGGGAAAATTGCATTTGAAGATGTCATTGTAGCGACGGAGGACTTTGACATTAGATATTGTATTGGATTTAGTGGTTATGGGAATGTCTACGAGCACAACTTCTAAGCGGAAGAGTAGTTGCCTTAAAGAAACTTCATCATCGAGAGGCCGAGGATGCCGGTTTTGACAAGAGTTTCAAGAATGAGGTGAAACTGCTCACACAAATACGACATAGGAGCATTGTAAAGCTTTTCGGATTCCGTTTGCACCAACGATGCATGTTTCTCATTTACGAATACATGGAAAGGGGAAGCTTGCTTTGTGTCTTGAGAAATGATGTCGAAGCTATAGAACCGAATTAGATGAAAGAGTGAACATCATCAAAGACATTGCTCATGCAGTATCTTACTTGCATCATGATTGCTCTCCATCAATTGTTCATGAGACATTTCGAGCAACAATGTTCCGTTGAATTCGGAATTGAAGGCTTTTGTTGCTGATTTTGGTGTGGCTAGACTTCTTCTTCCCAATTCATCCAACAATACTATTCTCGTAAGAACTTATGGATACATTGCCCTGTGTTTAAATCTTTCTTCTCATTATAGTGTGGACCACTCCTACACCGATTACACATAATGAGAGAACCAATACTCCTACCACAATAAACTAATTAGATGATTGGATAAAAGCAAACAAACTTATAAAAAGTCAAAAAATTTGATTGCTAATCACAAAAGTTAGAAAAAAACAACCTTTTTATCTAGTTATTTTTGTGATTTGGGGAGGCCAATTAGACAAGAAAATCATCTTTTCTAGAGCAACTTATCTTATAATTAACGACGTAAAGAAGATTTTAAAAAGTTTTAGAGGGGCTATGAGACACATTAATTATCTAATGTACAAAATTTATGCGGAAAATGGTAATTGTTGTAAGGTCTTTACACGTTCACTTATGTAAATAATCTTGTATTAATTCTATCTCATTTTGTTGATGAGCGTAACTTGCTTATATTATGGAGGTGACTAAAAACTCGTGATGTTTATAGTTTTGGAGTTGTGTCATTGGAAACATTGATGGGAAAGCGACCAGGAGATCTCTTATCATCATCGGCTCCGGTTATAACTTTGAGTCAAGTGTTAGATCCACGTCTATCACCATCAAGATGAGAGCCTTATTAAGATGTCAAATTTGACCTACTCGTTGAACTTTAAGGAGAGCTTCTAAGAGCATGTTTGATGGTTGTTCTTTTATGAAAAGCTAAATATTTGTCCTTTTTCGTACATTAGTGAACTATATATTTTTGTTATGTTTGAGTGTAATAAGGAGAACTCGTATGCTTAAACCTTTTTCCTTTTAATTTGTATTTTTGTTAACTTTCAATATATATATTTTTTTAATATCTAAACCAGTAAATATAGAATGATTGCATGCAATCATTCCTTTGGGTTATGTGACATTAGTCGATCAACCTTGCAAATCAAGCTTATCAAGATAGATGAATGGTTTACACTATATATATATATATGAGCCATGAGCCATAAATCTTTTTTTAGTACTTGTATATATGAAATTTGATCAATCAAATTCCTCAATTGGTTTATATTACAAATATATCGATATGGCAGTTATTTCTTAATGAAGTGGGCTAGGTGTTATAAATTTATAAATTGATATAGATAAATGATATATGAAGTAAAGCATTTCATAATTTTTTAAAGATAAATAACTCAATACATTCTTATATATAATTTGACAAATCTTCTATATGTTTCTATGTTTTTAATTGTGTCTATTATGTTGGTATATAATAGCATTTCTCCAATATTATTTTGACAAAATTATATATATATATTGTTTTGAAAATGTCCTTCAACAATATAAGAATATTATTTTAATTTTGAAAAAATAATTAAAAAATATTTCTCAAAATTTTAATGGTTGTGTAATTTTGATTTTTTTTTCGTTTCCTATAAAAATTTGAGCAATTTTGAATATTATATCCTTATATAACTCAAGAGTATTTGTGAAATAAAATATATAATTCTATCAATTTGGATGAAAAAAACTTAACAAGTAGGACTTATTAGAGAATTAGTTATTATACTGCGGTACATACTTTCTCCGTTTAAAAAACTATATATATATATATGAAAAATGGAGTAATAGATACATTAGAAACTTAGGGATATATTGGACGAGTTGTAAAATTATATAAAAATAGATGAAGTTATTTATTTATTTTTTCTATTTGATTACTTATACTATTTTTTAAAATAACAAAAAACTTAAAAAATAATAAAATTAACTAACTAATTAATTAGGTGAATTTATATCTATGTTACTCATCGTTAGGGTTTTTTTAAGCTTCTATTGTTGAATAAAACTAAACCTAATTAACAAGTGAGGACAATATAAAATCACTTAATTAATTAATTTTTTTATTTTTATTTGTTTTCTTTTTAATTTATTTCTTAAAATTTATTGATGGAAAAAACTCGTTGAAAAATGGCATAACCATGGTTGTTTCAAATACAGTGACCCAATTGTATTGAAAATAATCAACATGTTAGCTAATTTGTACTAGCAAGTTTATAAAAATACTTGATTGATCAAATTTTTATAAGTACAAGTACTTAATTTAAAAAAATAGTACATATACTAAAATAAAAAAAAATCATAAAATACAAGTACTTCGTTAAAAAATAAAAAATATTAAAATAATATCAATATAAGTCCACTTGACGGAGAGTTAACTATCATGTCAATATTCTATAACAAAACTAACGAATGTACTTAATTGAAAAAATTTCATAAATACAAATAAAAAAAAATAAAAAGAACACATATGCCTCAAATCTCATTATCTAATTAAAAAAAAAAAATCCATTTCCCAATCTTTTAATGAAAAATAAAAGGCATTATGAAATCATGCAAATTTAAACCATCTTTTCCCCCTCCTTTGCTTTTTTTTTCTTTTCCTAAATTGAAATATTTTTGGAGTAAATTATAAATTAGTCCCTCTAGTTCTAAGATACAAATTAATTAGTCATGTTTGTTTCAAAAATATTATTTAGTCTTTTAATCAGTATTGACCATATTTAATATAATATTATTTTTATTTCATAAAATTTCTTATTTTCTCATCAATCTTTTCATTTTTTTCTTTTTTTATTTCTTAAAACAAAAAGATAAAATAAATTTAGAAAAAAAAAACATGATCTATAGGATACTCTTTGCAAGGTTGGCAAGATTGCTATTATGTAAGATAAAAGAATAGATTTAGGTATAAGGAAAGGTATTCATGTTGAAGGAAAAGAATGTCGTTATGTTTAAGGAAAGAAAAATTGTACGGAAAATGTAGTAAGCATACAAGATCTTGTATTTGGAGGGGGTATCCAAGGGAAAGGCTAACAAAGAGAATGATATAATGAAAAATCTTTGCAAGGCACACAACAGGAATGATCTAATGAATATCCTTGTGTGCCAAATGAAAAAGGACATACTAAGAGAATGATCCGGTGAATACTATTAGTGTGTAAAGAAGAGATGGTCCGGTGGATATCCCTAGATGTTTTAAGGATAACATGTCAAGAGAAAAATCTAAATGGTATGTAAAGAAAATCATCTAATATATACTCTTGAGCTATAAAAAGAGAACTCATAAGAGAATAATCTAATGCATACCCTTCTAAAAAGGATAAAAAAAGAATGTTGCACTACGAGAGATGAAAAAGAATTAAAGGATTCGTGAATAGAGGTTTATAACCATTAGGTTTAATGATCAATTATTAGGAACCATTCGTGTTAAATGATTGATGATAATTGAAAAATATTAGTAATCGTGTGGAAATTTCGAGGAAAGAATTTTTATAAGGAGGGAAGAATGAAATATCCGCGACCTAAGAACCTCATTAAAAGTAAATATGTTTAAAAGAATAATTTATTTATTTATTTAATAAATATTTATTTAAAGTAATAATTGATAAATTATGCTTGAATAAAGAGTTAATCAATATAAGTATAATTATTATGGAGGGTAAATGAATTAAATGGAAAATGAATGAAATAATTAAAAGGTGAATTAGAGGATTATAACATTAGCGATATGGGTTTGAGTAAGAATAGTACGGATCTGAAAGAAATAGTTAATGCTGTTGCTTAGACAACGAACAAATAGGGTGAAGCAAATGCTTAAAGGTAAATACAATGGAAGGATATTTTGCTTAAATAATAAATGGATATTTAAATAAAGTAAGAAATATAAGTTTATACTTGTATTAAGGATAAATTAGATACAAGTACGATTATAATGGAAGGATTATGGAATAAAAGAAGAGTGAATTAGAGATTGGTACTACTAATTGATATGGTTATGTTTTGGCTTAGGGGGTAATCGCAAAATGTAGGGGTATAATTGAAATAATTAAAAGCTTGAGTACTTGATTGAAATAATTAAAAAAAATGTAGGACCTTTAATTACTCTTGAAAAGGTCTTGAATAAAGGCTAAATTATAGGAAATTGTGAGGTTTTGGACTAAAATTGGAGGGGTAGATTGTAAGAATTAAAAATTTAGGGACTAAAGTGTAAAATTATGATAATTTAGGGAGTAATCAATTTAATTTAGGAGATTAATTCCCACGAGATTAAGCTCAAAAAATGGAGAGCAAAGTGGGTATGTTAGGTTGGCATAAGGAGGAACAAATAAGAGAAAAATATCTAAAGAAAAATCAAAGAAAAAGAGAAGAAAAGATAAAGAAGAAGAAAAATCTAAAGAAGTCATTAATTGACATGGTTTAGGATCAAATAAAGTGTGATACACTTGGCTTAATCTTAAGAAAAAACCTTGGCTATAAATATGGAAGAAGAAGATGAAAGAGAGGTTAAAAACTTTAGATGTTTAAGGTTACACCAAAGAGAGAATAAGTAAAACCAAGAGAAAAACAACCAAACCAACACTCCAAACCACCTTAGACATCCTTGAAACATCCTAAAAATGCCCTAGAATCAGTTTAGAAGATTAAGTAAAGGAGGAGGGAAGAAGTCACTTTAGATTGAAATTTAGAGGAGGGAGGGAGGGAGGAGGAAGAAATCCAAAGAGAAAAGGATGAGGATTGATCATCATCATCTCCTCCAGCTATAACTTTGAGTCGAGTGTTAGATCTACGTCTATCACCTCTAAGAAATGAAATTCTCCAACAAAATATGATTGTTATTATTGCTCTAGCATTTTCCTGCATCTATGTTAAGCCAAAATCACGACCTTCCATGAAATTCATATCTCAAGAATTTCTATCTCCCGATAGACAATCGGTCAAGTTATTTTATGAGATTTCTTTGCTAGAGTTGCAAAGTCTTAGCATGCAATATCTAACAAGTGAGACACGATCACATATTCCATACCATCAAGATGAGAGCCTCATTAAAATGTCAAATTTGACCCACTCGTTGAGCTTCAATGAGAGCTTCTAAAAGAACGTGTGTTGATGGTTGTTCTTCCGTTATGAAAAGCTTAATATTTATCCTTTTTCCTACATTAGTGAACTGTATATTTTTATAATATTTTAGTGTAACAAGGAGAACTCTATATGCATAAACCTTTTTCCTATTTAATTTGTATTTTAGTTAACTTTCAATATTTGTATTTGTTTTTAATATCTAAACCATAAATATAGAATGATTGCATGCAATCATTCCTTTGGGTTTGTGACATTAGTTAGTCAACCTTGCAAATCAAGCTAATCAAGATAGACAAATGGTTTAGAATATATCAAAATTGATAATAAAAGATTTAATATGGACCGAATTTACGTTAAAAGATAGAAATTACAACAAAATAAAAGTAAAGGATTGACTATTTGAATCTTAACTTAGATTTTTTTGGTAGAGAGGAGAGAAGCAAAGCTAAGGTCTTAAGAAATAGACACTAACAACATCATTAGACATAATGTCTCCAATACACAGTGGAAGATGATTCCAAACTCAAAAAAGACCATCATTCGACAAACCAATACGATTGAGTCGGTGCCTCGATTACTTTCCCTCAAAGTATGTTTAAAGGATGCATACCATTGTCTTTGATAAAGACAATAGATGTCTATGATAATGTTGTAGTAGGGAAGAGTATAAAGAACACCATTACAAATAGCATTGATTGCTTCTGGGAGTCGGTCTCCATAGTCGGTTTCGAAAGCCACATTCCCAAGCAAGAACGAGATCCCGACAAATTGCTTTTAACTCGCCATCAAAATAGAAGAGTGTCTAAGATAACCCGAGAAACCAATTTTCCATACACCATAGTAGTCTCGAATAAGATCCCCAATCCCAACCCGGCGATTGAGCTCATGAAACTGCCATTAATATTACACTTAACTAAGTCTTGGGAAGGTGCTAACTAAGAAATCTAGCACTAAGAGAGTGGCCGATGGGCAAGAGGTGAAGATTCAAAGACTAAAACACAATTATGAGCCAAAAAAGTGAATTAGCCTTACCTAACATCCGGATGAGAGTAGAGTACCTTGAATAACTTTTTTTTTTTTTATCATGTGCACACTAAATAATCTAGCATGTAAAGATAAAGAATTGGCATTGGTGCCAAGGAGTAGAAGAGCGGAAGGCATTGCCATGGAACCGATCCTCCCATGAAGTCGAGAAGAAATCGAGTGGACATATTTATGTAATGTAGTTGCTACCAAATAAGAGGGGTAGCTAATAAAGATGGATGAATATGTACAAGTAGGGAAATGTGATGTATCCTAATTTTAGATTTCAAGATGATATCCGCAACCAAGAACTCCCGCTCCTCTATATCAATGTTAGCCACATAATGCTTTAGTGGAACATGCCTTATCCATTTATCAAACCACATACAAAGAGGTCTTCCGGCCATCACCAACACTACAAGAAAATTACCATTTAGCGACGGATAAATCCATCGCTATTAAGGGCAAATCCATTACTAAAAGCATTTAGCGATGGATTTGCAAATGAAAAAATCCATCCACTATAAGAAATCTACCATTTAGCGATGGAAATTACCGATGGAACAAATTCTGTCTCTATTTTGTGATGGATTTGTAATGTAATAGTGAAAAACTAATTTTGATACAATTTGAGACTCATAACGATTGAAAATTTACGTCGAATTAATTTTGATTGCTAATTTGCAACCCTATAAAATTAGAGATGGAATGACAATGGTTTAGAAATGAAAATTAGCAAGTAAATTCAAATTCCATAGCTAGAAAACTATTTGATTAAATTGAAAATTCTTAAGAAAATAAAATGATGGCTTTAATGACGGAATTTACTTTATGTTTCTAATTACCGATGGATTAGCAAGTGAATTTAAATTTCGTCGCTAGTATGTACCTATACCCAATTTATGAAAATATTTTAAAAATAAAATAAAAGAATTAGTGACAAAAAAATAAAAATCGTTGTCGAAGAGACACGGAATCACGAAGAATTTTTTTTTTTTTGCTAACTTATAATTTTGCCATTTTTTTGAAAACATTAGAAAAAGAAATACTAGTTCATCAAATAATTAGCTACGAACACTTAATTTTCTTGATATTTAGCGAGGGATTAGTGACGAAATCATGTATGTCGCCAAAATTGAATCCCTAAATTGGCAAAAGCTATCTTCTTTCGCATCTTTCTTTTCTCTCTTTCCATCTCCTCCTCTTGCAGCCGGTGATTCCCCACACCTAATTCAACCACCCAAGGCAACATAATTTCCTCCCTAGCCTCCTTCAATCGTCATGATGTTCTTTGCTCTAAAAAAAACTAGGTGTTTCACCCATTTAATGTTTTCGGTTTTCCTACCCCATTGTTAATTGTCTCTCTACTTTTTTTTTTCAATTACATTACCTATTTGTATTAATTGTTAGGTTAGTTTTGATTAATTAGTTAATTTGTTGTTTTTGTTATTTTTGTGTTAATTAAAATAATTAATCCGAATTAATTATTTTAATCTAGTTAGGTTATTTTTCAATTTGGTGTAATATTAATTAGTTATGAGTTGATTAATTAGATTAATTTAATTAGGGTGATTTTTTTAAGTTAAATTGAATTTAAATTTGGGTTAATTAGGTTAAATATAGGGTTAATTAGGATTAATTTAAATTAGATGTTAGTTAATTAATTAGATTTATAATAATTATGTTAATTTTTAGAATTTTTATGTTAATTAAAATAATTAATCCTAATAAATTAGTGTTATTATAGTAATGTTATTTTCAATTAGGTCTTATATAAATTAGTTATGAGTTCATTAATTAGGTTAATTTAATTAGGGTGAATTGTTATAAGTTAAATTGGACTTTACTTTGGGTTAATTAGGGCTAAATTAGGATTAATTTGGTTAAATTTAGGGTTAGTTAGGGTTAATTTATATTAGTTGTTAATTGATTACTTAGGTTTATTTAAATTAGGTTTATATTAATTTTTAGGATTTTTATGTTAATTAAAATAATTAATCCTAATAAATTATTGTTAATATGGATTGCTTATTTTCATTTAGGTTTAATATAAATTAAAAATGAGTTGATTGATTAGGTTAATTTAATTATTATGAGTTTTTTCTAAGTTAAAATGAATTTAAATTACAATTAATTAGTTAATTTGATTAATAATGTGTTAAATGAATAAGTATGTTAATATTGATTATTAGTGTTAATTGGAATTAGTATTAAAATAATTTAGATAAAAGATTAAATTATATTAAAGATAAAAAAATTATTAGAAAATATTTTGAAAAAAACATATTTAATTTTATGTGATTTATTTTTCTTGCATTCATGTACATATTTAATTTTGAACTGAGTTCGATATTTACTTTGAATTGTTGCACACACCATAAGAAAATCTTCAAAAACTCCGGACTCGAGCTAAAACTCTATTATGATTTAGATAGAGAAATGCGGGAGACAAATATGACGAAAGTCTATTGATGTTCTTTCGGACTCTAGTTTAGATCGAAACTCACTCTATGCATAGAAAATGATGGAATAACCTTCCCTTACCTCCTTGTGTATAAGGCTAGAGGTTGAATTACCCCACTAATAATTTAGACGGTTCGAAACTTTAAACAACTTCGGGACTAAACAAGCTTTGCCTATGCCATAAAAAAGCTAGAAAAATAAATTTATTTCAATTTTGCTTTTAATTAGAGTTATATACTTTAATTATTTAACTTAGGATTGTCGAAGTGTGCTAGGATACATCGTAGCATATTGAACTCGAGGGGTTTAAAACCCTTGAGAATTAGGAAGAAATAAGGTTGGTTCAATACTGCGAGATGGAGCTAGAAGGATGATTTGAGATTTAATTTCAATGAAGTATCCAAGACAATTGTTGGTCTCGGTGTGCGTAGTATTTATGTGATTATTTAGATTATTTGTTATTTAGGAAATGTCTAATTTGCAAGAGAAACTCTATCAAAATTTTATTAGACATTTAGAAAATTTATTAATTAAGTAATTTAAAAATTGAGAAACATCTAATTTAATTATATGAATATTGATCAAGAATTATTTGCATGTGTTGTGTAATTTTTATAGACATTTAAGAAAATGAGATCCAAATGACAATGGATGTATGTTAGGTTAGTTGATGGGTTATTGAATGATGAGTTTGTTCATAGGGTTGAATAATTTATTGCATTTGCTATAAATCATCCATAATGTGTGGAAAAAATAAAAATAAAGTGTTCTTATAATCGCGAGTAAGTGTCGAAACAAAAATTTTAAAGAGGTTGAAATAATTAAATACCATTTGTGGCATAAGGGTTTTATACTAGGATATTATGATTGGATATATGATGGAGAATTTGAGGCATACATGACATCTTATAGTTCTAGGAGTGATTTATTTACTTGAAATTATCATGTAGGCGAAGGTAGTTCTAGTGAATCCCAAAATCCATATCAAACAATAATGATGGATGTAGGTGGTCCATCCTTTGATTCATCTAGCACAAATGAGAAATGGTTAAATTTTAGTGCTTAGGCCTTTTATAATATGTTAGATGCATCTCATAGGGAGATTTAGATTAGTTGTGACAATCACTCGTAATTTTAACTCGTTGCTCCATTGTGGGATCTAAAACCAAAGTATCATTTTCCTAAAAGAAGTTACGACCGGTTATGTGAGTCGATAAAGTAATTGATGTTTGTTGATACTTGTATGATAAATAACTTTTATGAAACAAAGAAGCTTGTTAATGGGATGAGTTTACTAGTGGAAAAGTTACTTTATTGTGAGAAAGGTTACATGATCTATTGGGGTGAAGATAATGAATTAGAAAAATACAAGTTTTGTGAAGACCACTTGATATCAAAATCTTTGTCGAGAATCTATAAAAGAAAAACTTGTTGTAATTAAACAATATACTACTTTCGCTCATCCCACGAGTTGTTGAGATTGTATGCATCGAATGTCACGGTTGTGCATATGACATGGCATGCCAAGCATGAGGTTAAGGATGCAAGAGTAATGGATTATCCCTTCGACTCTAATTATGGTGGATTTTTTTATCATATTTATGTTCCTTTTGTAGCTAAAAGGAGGAATGCTAGATTAGGAGTTTGCAGCTGATAGGTTTCAACCATTTGGTCAATCTAGGGACTAATATTCTTCATGATAGGTAATTTTTACCCTTTACAATTTACCACCATAGATGTGTATAAATGAGGAATATATGTTCCTAACATTGATTATTCCGAGTCTAACGAGACAAAGCTTAAGTTGGATGTTTACTTACGACATTTCATTGTTAAGTTGATTTAGTTGTGGAAAGTGGGTGTGGTGACATAAAATGTCTTTCATAAGTAGAATTTTATATTGAGAGCAGTAGTGATGTGGACTGTCGGTGACTTTCTTGCATATTCGATGCTTGTCTAGTTTGAGTACTTGTAGGAAAATTAGCATGTCCTTACTACATGAAAAATTTTGATGTTTTCTCTCTTTCTAATGAAAGGAAGACCTTGTGATTTGACAATCACTGAAATTTCCTTCCTTAAGATCATCTATTTAGAATAAAAAAAAAGTTATTAGATGTTACCCTCCTCTAATCTAATCGATGATGAGATGTTACAACTAGTGGAACAGTGGAGGTTGTTGAAGGTGACAGAAAAGGATACGGATGATCATAATAATAGAATCTCTTAAACATGTGTATGGAAGAAACAAAGTATTTTTTAGGATTTTTTTACTTGAGTATAAATCTCATTCGAGCATAATTTATATGTCATCCACATTGAGAAAAATGTGTTCAATAATATCTTTAACATTGTCATAAATGTGTTGGGAAAGACTAAAGACAATTCTAATTTCAAAAAAGATTTAAAAATTTGTTGTAATAGGTCATAATTAGTAAGGGATGATGCCTCTAGAAAGTACCTAAAAGTTGCATTTACTCTTTCTAAACAACAAAAAACAAAATTTCTTAAATGGATCAAACAACTAAGGTTTCCCAATGGATATGTCGTTAACCTAGCTAGATGTGTTAATATGAGAAATGACAAACTATATGGAATGAAAAGTCATGACTACCATGTCTTTATACGGAGGTTAGTTCTTATTGCATTTCGAAAGCTTTTGTTGGGAAATATTTGGTAAGCACTTATCGAGCTAAGTTTGTTCTTCAAACAATTGACTTCTACAATGATGAGGGAAGGAGATATGATGCATCTTAATGATGAGATACCATCATTTTATGCAAACTAGAATGTATATTCCCTCCTAGCCTTTTTAACTTAATAGAACATCTTTCAATCCACTTGGCTTATGAAGCATCTAATGCGGGACTCGTGCAATATCGATGGATATATCCATTTAAAAGCTAATGAAATTGAATTTAAATGTAAATTAAATGAACTTGTAATTATTGAACATTAAATTAATTTATATTATAGGTACCTTCGCAAGCTAAAAAATAATGTCAAGAGTAAGGCTAAAGTGGAAATGTCAATATGCAATACATATTTGGTCGAAGAAGCATCTTTGTTTTATTTATACTATTTTAAGTCTCATGTCCATACTAGGTATTGAAAAGTTCCATGTAAAATTGAGTATGGTAGAGATGAGAGCGACCACATTGAAGAGATGTTATTCGTATTTAAACAATAAGGTCGATAAATTAGTCGACATACAAGACGAGATATTGATAGAAGATGAGCATAAAGTGTTACTTGTAGGTGCCTAAGATTTAGCTTTATTTTGGATAGATTTGACCTATTTTAATATTTTATTCTTTATTTAATTAACAAAATAAGTCTTTCTATTAATTATGGTTGTTTATATTTATTAATAGACTTAGATTATACATTAATGATTGATTGAAACATATAAGATAAACATTAATACAACTGAAATGATATCATTAAATGTCCTAAGTCATAGCATTGTCAAGAATATACATTGAGTATATGTGATAAGACTTATTAGTGCTATGCTCATGCTATAAGATAACGATAATGAGATCTCACACCTATTGGCATGCTAATGCCAAAACAAGTACTTAGGAGATTAATGTTAGAGAATATATCACTAGACTTGACTCGTCATGAGAACCCATTTGGTTTAGTTTATGGAAATCTCATACAAGATGGGTACAACTTGTCCTTTGATTTGAAGTCATCATAGTTATCTTATTAGAGAATTTATGTACTTTGACACTCCTTTTGATGGGCTCGGTCAAGACTCGCACGTGGGTGATTCATTAGGTGCACTAAGAATGTAATGGAGATAGGTGGATGGAAAAAATAGGATATTTCATTCCTTCTCAGCTAAAAGAGTTATCACATTATACTTCGATAAATATTTGCTCAAGAAATTTATGGCCACAAGAGGAGTATACAAATAGAGCATGGTTGGCTTACTCCGGAGCTAAGACATTTAGGAATTAAAGAAAACTTATGTGATGATAATCGAACAAACTATAAACTAAATTCAAGATCACATTATGATAAATTGACATGAGGACTAAATTATATGGTAACCATGCCCATGAAAGATAATTATGGATCAATTAATCCTTATAGAGAATTAGTAGTCATGATATCTTACTAGAGGCCAATATTGATTTATATATCAAAAGATAAAAGACGTGTCTTTTATTCTTGATACATTACCAACATACCTAGGAGTCTATTGAGTCACATGCATAAGTTTAAGCATTCACATAATAAAAGAGAAACAAAGATTTTGAAAAAAATATATCCGAGTTTTGAAAGTTTCCTATTTTAGAAAAGGTTTCGAAAATAAAAAGTTTCCTATTTTGAAAAAAGTTTCCTAGAGTGGAAAGTTCCCTAAAATAGAAAGTTCCCTAAAATTGAAAATTTGCTATTTTTGAAAAGGTTTTTGAAAATGAAAAGTTTTCTAATTTGGAAGTCATTTCCAAATTTGAAAGTAAGTTGTCTAGAAAGAAAATTATCCTAATTTAGGTTTAAGGATAATTTGAGAAACTGTTTTAGAATGTGGGCTTTCTCAATATATCTAACTCAATTTATTTGGATAGTCTAAATTAATTGACAATTAATGGGGCCAAAAGAGTTTGGGCCAATATGCTTAATTTAAAAGTTACAAGTATTTTAGTGAGAGGATAAACATGGATAAGGCTTATGGTTTATAATGATAAGATTAAAAAAGCCCACCCATATTACAACTCATCTTCCTAGGAGGACAAGGATGCCCTCTATATAAATAAGAGGGAGGCGAGCAAAGAGAGTACAATAAGCATAAAAACACATGACACAAAAGAAAAAAAGAGAGAAAATGTTTTTCTCCTAAAAGCCAAAGTTGTTGCATCCTTTCTTAAAAAGCTTGAGTTGTCATAAGAAAACTGATTTTATTTTTAGAGAAAAGTTAACTATATAGAAGAATTGGAGCTAGCACTCTGTGATTTTTTATGGTTTTCTTTATGGGTGTTTTAGTTGCGTAGATTATCGATAGAGGTTAGATACTCGAATAACTCTTTTTTATAAAGACTAAATCTGCACTACAAGAGGTAATTCTTTAATCATGATTTTAATTCATGTATGTATGATTATTTTATTCAACGGCTTGATCTTGGGAGTCTTTGATGGAGGAAAATTTTTTGTTTTATAATACAACTCTATAGGATACATGATCCTTCACAAAGCAATTCATCAATATATATTATTGAACTGTGAAGAAGTAAAACCTTACATTGAGTAAGTTTATCAAACTTTCATGTAAAAATTACACAATCATAAAAGATAAATTAACCCTCGTATGTTGTTATTCCTCGTTAGTGGATTCATTGTCGAAAGTGCGACAAAACAATCCCTTTTATTCTTGAAAATGAGTTTGATGCTCTTCTTGAAACCGAGATTGCCTCTTGATTTAGTCTATATATGAGTATCCTTATTTAACTTGTGTTTTATTAAAAGGTAGCATTAATTGAATGGTAATTTACCTTTAATGATTTTATATCGAATTTTTAGACAAAATATGCACAAGCGATTTCCATGACGGACTAGTTCATAAAAGATCTAACACAAGGCCCTTTACGTACTCGTCGGGCCATACTAGAGTTAAATTATTAACAAGTATAGGTTTTGTACGGTTGATGAAGGTTTGAAAACAACGAGTTTCAATAGTGGTGTATGCATTAAAGGAACTAATTACAAAGTAATTGAGAGCAAATACTATGAAATATTAATAGATATTCTATAAGTAGAGTATTCTATATTACCATTCAAGAGAACAATGCTATTCAAATGTGATGGTTTGATTCTACACTACAAGGAACAAGGATACATCTATATTATAGACTGGTGGATGTTTACTATAGAAAAAAGTTAGGGAATTATGAACTCTATGTCTTAGCATCACAATCGAGTGATGTATATTATATTGAGTACCTTACCTTGAGGTAAGATAATTGAGATTAATGAGATGTTTGTAAGATCGAGCTAGCTTTGTGTTTGAGTTATCTAAATCATCCGCAACGAGTTAAATAAAATACTTGAACCATTTCGACGGGATGATTTAGAAGTTTGACATGATTTGATACATGAAGTTGATGATGATTTATTATTGAATGATTCAAATGGATCGTTGTAGATATAGAATTAGTTGAGGCTTAAGAAGAAGTTAATAATGAATATAAATTTGTGTCGGATGAGGAAGATGAAAACTTAAACGAGTGATTCGATTCTAGTAATTAAATATTAATGTTATTAGTTGTATTAATAAGAAATGATGTATTCTTTTATTGTTTTATTTGTTACAATATATTATATTGACTTTCATATATTTTTAAAATGTTGGTTGTGTATTTTGGTTGTGTTATGTTTTAAGCAAGTTTCGTATCGGGTAATTAGAAAATATCCAATTTTATAGGGATACTTCCAAAATTTTGTTTTTTCTTAGGCTCACAATTGATAATATTTTGTTGTATTTTATTTAATTATCTTAGGTGATATTATTAAGCTATGATGTGTGGTTCGCGCCGACCTCATACACCTCCTCGGGGATCATGATCTAGTAGTCGTGGACATGTATCCTCGCCTAACAATAGTGGACATGGTTCTCCATCCAACATCGATCGTGGATCTCCATCTTTAGCCAATCTTTATGGGTCCTATGACATGGGACATTCGACTTATTCCACACCTAGAAAAAATAGTTCTACACCGGCTTTGGCATCTTCATCTATGACCATTCATTTGACTCATGCGATCGTTAAGTTTCCCTAACCTCCCTTAGGAAAGCCCTCATCCACTAATGCATCTACCGGTTCGAGGAGCTCCCGAGACTTCAATTTCAACGAGTTGGTTTTGATCGTTCATTGTTAGTAAGTAATTTACTTCAAAGCTTGTTATTATTTTTTATTTTAATATATCATATCAATAATTATTACATGTTTTCTTATAGTGTTCGATAGTTTCGTATTGTGTCGGAGATATTGCTCCAAAAAGATAACTATGATTTTTAAGGAACGAGTTAGACGTTGGTGGCTCAATGTGAAAGTCTATTTCGGAGTAGACGAAACAGTTCTACTATAATGAGTTTAAGATAATGTATTACTTATTTATTTGTATTACATATAAAATATTAATTTAACATGAAATAAACTAATATTAATTTTTTTATTTATGTAGAAGTATTTTTTACTGGAAATCAATTATCGAGGCGCAAGCTAGAGGTGCTTGGGAGGTTTTGGCTAAAAATTGCTACTTTGACTTTGTCCACAAGCATGGTACGTATGCCAAAAGACTTTTTTTGTTAGGCAGGAGGTATGGGATTCAAGAAAGCAAGATTCACACTCGATCATCAAACGCGTTCACGGTAGGCATCGCGTAACCAAATGTCGGAGACCGATAGTGTTGATTTAGGATCTGTCTAGGCATACATGAGGGTTCATATCCGCTTCGAGGACACCCATCACTTGGTAAATCCTATCACAAATTATTAAATTTTTAAGAGATTAATATTTTTATCTCATATATTATTTGTATTAATTTTTTTCATGCTATAAAATTGGGTCTTCGACTTACAAATTTAGAGTTGTTTGGTGTCATTCACAAGCGAGAGAGATGAGAATTTCATCGATTTACAACCCCGAGACTATAAAGGTAAGTTTTCTTTTTATTATTATATGTATGAAAATATAATCTAAAAAAACTTATTTTAATTTTTAGTAATGTTATAATTATTTTCATTATGCGGGGATGTGTGGAGAAGATGATATAGGAAGTTCGTAAGGAAGTAGAAAAGGCTAGAATTTAGAAGCCACAAGTCAACATGAATGCCATATACTTCGATAATATAGGAGAGGAGAAAAAGAAAAGGCTTTATGAGATCGGGTCAAAGGTAGACCACTATTTATCCCAATCGGTTGGCACCAACTACTCCTCCGTAGCTCGTAATTTCAAGACCTCAATACTCCCGAACATGCTCTAACTCAATACGTAAAGATGATGATGGAAATGTAGGAGAGGTTAGAGAAGTAGAACAACATTATCACGTAGCGACGAGTTAAAGATCTAGTGGATGGAGACTAAGATGTATTCGAGTTTCATTTAATTATGAGTTAATACTAAGAATCTCAAAATTTTTGAAATTAAATAAAAAATTAAATTAAAAAAAATTCCTAATGAATTAGCAACGGAATTACAATAGAATAGCGATCTAATATCAATGAATTATCAATAAATTTGAAAATAATAAATTAAATTTGATCGAAAAAACAATGGTGAAACAAAATTTTATCACGGAATCACATCTATTTAGCAACCAAAATAAAGACGGATTAGCGACGAATATTAGCTTCGAAAACCAATGATGGTTTTTTATTGTTAATTAATAACGGACTATATATGAGTTTGCGTTGGTTTGGCGATGATTCTTAATGTGCCCTTTTTATCATTTAGCGATGGGAATAGCATCTTAGCAATAGATACTTGTTTAGTCCATCGCTAGGGTTAGCGACACTCGTTTTGGCTACGGAATTTTTCCATCATAATTCCATCACTAATCTAGTATTGTGATGGATTTGCAACAATTAGCAACAAAAAATCTATCGCTAATTAGTAGATTTCTAATAGTGGTCACTAAAATACTTGTTGCTAACCCAAAGATGGACGAACGATATCCGTTGCTAATTTAGGAATGATTATTCCTTTGCTAAATCTCTATATTCCAACACTAATTGGTTACCTAAAATGCTTTCCTATCAAATAATGCATCGCTATTTCATCATAAAATCTATCGCTAATTAACGATCGATATTCCATCGTAATTTTTGTTGCTAAATGTCAAACAATTCTAACGCTAATCCATTGCTAAGTTTATTAATATTTTTTTAAAATTGATAAATTTATTTGTGTACTTTAGTCATTAGGAAACAAAACAAAAAAGGAAATAGCATTTCCTCTTTTCCCGTCAAACATAGCCTTCAATCCTTTAATTTTTTTCTTTCATTAATTTTAGTCTTGTCTCTATCTAATTTTTTTAATGGATTAGGGTAAAATCACAAATGAACTAGACTTTAAACATATATGATATACCCAACATCTTATTATGATTTGAATTTGTGAAAGACAAGCTTGTTCGGTGTTTAACAAAACTTAATTTTTTATGAAATACTTTCCAAAAAAAAAATATTGAACACGTATTTTTATAATAGTCAAAGATTTCAACAAAACTCGTTTAAAACAAATAGATGGCCAAATAGTAGAAAAAAGTCATTCTTAATGTCATGAAAACACAAAATTAAACTAGAGATTTTTGGTGTACCAATAATAATAATTAAAAAAAATGCACTTCGGATGACTTTCTTGAACAACTATAGGTAGTTTCTCATATCATTCTTTTTTATGCAAAGACTGCTTTCTATCACACAATATAACCCTCTATGCTCAAACAATCAAAGTAAGAAAAAGAAAAGGTTGAGATGAAGTCAAAACTATGAGATCAACTTACTCGCTTACATTGATGCTCGCTATATCAAACATTAACTCGCATCCGTAAAAAAGTATGAGAGCATTTCACTCATTGCTATGGACCTAGATTACAATGAGATAATAACGGAGGATTTAAGAACCCTATTTCTAATATGCATAGTTGGTAATATTCACATTATGAGTTTCAAGCAACATATCTAGAAATTTCTACATCATGTAACTTCTAGATGGCTACCTAGGAAATTCATTAATTTCAAATATTATTAATAGAAGCAAGTGAAAAATTCTAGCTCTCGAAATACATGAATATAAGGGATCCAGATTAGAGGAGTTTGTTCGATGTTTATGAATAGGTTTGGATGGATGCACGAGGTGATAGAGATCCGGGAAACAAAATTTGATCATGATCTCCCTCCCATCCCCTCTAAAAATAAACAAATCTATCACTAATATTCTCTTATCGACTTGAATGCAATTTCTTTTTTATCAAGAACATGCTTTGGATGATCCACATATTGCATAATAACACAATTATCATATCTAGTTAAATCCTAATTAAGAACAGTGCAATTAATTACAAGAAACACATGGTAGATTAATTTTCACCATTGTAAAAGTTAGAACCGCCAAAAAATAACATAAAAAATGAATTAAAGGCTGAAGAATATAATCAAAAGTCATATTATATGTAGAAATAAAAATGTGGACAAGTACTTGCATATAAAGTTTCTACATGAGCAATGCCCCAAGTAAGTAGGTCTTCACGTGGGAGGTACCATTACTAAAGACTTATTGTTGGGGGTAACTTTCAAAGAGTTCGATCTTTGAAAAAGAGAAGGTTCTAGTTCTAGTAAGCTGGGAAATGAACTAAGGACCAAATTATAAGAGACTAAAATTCCAAGTAAGAGATAATTATAAATAGCTCTTTTTTTAAGGAAAAGAAAAACAAGAGCAAGCACATGTATGTTTCACCTCCGGCTAGCGAAGTACATGAAAAAAAATTATTTACGACTCTAATATTGATATAAATGTCCAAATAATTCCTTGGCAAGCAATAAAGCAACAAAAATAGCAATAGCTAAAATGCTCCATAAGATTTGTACATATACATACCTCGATGGTTTCGAATGTAGCTTAACAAGCCGATCACGTCCATATAGGCCTCCTTTTTCTTCTTGGCTTTACAAGTACTCGAAATGAATATGGGGATAGTTAAGTAAGGGAAGGCAGAGGCAAGAGAAATCCACTATATGAAGAAGGTTGTTGATGAAAGACATGAGGTTTGGTGCAAGAATCTCAATCCTAATTAGTAATCCTTTTGTTTAATAAAGCGAGAGGCCCAAAGTTTCTAGGTTAAGAAATCAAAACCTAGATATTTTCAAGATAACATAACACTAACACTAAAAATTAACAAAATTAAACTAACAATTAAAAAAATTAAACTAACAACTAACAAAAATAATTTTTTAATGAACAAAATTAATCTAATTAACAAAAAATAAAAGAGAGAGAACTAACCAAAGGTGAGAAGGGAGAGGAGAAACTGTTGTACTATTTTCAACATGGTTTTTGGCGACATATGGGTGCCTTGTCAAAATGAGTGGGCTAGTGAGGGAGTGGTATGGCGTGGGGCGGTGGTTGGGACTGGTGAGGGTAGCGGTAGGAGAAGAGGAGAGGGGGAGGAAAGGAAAAGGAGGAAAAATTAGGAGGAAAAGGGGATTGAAAGTTTATAGGGATTTAAGATTAGCGATAGATGTGATTCCATTGCTAATCTATTGATAATTTGTATTTTAAACGAGCATCGAATTTTCTAAAATTTTCAAAAAATTGAGATACTAGCGATGAATACATTCACATCACTGATTAGCGATGGAATAAATAATGTAGAGACGAAAAAATTATATACATCACTCGAGATGACGATATTAGTTAGTGATGAAAATGGTATTACGTCACTAAATATTCTTGCTAATCGATCATAATTTCATCGCTGTAAAAAATCCACACTCTTTGGAAAAAAATTCCCTTACTAATCTATCATAATCTGTTGCGAGTCCGTCCAAAATTTTTGCATTTTCAATTTCATCGCCATTCAATCGTTACTCGGTAGCTAATTAGCAACAGATTGCACTACAACAAAAGTAATAATTAGCGACGATTTTTCTATTGCTAATAAGGAAATAGTCATCGTAAAATTGTTTAGCGACGGGAAAAATTTCATTGTTAAAACAATTATCACCAACCCTAACAACGGAAGAAAACTATTCATCTCTAGTATAGCGATGATTTTTCCATCGCTAAATTGCTATATTATGTCGCTACATTGGTCTACGAAACCATCGTTTTATGTGTTGGTAGTCCGTCATAAATTTCGTCACCGATTACCAACCAATATTTCATCGCAAATATCCGAAGCTAATAAATTTTTCGCTATTACGTCGGCATTTTCATCGTTAATTATCGACGCTAATTCTTCACCAAGTTTTTAAATTTTTGGTTTTTAAATTGATAATTTTTTTTGTTTTTAATTTTATGTTATTCTCGATAGTAACTAACAATTAAGAAAACAATGTATTATTAAAATTTAAATACTATAAATTAAATTTAAATTAATATTAACAAAAAGAAAAGATTTAATATACGTAAGAAAGAAAAGGAAAATATATAAATAAAATGTCACTCCCGATCACCATTCGATCATCTAATCCTCACTCTTCCTCCTAAAGCTTGATGAGAGGGACGGTAGAGTCCCGACCGGTGGACGAATCTACAAGCCGGTCGAATGTTTGTGTCGACCTAATCAACATCGAAGGAAGTGATTCATACTAAGAATTTAGCCTATGTATGGTACTCTGCTTTTTTGTGACAAGGCTTTATAACTAGTGTTGTTTGACCCGCATCCCCTCTTTCGTCTCCTCGTATCGCCTCCAAACCTCCTCATGAGAAAAGTCATCGTTATAATGCAACGACATAGAGGATGAGTTGATGCCACCTAACCGGGACGGATAATATGATGCCTATGTGCCTACACCATATAGCCTCTTCTTCTTCTCCCTATAGCCTTGAGGAATATAGCGTTCTTGTCCACATGTGACTTCGAGATTCCTTTTGCCTACTACTTCTAAACGATTTTTATAATACACTTTTGTATAATCAAAATAATTATAATTTTAGAATATAAAAAATTAAATTATATTTTTATAAATATAAAATTAAAAACACTTATCATTGTATATTGGGCGGACGGATCAAAGAAAAAGCCATCTCATTGCTTGTGAGTGGTCGGAAATAGCTCTAAACTCATTGGCTTACGTCCTAATTTTGTTGCATGAAAAAAATGAATCACAAACAATATGAGATTGCAAATTAACATTTCTTAAACATTTATGAATATAAGATATGATTTACCAAGTGACTAGCATGCTCTTCCGAAGAGATGGAACTCCCTATATGCTTCGGAAAGGCTCGCACTAAGGCCATCGATCTCCGACATTCGATTTCAAGATGCCTACTTCGAATGAGCCTTGCGATCAAGTCTTGTAAAATCTTGATGCCACGAGTCCCAAACCTCCCGCCTAAATAAAATTAGGTCGTTCGGCCACGAACCATAATTGTAGATAAAGTCGACGTAGTGTTTCCTTGCTAGAGCCTCTTAAGCTTCTTTGGCAAGCACCTTCATGGCCGGATCCCGGTAAAAAATGTTTTTGCATGAATAAAAAAAATTAATATTAACTACTTCATTTAATGTTAAATTTATATTTTAACTATAATAAAAAAAATTAACAATACGTTATCCTAAATTCACTAGAGTAGAATTGTTTAGTGAGCTCCGAGATAGACTTTCATGTTGATCCATCGATGTCCAATCGCTTCTTGAAAGTCATGATTATCCTCGTAAAATAATCTCTACTAGATGGACTGAAGCTATCGAACATCATAAAAAAGAAAAGAAAAAAATAATCGGTAATTATTGAAATGATATATTAAAATAAAAAATAATTGCATATCGTTCACGAGCGATTGAAATATGCTATCAATTGGAGGAGCTTTGGGAGCTCTCAGAGCAACAAATATGTTGATGGATGGGGCACTTGTTGCGGCCGATGCTAGAACCTCTAGTGCTAGTGTAAGAACCTTTGGTATCGATACAAGAACCTCTATTGGAGGGAGCCTCCATAGCCGAAGACGCTTCATAGGACGAAAAAGAAGAACGTCTATGGATGTGGGAGTCACGGGACCCACATATAACCCCCGAAGTTGGAGATCCCTAACCAACGCTAGTCGGGGATCCTAGTGGACTGCTCGTCGGATGGGGATGCATGTCCATGACTATTAGAACGTTATCCCGTAAATTTAACCAACTAAATTTAACCATAAATTCAAAGTAACCAAATTAAATTAACCCTAGCTAATTATATTGATTATAATTTAAATGTTTATTAAATTTTAAATATCGATATTAATTAATAAATTACAATATCATAATCAAAATTTACCTAATTAATTTAATAATAAATTCAACTAAATGTAATTAAATTAATTCTAATTCAAAAATTTATTAAATTTTAAATATCGATATTAATTAACAAATTACAATATTATAATCAAACTTTACCTAATTAATTTAATAACAAATCCAACTAAACATAATAAAATTAATTCTAATTCAAAGGTAATTAAATTATAGATAAAATTTAATTAAATACATTAAAATATAAATGACATCGGTAATTAAATCCTTAATCAAAATTAGCCTACTAAATTTAACCATAAATTCAATTAACCAAATTAAATTAACCCTAACTAATTATATTAATCATAATTCAAACGTTTATTAAATTTTAAATATCGATATTAATTAACAATTAAAATATTATAAATAAAATTAAAAAAATGAATCAAGATTTACCTAATTAATTTAAAAATAAATTCAACTAAATGTAATTAAATTAATTCTAATTCAAACATTTATTAAATTTTAAATATCGATATTATTAATAAATGACAATATTATAATAAAAAATTACCTAATTAATTTAATAATAAATTCAACTAAATATAATAAAATTAATTATAATTCAAACGTAATTAAATTGAAGATAATAATTAATCAAATACATTAAAATGTAAATAACATCAATAATTAAATCATTAATCAAAATAAACCTACTAAATTTAACCACAAATTCAATTAACCAAATTAAATTAACCCTAACTAATTATATTAATCCGAATTTAAAAATTTAATAAATTTTAAATATCGATATTAATTAAGAAATTACAATATTATAAATAAAATAAAATAAAATGATTCAAAATTTGCCTAATTAATTTAATAATAAATTCAACTAAACTTAATAAAATTAACCATATTTAAATTAACCTTAATTCCAATCAATTAAAATTTAAATATCACTTAATTAACCAATTGGACTATAATTAATATTAAAAAAATCAATCAATTAATTCAAATAACCATAATTAAATTAAACCTAAATCAAATTAACCCAAAATTAAATCAACTTAATTAAATTAATCCTAACTAATTACATCAATCCTAATTGAAATGTTAATTAAATTTTAAAATGACAACAATCAAATTAACAATATTAATCTAATAACTAGTAAAAAATAAAAAAAAAGTAACAAATTAACAAAAATTTAACCTATCAATTAATAAAAAATAACTTAAAAACTAATCAACAAAGTTATCTAAATTATCTAAAAAATTACATAATTAAAATTTAACATAGCATTAGCAATTAAAAAAATTAAACTAATAATTAACAAAATGAAACTAACAATTAAAAAAATTAACCTAATAACTAACCACATTAATGTAATTAAAAAAAAGGATCTAGGGGGAGAGAGAACAAATTACCGAAGGAGAGGAGGGAAAGGAGAGACTACCGATGGATTTTGGGGAGAAAGATGCACCTCGTCGTATTGAGTGAGCTAGGGAGGAAGTGGGGTGGCGTGGGGTAGTGGTTGGGGTTGGTGGCGATGGCGGTAACAAAGGAAGAGAGGAGGATAAGAGGGAAAAGGGGGAAATAGGAGGGAAGAGAAAGTGCCCGTAACTTTATAGGGTTTTAGGATTAGTGATGGATGTGTTTCAATAGCTAATCCATCATTAATTAGTGATGCAATTAAGTGTTCGTCACTAATTTGAATTTCAAACAACCGTTCAAATTGTCTAGAAAGATTTAGAAAGTTGCACAAACAACGATGAAAACATGTTTTCGTCGCTAATCCATGTTAATTTACGACAAAAAAATCATTTTTGTCACTAAGTTGAATTTTAAATGACCACCAATATCGCTCAAAAATTTATAGGAATTCATGCATTTATCGACAAAATAGTATCGGCGATGGTTAGTGACGAGTAGCGACGGATAATTTTCGTTACTTGGCCAACGATGTTTTTAACAATGGAATCTCTATTTTCGTCGCTACATTCCCTCGTTAACCTTTCACAATTCCATCATTGAATTTGGTGTGGATTTTTGCCACACTCGTAGAGCGATGGAATTGTTTTCATCGCAAAACCATTGCTAATCCATTGTTAAATAATGCATTTTCGATTTCATCGTTAATCGATCGCTAGTCGGTAGCTAAATGGCAACAGAATTGAATCGATCGTTAATTGCCTATTTTCTTATAGTGTAATATGCTAAATATAATCATCCCGCAAGTAATAAAATTAGATTTATTATTTTTTAAATTAAATTAATGCCAAATCATGTTTTCAATTGGTTAAAAAAAAAATGATTTTTTCAAATTTATTTGTAGCATATGTCTAATGTGACATAATCCTCGATTTTCATGGCCGAGTCATGAGATGCATCGAGCCATAAACAAACCTTAATCCAATTGTCAATTATGATGCTATCTCACTTGTACCAAAAGCCCATTTGTTAAAATTCATAATTCCAATCCAACTAAGAAGACATGCCATGCCAATTCCCACAACCAAACCAATCCCTCGAAAACTAACGACTAAATGAAAACATGGCTACGCCGATGACTTCCACTTCATTCCCGCGATTTCGATTCCCTAAACACTTCTCCTACTTCACTCCTTTGTCAAGTTTCTTTCAAATGACTCGTCAATTTCTTCTCTCAATTTCATCAAAACCCATTTTATTTATCTTTTTCGTAATAAAGTAACCTTTTTTTTCTTTTCAAATTTGTTTATAGTATTGATAAAAAAATACTTGCAGCTAAATGTAACACACTTACATTGGGTTCAAGGAGCTCACATTCTAATAAAGAAAACAACAATAAGGAAACCCATTTCCACTACCGTTCTCATGTTTCAAGGTGTTCTACTTCTTCCACTTCGGATTCATAATATCATCGGATGGCGGCACTTATGATAAATCAAAGAGGGTATGGATATAGACAGAAAGCAAGCAAGTCATGACTCGCTGCTATCGAAAGAGGTTGGAATACCTTCATCTTCTTGTCGAAGCATAGACGACTTGCTATTAAGTGGTCATGTAAGTACTCTTTTAATTGATCATCCTCCTCTACATTGTTTTCCTTGCTATCATTACTAATTAGGATATGAGTTTTTGGGTGAGGAAGGAGAAGAAGAAAGGGAAAAGGAAAAGTGAACCATAGGAAGAGAAAGAAAGAAAGAAAAAAGGAAGGATACTAGGTTAGGTCTAGCCTAGCTTGGGAGGAAAAAAAGAAAAGAAAGAGGGGGCTTAGGTCGGTTTTAGCTCGGCCTAGAAAGAGAGTAAGTTGGGTTCGGTCTAGCTCAAGAGAAAGAGGAAAAAAGAGGGCTAGTCTAGTAAGCCTAACATAATGGGTCGAAAGCTCATTCAACCCAAAGGCCCAATAACCTTCATCTTTTCTCACTTTTCATTTTTTTCCTATTTTCCTAGGTAAATTAAATCTAGAATTTCATACATGCTTCTTACTTTCATGCTTAGTCTAGATTTAATTTTTGGAATTTTTGAACTCTTTTTTCTCATTTGTTTCAATTTATTTAGTTTAATAGTTAGCCTTTAATTTCTCTTGGTATTTAAATTGAAGTTTAGCTTATTGTTTAGTATTAATTAAATGTGAAATTTATGTTTAGATTTTAGACTCCTTCAAACATGTAGGGGTTATCAATGTAATTTTAGATTTTACTTTAATATTAATTATTGTTTGAATAATCAATTGTTAAATTAGGTAGTTAATAGGTGGACGAATTGTCAAGTCTCTTAATTTTTAGGGATTGATGATGATTCTTCACCAACTTTGAAAAATATAAAAAAAATAAAAAAAATACATCAAAAATTTCCAAGACAATTTTAAAAAGTCTCCAATTTGATAGAGACTCGTTATTGTCGCGAATTTCAAACCTCGTCACCTTACTAATTAAATTATTCTTCGATATATTGATTATATCAAGACTTAAGCTCGGATCCGATATGGCATTAATAAGACTTATAACGACGGGGTTCAACGATCGATTCAATATGATGCCACAAAAAAAAAAGTGGTTTAGATAATAAACTTGGAATTTTGACTTGAGAATTAACTTAGCAAAATTAAAATTTTTAGGAGAAAAACTTTTAGGATTTGAGCGAGACATGGTATCTTTCCTCGGAAAGGATGCTTTTGAGCGATTGATATCTTTTCAAAAATATGACCAACTTCTTACCAAAGAATCTTTGAACCAGACATTTTTTTTAGGTTTTTTTTTAGTTTCTTTAATACTACATAGAGACTCCAAAAAATTGTTTTAACTTACATTCACGAGTATATAAAATAAATAAATATTTTTTAATAGAATATTTTGGAAGCTCCTTAAATATTGGGTAACCACATTTCATAAAACAAAAATTAAAAAAATTAAAATACAAGAATTACATAATTAGTATTTGAAATAAGATAGATTAAGTAATTCGTTTCCGAAACTAAAGAAATTATTTCATAATTTACTCTTTTTTTCTTTTAATGTACAAACAAGTAATTCTTTTTAAATTCTATCTACAAGTTTGCATTTGGTATTGTCATACTATAAAAATATTTGGAGTAAATTATTCTTTTATTTTTTATTTTCAATATGATTGTACCTCATTCCTCGATATTCAATATAAGATAAGTTACTTTTCATCTAAATCACGGTTGCACTTTTAATCCCTAAAGAGTCTTGACTTCACATGCCATTTTCATTATTCTTCTCATTTTACTATCGAGCTCCTCTTGTTTAACCACAGCTTTTCCCTCGCTTGATAATTTGTAATTATCATTCCTATTTCTTCTTCAATGATTATAAAGATTACAACTTACCTAAAAAAAAACACTATTAAAAGATGAACTTTAAACTTTTTGTGCTTGTCGTGATTTTATTGTTCTCGTTGATATAGCTTGATTTGCAAACAAATTCTAGAAGTTGATTTAATGCATCACATAATCTTAGTCAATAGTAAAATGATAATGGTGGGTTGACACAAAAGTTTATTATTGAAGGTGCAAGGACTCGGTCCGAGTCCATGCTCCTCACGATCGACTATATCCATTTTCATATAAAATTCTTTATATTAACTAAATAAACTAAATCAAAACGATGGTATACTTGTTTCAAATACTTGTTCATACACTAACATTTCACTATTTATGAGTTTTTTTATACTTTGGTCCTTGATATTTGCCAACAAATATTTCGATCTACATCTTCATTTGTTCATCTATTTTGATCCCTAAATGGAGAGAGAAGGAAGAGGGGAAGGGAGAGATGAGAGGAGAGAGAGAGATCGTCGGCCAAGCTTATTTAGGCCACCTTTGGCCGGTGAAAATCCACTAATTTTTTTTTATCTTTGAGATATGAGTTTGTTCATGATTGTTTCAAGCAATTAAACAATTAGAGGAGGTAGATCGAGCCAAAAAAGAAAACAATGTTCCGATTTGATTGTGTAATTTTTTTTTTTGTATGCATTAAAATAATTTTTAAGGTTTTAAATATGTTTATTGGCTTTATTCTAGTTATTTAGAAGTGTTTGGAGAAAAAATGATGCTGGAATTCAATTTCTAAGGGTCTCAAACTTAACCCTCGATTTTTCGATGAAGATTCCGGCGACCTCGATTCGTTGAAAGTTACAACTCTTTTTTTTTTTTTGGTTCTTGAGCAGTAGCCCGGGCTCGACACTCGAGCCCGAGTCGCTTAACCGACTCTTATGTGCATGCCTTTTTTTTTGTCGTTTCGATTCTGTCGCTTAGGAAATTGCTTTTTATTTTGGTCATTAAAATTTTTTTTATTTGATTTTTATCTCTATCATAAATATTATTATTATATGTGATTTTATTCTTATAATAATATTTTTTTTTAGCTTTTAGTAAAAATTTATGTTCTTTTTTTGTTTATATTTTTTTAATATATTTATATTTTAGTCATTAAAGTTTTCTCATATTTGATTTTTATCCTTACTATACTAAAACTAAATCAAGTTTACTATCCTAAGGTTGTTTGTTTTTCTTTTAGTGAAATTTTCTTTTTATTCTAATTTTTGTTTTGTGATTTTTTCTTTTAGTGAAATTTTTTCTTTGTTTTCGTCATTAAATTTAGTAGATTTTTTTTTTAGTCTTTGTTTTGTAATTTTTTTTATTTTGATCATTAAATTTTTATTATATTTGATTATTATTCATTCTACATTAAAATTAAATACATTTTAATTATTCTAAGTTTTTTTTTTTTAGTTAAAAAATTTTCTATTTTGATTCTTATTTTATTAATTTTTTTTATTTTGGTCATTAAAATTCTATAATGTTTACTTTTGCTCTCGCTTTATGCATAATGAATTTTTTTTAGTCTTATTGTTTATAAGTTTTGTTTTGTCTCGCTTTTAGTGATAGTTTGTTTTTAATTTATTTTTATCCTTTTTATGATCTTTATTTTGTTTTAATCATTTAATTTTTATCATATGTAATTTTATCTCTATTTTCTTTGCCAAATTCTCGATTTGACAAAGCTTTTTTATCTTTTTGTTTTAGATGGTATCTCTCGTCTCATTAACAAATTACGGATAAATAATATAAGGTAAAAATTAATCATCGAAAATTCAAAAAGCTATCACGTTATTATTTTAATTATAAGTTATTATACATATTTTAAATAAAATACATGTTTATATTAAACAATATCCAATTAGCAACATTATATTACTCAATTTTGCGGACTTTTCATTTAGTTAACCTTGTAGCAAATTATGAAATATATGTTTTAATTTTTTTTTTGAATTTTTTCGCATGATATTGTTAAATAATGATTTGTAAATGTTAAATTTTATATGAATAAATGTATAAGAATGTCATATAACTCACCTTGCGGCAAGGCGCGACATATATGCTAGTATATATCTAAAACAAGTGAGGAGTTTACTTGTTCATTTGAACAATGAATGAACAAGTGAACTCCCCATTTTACCCCTCCCCTTTTACTTGTTCATTTGAAAAGTTTATTTTATTATTATTATTTTTTTTTGCTTGAGTTTTTTTCCCCCTTCCTTTTTTAATTTCCACTCTTACTTATTTTCCTAGTTTTTTAAAAAAATTATTAAATTATTTTATTTTTTTTCTTTTTAATTTTCACCCTTAGTTTCTTTATTCTTAGGTTTTTTTTTTTTTCAAATTTTCAAATTCTTTCATTCTGATCCTTAAAAATTTAAGATAAAAATTTTAATCCCTAACTAATGCACTATATGTCTTTTTTTCTTTTATTTTTTTTACCTCATCAATTTATGCTCTTTTTAAAATTGATCGAGTGTTAAAATTTTTAAAAATCAATCGTTATTTTTTTCAAACAGTATCGATGATTTATTTTACCCTCACACTATACTACTTAATCTTAGTTTTTTTTTTTTTTTAATTTCACTATTGATTTTTTTCTTGTTTTCTTAGTTTTGTTTTTTAACTTTTACTCTTATTGTTTAAAATTTATTTCTTCAATTATTTTGAGTGTTAAAATTTTTAAAAATCGATCGTTATTTTTTTTAAAACATGCCGATGATTTACTTTACTCTCGCACTATACTACTCAATCTTAATTTTTTTTCTTTTCTTTTTTTTTAAATCACTATTACTTTTTTCTTATTTTCTTAGATTTTTTTTAAATTTTTACTCTTATTGTTTAAAATTTATTTTTTCAATTATTTATTTTTTATTAAAATTCTACTCAAATTAATTTTTCATATAATTTTATTTGTTAATAAAATTTTAAAACGTCGGTATTTTTTTAAATATATTATTATAATTAGTATGAACAAGTGAACTATCATGTGGGTACTATTCATTTGAATAGTTTTTTTTTTCTTGAGTTTTTTCCCCTTCTTTTTTTAATTTTCACTCTTACTTATTTTCTTATTTTTTTTAGTTTTTTTTTAAAAATTAAATTATTTGTTTTTTTCTTTTTAATTTTCACCCTCATTTTTTTTCCTTAAGTTTTTTTAAAAAAATTGTTTTTTGAATTATTTCATTATGGTCCCTAAAATTTTTTTAAAAACTTTTAATCCCTTACCGAAGCACTATACGTTTTTTTTTTAGTTTTTTTTCTCATTGATTTATGTTCTTTTTTTATTTGATTGAAGGTTAAAATTTTTAAAAATCGATAGTTATTTTTTTCCAAAGGCCGACGATTTATTTTATTATTACACTATACTACTCAATCTAAGCTTTTTTTCCTTTTTAAAAATTTTCAATATTACTTTTTTTTTTAGTTTATTTTATATTTTTATTTTTATTATTTAAAATTTATTTATTCAATTATTTGTTTCTTATTAAAATTCTAATCAAATTAATTTTTTGATTTAATTTTATTTGTTAATAAAATTTTATAACACCGGCTTTTTTTTAACTCTTATTGGACTGATCCAGGTCCAGGCTCCTCACGATCGGCTATATCCATTTTCATATAAAATCACTCACTATAGTCGGTATGTTGGGAGACTAAACCTTCTTATGCCAATGTACAACTCTTATCTTTCAGCTTTTCACTCTCCAAAACAAACACACTCGCTCTCTTTCTATGTTGTCGTTTCATCTCCTTCCTCACCGCGACAATGCTACAGAATGACTGTACAACACATCGTCCAAAGTAGAGGAGTCGTCTTCTCCTACCATAAGCAAAAGACGACGGCAGGGACAGCAACAACCGAGCAACACAGACAACACATTAAGTGTTTGAAGGAGAAAAAAGTAGAGGAGGAAGAGTGGTCGACCATGCCAAAACAGAGTGGTTTGAAAGAGAAAAAGGTGAAGGAAGAACAATCGACCATGCCGAAATAGAGTGGTTTGAAGGAGAAAAAGTAGAGAAGGAAGAGCAGTCGACCATGCCGAAATAGAGTGGTTTGAAGGAGAAAGAAAAGCGGTCGACTGCTCTTCCTTTTCTGCCTTTTTTCATTCAAATGGTTGAGGAGAAGGATGAAATGCCGTTGAGGTTTGTAGGATAATTGAGATGTTTGAGTTCCTGTGGCTAGGACTCTCAGGTATGCTTATGAAAGGGCATTTCAAAGATCAGCTGGTGATAATTTTGTGTTTAGTTTGCCAAAAAAGTTCCCTGATATTACTGATCCTTCTTCTTCTTCTGAGGCTCAATTGTAGCCATTCATATTAGCATTTTATCATTAACTTAACAGTATTAAACCAAAAATTCGTGATTACCATAGCTTTGTTCTTGTAACTTGATTATTTCGAAATGAAAATTAAAATCCATTCTCATGAAAAAAAAAAAAGATGGAGGGAAGCAGGAGGAGGGTGCTGCAGTGGTGGTAGTGCTAAAGATTGATCTGAACTTTTTAGGGAAAAAAAATGTGCATTTTGAAGAAACCCACGATAACTGATGAGAAATTGAGCTGTAAATGATGATGAAGAAGAAAAAGATATGCTACTTGTAGTGGAAGCTAGTGGAGAATTGAGAGGAAATGTTTGTGCTGCTACAACTATGATGTTATCAAGGAACGTTTTTGTATCTGCTAAACCAGTTTTCTCACAATCATTATTCAGAATTGGTGATTTGTTCCAACTGTTTTTTTTTTTTTTTTTTTTGGAATTTTGATTGCTTAGACTTTCTCTGGTTTCTGTTGCTATTGGATTTGAAAAAATACATAAACTTTGGACAAGACTTCACCTAAAATGGTGTAAATCTTTTTTTTTTTAATGAACAACATTTGATAAATTCAGATTTTGGAAATTAAATGAATTTTAACTGAGTTTTTGGATAATTTTCCAAAATCCATATGCTATAAGAGAATAAAGCGTATTAGGCACCTGAATTTGAATTTCATTACTAATTGGGTGTTATTTTTTATTTTATTTTTTTCCAAATCCTTTTTATTTCTTTTCTTGTTTTACAGATTTATTTTTCTTTTTTTTAAATCACATGTCTAGGACACTTGTCGGAATTCTACACCACCACATCTAGTCAAGATAAGAAAAGCTTATATTTTACCAAAAAATAATTTACGTTAGTCACATTAAATAATTTTTTTTTAAGATTATAGGTTTTGACTAATGGTTCAAGGTGTTTTTATGTAATTTAGTTTTTACAAAATCGATTTTAGTTGAAGGTATTTTATGAAAATATATTATTTAAAATTTTGATTAAAAAAATATTTTAGAATAGATATAAATAGAAGGATGGATGTTCTTTTATGACGAAGGAAGTGCAAAAAAATAAAATAAATAAAACATATGAATATTTTTTATTTTTCTCATTTATATTTTTAATTATCAATTAATTTTTTTTAAAAATTTTTTTTCCTCAAAAACTCGAGAGAAAAAATCTTGCAACATAGTTTCAACCTTTAAATTAAACATATATATTTATAATTATGATAATTTTTTAAAAAATTATAAAAATTCATCACATAAATTATATTTTTTAATAAAAAAATAATCATGTTCATAAAAAATTATTAAAAAAATTCAGATATTGAAAAAATTAATTGAAAAAAGATTTTTATAAAAAAATAATAAATTAAAAAAAATAAATTTTAAGTGTAAAACATAGAAACACATTATTGATATTTCTTCCTTGTTAGGTGTGGTAAACTCAAAAATTAATTTTTTGGGTTTTTATAAATTAAAGCACAATATCAAATGATAAGGAAAAATCCAAAAAAAAAATATAAAGTTAGGCCTACGAGTGCTAGGCCTGCACTCTAGTGCTCGGAGAACCAGACCCAAGAGTAGGTAGCCATTGAAAAAAAAAAAAAACCGCAAAAACGGTGAACGACAAGTTGCTCATGCACTGGGCAAGGGACTGCGTGTTGATTGATTGCATCACTAAAAAATTAGGGTATTATATCATGGCCTTTCAATTTTACCATCATTTTTTTTTCTCAAAACTCTTCAAAATCACTAAAATTTGCTCAAAAAAACATGTTTGAAACCTTTAAACTCATTTCATTGAACTTAAAAAAACTCAAAAATTCAAATTAAATTTAAAAACTTAAAAATGTTTTGGAATTTTTCAATCTCCTTTTTCGTTTTTTTTTTTTTAATCTTATAACCACTTTAAGTAAGCTTTTCTTTTCAATATGAAAAGAACTTAAAGTTAATATCAATGATTAAAATGGTCAAAATAGACCTCGCGTGTGTTTCTCGTTCTCTATTTCTCTTTGTATTTTATGAACCAATTCACCATATAAAGAAAGTTAAAAATTAAAAAAAATATTTTTTTCTATAAAAAAAAAGCACAATATTTATCAAAACTTACATATAAAATACCTAAACGAAGGTAAAAAATAACAAAGAAAAAAACCTATATAAATGCCTGAATAAAATCTAAAAATTGCTATAATACTAATTAATACAATTATACTATGAATAGTGTTTATGAGTTTAGGTAAATGGTAAATGAATAATAAAATAAATTTAGGTTAATAGTAAGTGAATAGTAAACACTATTTTTTTAGGCTTTTATATAATGTATATTATATAGTTTTTTTTTATATATATATAACTTATACATCCAAAACTTGTAATAGAATTAGTTTGTTAGGATTTAAACTCCGTAATATCTTTTTGCAAGAAATCACTATCATTGGCTACAAGTTCTTGGATTATATTGTATAGTTTTTGTTGAGTGTAAATCGAGGAACAAAACAATAGACATGCATCAAATAACGGGTTAACCAATGTCTAAGTACATTAAATTATTGAAATTTTATTTTTAATACATGAATTGGATTGGATTTTATTTACACTCTCATAGTATTTCAATTAAGTCATCAATTGATCAAATATAAAAAAGAAAATAACAGAACTATTCTGTTAGAATTTAAACTCGTGATTTTTTATTTCAAGAAATCACTATCACTGAGGTACGAATTCTTTAATTATATTGTATAGTCTTGTTAAGTGTAAATCAAGGAAAAAAACAATAGAAATGTATCAAACACTAGGTTTAACCAACATCAAAATATATTAAATTATTGTAATTTTATTTATAGTACAGATTTTATTGACACTCTCATAGTATTTCAATTAAATCATTAATTGATAAAATATAAAAAAGAAAATATTTCAATATTTAATTATATAAATAAAAACATGTGCATTTTTTTATTGTTATATTTTAAAAATGAATGACTTGCAATTATTTTTAGGACCCAATTTGTAATTTTGTTTTTCCTTGCTGTTCTTTTCTTCATCACTTTCTATGTCCCTTTATCTTTTTTTTTGTAGTTCTCTCACTTCAAGTTACATCACCGAAAATGTAAACATCTTGGATCACAGTTTGTTGTGTTTTACTACCCAATAAAACTAATTAGTTTTACTTAATTTTATTAGGGCTTTTAAAGCAAATCGATTTTTAAAAGCCACGATAATTATGAATTGTTTCGTGAAGGCACTAGAGAACCATGTTTCTCAAACCCTTCCTGCATAAACAAAGGACAAACATCTTTAATCACTTATCACTTGTCAGTTGTCACCGTACAATCATCTCCATCGAAGCTAAACGTTTTCCAAGAGTGGTTTTAGTGATCACACCAACGGTGTACCGACCATTTAAAGCGCCATAAAGATAAAGGGTATTATTGGAACTAAAATTGACTAGTTGGATGACAGCTAAGGATCACACCAACGGTGTATATTCAAAAGGAATAAATTATGAATCAAAATAAAAAAGATAACAGTAGGTTTTTGAAAATCGAGGAATCATGTGCAGTCGCATCGAAAACTTGAGGCGTGAAAGAATAATCCAATGTTGATTTGATTTTTTTTTTTTTGACATGTGGAGAGCATGCGCTTGTAGCATCATTGGGCAGCAGAGATTCCTGACATCAAAAAACCAATTTAATAATGTAGTCCTCACGTGGGCATTGATAATTTTAAAGCTACATAAGCTATTTCCTTTTTTTTTAAAAAAAATTAAATTCAAATATCTTAAAATATTGGCAGATACAGATCGATCTCTCTCTCTCGATCGAGGAGCTCCGCTCTTGCAATTGGGTATATATTATGAATTTTGAGTTTTAACACCCTCGTCAATGAACAAGCTAAAAAAATCCACCAATGAATTAATATTTCTTTTATGAAATGAATTTTTATATTTATGTAAATTGATGTTAAGATACCTAAAAGTGATTTTTTTTAGAAAAGGTTAAAGATGCAAGATGTCTTTTTACTATTTTATTTATTTTAATCATATTTTTTATTAATTCTTTTTTAATAATCTTGTACCTCTATTTTTAATTTGAATCTTAATTTTATAAAAAAAATTAAGATATAAATTAAAAGTATATTATTAAAAAAATAATAAAAAATACATTAAATTCAAAAATTTTAAAATACTAATAGGACAGATAAACCTCTCTCTCCCTCTCTTAAAATATTCTACTCATAAATTGAAATCTTGCATTGTGTCCAATTATTTACAAGAACATCACCACTTGTTTTCTAATGATCATATTTTTAGTTGAATGTAAAAAGTTGATTGTGTTTAAAACCACACACAATTTGTTAAATGATTTTTGTGACATACCAATTTGTGCAGTACAATACCGATAACCTCGGTTAAGTATATTACTTATATAGAACTCTCTCATATAACTTTCATCAATTCGAGATTATCTTGTTATGGTAGTTCTATTTTCATATTTATCAACTATATAACATGTGATGATTGCAATTGAAGCACATGCTTATGAGGTGAATCAATTTTCTATCCATCTACATATAAATTTCAAAGTAAATTGAATATCAAATATATAAGCTATCACACAAACAAAAATAATATTTAACTTTTAAATTATCACATGCTTTCATAGTTCATGCATACCAAGTACTAATTAATTTAAAAGATACAGATTAGAAAAATAATAATTGAAAGTAAACTAGAAAATAGCTTGAATGCTTATAATATTATCACTACATCTTACTCATTAGTAGAGATGATAATGAAAATTTAGCAACCGATCATGTATAGTTGTTATGATGATTTTACTTCTCTTGTAAAGCCAATCCCCCATTGCAATAATTGATTTAATTATTATCGAGTATGATCGTGGCCAATTCTTTAAAAATAAGAATAAAAGAGAATACAATAGAGGTATTGCTCCAATGGGCCTATGAAAATCTAATAATAAAATATTATAAAAATTTAATTCTTGTCTAATCGATGATGATTAGAAGTTCTTTATATTTATGTTATTGTCTTTAATTAGTTTCTTTAATTATAGACGTCGTCAAGATTTAAACAAAGATGCGAGCCGTTATGTTTTAATAAGTCCAATCTCAAACCACATACATTTAGATCATGGTATAAAGTGAAAGCTAAATTATCAATGTATATATCTATCATTTTCTTTTTTCCTTAACTCAAAAAATGGAGCCTTACCCAATCGTGACCACACAAGCCCACTCGCCTTTTTAATTTTTTTTTTTTTAGTTTTAATAGGCTTAGTTTCTTGTAGTGTGACCACCATTTATATAGATAAGTTTTAATTAAACAATGTCAACTATGTATAAGAAATTAGATATTATATGTAATCATATTGATGAGGTGTAAAATTTGTGCTTCTTACAAAAGCACATCTCTTCACAATTATGAATCCTCTTTCTTATGGCTTTATAGTATGTTTTCCTCTTAATCTTTCTTGTTGGATGGTTCCAACTTCAAAGCACCGAAAAGATGCAGATGATGTTTCACCTGTCTTAGGCCTCTCATAGCCTCCTCCTTAAACTCTTTTATAGCTAAAGAGTTTAATCTCAAAAAGTATTGACTTTTTCCTTTCTTACATCAACAAAAACACAAAATAGAAGGTGAAGACACTAGCACTCACTTCTAATGTTCCGAGTGGTATTAGTGATTAAATTTATATGGAAAAAGAAATCCATGATAGGAAATTTGAAGAAACTTAACACTCTTTGTTACTAAGAAATAGAGAAAAGTAAACGGAATCGGCCAAATAGCTTTGAAAAGATAAATTTAGAGAACTTTTTTCTTAGTTTAGCAATGGAGAAAATTCAACTCTAACATTTTCGTAGTGACCAAATAGAAACGATTAATTTTAGATAAAGATCATTTAATTCTTAATAGTAAAACATCAAGAACACTCCAGCAAGTATCTTTCACAATAATCACACTTAAAATTCAAATAGTCCATTTTCTTTTTTTTTTCCCACACAATTTCTCTATAACCAAACAATAGCAAGAAACCAAACTAAACTAGGAAACACACAAAGCAAACTCTTTCTACAAGAACTCGGAGCAAGCTCAACTAGTTTATCTTTTTTACACGAACAAAATAAAAATAAAAGGAAAAGCTCAAAAATTTGTGCAATTTATCTCAAAACATGAAACGAGAGATAGGGAATCACCGAGAGAGAATTCACTAGTTTCCTCCTGTGAATTACTATTCAAAACCAGACAATGAATCAAAATCCATAACTCGGGTTTTGAAATTAACAAAAAAACCCCTAAACAAAGTTTCAAACTTGATCCCTCAATTCTCCTAATCCATCGAGTGAATCAAGAGCTCTTTACTTTACTCTACTCTACAAAGGTTTTTTTTCGGTGGCTCAAGATTTTGTTTTCAAAATGAGTAATGAAAGGAGAATTAAAGCTCTTAACTTTTAAGGGACTTTCCATGTCTTTTTAGAGACACAACAAGTGGTTGTTTTTTTTTTTTTTCACTACTTGTTTTGTTGTTCATTGGGGGAGTCGAAGGAATAATGAAATTTCTTAAAAAACGAGCCCTTAATATTGTAATCTTGCATGCTTAATTAACCTTTCATTCCCCACCAACATCTAATCCAAATCTTAATGGCTCAAATCATTGATCCCGGAATGATACTTTCCTAGTTTTCCACTCTCAAGTACATTACATTAATCCTCAACTTGGCTATTCATCACTTGCTTCGTTAGCTAAATTATTCATGCTCGGCCTAAAAAAAAATTAATCACTCTCAAGTATATTTATGACTTAAACTTGCCTAACTTAGATGCATTTAGGGCTAACTTCTTCTTCTTCTCCGAACTGTTGGTGTATCTAGACCTTTACTCGTGAAGAATTTGCTTCTCTCTACCAACCGACCTTGGCATCTTCTACGAGACACCATTTTAGGGTATTGGTTTTCTTTAGCCGTATTCTAATAACCTAACACTTCTCTATTCTTAATTTTTTTTTTCGAAGATGGGATTCTTAAAAATCCTTTACGACATGAATGTGTAGCAAAATACGGAGGAATACATAAAATCCAGTAATAAAAAAAAGGAACTAAAAGATTTTACAAACTTATAGCAAGAATAAAAAATGATGCATCATAAAGGAATACGAGAAAATCACAACATTTATCTCACTAATCTCTACCCAAAACCTTCTTTTTTGAGGAAAAAAAAACACTAAGATTACAAAAAGGGTCTCTGGTTTTGAAGATCCAAAAAACGAGAGATATTTTCAAGTGAAAGTAGTAGTTTACAACAAGAGAGTCATTAAAGGAAGCGACGGACCCAAGAAGAGGAAGATGAATAAACAAACAAACACGATTTTAGAAAATATTCAATAAGAAATCAGATTTAATGCACAAACAAATAAACACAATTTTAGACAATATTTAGAAAGAAATCATATCTAACCATTCTTTTGCTTAAAGGTGTTATTTGCTTGACGGTGGCGTTAGGTTTATTGCGAGCAGCGTTGGGTGGCAAAGATGTCATTGGGTGCATACAATCGATGGGTGAGTTGGGTGAAGAGGGTAAGTTCAATTTATAAAAAGAGAGAAATTTTGTTTCTTGTTTTTAGGCCGGTAAGTCATTTTTTAAAAAACATACCCTAAATTTTCATTGACTAAAAAATAAGATCATTGACTTTTTTTTCAAGAAGGCTAAACGAACATGGGAAAATATGATTAAATGGGAAAAATAAGTTCCCCTAAAAAAACATAGTGTAAGAAATATCAATTGATCAAACGTCTCTTAGTTTTCTATCGGCGAGGTTGCCGCGCTAGGTTGCGGGTCTTGTAAAACAAAATCATTTTAAGATTTTTTTAATTTTTTAATTAACATTTTTATTTAATTAATTATTTTCATAAATTTTTTGCTTAAAAAAAAAAGCATAATTCATTCTTATTTATGGATTGGTTTTAAAATAAAAACCTATAATAATATTAACTCGAAATATTAATCAAGAATTAAAAAAATTAAAAATATATTTTTCATAATATTTTATTTCAAAAATAAAGTTATAATTAATGAATAGACTTTTATAAAAATTAACAAATAAAAAAAATTATTCTTATTTTTTTTAAAATGAGAAGATTAATTTTTAAAATATCTTTTCCAACTTCTTACTTGTTTCTACCCAATAGTCCGATCAAAACATTAGTGTTAACATAAAGCTCCAATTTAGAAAAATGTCCATAAAATTTCTATATAAAGATACCGTAATAAAGTATATGATTGCCAAACCACAACCAAATTAAGGAACCATAAAGAGAAAACTATAGGTAAATGGTACCCTAGCCATTTACACGAATATGTAACAATGAAAATGTCAAATACATAGGCATATAAGAAATATTTGTAGTAATTTCTTGCATGATAAAGTACACCACCGAGTCCAGTAAATACAATGGTGCATTAAACTTAAGAATTCTTACCTTTTGTTTAAACTCAGCATGCCCTAACATTCTATCTAGGTTAAGCATTTTTATAGCTACCGAGGGTGACGAAGGAAACATTTATAAATGCTCTCGTACCCACATTCTCCAATCTTTCATGATGGGTCAAAATAGTGAGTTGCTTTCCGAATCTCCGATAAATAGAAGACAAAGAGAAGCTGATGTGTATGCATGCCTAAGGCATCTTCCGATGCTTTTCCAAAAGCTCCTTAACTAACTCATCTCTCTATTGCTTGTGTTCCTTGCACAATTCATCACCAACAAGTATTTCATCTCCTATATCTTTTATCTTCTTATCAAAGTTTGAAAGATATCTCTTGTAGTAATCTTTGATTTTTTTCCTTCAAATGCATTAGTCTTAATCTTGATTCATGAAGATGATATGCAAAATGACAATGAAAATAGTGAAATGCAACATATTGGAAAGATTAGCTTAACCGCTTACCTATGCTTCATACATCATCATTACTAGATGTCTATCATAAAACTCCAATTTGCATTTGAATTTAGTAATCCAAATGTTTCTTTAGTTCTTCTACTAAAGTTTGCAAAACAATCAAGAATATTGCTTGAATTCGTAGTTTTTCACTCAAATACAAATGCACTTAGATGAGAGTGACTTAAAACAAAAACAAATTGGGGACACAAATTGCGTTGTAATAGAATCGAAGCTTTTGTCTAAAAAGAAGCAACCTATATATAGAAGAAAGAGCACTAAGGAAATGCAAGAGAGCCGTGTTTGCTTAATTATAAGAGAAATAGTTATATCCCGATCTTCTAAATACAATTTTTTTTTAGTATTTTATAAAATTTTCTTTTATAAGAACCAAACAAAATAAAAACACATAGGACACCTTAAAAGTTTTGCAAACAACATAAGGCGATGACGAGACAACAACAAATTTTTTTTTAAAAAAGTACACTTATGAGCCTCTTGAGCAACCCGGAAAAACAAAGAAAGCAATAATCCAAGTTAGCTATTAATAGAAAACACAAAAACCGACAATAAAATGAAAAAAGCAAACTCACCAAGGACAAAAAAAGATGAGGATGATAATAAAACCCACGCCAAACATAGTAGAAAAGTATCGCGAGATAGTGGGAACAATACCAACTAGAAGGAAAAAAAATAGAGTTAGAACAGGCAATTGATGATGTTAAAACAAAAGCTAAAAACACATGAGAAATATAAAAAAAAGGATTTTGATTATAATTGTTGCATGATCGACATGTGTATTTGTTTTTTTTTTTTTTTTTTTGAGCCGCAAACATATGAGAAAAAGAGAAAGGTATTTTTTTTTGAATTGCGGACATATGTGAGGGAGAGAATAAAGCATTGTCTATTTTGATAAATGGAAGATTGTTGGAGATAAGATTTGATGATATAGCAATAATTTATTGATTGTTCAGATTATATTATCTCTCTTCAACCAATAAAACTTGCAAAAAAAGAAAAGAAAAAAAGAGATAAAATTACAAAATTCAATGGTCATGAAAAGAAGAACACGAAGAATCAACGACTGGAACACAAAAATCAATAGCAATGGGTGTGGGTCCGTAGTAGATCTAAGTGCAAACAAATAGTAAATGAATACTATTAAGTCTAGTTTTTTTTTTTTTTTTATATTGTTATAAAATAATGAATGTCCATCATCATGTTCATCCACTTTTCATATCTCCACTACTTATGATTCTTAATATGATTCAATTTATCATTCAATATGAGAAATTGAAAGGGTGATGCAATTGATTATTCATAATCCCTTCCAATTCTCTCCTCAATTTTGAAGCCTATAAATAGGCTTGATTGTTCATTAGTTGGTGTACAAGTTTCCTAGAGAGAATAAGAGAAACTTTGAAGTTCTTATCACTTTATATTCACATTATAGTGATTTTATTTTCTTGTCATCCTTTCTTCAATTCTCCTATTATTTCTATTTATTTTATAACACTTATCAAGCACGAAGCTCTAAATAATCGAGACAATAGACCATGAGGTATGTATCTATCAAAAGACTTAATCAATTGTTTCAATCATTAAATTTCTTCTACATAAATGCTCTACCAAAAGATCTAAATTTTTTAGATCATTAAGAGGTATGTATCTAATTTATTCATGTACTTTAAATCTATTGATACATAAAATTTATATTTAAAAAGCTTAAATGATCTACTAATGATCTAATATATGCTATTTGAAAAGCTTTAATTTTATTATTATATTTATTCTTATTTTTTATTATTATTATTATATATTGTATTATAGAATTTTTATCATATTAAACCTCATAAACTTGATTTGGTGACTCTTGATATTTTGAATAAGAATTAGTGATTATGAGTGCTTGATTTTAAAAAATATTCTCTACTTTTTATGTCTTGGATATGCTCCTACGAGCAACATATCGAGAAAAAAGAGTTTAAGAAATATTTTGGATCAATTTTATATTTGTTAGTGGCTAAATAAAATAAAAAGAATAAATCTCATCCAATTAGATCTACTCCATTCCCCGAAGTGAATGTGACAATTTATAATAATTTTAGACATGGATGAAGATGTGGTCATAGCCATGGACATGGTCAAAATAATTATCATTATAATCGTAATGACCATAATATTACATCTCACCACCAAAAGTGGATAACTATATATAAAAAAAGAAATAAAAATAGATAAAGTCAGTATTCTAAAAAATAAATATTATAGATGTGGAATGAATGAATATTAGTCGTATACCTGTCATACACCAAAGCACCTCATTGAGCCTTGTCAAGCCTTATTGAAAAATAAAGAGTAAATTATGAATGCCACTTTTATATATCAAAATAATAGTAATTGAAATTAATTACTTGTTAGTTTTTCTATTTATAAATAAAATGTTTTATATTTCTTATAATTTATATAGTATAGTAATGATTACAAATTTATTTATTTGTTTATGTTTATGAGGAATATATTTATTTATTTTGTATCGATTTATTTGATTTTTATTTTATGTTAATATTATATATGATAATATCAATCTAATAGAAAGCTCTAGAATAACGACTATATTATTATCTAAAGAGATAGATTTTGAAGGCTCTAGAATAACGATTATATCATGACTTGAAGAGATAAATTTTTGAAGCTCTAGAAGAGTGAATAAATTATTACTTGAAGATAAAATTTTTAAAGGCTCTAGAAGAGTTGATATATTATTACTTGAAGTGACTAATTTAAAGGCTCAAAAAGAGCAAAATATATTATTATCCGAAAGGATAAATTTATTATGAATGATGTACTATTCTTTTCAAAGTCTCATAGAAATTTGTTGAGTTTCAAAGATATTCATATGAATTGATATCATATCAAGATAGCAAATATGAATACTTATATGTTATAATCATTATATTCGCTAGAAAATATCTATCAAAAAATTTATTCGTTTTCTCTTCTAGTTTTGATTACAAACATTGAAATGATTAAAAAAATACCGTAGTAAACCGAAGTTTACTAATTCAAATACTTTTACTATGTGATATGACCAGTTGTGTTATCTTGGGTCTTTCATGATGCAAAAAAAAAAAATATTAAAAAAGTTATATGAATATCTATTGAAGGCCGGAAGATTCTTCAATTTAATGAACTTTCATGTTCCGTATGTTGCCAAAGCATATTGATAATTAAGCCATCATCAAGTAAAATTTAGATTGAATCTCCAGTATTTTAGAATGTATTCAAGGTGATATATGTGGATCAATTCATCCACCATATGGATCATTTAAATATTTTATGATTTTGATAAATGCATCCACAAGATGGTCACATATATACTTATTATCTACTCGAAACCTAACGTTTTCAAGATTACTAGCAAATACTTTGATTTTGAGCATAATTTCAAATTATGTTATTAAAATAAGTCACCTTGATAATGCTAATGAATTTATTTCTCAACCATTAAATTATTATTGATTAGCTATTAAAATAAATGTTAAACATCCCGTTGCTCATGTTCATACTAAAAAAGGTTGAGCAAAATCATTTATCAAAAGACTCCAATTGATAGCTAAACTATTATTTAAAAATAAAACTACTCGTTTATGTTTGGGGACATACAATCTTATATGCAACAATATTTATTCGCATATGACCCCTAAGTTATCGAAATTCTCTCATCTTCGGTTGATTTATGGTCATGAGTCAAATATTTCTTATTTAAGAATTTTGTTTTTGACATTACGGTGTATATCCTTAGTGCTCCTTCATAAGGAAATAAAATGGGCACTTAAAGGAGATTGAGAATATATATTGGATTTGAATCCTTTTTTATAATTACACATCTTGAATCATGAATAAGTGATATTTTTATAGCTTGATTTATCGACCATCATTTTGATGAAATAGTTTTTCTACCATTAAGGGGAGAGAGTAAAAAAATAAGTAGTTGAAAATGTTAAAAAAAAATTACATGGATTACTCTATCTTTATATCAATTTGGTACAAAACAATTTGAACTAGAAGTTTACAAGGTATTATAAGCCACCCGTTAGAAGTATTCTCATATCCTAAAAGAGTAAATAAAATGCATGTCCTCGTTGAGAATGCTTCTATTAGAATCGATATCCTAGAAGGATAATTTATTAATATTATAGCTAACATATTTAAAGTACGCCCGAAGTGTGGAAGACCGATCAGTTCTAAATATAAAAATTCCTAAAAGAAAAGGAAAAGATGAAAAATATAAAGGATGTAAATATTCACAAAACGATCCAAGATATTTCTTATAATAAGCTTCCGAAGAAGTTCAAATGCTTGAGAAAAATCAAAAGATTTTGATAAATTATGTCAATACAGGGAGAAAATAGGACCAAAGGGAAAGATTTATTGATAAGATTTTTGTATGTAAAGTTACAATTGATATTTTGAATGAAAATAAGGATCCTCAGCCTAAATTATTGAAGAATATTGCTATAAAGATAATTGGCCTAAATGAAAAGCGCAATCCAGGCAGAATTATGTTCTCCTACAAAAGAGTAGTTTTTTGAACCCATAGCTAAAACACCTAAAGATGTTAAGCTAGTGGGATACAAATAAGTATTTATGCAAACACGAAATAAGAAAGATGAGATTGTAAGATATAAAGCAAAATTTTCAACATAAAAGTTTTTGTAAAGAATCGACATTGACTATGAGGAGACATATTCTCCTATAGTGGATGCAATTATATTTTATTATCTCATTAGCTTGGTAAAATATGTGAAAAATATTCATATGCATGTATTTAATGAATGTGATCATAATTTATTTTTTCATTTGAGATGAATCGGTATGAAAGTCCTAGAAGGACTTAACATGCTAGAAGCATGTAATATATATTCTCGAGATAAGAATTTAATTAAATAATAGAGATCTCTATTAGGATTATTTTAGTATTTTTTTTTATTATTTTGGTTTTTAGAAATTCAATTTATACTTTTTATATTTTATTTTTATATCTACTCGTTTATTACTAACCCATGTACATGTGATATAATCACTTCAATGATTATTTATTGAAAGAAATTTATAAAAAATAACCCTATTTATTCATATATTTTTATTTGAAAAGGGGTTTGTTGTATATGTTGATAACTTAAATATTATTGAAACTCCCAAAGAGATTCCAAGTGTCATAAGTTACCTAAAAAGAGAATTTGATGTGAATATCTTAGAAAAACAAAATGTTATCTCGACCTACAATTTGAGCACTCGGAGAATAAGATTTTCATTCATCAGTCAATTTATATAGAAAAAGATTCTACAATGATTCTATATAAAGATCATTCATTAACTAGCCTAATAGTAGTTCATTCACTTGATATCCAAAAAGACCCTTTTCGATCTCGAGAAGATAACGAAGAACTACTTGGTCATGAAGTATCATATTTTAGTGCCACTAGTGCATTGATGTATCTTGCTAATAATACTTGACTCGATATAGCCTTTTCTATAAGTTTGTTAGCAAGTCATAGTTCTATTTCAATATAGTAGACATTGAAATAAAGTTAAATATATACTACGTTATTTTTTTAGGAATAATTGATATGAGCTTATATTACTTCAATAAATCAAAGACAAGATTAATTGGTTATGCGGATGCATGTTATTTATCCGATCTACACAAAGCTCGATCACTACTTGTTATATATTTACATATGGAGATCCAACTATATCTTTGTGTTCTATAAAGCAAATTATAGTCGTCAAATCTTCAAATCATGCAGAAATATCAATTCATGAGGCAAGTCGAGAATGTGTTTGGCTAAGATCAACGATCCATCGTATCCGAGAGACATGCGGTTTATCTACCAAGTAAAAGAAGTTCCAACAATATCATATAAGGATAATGCTACTTGCATAATTTCATTGAAGGGAGAATACATCAAAGTGACAATCAAGTAGATTTCTTCACTAAAACATTACCTACTATAACTTTTGAGAAGATTCACAAGATTGGAATGCGTTGTCTTAGAGATTTTAAATAATGCCTTCAACAGGGGAGACAAAAATGAAGATTAATGTGTGCAAGGAATATTGTACTCTTTTTCCTTTACTAGGATTTTTTTTTCACTCGGGTTTTTTCCTAGTAAGGTTTTAACAAAGCATGTTCCTTGTATAATAGACATTCGAGGGGAGTGTTATGAAATAATGAATGTCTATCATCATGTTCATCCACTTTTCATATCCATACTACTCATGATTCTTAATATAATTTAATTCATCATTCAATATGAGAAATTGAAATGTTGATGCAATTGATTATTCATAGTCCCTTTTAATTCTCTCTTCAATTTTGAAGCCTATAAATAGACTTGATTGTTCATTAGTTGGTGTACAAGTTTCTTAAAGAGAATAAGAGAAACTTTGAAGTTCTTATCACTTATATTCACATTATAGTAATTTCATTTTCTTGCCATTCTTTTCTTCAATTCTCCTATTATATATATATATATATATATATTGTAACTGTAACAATGATGGAATCTATGCATTATTAATGCAACCCTTCATGTCTTTTACTATATATTTGTCTTTTTTGCCAAAACACAAACTTGAGCGAAGTGACCAACAATTCTTCCTTCCCATTTTAAATTGGTCTCCATTTGTATCTCTCTCTCTCTCTTGTGATCTAGTGGCGGAATCCACAGTTTCTGCTTTCTAGTTAGACCCACCATTGCCAACAAGGATCGCGCAAATCACCAATGCTTTTTTCTTTTAGAGCCATTTTATCACTTCGTCACCCCCAAGATTTAGGCCTTTTATTTTATTTATTTTCAATGGATGGAACATAACTGAAACTAGATTTCAAGTACTAAGTGTCTTTTGGGATTTGTGGGTTAAACTTGTGTGTAGAAACATTTTTCATCATAATGAGCATTGACTTTACAATTCATTTGAGTTAGAGTTATCAAAACCCACCAATTATGAGATAAACAATAAATAAATCTTTTTATTTATATAAGGAGTGGTGAGGTGGGTGTATAAAATTATATTTTTATTACCTTGTAGATTTTGTTTAGGAAAAAAAAAAAACTAATTAGTGCCTCTAAGACATTCGTGAAATAATTATCTAAATATATTTATTATATTTCATCCGTTGGTAGATTGTGTTAAAAAAATAAAAATTAATGATATTATTAAATATTATTTTATATGATAATATTTTTAATATTGATAATAAATTTTAAAAATAATTTTTATCATCCTAGAAAGTATAACTAAATAATTATAAATTATTCTTTCTAGTTTTGAGAAATGAATTACTTAGTTACTCTTGTTTCAAAACTTAATTATAAATTTTCTTATAATTTAATTTATACTTTTTTTTAATTTATTTTAATTTAAAAAATAAGTAAAATAGAAAAGAAAAGATTAGTAAGAAAAGATGACATTTAATGAAATGAAAAATAAATTAAATATAATGAATAGAACTAAATAATTAATTTTTGAAATAAAAGAAACTAATTAATTCATTTCTTAAAGATAAAAGAATTAATTTAGTATATTTTTTTAACTCCCATATCTAAGATTTTTTTAAAAATAATTTATTAAAATTTAAATTCTTAATTTTTTATTACAAGAGATCATTATCTTTTAACTACAAGTTCTTTGAAAAAAAAACTAATTTATAATTTAATCCAATAAAATTAGGATTTACCTGGAATCAAGACTCGTTGGTTGGAAACATATGGTACAGAAGTTCACGTGGAGGATGGGTGAGTGGGAACCACGAGTAGGTAGACGTGTCAAGTGTTTAGTGAACCGCGGATTACAGGATATTTGTGTACGGACTGGCATCGGGTGTCGCGTATTAGGACGGACAAAAGACAAAATTGTTTTGGGGGAGTGGGCTCCTTTATGATCATCGTTTCATGTTATTGAATCTTTTTCAAATCAAAATCAAAGATTCTATTGATATTGTTAGGCAAACAAAATGTGTTTTTTTTTAAAACCCTTCGAGGCTTAGCTTAACGTACGATCAAATCAAGAATCAAATTGTTATTCTAATTTTTTTTTAGTGAAAGATAAAAAAAGCTGTACTAATATTTATTATATAAAAATTAATAATAATTCGCAAAGGATGAAAAAAGCGATAATTACCCCAAGTAGAGAACATGAAGCTATAAATTGGTGGATTTATGCTTACATAATTGGTACTAGTAAAAATATTATAAAAGAAATTATATGGAAACGAATATGATGGGCATGTTTTGCGCTTACAGACAATAAAGATCTGTTTTATTATAGTTACATGTGACATGTTTTGATCAGTATTATACTTTGGAACAAAAGATTCAGTTATTCAATGATTATTTCTAAGCATTTAAAAGCTAATAAAAAGTTTATCACAATCTGATTGTGCAAAAGTTGTTTATTCTTCTGAAGGAAGAAAATTTGGTTCGAACAGCACAACATCATCGTAGACATCAAGCGTAATAAAATGACGATCTAATATTGATCTAAAGTACATGTTTTGTTGAATTCGAAGTTTTTTTGGCTTGTTCATTATATCGAGTAATGGTTGCGGTATTGAGGTTTGAGCATTCCATCCATAGGTTAGAACTAATTGTTCACAGTTACAGTTAAAGCATGATTCAACTATATTTCCAGCACGCATGATTATGGCTTCAATTTGACCATCGGCTATTACACAGCTAATGCGAAATTTGGGAAAAAAATTGTTCAATTATACAATAAAGCGAGTTTCTTAGTTAATATTAAATAGAGGGTATTAAAATAGGAGATATATTAATTATTCATGTAATGTTGTTTATTAAGGCTATTTACGGTGGGATGGGTCCTGATTGAAGGGTTCTCATGCATAATTGCTGCATCGTGGGCATGCTAGGTATCGCTATCTTTTGCTGTATCGATACGGATTAATGCAGCTTTGATTGTATAGGGAATCGACTGAAAAAGAAAACCATCAATTTTTTTGGATGTAACGAAGAAAAATAAAAGATTTTTTTTGCTAGTGTTTGTTGCAACCTCAAACTTGTCGATTGGTGGTTGGAGGAGGTGCTCAATTGTTTTTTCTGTTTGTGTTCCTAAGCAATTCTTCACCCATGTTCTTAAGTGCAGTAGTGGTGATCAAAGAGCAAGAAGGGTTTTTATTTTTATTTATTTAACTCACTTTAAATTGTGTTGAATGAACTATCTATTGGTGCAGGCAAATGGATAGAATAGTATAGGAAAAATGTAGTTTGGCTTATAGCATTTGTTCAGAATATCTGTTTGTTTTTTGTATCCATCAGAGAATAGTGTTGGCTAGGAATATTATTCAAATCTAGAATCTTGTCACTTTTTGGAGCTTTAAAGTGTAATTTTCTTTTTTATTTTGAAATGGTCAAAAAGGTGTTGATGGCGAAGGATGAGTGGCTGATATGTTGCAGTACCAATTTAGAGGTGCTGGAACAAAATTGATTAATGTCTGCTTTATGTTTGTTTTTTGCAGCCTTGAAGAGATTCTGTGATATTTTTGTTGTTTGCAGGGGTGAGTGGGTGCTTGGTGGGATGATTTTTTGGGTGTCAATCATGTATGCATTTGACAGTGGTGATGCGATATATATTTCTAAACTTGTTTTGATCATACATCAATCTATGTGTTTTCGATAGCAGGATCACAACCTTAATTATTTGATTTGCCATGTTAAGAAGAGACACCAAAAGTTGCATGTTGTGTTCAATTTAGCAGGAGGTATAAATAGTGTTGTTATATGAAAAAAATTTGAAAGGGAACTAAGAATCAGATTAAATTGATTATGTGATCTTAAGCTTAATTATAATTTGATATAACAAAATTTTTGAATACATAAAAAATAATTAAATGATCCAAGCGTATTATTATGGAAGGTGATAAAGTTAAGACAAAAAATTCAAATAAAAGATGGCTGAAAGCAAGAGTTGAAATATATGTTTATTTTTACACTCATAACTGTGGTTGAAACCGATATTCTGACAAAATGAATTTAGCCTTGCATAGTTTAAGTTCATGAGCAAACCTTACATAAAGTATTTGGTGGGGATGCAACACAAAATATCTTGGCAAGCAATGCTTAAATTGCCATACTTGTAAATAAGTTTGTTATAAAAAAATTCATTTCTATTTAGACATATACTTCAAAAGCAATAGAACATCAAATGACACATACTAAGTATGTGAATGCTATTGTCTTCATTGTGCGGCATCGAATGATTTTCATGTAATATCTATTAAGCCAATAACGGACTCGTTAGTTAGCTTTATCACTAGAAAGCATTATCTCTTTGTAACAACTCATATCCTTTTGTTATATCCTGTTATCTCTTGTACATATCTCTTTCGTGGCAAACTCTATCTTGTAACTAGTTACCGTATATAATCTCGAAAGTTTTACCAAGCAAATATAATACTTATTCTTGTAACCATCTCGCTCTTATATGGTATCGTAGCCTAAAATAGTTTAAAAGCTCTCTCAAAGATCCATGGCCTCCACATCTTTTGTTCTTGAAAATCAAATTGTCCCCTTTAATGCCTCTTCACATCTTCCCACCAAACTCAACCACTCAAATTTTTCTCGTTTGGAGAACTCGGCTCTAATCTGCGCTCATTGGCCATAATCTTCTTGGCCACATTGATGGAAACCGACCACCACCTATTACCCAAATAACGGATCTTAAAGACACCACTAAAATCATTGCAAACCAAGACTTTCTCCTTTGGTACGGACAAGATCAACTAATTCTCAACGCCATATTAGGGATTTGTGTGGCCGAAATACAATCCCACATCTCCTCTCGTCTCCTCCTCCGGAGAAGCATGGGCTCGCCTCTCTGTCTTTTTACGAATAAATCACGCTCTCGCATTATGTCTCTCAAGGAAAAACTCCATGATAACCCACAAGGCACGCGCTCTATAGCGGAATACATGCGGGATGTTAGAGCCACTACCGATGCCCTTGCCATTGTCGACTCTCCAGTTGCCAAAGATGACTTGGTCCTACATGTTCTTAAAGGAGTTGGAGATGAGTTTAATCACATCGCAGTCGATGTCCGTGTTCGTGATACCCCAATCACCTTTGATTAATTACTTGATAAATTGGAGGACTTTGAGCGACGCCTCGAGCGATCGAAATCACCACCAATACTCCACTCAACATCGCAACGACAAACTATGCGAGTTGTCAACCTAACCCAAATCGTTCTTGGCATAATAGGTCGGGGAGCAACTCCAATCGTTCGAGTCGAACAATACAAACCGAGGCAATGGCTATTCATCTTTCAATCGCAACAATTGGAACTCGAATAGGCACAATGGAAATCGATCCTCTATCTCTTATGACTCCTTTTATAACTTTTGTGAGATACCGGGGCATCTCACTCAAGAATGCCACAAGCTAGCTCGATTTCTCAAGAACAATAATATTATGCACTCTCCTTCATCACAAGTCGACTCCACAATCCACTCTTATAGCTAACATGGCCTCTTTTCATAAAGCAAACTCTCAACCATGGCTATTTGATTCCGGTGCATCACACCATGTCACCGGCAATGTCAATAACCCGCAACATTATTCGGATTATGGTGGTCCGGATGAAATCCACATTAGTGATGGTACGAGTTTACGGATATCACATATTGGCACTACCAATCTTGTTTACAAAAATATTTCTTTTGCTTTAGATGATATTCGTGTGCACCCACAATTAAAAATAATCTGATTTCTGTTTCAAAATGTTACAAGTCCAATAATGTCTCCATTGAATTCTTTCCCTTACATTTTCTTGTGAGGGATCTATGCATAGGGCGCCGGTGTTTCGCGGGGTGAACATTAATGATGTCTACCGCATTCTTAGCTTAATGACTTCTCGGGTTAATCATACCACAATGTCTTCTCGCCTCGGTAAATGGCACCAACGTTTGGGTCATCCATCAATTCCTATCATCCGCTCCATTTTTCGATCTAGTACTTTGAATTTTAGGTTGTCATTAGATCCAAATTTTTATTGTAATTCTTGCAATTCTAATAAAAGTCACCGTCTTCCTTTTGCGAAAAATTCTCTCCATAGCTCTAAGCCACTTGAATTAATCTACTCTAATGTTTGGGGTCCTACGATTTGTCCTTTGATGGTTTTCGATATTACTTAATATTTGTTGACCACTTTACAAAATATATTTGGTTTTATCCTATGGCAAAAAAAAATTAGAGGTTGCAATTCTTTTTCCCCAATTCAAGCTATTAGTGAAAAAATTCTTTCACCAATCCATTATAACTATCTACACAAACAATGGAGGTGAATACATTTCTTTAGCGTATATTTTTAACTCTCATGGCATCTCGCACTTTAAAACACCGCCTTACACACCGAACACAATGGCACATCGTAAAGACGACATCGTCATATCATTGAAATAGGTTTAACACTACTTCAAACTACGACTCTTCCCATTTCTTATTGGCCTTATGCATTCCAAACAGCTAGCCTATCTCATTAATCGACTTCCAACTCATGTTCTTAACTTTTAGTCTCTTTTTTCAAAAATTATTCAAGCAAATGCCAAATTACCATCGTTTAAAAATATTTAGGTGTCTATGCTACCTATGGCTATGACCTTACACCACTTCTAAACTTCAACTCGCGATCCAAACCATGCATATTCTTTGGTTACTCCACCAGATCAATCGACTTATAAGTGTTTTGATCCATGTTCCAAACGTGTTTATGTCTCCCATCATGTCAAATTTCTAGAACATGTTTTCCCTATGCGAGCAAGCACATTGCCATCTTATTACATCCTTGCACAAGACTGGAGTCTTCCTCTAAAAATTCACAAGTAAGTACTCCTCTACCAAGCACCTATTTCCTTATCCTTCATCCAACCACCTCCAAATCGGTCTCCCATTCAAATCAAAACACCACAACCCACGACTAATATCAGTCCACCGGACCCAACTCCAACTACACTAGAAAACCAAACCATGCCAACTTCACCACATCAACTAACTCCAGCACCCCCACACAACCTTCATCCTACCCATGCTAGAAAACCACACCTAAAATATTACAACCCCAAGTTTGTCAATCACACCACAACTCACCCAATGCCTCTATCTCTTGAACCAAAAACTTCACCGAAGCTATGAAAGATAAGCAATGACGGGCAGCCATGTCGGAGGAATTTGATGCACTTATGCGCAATGGTATATGGGATCTTATTCCCCAAGGAGATCATAACTTAGTCGGTTGTCGTTGGATCTTTCGCAATAAGAGGCATCCCGATGGAACGAGTTGCAAAATACAAAGCACGTCTTATTGCCAAGGGTTACCATCAACGTCCTAGCTTAGATTACTTGGAGACCTTCGAGTCCAATCTCCAAACTAACCATCATTCGTGTAATCCTTAGTCTTGAACTTGCTTATAATTGGCCACTTCGTCAACTAGACATCAACAATGCCTTTCTCCAAGGAACCCTTTCAAATGATGTTTACATGATTCATCCCCAGGGCTTTATCCATCCTTCACTCGTCGAATCATGTCTATAAGCTGAAGAAATTATTATATGGCCCGAAACAAGCTCCAAGGGCTTGGTACCAAGAACTCAAGGGCTTTCTATTGCAATCGGGCTTTGTAAATTCGATTACCGACACCTCTCTCTTTATTTATAATAAAGATGGCATATGTCTTTATTTTTTGATATATGTTGATGACATTATCCTCACCGGCAACAATAGTACCTTTCCGGAATCTTTGTTATGCAGCTCGGTCGGCGTTTCTCTTTGAAAGATCTAAGGGAGCTTCACTAGTTCCTAGGCGTTGAGGTCATTCACACTAGTTTTGGCTTGTTTTTGACCCAACATTGACATATCATTGACTCGCTTGACAACTTCTCCATGGCAGTGCAAAGGAAGTCTTCACTCCCATGTGTCACATAACCCATCTATTACTCGAAAGATGGTACTACTCCTATCGATCCAACACCATATCGAAAACTCATTTATGGGCCGTAATATCTTTCCCTCACGCATCCATATGTCTCATTTGTCGTCAACTAACTCTCTCAATTCATGTACTCGCCCACCGAGTTACATTGGACAACCTTGAAACGTGTACTTTGATACTTAAAAAGTATAATCCATCATGGCCTCTTCTTACGAAAGGGAGCTACCTTGCATTTAAAAGGCTTTAGTGACTCGGATTGTGATGGCAAGCTGCGATGATGGTCACTCGAAAACGAGCTATATAATCTACATGGGACCCAATGCAATCTCATGGAAATCCGAGTAGACAAAAATCGTCTCTCGATCCTCCTCGGAAGTCGAATACAAAGCGGTAGCCAACACTACCGCCGAACTCATATGGTTGCAAAACTTACTTCTTGAGTTAGGCATCCGATTGCCTCCGCCACTATCTCTCTATCGTGATAATACGGGTGCTACATATCTTTTCGCAAATCCAAGTATTCCACTCACGAATGAAGCATGACTCTCTTGACTATCATTTTTTGCGGGAATGTGTGGCCACTCGGTGCCCTCAAAGTTCATCATATTTCCACAAAAGATCAACTTACAAATGTCTTAACAAAAGCATTAAGCCGACAACGGTTCGGTGATCTTCGCTCCAAGATTGGAGTCTCCAATGGAGCCTCAATCTTGCGAGGGCGTGTTAAACCAACAACATACTCGTTAGTTAGCTTTATCACCGGAGAGCATTATCTCTTTGTAACGACTCATATCCTTTTGTATATCCCGTTATCTATTGTACATGTCTCTTCCGTGAAAAACTCTATCTTGTAACCATCTACCGTATATAATCTCAAAAGTTTTACCAAGCAAATATAATACTTATTCTTGTAGCCATATGCTCTTATAAGATCAACTAGCAACATGATGTGTTTTAGAATTGTTTAAAAAATCAAGTTTTGTAATTATGTTTTTTTTTACAAGCACCCATTTGCTACTTCTATTTTGCATTTGTGGCATGCAAGTTTGTTAGCCAAAGTGAATAAGGTTCATCTTGAATTTAGGAAGAAGGTGAAAAACTTATGTTTAAAGCGACTACACCATCATCCGTTGAGGGGTCGCGAAAGATAAGTAATAATGAAATGAGGTCCGCAATTATAGCTTAAAAAAATGTCATATAAAAATCAATGAAGCACAATTATAGTTTGGCAATGTATTTTGAATTGGGCTGTATTGGCATGCTTTTCACATTAGATTGATAGTGTCACCGCCATGTGTATCGTTGTTTTAGATGTTCGTTGACTATGTTTATCAAGTCCAATATTTGTTTTACGAGGCAATGATGATCAATATCTCGTTAAGTTTTCTTGAAGTCCATGAACTAGTGTTAAAGTTGATTCAAGTAGAATTATAATAGCTTCTTTGATGGAAGGGGTATGTTGATGTGTTCCTATTTTAGGAGGATGTGGTGAAATTTCAAAGGGAATTGATGGCTATAATGATGTAGTTTGATTAGCAGCTTGTTCCAATAATGATGTGTAGGAATTTGGTTCGACAACATCATCGGTAAAAACCGTGTTGACTAAATTATCTCATCTATTGTTTGTGGCTCTATACATGCAAAAGTTATCTGAAAAATATGGTTTTTCATGAGTTTTTCAATCATCTATACATGTATTTTATAGGGGTCGATGAATTCACCGTGCCCAACAAAGTGATGTACGGATTGTTAAAAAAAGTTTTCGATAGATCTCCCGATCATGATGAAGTTTGTAACATCATGACCATCGGTCACAATACAATTAGCTTTGTACCTGCATAGATTTTTCAATAATGATAAAAAGTAAATATATATTAGGTCTCGCTAATGTTGTGCAATAATAGCATACACCAAATCATGTTCGGTAAGTGTGGATCATAGAATGGTGATATATATATATTACGTTTATGATCACTAGTTGTTCATTTGTATATGGACAGAAGCAAGGCAAAAAGGCTAATATGGCCCAAAGAAAGTCAAATATGAAATCATTATCATTTGTAGGATAAGGAGAAAGGGATGTATGCATACGAGTTAGTAATTTAACAATTTATATAGGATTATGTGAGGCTAAGTCATGAATGTAAACTAGTAAGTGTGTAATAACCCAAAATTTCCCTTATTTTTGTTTTTTTATTTTTATTTTTTATTTTTTATTTTATTTTATTTATTATTATTATTATTGTTTTTATTTAATTTAAAAAACGGAAAGAAAAAAAGGAAAGAACTTGATGAAAAAACATAAAAAAATTTCATTTAGGGACACGATTGAAGTAATTAGGGATGTAATTGAGTCGATTAAAAAATTTAGGCCTAAATTGCACCTCCCAAGGACCTAATTGATGAGATTGTTATGAAATTATACCATCGAAAGGCGTAATTATTAAAATTGAAACGCGAAGACCAAGCTGAAAGTTTAGAGTGAACGACATGATCGAAATGGAAAAGACGACCTATTGTTCGCTCCAATGCAAATTCTCTTTGAAAATCTTTGGGAGAATCTACCCAAATCCTCCATGAATTTCTTGATTTTGATTGTGCATTAATCGTGGATTCGTTGCCAAAATCAACACTAACGAGAAGCAACGACCAAATTTCTTGTTTTGATTTCATATTAATCATGAATTAAAGAGGAAAAATTTTAATAAAAAAATTTGGGATTTGCGATTCGATTCTAAGAGAAATTTTAGGAAATTTTGTGCTATAAAACGTTTTGAATTTCACGGAAAAAGGGAGAAGGGGGAGAAGGATATTGGGTTGAGAGAGAGTGAAAATAAAAGGCAAAAAGGCTTAATTTTTTTAGCAGACTACATTACTCGGGTTTGTTTTTTTTTTTTTTTTATGGGTTTGTGTTCTTTGGACCTAGGTTTGGTTCATAATCCGTCGGACCCCCTTTTTTTTGTTTGGTGTTTCTCGGGGTCAAGTTTTGATCTTCACGAGTCTCTTTTATTTTTTTTTTAAAACTCGAGTTCCAATTCTTCAAAATTTGGATTCTTCCTTTGGGAATTTTGGGCGGCGACTTGCGTTTCTTCATAGTTTTTGGGTTTTTCCGGGTTAAGCGTTCTTCGGTGTTCTTCATTTTTTGGGCGGCACTTGAAAATTCTTGAAGTTCTAGGTTTTGCGTTTAAAGCTCTTCACATTGTTGCACCTCGGTTCTCCCACCTAGAACCCGTTTAAGCATCCGAGGTCAACGGACATCTCCAAGTTTTTATTTTCTTTAATTATCCGGGTTATTATTCATTTTTATTTTTTTTGTTGGTTTTGATTTCGGTTACTTAAATTCCAAACGTTGGTTTAGTTATTTGTTTAACATTTAATTTTGATTGTTCTTGGTTTGTGATTGAAATAAAGGTATAAAGATTTTAGGCCGCTCCACTCAATCCCCTCCGTGCGTCTACAACACTCTACTTTAGACTCATCAAATGAAAAATGAAGAAAGACCACGACAGGAGGTAATCGGTTAGCAAGAGTTTGACTCACCGAAAAAGAGTATGGCTCGGATGACATCCCTATTAGAATAAGCCTTAAGAAGGGAAGGTGGCTTGAACAAGGACGGGAACAACTCGAAGTACCTCATGTTGTTCCATTGCCCAACCAGTTAAGGAATTCCAATCAAGCAACTTTTCATGCTGAAGGTTCACATCCTACTAGGACATTTGCTTATCCCATGGACCCAAGAGTCCCGCAAATGCCTCCAATTGATCTTGCGAAGAGGAAGCTCATGGTTATAGGGCGGTTGAAGGCCCAAGTATGGACATGCTCATGGCGCTAGAAGAACGCCTAAGAGCGATAGAGGGGAGGATGCTTATGATCCAATTAGGGCTTTCGAAATATGTTTGGTGCCCCATGTAGTGATTCCAAGAAAGTTCAAGGTGTCGATTTTCCTAAGTACACTAGAACCCGGTATCCCATGACTCACTCGAGAGTTTACTCGTAGCAAGTTGGTAGAAATGGTTCACGATGAAAAGCTCGCTAATTCATTTCTTTAATGAGAGCTCGAGAGGTTTAGCTTTGAGCTGGTACATGAGGTTAGAGGTATCGAAGATCCGAAGGTGAAAGGATCTAGCCGATGCTTTTCTCAAACAATATAAATTCAACATGGAGGTAGCACCAAATAGATCGGTCTACAGGAAATGGAGAAGGGGCCAAGAGAAATGGTTAAAGAATATACACAAATGTGGCATGAGGTGGTCGTTCGCATTTATCCACCGTTTTTCGAATCCGAATTGATCTTGATTTTCTCAAATACATTTAAAACACCATACTTTGAATATCCGATTGGGAACGTCTCTACCAACTTTACCGACATTGTTATTATAACTAAAAGGGTGGAGCAAGAAATCAAAGCTGGAAAGGTTTCGATAGCTACGAAAAGAAAGGAGGCGAGTGGTAACAAGAGAACGGATGAAGAGATACATCGAGGTTAGAACTGGATCTTACCCATCAAAAAAATCATGAGAGTAATCAAAGACAACATAAAAATCATGATAGCTATAACCAAAGATCTTCATTCACCCACTATACCTCAAGCCCAACAAACACCATAAACCAAATATACCCATCAAATCAATCGAACCCATCCCGCATACCTCACCAAACTTACCAAGCAAATCAATTCCCTCGAGTTACTATACATTTCCAAAATCCACCAACTCATAACCAAGACTATAAAAAAGAACTCGAGCAACTACCACTCTTATCTATATCATTGGGTGAGATGTTTGAACATCTAGTGAGTACTGGATCGATTACCCAATTCCTACCAAACCAAAGCTCCCTCCTTATCCTGTATGGTACCAACAAAATGAATGTTGTGAATATCATTATGATGTTATTGGACACAATATCGATAATTTTCCTACTTTCAAGAAGAGGCTCTTGGCTTTGATTAAGAAAGGATGGATCAACCTTGATAGTTTTTCAAATACTCGTGATGCAAGCATGGATCAACCGCCAAGCCATACGAGTTGCCAATACATGGAATGAAGAGATGGTGTGAGCTCGAAAGATATGGTGATGATGTATGCTCGTCGATCTACAAATGTCATCTTTTAATTTTATCAAATTTTGAAAACTATTTTTTGAATGTTTTGGTTATGCATGAGTTAAGACGTATATTTAAATGAAAGAATGCTTAAGTTTTCTTTTGCAATTTGATATTATCTGATTTGAAATCAAGAAATGTTCATTTGAAAGTATTACTTGGTATTAGCATCTTCCTCCATTAAGGAAGCATAGTGGCAAATTCATTCAAAGAAATTTTTGAAAAAAAAAGGATCAAATTTCGAAACGTGATAGATATATGCTAGAGACAATTTATTCAAGGCCAATGATATATCCTCCTAATAGCCTTTCCGAGCGGAAAGTAACGAGCAAAATCCTCTATTTTGTTAGAGAAAAAATAAATTCTTTATCCTTTCTCAAACTTAAGCTTTGAAGGAAAAGTGTTGCCTAAGAAAACATAATGAAGCCCAAAGGAAAGACTCAATGATTGATGTCTTAAATAGTGATGAACAATATATCTTCTACTCATGATAGCATTCATCATTTTTCTCTAAATTAATCATCGTCGTTCAAAAGAGATTAGTGTGTAACGACATAGGTGAATCGGTCTTTGAGATGAGGAAAGGCCATCTTTCATATGTCTCGCATAAATTTTATCCTTCGTCGTCCCACTTTGAGCCTAATGATTTTCTTCATAATAACCCGAACTCGGATAACCCCTCACACCGAGGGGCAAAGTGTATAGTCCATGAATGGTCGATGAAACTCTCAAAAAACTTTTATAAAAAGAATCCCATCAATTATCTTAAGAGGAAAAAGAAAAAGAGGGGAGAAAAAAAACTTCCCGAACATAAAAATTATAAGTCAAGATGGGAGTCAAATTTCAACAAACGAGACAAAGAGAGTTGAGGCTAGAAAACAAAGTCAACGAGTCAAAATGACAAAATCCATGTGGCAAGCTTAGAAAATTTTCTCAAGGACATAGCAGCCCAACTAACGACTAAAGTGATAAAGTCCAAGCAATGTGACATGAAGAGATTTTCATGGACAATAAAGTGATTCTATGTTAAAATCACCTTCAAACATGTTCTAAGCCTTTATATTCTTCTTTCATAAATCCAATGCCATAGCTTGTATTACGTGCTTTTGCAAGTCCTTTCGATCAAAGACAGCTTACCCAGATTGTTGGATTCTAATATAAAAAAAAGGACACAAAATGATGATTGAGGAAAAGAAAATGTGATCGGTCGGTATACTATTTGTCATTTTTTATGATATTGAATCTTATCAACAAACCTTGAGGGCAAAATGAACGGAATCAAGATATTCTAAGGTAAAATTCTCCTTCAAAACCACTTTGTTTTCCAAATACTTTCCGCTTAAAACTTTTTTCATTTACCCAAAATGAATTTATCTTGGACCAATTACCTTCAAATGCCTCAAATATCAACTTTTATGCAAACTTTGCATGACCAAAACACTTTTTTTTGCTTGGTTAGCCCGACTTTCTTGAAGAAATTACATCATAACATTTAAATATTGTGATTTGACTTTTGATCAATAAATTCAAGTATCTTCATGAATGAAAGTACTTTCATCGGAACATCTCTACTTTTCATTCAAATAATCCGAATTATTTTAAGAGAATCATTCAAATATATGACTTGATCCATAAAAGCCAAATGTTTATGATTTTTTTTAAAGATGAAAAAAAAAATTTAAGATCAATTTGTAAATTGTGATGCAAGCATCAAGAAACAAGCACAAATGGTGATTATGTCAAGAAAATGATAAGTGTCCGATCTCGACCAACACTTGAGGGCATTTCGTAGCTCGACTGAATGACATTTCATTGAGAATACTTAGGGGCAAGACCAAGAGTCTAGAAACTCTAATTGAGATCAACAACTTATCGGGAAATGGCATCACTATGCTATGCTAACTAAAGAAATAGAGGTCAAAATAGTATGCTTTTATGCTCAAATCAAAACAATCAAAGCGATCAAGTCGGGGGTAAAGAACGACTCTAAGGGAGGACAATGACTTATTCAAAATTAGGCATATGGTCAAAGCAATCGGGTGTGGTTTTACAAGGATGGATTAAAACATGTGGTGGTTTATCACTTTCCAACAAAGACCAATTGGTTAAAAAAACAAAGAGGGAGAGAGACACTCAAGTTCTCCATGAATAATGATCCAAGCCCCGGTGGTAAGGAAATTTTGACAATACTACGAGATACGATCAGACACGGATTTTCAAAATGAGACAAATGGGGGATTGAGTATCGACAAGGCGGGCGGCTTATGTTTCTCTTAGGTAAGATTGTTGTCAATTTCAACTAAAAAAACAAAACGTTCAATCAAACTCAAAATTCAAAAAAATGGGTCACATTTCCCCACGCATCATGTTAGGCGGGATTGCCTAATAATAGATCATCATGTTAGGTAGGATCGCCTAACAATAGATCATTCACTTAGGTAGGATCGCCTAATAATAGATCATTCACTTAGGTAGGGTCACCTCACAATAGACCATTCTTTCAGGCAGGATCACCTAATAATAGATCATCGGTTTAGGTAAGGTCGCCTCACGATAGACCATTCATTCAAGCATGATCGCCTAATAATAGATCATCCGTTAGGTAGACGGGGTCACCTAATAGATCATTCAAATAGGGTCGCTTTTCAATTGACCATTTTTTCAAGTAGAGTTGCCTAATAATTGACCATTCACTAAGGTAGGGTCACCTCACAATAGACCATTCTTTCGGGTAGGATCGCCTAATAATAGATCATTTGTTAGGTAGGCGGTGGTCGCCTAATAGATCGTTCGGGTAGGGTCGCCTCTCAATTGATCATTCTTTCAGGCGAGGCTTGCTTAATAATTGACCATTCACTTAGGCGAGTCGCCTTACAATGGACATTCTTTCGGGTAGGGTCGCCTCACAACGGACCATTGCATATTTAATTTTTAGGGTAGGTCGCCTTTATAACAAGGCCACGCACCGTACGTTTAATTTTTAGGGTAGGTCGCCCTTTATAATAAGGCCACGCACCCATGTTTAAATTTCTAGGGCGAGCTGGCCTTTACAACAAGGTCACACATTTACATGTTTAATTTTCGGGGTAGGCTACCCTTTACAATAAGGCCACGCATCGACACGTTTAATTTTTCGAGTAGGTTGCCCTTTGCAATAAGGTCATGAATGACATATTTAATTTTTAGGGTAGGTCGTCCTTTACAATAAGGCCACGCATTGCATGTTTAATTTCTAGGATAGGTCGCCCTTTACAATAAGGTTACGCATTCACACATTTAAATTCTAGGGTAGGTCGCCCTTTATAACAAGGCCACGCATCGCACATTTAATTTTTAGGATAGGTCGCCCTTTACAATAAGGTCGCGCACCCACGTTTAAATTTCTAGGACAGTCGCCCTTTACAACAAGGCCACACATTTGCATGTTTAATTTTCGGGGTAGGTCGCCTTTTATAATAAGGTCACGCATCGACATGGTTAATTTTTTTCATAGGTCGCCCTTTACAATAAGGCCATACATCGCATATTTAATTTTCGGGATAGGTTATCCTTTACAATAAGGCCACACATTACACGTTTAATTTCTAGGATAGGTCGCCTTTTACAATAAGACCACGCATTCGCATATTTAAATTTTAGGATAGGTCGCCCTTTACAATAAGGCCATGCATTGCACGTTTAATTTTCGGGTTAGGTTGCCATTACAATAAGGTCATGTACCGCACATTTAATTTTCACTACACACTTAAATTTCGGGGTAGGTTGCCCTTCACAATAAGGCCACGCATTGCACGTTTAATTTCTAAGGTAGGTTGCCCTTTACAATAAAGTCATATACTTGCATTTTAATTTTTAAAGTCATCCCATCATAGCTTTGCTTTTACTTTTTTTTATAAAAAAATATATAAAAAAAACCTTTTCTTTACAAGCTTATTAAACAAAGTAAATGAAAAACATCATTTTTACTCGACTTTGCACCATAAGCATTGTAAAGAGGAGGCAACTCGTAATAACCCAAAATTTTTCTTATTTTTGTTTTTTATTTTTATTTTTTGTTTTTTATTTTATTTTATTTATTATTATTATTATTTTGTTTTTATTTAATTTAAAAAAAGAAAAAAGAAAAAAAAAGGAAAGAAAATGATGAAAAAACATAAAAAAATTTCGTTTAAGGACATAATTGAAGTAATTAAAGGTGTAATTGATTCAATTTAAAATTTTAGATCTTAAATTGCACCTCCCAAGAACCTAATTGATGAGATTGTCCCGAAATTATACCATCGAAGGGCATAATTGTTGAAATTGAAATGCGATGACTAAACTGGAAGTTTGGAGCGAACGACGGAATCGAATGGAGAAGACGACCTTTCATTCGCTCCAATACAAATTCTCTCCGAAAATATTTGGGAGAATCGCCCAAATCCTCCACGAATTTCTTTTTTTGATTGTGCATTAATCGTGGATTCGTTGCCAAAATCAACACTAACGAGGAAGCAACGACCAAATTTCTTGTTTTGATTTCACATTAATCATGAATTAAAGAGAAAAAATTTTGATAAAAAGATTTGAGATTTGAGATTCGATTCTAAGAGAAATTTTAGAAAATTTTATGCTATTAAACGTTTTGAATTTCACGGAAAAAGGGAGAAGGGGGAGAAGGATATTGGGTTGAGAGAGAGTGAAAATAAAAGGTGAAAAGGCTTGATTTTTTTAGCGACTACATTAGTCGGGTTTGTTTTTTTTTTTTTTTTATGGGTTTGTGTTCTTGGGACTTAGGTTTGGTTCATAATCCGTCGGACCCGTTGTTTTTTTTTGTTTGGTGTTTCCCGAGGTCAAGTTTTGATCTTCACAGTCTCCTTTACTTTTTTTTTTTAAAAAAAAACTCGGGTTCCAATTCTTCAAAATCTGGATTCTTCCTTTGGGAATTACAGGCGACGACTTGCGTTTCTTCATAGTTTACGGGTTTTTCTAGGTTGAGTGTTCTTCGGTGTTCTTCATTTTCCGGGAAGCACTTGAAAATTCTTGGAGTTCTAGGTTTTGCGTTTGAAGTTCTTCACATTGTTGCACCTCGGTTTTCCCACTTGGAACTCGTTTGAGCATCCGAGGTCAACGGACGACTCTAAGTTTTCGTTTTCTTTAATTATCCGGGTTATTGTTCATTTTTATTTTTTTGTTGGTTTTGATTTCGGTTGCTTAAATTCTAAACGTTGGTTTAGTTATTTGTTTAACCTTTAATTTTGATTGTTCTTGGTTTGTGATTGAAATAAAGGTATAAAGATTTTGGGTTAATGAGCTCATTGGTTTGGAATTGGGATTTTTTAGTTCTAGGAAATTAGAAAAAGAGAGAGAATGCGAAGAACGGGAGAGAGAGTGGCTAGGGAGTTGTGTTTGATCGGATTTTTTAGAAATTTTAACTTCGGATTCGTTGGTGGGCTTGAGCCCGGTCGGAGGATTAAGAGGGAGGGTTAGGTCGATTTCGACTGACCCGACTCGATGCGAGAAAAAAAAAGAAAAGGGGACTGGACTGATTTTAGCCCGACTCGCACCCTTTATCAAAAAAAAAAAAAAAGGGAGGTCCAGCTCGTAGCCCACCTTTCAAAAACCAAAAAAAAAAAAAAAAGGGGTAATAAAGAAATAAAAAATAGAATTAAAAAAACAAGAGTAAAAGGAAGAAAAAATAAGAAGGAAAAAGGAAAAAGGAAAAAATAAGGGGGATGGGTAAAAAAAAAAAAACAGAGTAAAAGTTATGGGTTAATGGTTTAGGTATAGGATGATTTATTTTATTTTATGTTTATCTATTTCTTTTATTATTCATTTATTTTTTAGCCTTTTTATATAGGATGATTTTGTTTATTATTCATTAATTTTTTTAGCTTCGTTTATTTTTATTCCTTGGTTTTTTTTATTTAGAATTGTTATTTCAATTTTTATTTTATTTTATTTTCTTTAATATGTATTGCTAGAAAAGTAAAAAATCTTGACGAAGTCTCCTATTTGATATGGACCGACGTCATAAAAAAAATGTCTAAAAATTTTGGCGAAGCCTCCTACTTGGTAGCGCATGACGCCACCAAAAAATAACATAATAATAAATAAATATATTCGATGAAGTCTCCTATTTGATAGGGACCGACGTTACAAAAAATCACCTTTTAATTAAGACGTCCTCCGACACGTCGGTTGTGTCAAGGCTTTTAGTAGATCCGATGTTTGAACCGACGTGTTGCTCGACGAAGGGGATCGACGATCGTTTCAATACAATGCCACGCCCAAACTAAAAATTCTTTAAAAAAAATATATATTGGAGTTTAAAATTAGAATATAGTTTGACATGTAATTTTAGGAGATGAATTTAGAACTAAACCATACATGGTACATTTCTTCAAAAAAGGCGCTTTTAGGTGATTAAACATCTTCATAAAAGTGTAACTAACTCCTTACCTTAGGAATCTCCGAACTAGTGCACTTTTAGGTTTCTAGTTCCTTAAATACTAGGTGGCAACTCCAAAACTCTATAAATAACTTTGTAAATAATTAAGACAACGGACTTTAATTTCTTTGGGGGGTCCCGTCCAGACGTTGTGTAGCGACAAAGTGTACCAAGGTATTGGAGTAGTCTCTATGTAATCATGTGTGAGGCATCTAAGGCGGGATCCTTCTTCTTAAAGTAGTTTGTTACACCTAGGACAACCTTTATACCACTACCCCCCATTGAAGATCATAGTACGTTATAGAGGCTTGATAGGTGAATTTTTTTCCTTGAAATGGACGAAAAGAAAATAATTAAGGATAACATACACAATCGAAACATGTTAATTGTTTTTTATTTGACATTGTAACAGCACAACAATGTTTTAGCATGACATAAAATCTCAACATATCACAACAAAAATATTTCTAAAGGGCTTTGTTTACTTGGTTTGTTTTAAAATAAAAGGTTTTTCTTTTTGTCTTTGGAATAAAGAAGTGCAAGCATTCATAGTCAATGTAAAAAGTCATTATTAGTGTAATGCAACAATGAATGGGTTAGTATTTGTCGATCTTTAGACTAAGAAGCAAGTAGGTTATTTGATGCAAAGGGTGGTTTAGATGGTTATTTAATGGTTACTTGGGGGTTCGATATGGCTGTGGTCATAGGTTGTCAAGGTTGATGGTTGAGGTTTGAACCGGAATAAACGAGGCAATTATGATTGCCAACGCTAGAATTTTGCCTATCATGTTTGCTAAGGATGCAATGTTTTTCATTGAATTTATAGAGGGTTGCGGTTTTGGCAAGGTGAATATTAATTTTGTGATATAAGCTTCCAACAAAGGAATATCACCAATAACAAAGGTTTTTGAAAGCATTATGACTAAAAAAAAGATATGATGGAATAGGTACGAGTTACTCGTAAGCATGCAAGACGGCAAAAAATGCAAGCATACATATTCATAAAAAATGAGTCTTTAACTAGTGATCTTAAGGGTTCATACAAAGTAGGTCTCTAATGGTTTTTCTATTGTTTTTCTTTTATTCTTTGATGGTAGTCCCATAGCCTTTGAGCATTGGTATTTGTTGTATCTTTAATGGCACAAACTCAAAATTAAAACATTGATGAATGAGTAGATCACAATTATAAAAGAGTAAGAAACTTGAGCAACGAAGAGAAGAAACTTTTTTTATGTACTAATGCCTATATGAGATGAGCTTAGGGATGTACTGGATTGAAGTAATATGTAGATACAACGGTTTCGTTCATAATTGCTCAACCTACAATTAGTTTACACATAAGGGGAAGAATTTAATTATATGAATGAGGTAATGCTATAATGAATTGCGTATGATAGAAAAACCAAGGTTGTTTACCTAAAAACTCTCGACTTTAAAATCAATAAAAACTACTATAACGGGAGGTTAGATCGCATTGGCACTTGCTTCTTTGAAGCGTTTTGCAACGTCTCCCTATAAAGTGATGTAGAGATCTTCATTTTTTATGTCCAGGAAATTTTTTAACTTTAAAAAGTAATTTCGAACATGTTATGAAGCTGAAATATGAATAAAAAAACAACAAACCTAATGTTCTCAATAATGTTCTCAATAATGATCTCTTTTTTAGACTCAAGGTGTGAACCCCGTACTATGATGGTTTGCATGGTTTGGATTGCTTGGATGCGACCCAAGACATTTGTTTTGAAGGAATATATGGAAACAATGAGTGGAAAATATGATTTGAGGTGATTTAAAAAAAGAAAGATGAAAATAGATAATGAATCAATGTAGCCAACCTATGAGTGTTTTTGAATTTCGATCTCTAGTCAATAGATTGGCAAAGTAAATGAGATGGAAGTTGTCTTTTAGTGTGGTAAGGATGTTGGTTTATAAAGCTTTGACCTGGATATCTCGCTTGAGATCGACAATGGCTTTGTTGTCCACAACATAGTTTATGAACTTGTTTTCGAACATGTGAAACTTGTGTAATTTGTAGAACATCCTTCTTTAATATGATCTAAGGAATGTTAGACATTGCTTTTTGCTAAAGCTTGTACTTGCACCACCTCGCAAAGCATATGCATCGGCAACTTAGAAATCAATGCAATTATTTTTTAGATCGTGTACACAACTCGGAAATCAAACGACACAATCAAAGGTTTGGATTGCTTAGAGGATAATATTAACTTTTATATGAGTGCTAATTAACAAGACATAACTTTTGTGTAAAAGTTTGTATATCTATACTACGAGTTTTCTCTTGATTAAATAAAGATGTTACAACGGATCATATACCTCAATTACAGACAAATCATATCTCGTAATTATAGCGAGGTCCTATTCTAGGAAAGAAATAGCAATAATATGATAGTTACGGTTGACTATGACAGCTATCATTGACACCTCCCTCAAATTGATGCTAGTGAGTCCAGGTAGCATCAATTTGTTAACAAAAACCGATGTCGAGCAAGAGTGAGAGGCTTTGTGAGGATATCGGTAATTTGTTGATCTGTAGAGATGTGAGGAAGAGTAATAACACCGGCATCGAATGCTTCTCAAATTGAATGACGATCAACCTCAACATGCTTGGTATGTTCATGATAGACGGGATTTGCCACAATTTGAATAACATCGGTGTTATCGGCATGTAGTGCGGTAGGATTAGATTATGAGTAACCCAATTCGGAAAGTAAACCACGTAACCAAGTAATTTCGGAACATGTTACGGACATTGCACGATATTTTGCTTCGATTGAGGATTTGGAAACTCGTTCTTGCTTCTTACATTTCCAAGAGATCAATGCATCACCTAAGTATACACACCAACCAATAGTAGAACGTCGCGTATTAGGATAACTAGCCCAATCGGCATCACTATAAGCTACAAGTTGAAGCGAGGAACCGGATGAAAAAAAGAGGCCACGGTTGGAAGTACCCGGAAGATAGCGGATAATTCGCTTAATCTGCTACCAAATGTAAATTACGTGGAGAAGTCATAAACCGACTCACCAAGTTGATCTGTAAATGAGATATCAAGCCGAGTGATTGTCAAGTAAACTAAACTCCCAACTAGGCATCGATATAGTATAGGATCCGATAGAGGTCACCGTCATCTTGCGATATTTAACATTGATTTCCATCGGTGTATCGATCTGGAGTGGAATTTTGTAAGCTTCCTAACATAATTATGTCACCGAGATACTTGTGTTGATTCAAAAAAATTCCTTTCGTCGCTTCGTGAATTTCCAACCCTAAAAAATAAGTAAGGGACCCAAGATCTTTCATATAAAAAGAAGTATGAAGAGAAGCTTTGAGTTGTTGAATTCCAAGCAATATCGGTACCGAGTGATGACAATATCATCAACATAAATAAGTAAAAGAACAATACTAGTAGAAGTCTTTCGCAAGAATAGGGAAGGATCATACTTTTTTTGCACAAAAGAGAGATGAAGAAGAGTCCGTCGAAATTTCTTAAACCAAGAGCGGAGAGCTTTCTTAAGCCCGTATAAAGAGTGCTTTAAATGACAAACATCGGTAGCAGCTATTGTCAAACTCGATGGAGGACGCATATAGATATCTTCTTTAATATCTCCATGAAGGAACGTATTTTTGACATCCATCCGATGTATTTCCCAATTCCGAGAAGGCTGCAATAGCCAAGATTGTACGAACGGTAGTCATCTTGGCAACTGGAGCAAAAGTTTCCTCGTAATCGATCCCATATTCTTGACGATTGCTAAGTGGCACAAGTCGAGCCTTACACCGTTCAAATGAACCATCATATTTAAGTTTGACGAGAGAATACCCATTTGCAACTAATTGGAGTGATTAAAGATGGACAAGATACAATCTCCTATGTGTTATTTTACCGCAAAGCATCAAGTTCCTCTTGAATAGCTTTCTTCCAGGCAATCAAACTTCATAGCTTCGAGTAAGATCTAGGAATTGTAATAGATGATAGTGTTACAGCTAAAGATGTGTGAGAACCATATCGGTTAAGAGAATATCGATACCTTTTTGATAGATGTGAGGTGCGAGTAGACCTTCGAAGTTGTGGTGAGTCAACATCGGAACCGATGGCGGGGAAGAGCTGTGGAGGTTGTGAGAGAGCTATATCAAGGGCTGGTTGAGCGGATGACTCATGAAGAATGTCTCCAGTTTGAACCTCATTATCATTTCTCCTTGTATACACAATGCCGGGCCTAAAACGTATGATAGGAATAGAAGGATTTTTATTATGATGACTAGACGGATCCTCAAAAGATGGAAGAAAGGAGTGACTAGAAATGTGTGAAGTGACATCATAAAAGGGAAAGAAATACCGGTGGTCAAAAAATATGACATTACGAGAAATTCGAATTCGTTGAGTGGTGGGATCAAAACACATATAACCACTTTTGATGTGGTGCATATCCAAGAAAAGCACATCTAATTGATTGAGGAGAGAGTTTTGTGCACTTATGAGGAGGAAGGAGAACAAAACTAACACAACCAAATGGATGGAGATGTGTATATTCGAGTTCTTGGTGATGGAGAAGAAAGTATGGTGTTTGACTATCAAGAACAATCGTAGGAATACGATTGATTAAATATACCGCAATAGTCAAAGCTTCAACCTAGAATTATGATGGAATAACGGATTCAATGAGTAAGGAGCGCACCACATCAAGAAGGTGACGATTTTTTCGCTCGGTAATGCCATTTTGTTGAGGTGTATATGGACAACTCCTTTGAGAAATAATTCCCTTTTGTTAAAGAAACTTTTGGAATTTTTTAGACATGTATTCCCCACTAGAATCGAACGAAAAATTTTGATGCTTTTTGAAAATTGATTGTCAACGAAAGCTACGAATTTTTGAAAAGCATCAAAGACTTTAGATTTTTGTCACAAGAAATGTATCTAAGTAAAGCGATCGTGATCGTTAATAAATGTCATAAAATACTTGTACCGAGCATGAGATATAACGAGCGAAATCCCCCAAACATCACCATGAATCAAATCAAAACATTGAGAAGACTTTGTTTCATAAGAAGGAAAAGGAAGAGTTTTTCTTTTACCCATTTTGCAACTAGAACAATCAATTTTGACGGGATGAGATAGAATTTTATTGCCTAACACTCCGAGACTTTAACATGGATAAAAGAGTTCTATCATTTGGATGACCTAATTTGACATGCCATGACTTGTAATCGGAGTTGAACATAATAAGAAAATAAAGAAAACACATTCATAGGCTTGGTCGGTTAATAAAGTCGAAGAGGAAAAAGTCTCGCTCCATTTAGGTCCCTCCGCTACTTGTCTTCCCAAACAATAGTTCTTGCACGGTAAAACCGGAAGGAGAAAAAATGACTTTGCAATTATTCTCAACCATTTGTCCAACGGAAAGCAAATTAGTCGATAAACCATGGGCAATAAAAGCATTTTTCATTGATAAAGAGGAAGAAATATCACCGATGGCAATTATGGGAATATGATCCCCACTAGTTGTCTCAATTTGTATGTTGCCATCATATGTTTTAATATTAAGTAGATTATCGGATGATGGAGTCATATGGTTTGAAGCAGTAGAGTCAAAAAGCCGGATGCTAGAAAGAGATGCATTTTTACTAGTAAGACCAAAAGCGAGAGAAAGCCGATATGATCATCTATTGAACATCCTGTCGAGTAGAGATGGAAATGCTGTCTGCTTGTTTGACAAGAATCAACTACTGCTTGGAGATTCGGTCATCATATTGGTAGTAGATATGTGAAGAGCACGAGGATTACGATTTTATGGACGCTTCCTACATTCGGATATAATATGCCCCTTAATTTTGCAATAGTTTCAAAATTTTTGAGAACATTGATTGGCAATATGCCCATATGCCTTACAATCGTAACACCGAGTGTTAGCCATGGTTCAAACCCGTTGCTTTCCTTGTCTTGCATAAGCAACATTGAGAACATTGGTGGAATTCCCTTGTTGTTCTAGAGTGGTTTGAGTCCAGTGACATTGCTCCTCCCTTAGTAGTTCATTCAAACGAGTCATCCAAGGATGGAGAAGGAGTCCTAAGCAATAAATTAGAATGCACCACTTCATATTCGGGTATGAGTTTCATCAAGAATTGATCTCTTTGACTAGTATGATGAAGATTTTGAATCGCTTCTAGAGATGCATCGAGTGCTGAAGCATACACAATGTTGGTATATTACATCCATAATGAGACAAAGCCCGCGTAATACTCCTAAATGGACAAATTACCTTGTGTGTAATTTGAAATGTCATATTCTACTTGAAACCGTCTAGTTGAACTGTTACGATCATAAATTTTCTTGAGGTAATCCCACATAGCTTTGGTCGTCTTATAAGGTCGAAGATTGACAACAATGGAAGAGTCCATAGTCCGCAATAGCCGACTCTTAACTTGAGCATCCTTGGTCGCCCACTCTGCAGCTTTGGTCGAATCGATCGGCTTCTTTGTCCGTGCCATCGATAATTCCCCATAATTCTTTCCCTTGAACATAAATTTGAAACTAAGATTCCCAAGCAAAATAATTCTTCCACGAAAACTTGACAAAAGCTATCTCTGGTTTCTCCATGAATATAATGCTAAGAGAGATGCCAAAAAATATAACTCACAAAGCTCGAACCAAGAAGACCAAAAAAAAATTCACAAGAAAGATAGAACGGAAGAACAAGAAACCCCATAGGGCTCGATACCATAACAAGACAGAACTTTTGTGTAAAAGTTTGTATATCTATACCATGAGTTTTCTCTTGATTAAATAGAGATGTTACAACGAGATCATATGCCTCAATTACAACAAATTATATCTCATAATTATAGCAGGTCCTATTCTAGGAAAGAAACAACAATAATATGGCGATTACGGTTGACTATGACGGACTATGACAGCTATCATTGACACTAATGTGCATACAAATACAAAACATATGCGATTGTATGATTATATTTCTATCCCTAAAATAGAATACACAACATCAATCATTTGAATTTACCTAAGCATCCATGAAAACACAATTAGAGCTCGTTGGTCGGTCATCATTTGTTATCATCCACACCCCGTAAGTGCACACTCGAACGGGTCCTTCACAACCATACATCTTTAATACCGATAATTGAGAAGACATTGGTTCATGCAACCTATAGGAAAAAAAAAAAAAAAAGAGAGAAAAGGAAAATGAATTAGTTTGATGACATGTTGAGGGTAGTTTGATGAAAATAAATACGGATATACGATTATGAAAAAAATGTTTTGAACGGACAAATAAAACTAAGATTTGATATAACAATCATTCTTTATTTAATTTTTACTGACATGGCTACATACAAAACGATATAGTAAAGTCTTGTGATAGGATTTCATGTTTTCATTATTGTAGTGGAAAGAAGCATTCAACAATAGTAGGATAATTCAAATGTTCATGTTCTTAGTTAAATCTAAAAATGAAAAAGCAATCAGCTTGTGCATCAATTGGAAAATATATGAAAATGGAAGTCAATAATAGTTTAAAATGATGTAGTTCAAAATACATACTAGAAGAAAGCATTTTTTTTTTTTTGTTTTTTGTTTTTTGCCATTTTGTAGCCTGACATGTGTTATCTTTATGGCAATAAAACTTGAGGAAAGATCTTGGAAAGAAAAGTTCGTTGGATAACATGAAGGAAAAACTGGTTTCTTCTTCTAATAATGTCTATCTATGCTTACACGGTCAAAAATAAAAAAAAGACAAAAGAAAAAATAACATCTGAAGAAATGTGTATGCGATGACCTGCTGTAGAGAGCAGGATAGATTTGGTACAACCTGCTGTGACTATGATTGCCAACATTATCTTATATAGGAAATGTGTTATAGATATGCTAAAATAGGTTTGCATGTTTATTTGTTTTCGTTTTAAAAATTCAATGGAAAAGTCAATTGGAGGCAACATTCAATTTTTTTCAACTGGGCAGTGTCTTTATATATAGGATGCAGTGAAAACTATTTTCAAATTAGATTTTGTTTGAGAAATGTTTGACTGATCCCAAAGGATCTATTTCATACCCGTAAGCATATATTTTGGCGACAGCTATGTGCTTTGAAATATATTTTCTCCAAAACACTTATGTCATAATGAAAGCAAACCCAAAAAAAAAAAAAAAAAAAAAAAAAAAAGCAAATCAGAAAACAAACTAATTAATGTACTATTCACACAAAGAATAGAAATGTGCTATTGTAATTTTTAGATTCCCATTTTCATCTTGGCATCAAACATAATTCTTTATCAACAGCATGTTTGCAAGTCATTACACTAAACAGAGTTCATCATTTCCTCCCATGTACGAGGTTATTTTTTTTCTTGTATGCAAGAAGCAAATATATAAATATTGTGCCTTTTGGCAGAGCATTCTTATCTTAAAGTTGTTTATAAAATGTATTGGCTTTTCTATTACAGCCATATATATAAGAAAACCCAGTCAAGATGCTGATTCATGAGGAAAAGCTGCAATTTTACTCACAGTACAATACAACATAACACAGTGCAACGAATCAGACATAGTATGAGATAAACAGACTGTTATTCTTTAAGAAAATGAAGACATTTAAGAATGATTATGGTTGTGAATTTTGAAGCAAAAAATTCATGCATTCTTTTGCAAAACTCATAAAATTTAGCAACATTTTTTTTCCCTCATACATCTGAATAAAGTGATTTAGTGAAGTCAAACAATGCCATATAGCTAATTTAGGATGCACTCTTTTACAACATGCATCTACATCTTTTTCTCTCAAACTTTTTAAACTATGGTTTTTTCTTATGAATGGATTATCTTCTCTATTTTTACATACATTTTCGACATGAAATTATTTTTTCAAAAAACTTGTTTATCACAAGTGAAAAGTGCTTAGTTGTCTTTGCTTTTTGTACCTTTATCCATATATTAAGTAAAAACTTGAGGCATGTTCCACTCGTATATTTGTTTGCTATAGTACACATCATAAAGATTTTTGATGCATGTCATTAGTTATAGGTCATGCCTACATTACTTACCGTGTTTGCCCTTTTGATTGAATGAGAAAGAATGAAAGGAAATTGAAGACAATGGGTGATCGATAATTGAGGATATCATGAGTGGATTTATTTTTATGGAACCACACAATGTGAGTACAATAACAAGCAGTTTTCAAGGGCAGCTAACCAGAATAAAGGAATGAATTAGTAAAAAAAGGAAAAGGTGAATGCAAGAAGTGGTAGGAACTTGTAGTCAAAGCGCTAAGATCATCTTTGTAAACAATATTTTTGACATAGTGATATCCAGCTTCGCCATCGTTAAATGACATAATCTTAAGACCGTTCCTAGTTGTAACCCTAAAGAGTGCAACGTATAGTTGTCCATGCGTAAACACCTTATCTGAGACATATATGCCAACTTTTTTCAAAGATTGACCCTGACTTTTGTTGATCATCATAGCATAACATGACTGTGTTGGGAATTGGTGGCATCTCAAAGTGAAGGGAAATCTGCTATCATTGATTAGGAAAACAATCCTTGGGATGTAAACCTTAATTCCTATATTATTACCTATTATAATCCTTGCTTGAATGATTGTGTTCGCAAGCTATGTCATAATAAGCCTTATTTCATTGTATAATCTGACTGACTGATCAATATTCCTAAGCAACATGATGGGTGTGCCAAGCTTTAATAGACGGGTGTGCGAAGAGACGTTGTTGAAATCTAATTGTTAATAAATTCGATTGGATACTGAAGATCAAGATTTTCATAATCTGAAGATGAATTGCATATGGAGTCTGTGTTGAGATATATTGTTTTTTTTTCACCAAGGAGATGTTCAAGAACAAAATCATTTATATCTTTAACGACATTCTTAAGATTTCTTAGGAGTGACAATGGCCATTTCTCTAAAGTATTCATCGTTTCCTATCAAACTATCCAGACCTGGATAAACAGCTTCAACAATATTTTGAATAGGATTTTCGTCAACACTAATGAGGAATTTCTCAAGAATGTGTACGAATGGAGCATCATCGTCGTCAGATGCTAGGATGTCCGACACATGATTTTCGCTAACTCTTAAGTATTAAATCAGCAAAGGTTTGTAGTCATTTTTTCTTGATCATTAAGGCCAATAACTAAAAGCCTTGTGTTTTTTTCAAAGTAAATACTATGAATTTCAGCTAAAGAGAAGAACTGCTTAAAGAGGCTCGAACTATATCCTCTCCTATTTCGTCAGGCACAACTAGCAAAATCTGACAAAAATCATTACCCGATAGAAGTACTTATTGCCAAATGGCAATTCTTGTGATTGGTTGTTTGTGTTGCCAAGAACATCTCTTAAAGTTCGATCAAGTGCTTCAAAACAACTACAATTATTTATTAGAGCTTCATCCTAAAAAATCAACAATGCCATCTCAAACAACTTTAAAAGTTGGGTGTTTTTTTAATCATGCATGTTCCGCCTTCACCTAGCTTAAGAGGAATTTCAAACTTGAATGTGTTGTCCTATCACCTAGTAGCAACAATGATGCAATACCAGATGATGTGACTGCAAGGATAATTTAATTTTTTGATCGAGCTCTATTTATGATAGTATGCTAAAGAAATGTCTTTCTAGTGCTTGCATGACCATAGACAAGAAGAAATAGTGTTTTTTTTATTGATGATAATATTTATAATGCTATCATATATGGTCTTTTGTTCTTCATTTATAGATCAATGAAGGATGAATGTTTTCTTCCAAGGTCATGAACATTATAATTGAGTTCTTATCATAATAATTTGTTACGAATTTTAGCCATTAGTCATTCATCAAGCATTGGAAGCATGTGTTCGGCTAAAGAACTCGGTGATGAATTGAAGAAAAGCTCTAGTTCATATAATACATAATTTTGTAATTCTGAAGTAGACATTTAAAGATTTGGCATTTCGAATGATGCGCTGAGATTTCTAAGTATGTCATCGCTCATCAAATGGCAGTAACTTTTGAAAAAATGTTTACGCCTTGCAATTCCACAAAAAAGAATCATACTGAAAAATAATTATCTGAGTTGAGGCAAGATGGTTGTTATGACAGCCTCATCAAAAGCCTCATTCCATTCTCGATCATCACCAAGCGAGCCAAGAGCCCAGCAGGCTGGGTGAAAACTTAGGTGAACCAATCCTCCAACAGTTTTTATGGATTCAAAAATAACTACGCCCTTGACATGATTCAATAAAATCCTTAGAAAATACAATTCTTCAGTAGCTGGATGAACATGAGCAATCCTACCAATGCAGCGATCTTTAGATCTTGTTGACCACTATTTATTAGAAGAGTCCTAAACATAAGTAGATGGAAAGTTCGAGTAGTAAAGCATGAGAGGAACTGTATCGACTCTGTTGCATTTGAACCATTATGTAAGCATTGTTTTTTCAACCTCAGGTCTGTTAACAACAGAACGTAGAGATTCATTCTCTGAAAAAATAACTGATTGATGGAAAGGCAAGTGTACAGCAAGACATTCAATCGTTGGTTCACGAAAACGAATTCGAAACTAGAAAAGATGCCAAATAGATTTGTATGGACAAATAACATGACAATTAAGGTAGGCCTGAATTTCATCAAGATTATCTCTTTCAAAAACCATTCGAGCTCTGTCTGTGCCCTTACTTACATATCTAAAGAGATACTTGACAAGCATTGATTGACAACATATTTCAATGTTGATATGGGCTTTGTACTGGATTAGCAGCTATTTATTAAAGGGGATACTATGAGAGTTGTCAAGTGTGCTGTCGTTTTTGACAACACATTTTGAAGGATCATCACGACATTTGTTGTAAAAAACCCAGCATCGTCAAAAGTTATGGAGTTTGTTTTTTTTTTTTTTTTTTGGAAATCTTTTAGAACACTTTCCAAATTACATGGAAGTGGCATTAGGATAGGAAATTCCACATGGTCCATGGTCCATGGTCCATAAACTACAATATATTATCAAAACAATTTAGGTCAAAATTCTTATCAGGTATTTCATCGGAGATAATAGAATCAACGTCTCTTGTTGAGCGACATTTGAATGAAATATCGAGCCAGATAAAAAATGACAATGAGAAAGGCCTTTGTTTTAGAACTCGATAGCACAAACATCAGATTGGGATGGTAAGTAATGAAAGAGAAAGGCAAAGTGGAGGAAATAAATGTTTTGAGCTGCAAAGAAGACATAAACAAATAAGAATGCAATCAAGGTGGGAGCAAGCCTGCGATGGTTTTCCCAAAAGGCTTTCCAGATTTAATGAATGAAATCATGTCGTCAAGTTTTGCCTTGTATACATGATTAATTATATTAGCCTTGTCTTTGGGTTTATAACGAACATTTTTGCAGAGTTCCTTCTTAATTTCTGGCCAATTGACATTGCATGTAAATGTGATGAATAGATATGGGTTGCCATAACATCGATAAATTACCATAGCATCCTGATAGTTGTTTATCATGTATCTAACACTTCCAGTAAGAGAAGAGGGCATAATAATGCAACAAGTTTTGGATGCATCGCTGTCGCCTTTGGAAATAGCATCATGAATGCCTTTATATTGTTCATCCTCAAAACTTTTTGATTGGCTCTAATGTAATCAAGTCGATCTTCTTCAGCATTCACAAATGCATCAACTAAGAATTATTGGAAAAACCTACCACCTTTAAGCAAGGTTGCATTTTAACCTGGTCTTTCATGCAACTGGTATGCATAGTAAGCTCTCATAAGTACTTTTGGTTGTGGCCCTCTAAAGGAAGAAGACCATTTTAGATCAGTTCAAAAACCATCATCACCATGAGGAAAAAGCAGAGGATACTGTAGGGGCATAAATTTTAGGTGCAGTTTGGAAATTCGCTTAAGAAAACCACTCCTATTCTAAAAAATAATATCTCGATCAAAGGAAAACTCCCCAATATCCCCAACAACTAACCCACTGATGCCATTAAAAATAGGTTGAGAGATGCGATTGTCGTCACTATTTCTCTTCCCCAATAAGCAAAGGTTACAATTCAATTCATTATCATTCAAAAAGTGATCTTTTAGCATACAAGATAATTTTTCCAAAGAATTAGTTGAATCAAAAACCTCTATCAGAGTTTTTATAATATGTTATTCAGCCATCAAGCTTTGCCAGACCTATGAAATGCATTAAGGTTGTTAGAAACCTCATTGCGTGTATCATATATATAAAGCTATGCAAACCTTGGACGTTCTCCCTCAGGTGGTAGTAAATACCCGATTAAATGGTATGCATGGCCATTAGTTTTGAAAACGTACGATCCAGGCCGAGTATTAATAGATAGATCAAGTTTTGCGCCCAAAGATGTAAACTCAAACATCAAGTTGTATGCTCTAATATTGTCTCAAAATTTGGTCGATTCAAGTGATCCATCAGGATGTAGAAACATGTTAAGAATCAGTGGTGTTGGAAGAGCTGATGCGGATATAATCTTCCCACAAGGATAGTAGAGTAAAAAACGTGGCCTTGAGACAGGGGAAGACTTGAGGCATTCTTTAAACCAGAAAAACACACCACAAAACTCACATGTATGAGTCTTATATTTAAAGTCAACATATTCTTCACAGTGTCCTATTAGAAATGTCCATTAGGACAAGTGGATCAATAAACAGATATGAAGTTTATAGAAAAAGCATGAATCAGTTGTGTCGCTACCCGACGTCGGACGGGATTTAAAAAAAAAAAAATCTCCTAATTAACTAGTTTAAGATTTTATTTTTATTTACAAAATTATTTACAGAATTTGGAGTTGACACCTAGTATTGAAGGAACTAAGAACCTAAAATTGGCACTAATTCGGAGATTCTATGGTAAGGAGTTGGTTACGCTTATGGGAAGATAATTAATCACTCAAAAGTGCCATTTCCTAAGAAAGGTACCACGTCTAGCTTAGTCCTAAATTATCTCATAAAGTATTTTATTTTCGTCAAATTATTTTTCAATTTTTGAGGCTCCAATTTTCCAAGTCAAATTAAGTTTTTTATTTTTTGAGCGTGGCATCATATTGAAACGATCGTCGGACCCCTTCCGTCGGGAGACACGTCGGTTCAAACATAGGATCTACTTTTTGAGTCTCGACACAACCGGTGTGTCGAAAAACACTTGTTTATTAAAATGAATTTTTATTAGCTAACAACGAGTCCCTATTAGATAGGAGACTTTGTTAAAAGTTTTATGATTTTTTGTTATTTTTCTTTATTATTTTTATTTTTATTTTGTTAGTGAAAGATTGTCATGAGTCCCTAAAAAATTAGGAGACTTGAAGAACACTTGTTTATTAAAATGAATTTTTTTTAGCTAACAACGAGTCTCTATCGGATATGAGATTTTGTTAAAAGTTTTATGATTTTTTGTTGTTTTTCTTTATTTTTTTTATTTTTATTTTGTTAGTGAAAGATTGTCATCGATCCCTAAAAAATTAGGAGACTTGACAATCTTCTACTTATTACTTACTAAGCCTAATTATTAAACAAATAAATTAAAGCTATATGAATTAAATAAAAGAAAAAAATTCAAATACTAAAATTAAATTAATAACAAGCATACATAAAATAAATTGAAGGATAAATTAAAACAATTACAAAATATTAAAATAACAAATTCTAAATTAATATAAACTAAACTAACATGCATAAATAAACTTAAAATTAAAATTACATTAACTAAAATAATAAAAAAAATTCAATAATTAAATTAATTAATTACAAACATGCTTAAAAAATATTTTTTTCTTCTTTTTTTTTTTTTTTTTTTTTGGTTCATCCAGATCCAACCCAAATTTTTCTTTTTTATTTTATTTTCGGATCGGACTGAAATTTCGATCCAGATCCACTAACGTGTGGGTTGGGCCAAGCCCAACCCACACCATTTAAAAGCAAAAACCCAAAAACCAAAACCCAATCCCCATTTCGAATAATTTAGATCAAAAGCCCCTCCCTTTTTTTTTTTTATATATATATATCAATTTTCCTTTCCTCCTCTCTCTTTCCCGTTTCTCTTTCTTCTTATTCTTCCCTTTTTTCTACCCAATCGCCATGGATGAACCACCACCTGGTTCGTCCCTATTTCTCTTCTTTCCTTTCTTTCATTTTCTTCCTTTTCTTCTCTTCCTCCTTTCCCGTTTTTTTCTTCTTTCTTTTCCCTTTCTTTTTCTTTCTTCTTCTTCTTCCTTCTCCCGGTCGAAGCCACCCTCCATGGGACGAACTAGTTATGGTTCGTCCCTCCTTCTCTTCCTTTCCTCTCGTCTTTTCTTTTCCTTCTCCCTTTCTTCTTTTATTCCTTTTCTCTTTTCTCTCCCTTTTCCTTTCCATCGTCCGTTTCTCTCCTATGGTCGAGACCGTCATGGACGAACCGATAGAGGTTTGTCCATGGTTGGCGACCTAATTTTCTCCCCTCCCTCTCACTCTATTAACCCCTTCTTCAAGTCGGATCAAAAGCCCCAAATCAATTGTTGAAAATTTTCCCAATTCGATCGAACGCTAATTTTTCAATTCTTTAAAATTTTTATTTAATTAGCCTTAATTGGATTAATTTCTCTTTAAATCAAACCAAATCCCACTTATTAGGAACCCATTTCTTGAAACCCCCAAATCAATTTTGTTTTCAAAAAAACAAAAAAAAAAACTTCAAAAACCTTAAATTTGAATTGAAATCAATTCGGCTTCAATTTAGGGTTTAAACCCCAAATTGAAACTCCAATTGACTTTAATTCGTGCTTACCAACCCCGATTTCAAGTCAATTTCAAAACCCCTAAAATTCAGGACTAACCTAAATTGACGAGTCAAAAGAAATCCGAATTTAAAGCAAAATTGAATTGATTACCTAAGAGAATGAAGATGACTGTGGATTGATGCTTCGAGAGGTAACTTTTGTCTCTCCTTTTTTTTTTTTTTTTTTGGATTTTTATTGCTTGCCTAGCTTTTCCTTTTTTTTTTTTTTTTGATTGATCTCCTTAAATTTTTGGATAGCCTAATCTCTCTAAATTTTTGGACTTTTTTTTTTCCTTTGTGCATATAGATATATGAATGTGTTTTCTTGGTTGGTTCCCTCCACTATGATGGTAAGGGATTTTCTGCGGGATATGGGTGTCAAGTGGGAGAGGTTGGATGAGGCTCGTGGTTGTGGTGCGTGGCGATGGTGAGGCTGCTAGGGATTGACTTGGTGAGGGTAAAGAGTGTGGTTTGTGCATGGTGGCTAGCGGGAGAGAGTTGGGTGATGATGAAGGCTGCTGGAATTTGCGAGCGGTAGGGTGGCTAGCGAGCGGGTAGAGGGGGTGCCGAGATTGTTGACCACGGAGGGGAGATTGACAGTACTGCAAGTTGAGGGAATTAATTGCTTGTTGGAAATTAGGAGCTGAAACCGAGAACCAAATTGGATCCTAACGAAATAGGATTGTAATAACTAGAACTAGAACTAATTCCGGGGGAAATAGGATGACCGAGAGCCCGTAAATTAGTTCGGATAGGAGTGGGTGATTGGTCGCCCATTCCTTTGTAAACTTTGTAATTTTTATTCTTTTGATTTTTTGTTATTTTTTGCATTTTGGTCCCTATAAATTATTATTAGGTTAACTTGGTCCCTATGCAATGTAATCCGATCCTTTAACGTTGAATGATTCAATTGTATCCTCAATGATCGTAATTATTTTGAATTTAATAGAATTGCATCCCCGAATATTAAATTCACATTATTTTTGTATTTTTTTTCTTTTTGCAAATTGTTAAGTAAAATAAAATAAATAAAAATAATAACACCGATTAAGATAAAAAAATAAAAAAAAACTTAAAATGAAATAAAAGAAAACAAATAACCAATTAAAAATAAAATAAAATAAAGTCTAAAATTTTGGTTATGACGAGTTACCCTCTCTTTGCAATGCTTACGATGCAAACGTTAACCGAAATATAAATTTCAAGTTGAGTTTGTTTAGTGAGCTTGAAAAGAAGAAAATATGAGAAAAATAAATTAAAATTTACTAAAATGACCTAGTTGAGGATGGAATGTCATGTAGGAATGCAATGACTTATGAAAACAGAGTGCCACGACCTTGTTGTTAAGGGCGACCTACTCTAAAAATTAAATGTGCAATACAAGAGAAATTTGGAGGGTAGCCAACCTTGAAAAATTAAATACGCAAGACACGACCAACTTGGAGGGCGACCAATCCTAAAAAATTGAATATGCATTACATGGTCAACTTGGAGGGCGACCAATCTCGAAAAATTAAATATGCGATACATAACCAACTTGAAGGGCGACCAGATCTCGAAAAATTAAATATGCATTACATGGTCAACTTAGAGGGTGACCAACCTTGAAAAAATAAATATGCGAGTACACGACCAACTTGAAGGGCGATCGACTACGAAAAATTAAATATGCATTACATAGTCAACTTAGAGGGTGACCAACCCCGAAAAAATAAATATGCGATACACGACCAACTTGAAGGGCGACCAACCCCGAAAAATTAAATAAGCATTACATGGTCAACTTGGAGGGCGACCAACCCTAAAAAATTAAATATGTAATAATTGCTAGGCAATTTTATCCGTCGTGATGACTTGAGTTGATTGACCTTACCGAAGTGGAACCGGTCATTGGACGTTAGGTTTTGCGTTTGGGGGTGGGTCGTTATGAGACGACCATGCCCGAGAGGATTTGAGAGAAATTTTGAATTTTCGTGTCCTTGGTAGTTCCTACCTAGGACTTGTCCCGATTTTTCTTCTTTTTCTTTAGAGTTACGGTGTACACGAAACAAAACTTAATATGATGATTAGTTGGGGTACCTATAAGAGCCATAGGCCGCTCCGACTCAAATCCCCCTTTCAACTTTTCTTTGTCGACTATTTAGGTTTTCGACGCTTATTAGTTATCCATCATCCGAGTTTATGACCTTGCCCCTTGATCGAGTCTTGCCTCTCTTATGAACTTGGCCTCATCCACTGTTCAATTACTTATAGGACAAGTCGATCATTTCTATTTTATCGACCATTATGGTCATTCCCTAGTATGATCGACTCGTCAAATGATTTCTTACATTTGATAATGTTGTATTGGGTTCATTTATTTGCTTTGGTGTCTTTCTTGATAACTTGAGATACCATATACCTCTCGAAGTGTTTAACAACTTTGTATTTCTTGAATTGCTTCTTTCATGGAGAAAGCTATGCAGATTTCATTAAGGGATGATGATTCGAGGTTCGAACAAAACCCCATCGACTCTCATGGACTTGTCATGCAAACGTTATAGTATAGCTAGTGTGGCTTTTGCATTTATGTTTGGATGTGACATTCAAATAATGATCGAATTATGGGTTTGATGGTAAAAAATGTTGCTTACCCCAAAGTATTGTCCTTTGGCACCAACCATGATTTTGAAAAGCTTATGTCTTGATTTTGACTATCCGTTTTCAATAAAATTCAATTATAGGTGCTCGAGAATCGATACTTGTCCGATTAATAAATCATCTCAAGTTAGAAGGGACTTTTACCGGTACATAATGCGAGCTAAGTCATGGTTTCCTGAAGAATAGTCAAAATAAGCTCAAACGGTGTTTCAAGGTTCTATTGACATCGGATCACTTTTTTTTTACTCGGGTGTGATTAGAGGCATGTTCGATTGTGATTACGTCCTCCTAACTCATGCTTTTTTTTATATGGGGATTGGTATTTGTAAGGCAAATCACTCTTTTCTTTAACGTGGTATGAATCGTGTAGTGGTTTGGTTCTTTCTTTCTTTTTACGTGTCGATATATTTTAGAAAGATCATGATTTCATGCCCTTTCACTCGATGATACCGACAATACTAGTCCCTATCATCTTCAACTTGACGGTTAACTAGTTTTCTAAGGCAATAGTTTGGGATAGCATTGTGTATAACTCTGTTTATAGATACCTTCACCTTCTTGTCCTCTCAATCGAACTCCTTCTTTTCGAGTGTTATCATACTAACATTACTCCCCCGTAGTATGACTTGGAAGTGGATTAGTATTGATATTCGGAGGGCTTGAATCACTAAAACTTATCCATTTATGCTTGATAAGCTCTCTCACTTTTCTCTTAAAAGCCAAACAATCCTCGATGGAGTGTCTATTGATACCATTATGATATTCACATTGTTCATTGCATTTGTACCATGAGGGAAATGGAGGTCGTACAAGCTCGTAGGAATAGGGACTACTTGCCCTATATTGACCAATCGTTGAAATAACTCTTTTAGAGAGAATGGAAGGGGTGGTAAGGGTTCATAGTCTTCTCTATTGTAGTTGTAATTACGACTGGGCCGATTGCATAATATTTGGTGGAAATTCGAAAGACCACGAGGTGGTCTCACCTGAACGTGGAAATTGATTGTTTTAGTAAGTTGGTATAATGGGATAATATTGGGATAGTGAATTTGGTTGGTAAGGTGGGCAATTTTGATTCGGTGCTAGTGGTCTTACTTGGGTGGAGGGAAAGGTGGCGAGTTATGGCATGTGTTGGATATTGTGGTTGGGGCTAAGAAGATGCTTGTGTTTGGTAATGACTTTGATTGATGTATTGTCTCGAGTTGTTCTAATGGCTTGAGGGTCCGTAAGTTGCCATTTGATTGACTTTCCCTTCCCTTCTCTTGGTTCCCATGCTCACCTTCTTTTCGCTCCCCTAGAGATCTTTTTAGCCTTGATGGCTAGCTCTACTCTTTCCGCAATGACCACTATATCCAGTGAAGTTTTTTGAAGCATTGCCAATCAAATACTCAAAGTAGGGTGTTTTGAAAGTATTCGAGAATATGGAGATTAATTCGGAGTTCGAGTAGTGGTAGGTGAATCTAAGTTGCCATTTCACGCCACCTTTGTGCCTACTCCTTGACTATCTCTTTGGCCCCTATTTCATACCTTGTAAGTCCGACCGGTTCGGAGCTACCTCCATGTTAAACTTGTATTGCTTAAGGAAATCATCCGCCAAATCTTTTCACCTTCTAATCTTAGATCCTTCCAACCTCATTTACCGAGCTTAGTGCCGACCCAACTAAACTCTCATGGAAGAAGTGTATTAGCAGTTTTTCATCATGTACAACCTCTGTCATTTTGCTACGGTAAACCCTCGAGTGGGTCGTGGGACATTGAGTTCCAATGTACTTGGCAAAATTCGAGACCTCGAATTTTCTTGAAATTACCACGTTAGTTACTAGGCACATTTCGAAGCCTTGATCGGGTCATAGATGTCTCCTCCCTCAACAGACTCTTAGACGTTCTTTTAGAGCCATTAGCTTGTCTATACTTGGACCTTCAACTATCTTATAATCATGAACTTCTTCTCTTATAGGATCCATTGCATGCGGGGGTGGCCTTTGTGGCACTCGTGGGTCCACTAAGTATGCTCCGAGTAGCATATGAAGTTTTAGCATAGAAAACATCTTGGTTGGTTACGGGTATGTTGGATGGCCCAACTTGATCAAGCAATGGAATTGCGAGTGATATCTCGGGTTGTGTCTATTCTCGATTCAAGATACCTCCCCTACTTACCGCCTCTTGAAATAAGATCCTTAATTGCACCACTTCCTTCTTCGAGAATTCAACATCTTGCTGACGTAACTCGCTCTTGTCTTGCCTTTTCTTCGTTCTCTATTTAGCGAGCCCTAAACCTAGTGTTGTGGATACGTAGGGGGATTGAGCTTTGGTGGAGCAACCTATGTTTCACGATCCTAAAAAAAACTCGAGAGAAAATATATACGATGAATATACAATATGTACATGCATGATTTGAATTGGGTTAGATAATTTTTTGTGTTTGTTGCACATTAAATCATGATAGAATTTGTATTAAAGACGGGCCGGATCAAAGCTTAATACTTGCTAAGGGCAATAGAGACCCCACGAGATACTTTGGGCGACTTGGGAGATATATCTCCTCCTTATTTCGATCACGAGCATGCACATTCGGTTGATCTCGTGATATGATGACACGCATGAAAGGCCATGCTCAAGAAAACCTTAAATATAGACTTCTAGTGGATTCTTAATTGCAACATAAAGATATTTTTCATTACAAAACAAAAGGTCACAAAAGTAATCTTATTACATAAGGTATTTTCAATAAATTAAAATTCGAACTTCTAGCACGTCTTAAACGTGACTTAAAGCCATTTTCCAAAAAGAAAATTACAAACATGAAAATCCCTATTACAAAACCTATTCTAGATTTAGCCACGACCTTAAACCCTTGTAGGAGATCATGCAATTTATAAACCTTTAGAGTCGCTCAAAAAGAGCTGAACTTTCTCATCTCCCGGATGTATGCCATCAACTAAATCCTCTATGGTGTGTCGCATGTGTAGGGCATAATTCTTAACATTCCGGGCTTATAGGTGGTATTCCATGGTCCTATTTCCCCATTCAACTACTTCCCTCCTCGGGAAATCTCTTTCCATCTCGGCACCCATTTTCTCATCATGAAGATTAGTTAACTCATCCATCGAGAAACTGTGAGTTTGGTTGCATTCTCATGTTTTTCGTTGAGCGATCGATGATCCTCCTTTATCCGTCTTACTAACCCCTTTGATCGTTAAAGTCGATCACGAAGCTCCTTGTTTTCTTTCTCTAAAGCACTCATTGCATGGTCTTTCAAGCCAAGAGTTTCTTCCAACTTTCTTTTCTTTTGGGTCCGTTTGATCACTTGAGCATTCGGGACTTCATTAAATACTTCATGTTGGGCATTTATCTCTTGGCGAATGTCCTCCATCGTCTCACTCCTCGGTCGAGAGGGACCCTCGAATAGTGGCACACGATATCTTTTTCCCCGAGTGCTTTGCCATTTAGGATACCCCGGCATGGTTTTTCCATCTACTCTTCTTTCGGGAGTGACTATCCCTCTATTTCTCCATGTAGCCTTTGCTTTTTCCAAAAGTTTTCTTGAGACTTTCAAATCTTCATAGCACTCAGCCAAATCCATGGTTCTTGGTATAAATTGCTCAAAACCTAACTGTCTTAGGAACATATTTAGGTAATAGTTGATATAACAACTTGCTCCAATTAGCGGTACCTAAAGATAGTCACCACGATAAGCCAAGTAAGATCGAAAAAAGCATATTGTGCCCTACTAGTGAAATTCTAACTTCTCTAAACTCTAGAACATACCTGTCCATACTATTTTTTTAACTCATTGAGGGGTGTCTAGCAAAGTTCTCCAGTTTGGAATGTAAATGCCATGGCATACGAAAGATCCCTAAGGCCTTTCCGGTCACTGTGTGGCTAACTCGTCCAAATAAACAATAGTGGGATGCAACACCTCAAATGTCCCTCCCCTTTCCTTCGATAAAAATTCAAGGATGAGAGTGTTTCTTCTAGGATTGTAGCGGTAGGGTTGATTTTGAGGGATACTACCCTCTTGAACACATTTACCGCTTCGAAGTCAATCATACCTTCGGTCGATGGCAATAGTACCAACCCGTATATGCCCAATGCTAGTATTCTAAGTCCGAGGTTATTGTCCTTGTCATGTAGATGTTTTATGAATTTCGTTTGAAGGAGATTCCAAAACCATCCATGCGTCCGACCCCTCCGGGTTCTTTGCTTATTGGCAATGGTTGAATCTATTCCGGTTGCATGTGAAGTGTGCTAGAGCTTACTTAGGAGGGCTATAGAAATAGATCGCCTTTGATTTAGAAAATGCTAGCAAAGCCTCATACTCTTCTAGTGTGAGTGACATATCCACACTCCCAAAAGTGAAGCGACGGTATTCGGATCCTAATGCCTTATCATGGCTTGGAAGCACGAGATCCGAACCTTAATCTTAAGTAGTTGAGCTATATCACCATACATTTTTTGAAAGTTAAACCTATCGATAGAAGTAAGCATTTTCCAAGCAACTAAGTAGTGGTCTCATATTGGGTAGCTTGTCGGTGAGTTTTGCTTTCTCGAGCGGTTTTGACACAAAGCTCGGGGGTAGACAATCTCCCTCATCAATTTGGGCCCGCTCCGATCCGATCCTAAAATTCTCAATGTCATTTCGATTTCTTCTATCATGATTTAATGTGTAGGACCACCTATAAGAACCGAGGGTTAGTATTTACATTATTTGAAAATGATTCGTGTCTTAATCAGCTCAACCCTAGTGGATAGGATCTAGCTCGTATATAGTTTAGCGAAGCTAGTCTAATCCTAAGTCTTTTCAAGCTCCTGAACTCGTCTAAATTACCGGTTGGGTAATCCAACCTCCGACCTTATGTGTTAGGAGGTAGGAGAAGGTTATTCCACCACTTCCTATGCATAGGGCGAGTTCCGATCCAAACAAGAGTCCGGAAGAGCATCGGTAGACTTTCTTCATACTTACCTCCAAATCTCTCTATCTAAACCATAATGGGGTTCAACTCGGGTCCGAGCTTTTATAGGTTTCCTTCGTGGTGTGTGTGCAACATTTCAAAAAAGCATATAACCCGGTTCAAAATACATTAAATATGCACAAAATTAAAAGGAAATGAATTGCAAAAATTTAAAGACAATAAAATAATACAAGAAAATAAATGATTTGAAAAATAAAAAAGACATAAAAAATAAATGGAAAAAGTAAATAAAGAAAATAAATTTGCAAGGACTAAACTTATGGCCCGACATCCGTCCCCAATGGAGTCGCCATTCCGTCGCTACCCGAAGTCTGGTCGAGACTCCCAAAAAAAAAAAATCTCTTAATTAACTAGTTTAAGATTTTATTTTTATTTACAAAATTATTTACAGAATTTGGAGTCGCCACCTAGTATTGGAGGAACTAGGAACCTAAAATTGGCACTAGTTCGGAGATTCTATAGTAAGGAGTTAGTTACGCTTATGGAAAGATAATTAATCATCCAAAAGTGTCATTTCCTAATAAAGGTACCACATCTAGCTTAGTTCTAAATTATCTCCTAAAGTATTTTATTTTCACCAAATTATTTTTTGATTTTTGAGACTCCAATTTTCCAAGTTAAATTTAGTTTTTTATTTTTTAACGTGACATCATATTGAAACGATCGTCGAACCCCTTCCGTCGGGAGACACGTTGGTTCAAACATTGGATCCACTTTTTGAGTCTCGACACAACCAAGTGTGCCGGAGAACACTTGTTTATTAAAATGAATCTTTTTTAGCTAACAACGATCCGTATCGGATAGGAGACTTTGTTAAAAATTTTATGATTTTTTATTGTTTTTCTTTCTTTATTTTTTTATTTTTATTTTTTAGTGAAAGATTGTCATTAGTCCCTAAAAAATTAGGAGACTTGACAATCTTCTACTTATTATTTATTGAGCCTAATTACTAAACAAATAAATTAAAGCTACATGAATTAAATAAAAGAAAAACAAAAATTCAAATACCGAAATTTAAATTAATAACAAGCATGCATAAAGTAAATTGAAGGATAAATTAAAACAATTATAAAATATTAAAATAACAAATTCTAAATTAATATAAACTAAACTAACATGCATAAATAAACTTAAAATTAAAATTACATTAACTAAAATAATAAAAAAAATTCAATACTTAAATTAATTAATTACAAACATGCTTAAAAAATATTTTTTTCTTCTTTTTCTTTTTCTTTTTCTTTTTTTGATTCATCCAATCTAGCCCAAAATTTTCTTATTTTTTGTATTTTTGGACTGGATCGAAATTTCGATCCAACTCATCTAACCGTGGGTTGGGCCAAGCCCAACCCACACCATTTAAAAGCAAAAACCAAAAAACCAAAACCCAATCCCCATTTCAGAATAACTTAGATCAAAAGGCCCCCCTTTTTTATCAATTTTCCTTTCCTTCTCTCTCTTTCCCGTTTCTCTTTCTTCTTTTTCTTCTTCTTCTTCTTCCCCCTTCTCTCTACCCACTGCCATGGACGAACCACCACTCGGTTCGTCCCTATTTCTCTTCTTTCCTTTCTTTCGTTTTCTTCCCTTTCTTCTCTTCCTCATTTCCCATTTTTTTCTTCTTTCTTTTCCCTTTCTTTTTCTTTCTTCTTCTTCTTCCCTCTCCCGGCCGAAGCCACCCTCCATGAATGAACCGGTTATGGTTTGTCCCTCCTTCTCTTCCTTTCCTCTATCTTTTCTTTTCCTTCTCCATTTCTTCTTTTCTCCCCTTTTTCTTTTCTCTCCCTTTCCTTTTCCATCGTCTCTTTCTCTCCTATGGCCGAGATCGCCATGGACGAACCGATGGAGGTTCGTCCATGGCCGACCATCTAATTTTCTCCCCTCCCTCTCACTCTATTAACCTCCTCTTCAAGTGAGATCAAAAGCCCTAAATCAATTGTTGAAAATTTCCCCAATTCGACCGAACCCTAAGTTTTCAATTCTTCAAATTTTTCATTTAATTGGCCTTAATTGGATTAATTTCTCTTTAAATCGAACCAAATCCCACTTATTAGGAACCCATTTCTTGAAACCCCTAAATCAATTTTGTTTAAAAAAAAACAAAAAAAAACTTCAAGAACCCTAAATTTGAATTGAAAAAATTCAACTTCAATTTGGGGTTTAAACCCCAAATTGAAACTCTAATTGGCTTCAATTAAGTTTAATTCGTGCTTACCAACCCCGATTTCAAGTCAATTTCAAAACCCCCAAAATTCAGGACTAACCTAAATTGACGATCAAAAGAAATTCGAATTCAAAGCAAAATTGAATTAATTACCTAAGAGAATGAAAATGAATGTGGATTGATGCTTCAAGAGGTAACTTTTGTTTCTCCTTTTTTTCAGAATTTTATTGCTGCCCAGCTTTTCCTTTTTTTTTTTTTTTTTTATTGATCTCCTTGAATTTTTGGATAGCCTAATCTCTCTAAATTTTTGGACTCCCCCCCTCGTGCATATATATATATATATATATATGTGTGTGTGTGTGTGTGTGTGTGTGTGTGTGTGTGTGTTTGCTTGGTTGGTTCCCCCACTATGATGGTGGGGGATTTTCTGCAGGATATGAGTATCAAGTGGGAGAGGTTGGATGGGACTGTGGTTGTGGGTTGTGGCAGTGGTGAGACTGCTAGGGATTGACTTGGTGAGGGTGGAGAGTGTGGGTCATGCGGGGTGGTCGGCAGGAGAGAGTTGGGTGATGATGGAGCCGCTGGAATTTGCAGCGAGTAGGGTGGCCGGCGAGCGGGTAGATAGGGGTGCCGAGATTGTTGACCATGGAGGGGAGATTGGCAGCTGCAAGTTGAGGGAATTAATTGCTGCTGGAAATTGGGAGCCGAAACTAGGAACCAAATTGGTTCCCAACGAAATAGGATTGCGAGTAACTAGAACCGGAACCGATTCCGGGGAAGTAGGATGACCAAGAGCCCGAAACTAGTTATGGGCGGGAGTGGGCGACCGATCGCCCATTCCTCTACAAACTTTGTAATTTTTATTCTTTTGATTTTTTGTATTCTTTTTTTTTGCATTTTGGTCCCCGTAAATTATTATTAGGTTAACTTGGTCCCTATGCAATGTAATCCGATCCGTGAACTTTGAATGATTCAATTGTATCCTCAATGACTCGTAATTATTTTGAATTTAATACAATTGCATCTCTCGAATATTAAATTTACATTATTTTTGTATTTTTGTATTTTTTTTTCTTTTTGCAAATTGTTAAGTAAAATGAAAGAAATAAAAATAATAACACCGATTAAGATAAAAAAAAAAGAAAAAAAACTTAAAATGAAATAAAAGAAAACAAATAACCAATTAAAAATAAAATAAAATAAAGTCTGAAATTTTGGTTATGAGAAGTTGGTTTATTTTACTTTGAATAAACATCAGTGCAATCATTATACACAACGATTGATCATTTTCTTGTATCAAATAATTTTCTAGGACATCTTAAAAATCGCATGAAGAAAATGTATTTGTTAAAGGGCATGAAATTCAAATAATCAGGTTAACCAGAAGAGTATTTTTTTTTTTTTTGTTTAATACCATCTCTTAAAAGAAAGCTTACATTTTCTTTTTCTCCTGTTGCCCAGGGCCAACAGAATGGACGCCGATCTAGTTGGAGATTGTTGAAGAATCAATCGAGAGTTGATGGGCAATCACAATGCTATTCATAAAGGGCTTATCACCTTCTTGTATGTGCAATAGTCTACGTCATTGACCAAAGGTTCAAAAGCTATTTTAGCATGGACAGTGAAAAACATTTCGAACGGTGATGTATGTAAATTAGTAAAAGAATCATCGACTGATTGTGTTTTCGCACCAGATGTGGAAGCAACTACAACATTTGAAGAGCAGCTTGCACAAAGTGGTTATGTGGGAAGCAAATTCGATGAGGAAAATCCAATTTATGTAAGATCAAATGCAGAAGTAGTGGAGCAAGAAGCTCCTTTTGATCATAAGGATGAAGAAAACAGGATGGTGGTTAGAATATTTCATTGCCACACAAACACTACTTGGCAGAAGTGTATTAAGAATCATAATCAGAGGCTAACGATTAGGGGTCCAAGTTTCTATTGGCCAAGATAGAGGTGCTAGAATTGGTTATAAATGAATTCGATAAAGAGGACCCCCTGCGTCTAGAAAGGAAAGGATGCCTATTCAAAGTAGGAAGCGACATGCTTTGGCCAGCTGCAAGAGCTAAAGCACTGTAAAAATAAGAGACATATATGAAAGTGAATGGAAAATAATAAGGTGGCCTCGTTGGTATGGATTGCAGTTTAATATAGAGTTGATCCAAAGTCGAAAGAAAGAAAAGAAAATCAGCAAAACACATTATTCAATTCATTATTTCTTTGATGCTCTATTTTTTTTTTTTTTTTTTCAGACGAGAAGTTGAAATAAAAGCAAGTGAACAACAAATCGACAACTCGATAGCAACCTTCATTGATAGGTAGTACAAAATGACATGGAAGTCAAGAGTAAGAAAATGAAAAAAGGAAAAGCAGTCAGTGTATCGATGGCAAACTTAATTGATAGAAAGCATAGTTAAGCGCAATGATAATGGAACATAAAATGACTTTAGTGATTAGAGAATAATTTAGTATTATGAACCCTAATAAAGGCAAGGCAATGGAAATGGGAATAATGTCCTTGAACATTGTTTCCTGTTTATTGTAACAAAGCAAGCGACGATAAATGTAAGAAAAGAAATGCATCTATAGCAAACAAAATTAGAATTTTTCAACATTAATATATTTTGATCCTGTACAACTTCTTGAAGAGTGTAGGTAAATTTAAAGGGTAGATTGTATAGCTAATGAAAACATATTTATCGGATTGATATAATTTAGATGCACCATATGCTCTTCAATTGTAAACCTGAGCAATGTAATTCTACCACTTGTAATAGCAAAATTAAAAATATTTGTAACCTTTTTTTATTTTAAAATCTTGCATTATTTAGGCAAACTTGAATCTTTTAATAGAAAATTGTTTATATCATTCATTATCTGAACCTATCATCTTTGGTTGCAAAAAGGATATAAAACAGCAGATTCAAGTTATTATCATTAGAAAGTTAATTTGGTTTATCAGGAAGAATTTGGCCAGATGGCTAGATTCATGGTCAACGGAAATTGAGGTCATAGCATAAGAATCCAATAAATTTTATGTTTCAGGCAACCTTATTGAAATAAGTCATAAATAAATGAGAAAGAAAAGAGAAAGATAGCACGAACAAATGAAGGACCATAAGACGTAAATCAAAAAAGCAAAACTGATCAGCAAGCATGGAAAATTTATATTAACAACAAAAAAAAAAAAAAAAAAAAGGCAACCTAAACAATTGAGTGGTGAGAAACTGTTTCGATAGTCAGAGAGTGAATGACCAATCGATGCATAAGCAATGTAATAAACTAATGTAAACACAATGCTGAAGTGGATTCATAAGGATGAAGCCAATATATATATATATGGTGGAGATAAAAGGGTGTATGAACTTAAAACCTTCATTAATATTTTATTTTATGTTTTTTATATTAAGAAATGGTATAAAGAATCAATCTCACTTCATAGGATTTAATATGATATAATATGATTAGTTAATCGGTCCTTTGCACACAAGGACAGAAACAGAAAAAGTATTAAAAAATGTAAAAATTTTCCTTTACAAAATGTCAAACAAAATTTTTTTAGGTGTGGAGGAAATAAAAAAGGTGTATGCACTAATTTTTGCTCGGCTAGTTGGCAACTGGGAAGAAAGTTTGATTACGAAACAGTAATTGGTTTGCAAAGTTAGAGTCCACTGTAAATGCAGTTTTAAAAAAAACACCACAACATTAAAAGTCCAAGATGTTTGAACCAATTTACTAAGATTGTGCATGGCTTGTGTACCCCTTAAATTAGATCTTGCAATACGGCTTCTAAATTGGTCTAAACAGAAAAGATTAAAAAGTGTATATATATATATATATATTTTTTTTTTGTAAGAAATTTTCTAAGTATACAAAATTTCAAAATGATTAAAAAAAAAAAAAGAATAAATCAATCAAGAATGAAGATTTGAAAGTTTGAAAAGTAACCAATCTAATTATTAATAAGAGAAAGTTATGGAAATGCATATGGATATCCTCTCATCTAAAATTCGATACACCCTGTGCTAATCCCAAATGAAAAAAAATCAAAAGTCTTAGTCATGAAAACCTAAAAGCAAATACAATATAGTCAATTACTAACTACTCATATTAGTTTTCGAATGAAAAATAGACGAAACTCCAACGACAAAAGAAATTGTAGGACCCGAAGCATTAAAGGGCAAAAAAGGAACACAAACAAAGAAAGGGATTGGAGAATTGCTACATCAACAACCCAATGGTTTCATTTTAATTACATAAATTTATAAATGATTCGGGAAAAAAATGAAATTAATCAAAATCTTTTTTGCAAGTGGTAAAACAAACCCAACTACTATCTATCTTAATGTGATAAAACAAGCATTATATTTAGTAAATCCAACCCAACACAACCATGACCAATGTTCAGTGGTGAAAAAACCCAAGATAACCGCAATCGATAAGAAAGAGCAGGAAATGAAGAATTCAATGATAGGATAATAAAGTTTGTTTGAAACATTTTGAAGAACAAATCAATGTAACTATCTTCTACAAAATGGAATATGGATGTATTTGGCATGCTCACTCGCACTAATGAAGTACAAAAGGCAACACATTATTGTTCTAAGCTTGAAATTGAAGAGGTGCAATGAAGAGAATATATGAACATAATAGCAAGATCAATCTAAGATAGAAAATATGTGAACTTGAGATAAGAAAACAAAGCTTAACATGAAACCATATGACGACCATGACCAAACCATAGAAAGAGGATGAAGAAGAGAGAAAAACAAAGCATAGGCATGAGGAAAATGGAAACTTCAATTTCAAGAACAACCATGAGTAGTAGTAGTTTGGTAGTCGCAATTAGAAGTAAATGGAAGATAAAATGCAAAAGTGTATCGGGAACAACTAGATCGAGTAAATTATAGAAGGAAAAACATCAAAGGCAAACATATCTAGATAGATTCTTGCGAAGGAGATAAAGGTAAAGATATTAGTAATGAAAGATAAAGACAAAACAACCCATGTTGAAATAATAATCATATTAGACCAAAAAAAGGATAATCTAAGAATTGAAAAAAACATGCTTGAAGAATTTGGCGGACGACATCAAGATAGAAACCAAAGATGGTAAAAAAACTAAAAGAATGATAGGAACCTAAAGCAATAGTGTGAATTGATATGAAGCAGAAATATTGATTGTATTGCCGTACGTCTATTGGTATTACAACTTACATATATATAGCTACATATAACATCTAAACTAGGAAATTAAAGATATAAATCTTCCTAAACTCCTTGATTAGAGCCTTAAATTCCTATATTTACATCCTAAAATACACCTGTAATATTCTAAATATAATATTTTCTATTCCAACACTCCCCTTCAAGCTGACTTGTAAATGTCTTCCATTGCCGACTTGCTTACTAGAAAATCAAATTATTTTTTCAATAGACCTTTGGTGAGTATATCAGCAACTTGTTGAGAAGTAGGAATATAATGAACGTAAATTAGCCCACTTTCAAGTTTCTCCTTGATAAAGTGCCCATCAACTTCAATATGTTTATTCCGATCATGAAGAACCGAATTATGAGCAATTGAAATGACGAACTTTGTTATCATAATAAATTTTCATAGGAAGTGATGCAAGAAGCTTCAAATCTTCAAGCAATTTCTTAATCCACATAGCTTCATAAATCCCTTGTGTAAGGGATCTAAATTCTCGCTTCATCATTACTTTGTGTCACAACATTTTGCTTCTTACTTCTTTAAGTAACTAAATTTCCTCCAACGAATGTACAATATCCAGATGTTGTTTGCACTGTCCGTCACACTACCACCCAGATCAAGCATCAAGTATAGACTTTCACTTGAAAGTGATCACATTTTTTAAATATCAAACCCTTTTCTAAAGTCCTTTTTAGGTACTCGTAGTATCCTATAGGCGACTTCAAAATGCTCACGGCTCGGTACATGCATGAATTGGCTTATCATGCTTACCGTAAATGCTATATCGTGGCGAGTGTGCGATAGATATATAAGTCTACCCACCAAGTGCTGAAATTTCTCCTTATCAATCACATCCTCAATTTTAGTAGGATTTAGTTTGAGATTTACCTCAATTGGAGTCTCAAGCAACCTTGCAACCTAGAAGATTGATTTCATTCAATGAATCAAAGACATATTTCCTTTGATTTACAAAGATTCCTTCATACGATCTTGCAAATTCCATGTAAATATGTCAATGCTCCTAGGTCTTTAATCTCAAAGTCTTCGACTAGTCTCTTGTTCAATCTTGCTAATTCATCAAGATCATCACCCGTTAGTATCATGTCATCAACATATACAATGAGGATTGCTATCTTCCCTTTATCGGTGTGTTTATAAAAAAAAAGTATGATTTGCTCGACTTTGATGATACCCATATCCTTTTAAAGTCTTCCCAAACCGTTCAAACCATGCCCTTAGAGACCGTTTGAGGCCATAGAATGACTTCTTAAGTCCGTAAACTTTGTTTTGACCAATAAACTCTTTAAAATGAGGAGGTGGACTCATAAAGACTTCCTTTTCCAAATCACCATTTAGGAAGCATTTTTCACATCTAATTGGTATAAGAACCAATTGAAATTAACTGCAAGAGATAATAAAACACGTATAGAGTTAATTTTGGCTACTAGGGCAAAGGTTTCCCGATAATTAACACCATATGTTTGAGCAAATCCCTTAGCCACAAGTCTAGCTTTGTATCTCTCTACACTACCATCCGTCTTGCATTTCACAGTAAATACCCATTTACACCCAACTCGTTTTTTGACCTATAGGCAGACTTTACAATTTCCTATGTTCCATTTTTCTTTAGTGCATTTATTTCCTCCATCATAGCTGTTCTCCAATTTAGATCGTCAAGTGCTTCCCGAATGTTTCTTAGAACAAACGAAGTTAGAGATTTTTAAAGTAAATGCCTTATGATTTTGAGAGAGACAATCATAACATAAATATATTACAATTGGGTGATTAGTGCAAGAACGAGTTCCTTTTTTAAGCGCAATAGGAACATTAAGATCACAATATTCATCAAAAATAGCATTGGGTAAAACAGGAGGTGAAACAGACATTGGGTAAATAGGAGATGAAATAGGAGGATTAGTATTTTGAGAAGTGTTTTGAGTACCTAAATCCGAGGTAATGGATTGACTAGTTGTCGAAGGAATGATAGGTTCTTTACCCTTTTGATGTTTCTTTCTCCTTGCGTAAACAATGACCTTCGGTTCTCGATCCTTAGGATTATTTTGTATTATTTCTCTCCTTGTCAAAGATTCAACAATGTCCGGCAAAATAGTATTCTTATTAGTAGAAATTGCTTTGTCATTTTTGAAAACGCTAGATGTGAAGGCCACTGTTTGAGGTAAAGTAGTAAAAATAGGTATGTTTTCCTAACTATTTTCTTCCTTTAAAATATCCTCCCGAAGAAAATTCTTTTGAAACTAAGGCTGATTTTCAAGAAATAAAACATCCATAATAACTAAGACTTTTCGGATCTTTGATGAAAACACTTATACCCCTTTTGATTTGACGCATAGCCAATAAAAACATATTTCTCGACCTTTGGATCAAGCTTGGACTGATCCTTATTGGATAAATGAACATAAGTCGTGCACCCAAATATTTTAAGGGGTAAATTAGATGAAATTCGATTTTCAAGAAAGAAATTTTTAAAGCACTCAAGAGGAGTAATGAATTTAAGTACACGAGTACGCATTCCGTTTATCAAATATGTTGCCATTAAAACTCGCTTCTCCCAGCAGATACTTAGAGATATGCATAGAAAACATAAGAGACCGAGTAACTTCCAATAAATGTCAATTTTTTTCACTCAACTATACTATTTTGTTGAGGTGTATCAACACAAGTGGATTGATGATGAATGCCCTTATCTTTAAAAAAATTTCTAAGAATTTCATTGAAATACTCAATACCATTATCAGTATGAAAAATACCAATTTTAGTTTGAAATTGAGTTTCAATCATGTTATAAAAATTTTGGAATACTATCTTAACGTCGGATTCATCGGCAGTAAATATACCCAACACAACTTAGTATGATCATCAACGAAGGTTATGAATCATTTTTTGCTCGAATAAGTAAGGATCCGTGAAGGACCCCACACATTACTATTAATTAAATAAAATGATCGTGAAGGTTGATAAGGTTTTGAAGGATAAATATTTTGTGGCTTTTTAACAAAATGCAATGTTCACGAGTGAAAAAGAGAACTATCCAAGCCTTTAAATAAGGTAGGAAAAAAATTTTTAAGATAAAAAAATTAGGATGCCCTAGCCTATAGTGCTAGAGCATTATTTTATCTTTACCGGGATAGAACCGATACTACTTAGTCCTTAAGTTCTTTTGTCCTTGGAGACTTCATCTTCAAAATAGTAAAGATCATCGATCATTCTAGCATTGTCAATCTTTTTTCTTGAATTCGATCTTGAAACTCATAATAGGAATCAAAGAAAGTGACACTACAATTAGAATCGTTTGATAATTTGTTGACGAGATAAAAGATTGCATACAAGTTTTGGTACATATAGAACGATTTAAGGGATAAAGTATCCGACAAAATAATCAAACCTTTGCCAACAATAGGTGAGTAGGACCCATCTCGCTATATGAATTTTTTTATGACTCGAACAAGGAACATAAGTATGAAACAAATTTGAAAAACTTGTCATATAGTTTGATTCTCCGTAATCACTAATCCATTGAGCGGATTATGATAAATAGTAATACACTAAGGTATTTAAATCACTACCTATTTGTGCCAAAGAAACATTAGGAATACCGGATAATCCGAATTGGATTTGAGCATCAAGTTCTCTACATCCCAAACTCGGATAGGTCGGATCATCCAAGTTTGGCTCATTCTTCTCACCGGTTGAATGCCTAATCTTTCCCCTATCACGGATGTACATGTGCACAAATTGAGACCGGCATAAGGAATCTTTGGTTTTGTAAGAGGTATATGGATGGATAAGAGTGGGTGTAGAATCTAATGTAATTTCGGACATAGCGGTAAGGAAGAAAATAAATTAGAGTGGTTGACGGCTAAGGTTTTTGTTTAGAGAAAATAAACCAGCTTCGGTACCATATGAATTGATATGAAGCGAGAAATATTGATTGTATTGCCGTATGTCTACTGGTATTACAACTTATATATATATATATATATATAGCTACATATAACATCTAAACTAGAAAATTACAAACTAGGAAATTAAAGCTATAAATCTTCCTAAACTCCTTGATTAGAGCCTTAAATTCCTATATTTACATCCTAAAATACACCTAGAATATTCTAAATAGAATATTTCCTATTCCAACAAATAGCAAGCATGAAGAAAAAAAATGATAGAGAAAGCTAAAACAACAAAGGCAATCAGTTAACATGTAAGTGTTTGGTGCATGAAGCATGGTGTTTGATGCTTAACGAGTTAGAAAAAAAGGCGAGTCATATAGACCGCAAACCGAAAACTTTGGCTAGTTTTGAAAGGAAAAGCACTATAAAAATTGGACACATATGTGCAAGTGAACTAAACATAGTAAGGTGGCCACACGATATAGATAACGAGTTTAATCCGGAGTTAGTACGAAGTTATAAGAAAGAAAACCGAATCAACATCACATATCCGTTAATTAATTATTTGTCTAATGTTCTTTTTTTATTATTTTTTAGACGTAAAGGCCAATCAAGAGCAAGTAAAAAAAAAGGAGTATTGGTGAGTTAAAGCAGAAGGACATTAGTGACAACTTCACAAAGAAGAGGCAAGGGATATTGGGTTAGTAACATTAGCTGGTAATAAAGATCATGCAAAAAAAATTAAAAAAATTAGACGACCACCAATATCATGAGCAATAATAGTTTGGCGATTGCAATTAGAACTAAATGGAACCTAAATGGCAAAAATGTACCGGGAACAACTAGATTAGTATATTGTTGAAGGAAAAGCCTCAAAGGCAAATGGATTTAGGTAGATTCATGCAAAGGAGAGAAACGTAAAGATATTAGCAATGGAACATAAAGGCTAAATAGTTCATCCCAAAAAACTAGCAAAAAAATCACACTAGGCCCAAGAAAAGCGACAGAGTTGGATTAGGCTTGATTATCTCGTCATTTTTTTTGTAGTACTATGATGTTGTTTGGCATGGCTTTTATGAATTTTTCTAGCAGGTGTTATAATTAACAAAAAAAAAAAAAAACCATAGAAGGCTTCAGTTGATATGAATATCTATAGTATGATTAATTTTCTAGTGCAACGAATAGCTACAACGTGCGTAAAGGGTTAAAAAAAAACCTAATGTGAACCACATAAAAGGCAAGCATTGCTAATAAAACAAAATAGGAAAATTCGTTCATGCAAAAAAGAGAACTATATTGTGTTGTAACCAAAACACCAACTTGAGATAGAAAATAACATATATCATTAATTTTAGAGCAATTAGGTCAGTAAGAGGCAAAAACATCCAACATAATTTGGCTAAAAGAAGCACAATAATGTATTCGGCATACTAAACAATGGCTCATAGGTCAAAACACAAAGAGAAGTATAAAAGAAAAAGCATAAAGGAAAACATATAATGTACCGTATTGTTTAGAAGTAGCAAATAGCCATAATTCAAGCTTCAAACTAGAGCAATGTAAAGAAACAATCTACAAAAGAAAATTAAAAAAGAAATTTAAAGCATAAGATGAAGCCAATACGGAGAAAGATGACAACATTCGGAGGGGCATAAGAGAGGTGAGACTAGCACTAGTAGGAAGAACAAACAACGAGTAAAGTAGCAAATGGTAGGAGAGAAAAGTAAAAGCAAAACATGAAACAAACCAAACCCATGATGAAAAAATCGAAGAAATATAAAGACATGGAAATAAGAAAAGACAAATGAGATAATGAAATGGAAGAAAAGCTGAACAAAAGAAGTAGCAAGAGAGAATAACCAAATTAAGAAACAAAACAAAGTAAACAAATAAACAAAGGATGTAAACTTGAGAGAGGAAAGCCGTTGCCAATAGCATCAAATGATTTCTTCAAGTATTGAACCTATTGATTACTATGAAAGTCACCATGGAGGAAAAGGCATTGAAGCAACTCTTTCAAATAGACTTGTTTTGCAAGAATCCAAATTCTAAGGATAGACCTAACATGAATGAGGTGTTGTCTTCCGTTCGGAAGATAAGTGCAAGATAATATAAGTTGGAGGTGATATCACTTAAGAAACGACTTGTTATAGAACCAATCTGTATGTTGCATTTTAAAGAAGAAAGAAGGATTATAGACTTGATTACACGGAAAATGCTTACATTATAATTACTGATAATATGTAATATTGTTCTTAATCATGTCAAAATATAATTTTTTTTTTATAATGACATATGAATCCAAGGTTTAGTAAGTTCCAATTGACAAATTTATCTAGAAATAATTTTTTTACCTATCAACTCTAGTAGCTTAACCTAAAAGCTATCATGAGAGCTAAGACTATTATCCACGAGAAAAATATTATATCGCTAAAGCTCGAAGGTAAGTGTAGTAGTGAATATAATTGATGTTTTGAATAACTTAGTTGATCATAGTCTTTATATGTGTATTTGTATATATTAAAATAGTTTCACTATTTTAATATATATAAATACACACTCAAATATTGTGAACAACTTAGTTATTCAAAATATTATTTTATATTATCACATTCGAAAGCAAAACTGAATACACAAAATCAATACATATAACAAACGAAAACATGATGAATGACGACAGGAAAGAGAAACATTCCTATAGAATTAAATTACTCCACAAAAAATTCCAGCACAACCATTAATGACAAACCTCACTTAGAGGCTACAGATTACAAATATCACCGATATTTTGCTAATAAATTCAAGTCATAAAGAAAAAAAGCTTTAATCTTTATTCTTCTAGTGGATTAAGCTTCAAAAACTCTTCTATAGCGAAGGGAAATCTAAGGAACCACCATCAACACCATCTCGCTCAAAAACAGACCTTACCTAATTGCAAAAAGCCAACCTCAAAGGCTCCCTCCTCTCCTCTCCACCATCTTCATCCCCAACCTTATCCCTTAAAAAGAACCTAATCCACCCTTCCAATATAACAAACTGCAAAAACTTGAGCCAACCATAATCCAAAATCAAAAGCAAACAACGAGTTAAAAGGAAAAAAAAAGCATACAATATGAATGGTTAAATAGAAAACAAAGGAAGGGAAAAAAATGAGGGAACAAAAGAAACACACATATTCAAATAGAGGAACAAAAGAAAAGAAATAAGTAGAGGATGCAAACCCGAGAGAGGAAAGAAATGATCGAGAGCAAGACAAAGCACGAGTATAAGGAAACTGCAGAAACAACATAATGAAGAGAAAAATAATTAAAAGACAGGTAATACAACAACAAGAGGCAACCATAATAAAAAATCAAAAAAAAAAAAAACGAGATAAAAGGAAAAGAGGAGGCACATAACAAGACATGTAAAATAGAAAACAAAGGATGCAAAAAAATTAGGGAATAAAAGAAACATACACTAGAAAGAAAAAAGATAAACCACTAGAACAAAGAGAGAAAAACCAAAAAAGAAAGGCAACAAAAGACCAACAATGATTGAAGGAGGAGAGAAAAAAAAAAAAAAGGACCACCTTACATTGAAAAAAGAGAGAAAAACAATGATGAATGACTAAAAAAAAAACAATCCTTAAAGAAACTCGGAGGGGTAAACGATAACAATGGAAAATTAAATGCGGCATAGTGCAACATGGATGCCCCTGGATGAAAGGCAATCAACATAGAAGCCTAATTAAGAAAATAGAAGGAAATAACAACTAACAAATAAGAGAGGAACAAAACCAAACGATAAAGGAAAAGCAAATTTATCTAGTTGTTGGAGAACCGAAGGCGAACAAGATTTTGAAGGCAAGAACCAGCCACCCAAGTAATCCTTGATAATAATTTTGAAAACGAAGCTTGAGATTAGGTGCATGCACTCACAATAACCTATAAGGAGAGAAACCCAATCTAAAATAAAAGGATCAAAACCTAGCCAAAATCAATGCAAGAACAACAAAGAATGAGGGGTCTTGTAATCGGAGTAACTAAATCAAACAACAATCCTAACCATATACAAATCAGTGGGCCTCAAATATTTGAAGACACTCATGATCGGATGTAGATAGAAGCGTTCGAAGGGAAAAAAACAAAAGAGAAGAAAAAAATTGTAAGAAGCTTGACTTCGAGCATTAAATGCTCTCTAAAAAACAACCAAACCGATAAAAATGCCAAAGAAAGAATGTAAAAAATAACAAGGAAAAAAGGGCACAAAGGTACCTATAACGAAGAAAAAAATGATAAAGAAGCAATTTAACAAATAACTAAAGGGCATAAATAAGCAAGGCACAAAAAAATCGGTGGGAACATAATCAGGTAAGCATAAAGAAATAACCGAAGATGAAAGAAGGAGGGGAAAAGAATAGTAGAGAGAAAGACGGGCATAAAGCTACCTACAAGGAAGAAAAAAATAGAAGAGAAGCAATTTGGCAAACAACTAAAAGGCATAAATAAGCAACACAATGAAACTTAGTGAGAACACAATCAATTAAGCATAAAGAAATAATAAAGGTGAAAGAAAGAGGGGAAATAAACGGTAGAAAAAGAGCAAAGGATAGACGGATGGTTGAAATGGTGGAAGGGGAGGAGAATAGTGCATGAGAAGGCTGAGTCCACATTACCAATGAGTGATGTGAATGAAGTCGGAATAGGAAACCATCACCTAATTTAGTTTCTTTCATAATTATATATGTTGATAGTTAATCCTAGTTTGGTTGTAGTTTTCTCCAATCATTTTATGATTCTTCATTTCATATATATATATATATATATATATGATGATGATGATGATGATGATGATTTTAATGATATTTATATTTTTTTAAAAAAAATTAAAAATGGGATATAATAAAAAAGAAGAAGCAAATGGGACAAAAATGTAAGGGTACAAAGTGTAGGAAATACAAATTCTATGATTTGGAAAATATATCACATATATCACGAAATAAATAACAAATGCATAATTATTAAATTAAGTAATAAATTACAAAAGAAAAAAACATATCATTATTTGATAATGGACAATACATTTAATCCTAAAAGGTTAGCTTGGTGATTAAAATGATTTTTTTATTCAAACTTTAGAGTTAATATTCAAGAAAATTTATTAAATTTTTTTTAACGCATTGATTAAGTACTAAAGTGCACCTTTAAGATTATTTTTCTCTAATTGCACTTATTCACTAAAAATATATATTTTTAAAATCATCTAGTTGGTGTCCTTAGGATAAGAATAAAAACGAGGTTGTGCCTACAACAAGAAAAGGAAAAGAGTGCAATGTTGTGGAGATAAGACAAACTTATTTTTATCTTTGTGTTTTCATCTTTGTGTTTGGATAATTTTGACTAAATTTCTATCCGTCTAAAGACGAGGGACACTATAGTAGAGAAAGAGGTATAAAACTTATAATTTTGTTTTTCCAAAATCATTCTTTTAAATAGATCATAACTCCAACTTCTACCATACTTTAGATCTAGACCATTAATCTTGTAATAGTTAATTTAAACTATTAGATCAAAGACTTAAAAATATAAAACCCAAAAATCACAAAAAGATAAAAACTTAAGAAGAGAGGAAATGTTAGAAGATACTACTAAATTCACCAACCAAACTTTTATTCTTTTCATTTTTTTTTAAAATTACCAATGCACCAACCACTAATATTTGCTATATAATAATTATTGGTAATTATAAAAAGACATATTGATATTTTTTATATAATAATTACCGACGTGATACCATTTAAGTTAATAATAAAAGAGTAAATGATGAATTACTCTACACTCGAACAATGGAAGCAAAAACAAACCTTTTTCTCTAGCTTATAAAAGATAATATCCTCAAAAGAATTTATAATTATGATTAAAATATTGAATGTTAAATTAATCATACATAAAATGTAGAATATATTTTCATGACTTAAATATTAGTTTTTCAAGTACTTTTATATTATTAACATCTATTGTGTTAAATTTTCCTTTTGTTCAAGTTCTTCAAGAATAAGGATGACAATGGATCCGGTTGGAGTCGGATTTTGCTCCAACCACCTCTAACTCGAAATATTCAAATCGTCACTCACCTATACCTCTTATCTAGTTAGATTGGGTTAGATGAAGGACTTTCTCTATTCAACGAGTACCTACCAGGTACCCAATCCAATCCGAATTTTATTTTTATTTTAAAATCTATTTTATAAAATAAAATGTAAGCTTAAAAAAACTATAAAAAAAAATCCATAATAAAATGTAAGCTTAAAAAAAAAAAAAAACTACATCTTCATTCATGAATCATGAAATCATAAAAATATAATCTAAACTTCAAATTTATGCATAAAACTATAAAAATCATTTATGAATCATATGATATAAATCTATGCATTAACTTTAAAAATAAAATTACAACCCTATATTTAAAAAAAGTTAAAAAATGGGTTAGAGGCAGGTGACTCCATATTACAAAAGACTCTAAAAGATGTGGTGGTGAACCTATTCATGCATTGTTCACCCTCACACAAAACACTCGTAGACGAAACTGTTGCTTTAAATTAATTTTTTTTATTATTATTAATTTTTTTTTTACTTTTCTTTCTTTTGAAGCTCCCTCTCTTATTGGTTTTCTTTTGCTTCTTCTATAACCACCGAGTAGCCTAGATTTAAGAACAAAAACATCTGCAGTTGGATAGAGCTGCAAAGCCGGATCTAAGAACCTATAGACACATCCTAATTAGTATAATTCAATAACTCAATGGAGGAAAATCAAAGCTTTTTATAGGATTTTGGCCTTTCTCAAAAACACTAATGTCGAAAAATGAGATCTCTAGAGATGCCAAGCCACAACAACCAAGAACACACCACCATTGAAAGACATGACAACCAACATGACCATATTGGTAAACCAATTCGCAAAGCATGCAATAGAGCTCGGAGTAGACCAGTACGCCACATAGTTTGAGTCGAGCTTGATCAATTGGCAATGGTATAACCACTCGGACAAGAATGGAAATCACAAAAAAAAAAAAATAGCAAAGCCACAAGATGGTACCTCATCGAACTTCCGAGCTAGCTAGAGAAAGAATTTCAGCACTCTTCTCCGAAAAGAAGTCCATTTGAGTGACAGAAGAAGGTCATGTTGGTATTGTTTTATGTTTGGTTTGGATTTGGAAATTTTGAGATCCGCATACAATTTGTTAGTAATATATTAAGGGTATTTTATTTAGTTTCGAGAGATGAAAAAAATCATTATATCTTGAGTTTGCTTTGAATATCCCCGAAGGCAAGAACTAGATCCGTGAAATGGTTTCAAAAATCGTTATGTTTTCATATGGATCCAAAGAAAAAAAAATAAGAACCCAACTTGATTCCAGCCACTACAAAAAGTTTTGAATGCGACAAGAAGGGAAAGGAATCATCGAACAAAAAATGAAAAAATAACTTTAAAGTTTGATGGAGATGGATGAGATCCAAGAAAGATGAAGAGACCATTTTCGGCAAAACTGTTCATGCACATGCCAACTTGATTCCAGCCCACTACAAAATGGAGTCTCCAATGCATGGAATTAAAAAAATTGTAAAAAAAAAACTAAAAGAACTAGAGTAAACACTATTGGTTTATTGCTGTTCTAAACTCGAGTGTGCTTTATGAATGGAGTGCTCTGTTTTGATCTTTTGGTTTGATCGTCCATTGGTGGTCGACTTTTTTGGCAGCTATCGATTGAATGATACAAAAAAAAGGTAACTAACCGAGTGAAAGAAAAGAAATGATGAAATTGGAATAAAAATTATTAAGAATAAATGCAAGGAAGGAGCACAAAAGCCAAGAGCATTAAATGCTCCGGTAAGAAAAAATAAAAATGGCAAAAAAAAAAAACATAAAAGAAAAGTAAAAGAAAGAAAGAAAGTGATGGAAGAAAGAGAAGAGGCAATGAAATGAGACAAAAAATTATAAACAAATAGAAAGGACAAAAGTCAAGAGGATTGAATGCTTTGGCAGGAAAAAATAGAAAATGATGAAAAAGACAATAGCAAAAAAAAAAAAAAAAAAAAAAAAAAAACAACAACAACAACAACAAAAGAATAGCATGCCATCAATTTACCTTTTGTTTTTCTTCATCCTTTTTTTGTCTTTTTGCATTCCCTTGGTTGATTCCCTTTTTTCCTCTTCTCGCCATTTTTGTTTACCTTTCTTTCTCTTAGTTATCTTTTTTTTTTTTTTTGTGGTCAATTTTGTCTCCTTTCTCTTCATTTCTCTCTATCATTTTTGACAAATGCCCATTAATTGGTGTTGTATGGTTCGTTTTTCTTCCTTCTTTTTTCTTACCTCGCTCATTAATTGGTGTTGTACTATTATATTTATTTAGCCTTATTTTTTCTTCTGAAATTCCCACTATCGTCGTTTGCAAGTGTCGATGAGGGCCCGAATCATGCCTTCCGGATTGGGTTGTTTTGTTTTGCTCCTAATTTTGTACGAAAACTTCGTTATCGTTTTTTCATGTTCCTCCGATTGTTTTCAAGTGGGTTTCTTTTCCTTTAGAATTGATTGGGATCCACTTGATATTTGTTCTGTCCGGGACGAATTTAGGAGCTCGTTATTCGTTCTATTCAGCTACCCATTGTGTCATTTCTTCTTACGGGTTGTTAGTGCTTGGGGGCTCAAGGCATGATCAACCTATCGCTTCAATTTATTTCGTCACCATTTAGTTTCTTTCCAACTAGATAAGCCTTATTTCTTTTTTTGCTCCTTCCTTATTTTTACTTTTTTTTTCTATTATTGTTTATGCTTTTTTTTTTTTTTTTTGCGTCGAGTGTACTCGGTCTAATATATGCCGACCGATTTGGATTTGGCCTATTTTTTTTGTAGCTCCCCATCCTCGTCCTTATATTTGATTTTTTTTAACTTTTATTTTTTTATCTCTTTTCATTGTTTGCTTCTCTTCAAATCGATTGCGTTCTTTGTTTGTTTATTTTTTTCCTTTTGTGTTACTCGTCGTCGCTTCTCTTACTACTAAATGTGCTTCCCTTTCTTTGTTTATTGTTTAATGTTGAGCATGTCTTTCTTTGTGTTCTTTGCTGGCAAATATATATTCCACTTTTTTCGAAACCCATACGAAGTCGGCTTTAAAATGTTTTGTAAGTCCTAATTTTTGAACCATATGGTCTAAATTTGACCACTACTTTTGTTTTCTTTTGTTTCTTTTCCTTTTCTTTTCTTTCGGATATTAAAGGTTTGATTGATTTTTAGATAACGCATTTTCTTGCAAACTATTTTACATTATGTTAGCTTTGAATGACTTTATTTCTTTTTAGTTTGTCCGGGATGCCTTGCTATTAATTCTCGCACATTCTAATTGCTTTGCTCAAACAACCAAGTATGCTTTATTTTAGCTTTCTTTGTTGGTTATCCTTTCTTTATGCATTGTGAAATTGATTCTGGTTCATTGGACAAAGAAGAGAAAACTCGTTATCTAGAACTACATGTTGTTTGTCATTGTGTTTGGCTTTCTTCTTTTTCCTCGCTTTTTTTCTATTCAGCTATCTTCATAACATTCATTTTTGTTGGCTATTTTGGGGGTTTCCCTGTGTTTTGGCTTCTTGCTTCCTCCATTGAAGCAAAGAGAATTTCAGGAAAAAAAAATGCTTGCATTGAAGTAAAACGGATTTTGAAAAAAACAATGCCCTTTTTAAAACGAGCAAAACAATTGTTTTTCCCCTATTGATTAGTTTTTTTTTAGTTTCTTCCAATCTAACAAAATCTTTTCATTTTGAATTATGTAGCTGCAATTCGCACCAGTTTAGAATTTTTTCGTACTTTCAACGAAGCTAAAAGCTTCTTTTTGTACACTCCTTCTAAGTTTTATTTTTTCCCATACTCGGTTTGTGCTCGCCTTCCTCCTATGATACTTAATCATGTTATTTTTTGGATTAGAATGTCATGTTCCTTGCTTTTCCTTTTTTTAAAAAAAAAATCTTTTTTAAAATTCTAAAATGTTGGTTTTACTATACTCTACCATTTGCTTGCTTTTCCTTTTTTGATCCCATGCTTGTCGTGCCAAGACATTGATAAGAAATTAAAAGTTTAAACATAAAATATGTGATTAGATCTTGCTGCTATTTTTTGGATTAGAATGTTTGTTTCCAACCAATATACATGTTCCTTTGTTTTCTTTAAAAAAACACTTATTTTCTAAAATTCCTTTTTTGCATATCAATTATGTTTACTAATGTTGGTTTTACTCGTGCTCTACCGAGTTGCTTGCTTTTTCTTTTTTGTTTGTTTGTCTTACCATGCCAGGACTTTCTAAAATTCTTTTCCTTTTTTTGTTTTTTTCTTTTTTGGGGTGAGGGTGGGGGGTTTACTACTTTTTTTTTGTCATTTTATTACTTTGTTTTTTATTTATTTCTATTGATATCCAATAGATGCACTATAAAGAATTGTAATAAATAGTGGACAAACAGGATATACATGTGAACTAGAATTGCATTATGCATTTGAGGCATCATTCTTGTAGGGGAGAAAGGTGGAACTGTAGAAGAGGATGATGCTGCATTAATAAAGGTAATGGTTGCCCATTCATGATTTGTGCTCGGATATTTGTATAAAATCAATTTCATAATTGGTGTATAACAAATCCTCGTAAATTGGCCTTACATTTTTTTAAAAATATTTATGGGAATATTTGTTGGATTATAAAATGCTATGAGTTCTTCTTTGTATTTGACTTAAATTTACTATAGGTTTTTAGATTAAGCATCAATAAAGGTAATGGTTGCACAAGAAATAGCATTGTTTGAAATGGTTTTCCTATCGACCTCGTCAAATCCAATTACGATTGAACGCAAAATTCATTGTAATTCCATGCATGCAATTTCTATAACATTTTAGATGTTTTGTTTACTTATTACAAAACTACAAAAGATCACAAACGAACATGAGAAATAAAAAATTGTTAAATAATATTTACTTAAAAAAAAAAAAGAAACCTCTATAAACGAATAAAAAATTCACTTCGATACGAGCATACAAATCACAAACTATGCACATGTAACGGGTGCCCGATCGCGACGAAGCGCGAGCACCCATCTACTCGACTTTAGTTAAACTAGATTGGATTTTACCTACCTTTAGTTTGATCGGATGACACTTGATATCCGATGGATCGATTGAAAGGATCATCCTTATTAAAGAGTTGTAGCAATTTTTTTCTTTTTATATATTGCAAAAAAAAAAAAATGCACATGACATCTAGGGTTTCAAGTACGAAAATTAATATTGATTTGGTTTCAAGAGGACACTAAAATATAATTATATATTGTTTGTTTTGCCTCTTTTAATCTAACTCTATCTTCTCTTAGGCTTGATTAAAAATTTGATAATTTAAATGATTAATCAATTAGGAGGATATGATTGTCTTCACTCGTATGTATGGAAAAATTTTAAAATATTAAATCCCGAAATAAAAAGTTTAGGTATGTATAGGGATGAGCGTGTAGCTATAGTATCTATCGTTGATCAAATTTGGAAAATCCTATGATATAGAGGTGTACCTCTTAAGGAAACAAATAGAATCTTTGAACACAATAAAGCGTTGTTAATAGAGATTGAAGAAATACTATTCTACTTTATAGAAACAGACTTGTCAAAATCTTAGAGTCCTAAGAATTTCTTAATTTTTGAAAATGGGAGGATCGATCCTAGAAGCAAATAGTGCTTTTAATAGTTCTTTTGGACTGAATTTATTAGAAAACACTCATAATGAAGTGAACCAATTTTTTTTTTATAAAAATTCATGCAAAAGGAACCATAGGAGAAACCCTAGAAGAAAGAAAATCCTTGTTAGGATGACTGCAAAGGAAAGTGGGTATAATCCTAACGTAACATACGAGTTATGTAAATCAACCCTCAAAGGTAATACTAAAAAAATACTAAGATCTTTAACTATCTCGCACGGTTATAAAAGATAAATTAGATCGGGAGCTTATTGTAGATGGAATACTAGCAATAATGGCTAATTCTCTTAAGCATGAGTTTTATGGTTTCTCGTTATCAACCGAGTCCGTTGAAAAAGAATCTATGATGACATTAATGAAAGTACAAATCTATCATATGTGTTACTTTGAAAACTATACATGTGAATTTCAAAAATATTATTACAATTTGAATGTAGTTTCTCAAAGATACATATTAGACATATGTTTTGCTAAATTACTAGGGCCTTAACCGAAGTAGCAAAAACGATTTACAATCTTCTCCTAGAAGCAAGTTGATGGATTAGGAGAAAGAATACAAGTGGTGAGATATTCCATGAGAAAGGCATGTATAGAATGCTAAATTAGGCAAGAAGCAAAAAGATTGCCTTATTTAGATACAAATTGATGTTCTTAGATAGAATATGTTCTAGAAAAATATGGATGTAGAACAAGAGAATCGTCTAGGAAAACAAGATATCCTTATAAGAAAAAGAAGTTTAAAGGTTACAAAAGAAGAAAGATATCAAAAATGGAATTTCTTAGGAAACATAGAAGGAAAGCTTTTAAATATGTTAGAAAAAGAACCAACCTCGGAGATGAAGAAAGGATAAAAGCTTTCAAGAAGAAATATGGTAAACAACCAAAATGTCCAAAAGGAAAACCATGGATAAAAGACTATAAGGCTAATTCTTGTCCACATAAGGATATGTAGAAACAACACCTTCGAACATTTTTTTTTTTAATAAAAATTTAGTATTTGAACATCTAGATAAAAAAAAAAAAAAAGGAGTATTAGATATATATTTTGAGGTAGAATCTTTATATTATTTGTTTCAGAATATGAAATTGAAAAAGATGAACCTAATCTATGGACAAAATAATTATTCATGGCGAATACAAAAAAATGAGTTGGTCCTTTTGGATATGACTCGGGTACATAAAAAATCCTTCTAAGTACAAAGACACTTCTAAAAATTACCTAGAATGGAAATTACCTAAGGTTATAATTTATGGTATTTATAAAAATTCAAAATTATTTAATTTTAAGTCAATAGTTGATATCTCCTTAGTTGAGTCAACGACTCAAGCGTCTAGTATATAAGTAGAAAAGTTTATAAATACATTCATATAGGACTAGTATAGATATGATTAATTCCTTTATTCAATATACTAGCGAGATAGTCCAATAATATTAGTTGTCCGACATAAAAGATGGAAAGATTTAAAGATCGAGTGGTATCGGGAGTACAAACAAACTTGGCCTATGGCTCAATTTGGTTTCAAGCCTAACCAAATTATATAATGGCTTTAAAAGATAAGTGTTTGGGGAACTCTCTTTCATTAAGGAGTAAATCCTTTAAAAAATGGATAGAATGAACCCTCACACTATATCACACTAGGATAGTGCATAGGTTAATAAACACCATTAATCATGGAGTGAGGAATATGTCTAAATTAGCGAGACTTGTTTGAAGAAAATGCAAAAAATTCTAGGCAATTCCATATGAAGGAAATAAATCGTTTAGACTTAAGTTAGCCTAAAAACTAGATAATGAATGAACCAGAAGAATCCTCTACATTAATAGATCCTTCACAAATTAAGCAAAAGGGAAAAGAAATAACTCTAAGCCTTAAAGAATCTATAGCAAAAAAATTACCCTCAATCAAAATAACTAATGTTCCTCAATCATCTCAAGAAAAAAAAATGTCTCGAACATCATCTCGTAGAAAAAGAGATTGTAGGTCATAAACAAATTAGCCTACCAATTTACAAAGACGCTGAGATTTTAGAGAGTTTTAAAATGATAAAATACTTTCTTGAGATTGCAACAATTTGAGAGAAAAATTGCAATACAACAAGAAATTCCCTTAAAGAATATTTAACAAATGGTTTAGTCATTAACAATTTCGACTCACATAATTAGAAAACCTATGATAGTTTTAACTCACATAATTTTAAAAAATCTACTATAATTTCAATCCACGTCACATATATATATATATATATATATATATATATATATATATATATATATATATATATATATATATATATATATATATAAGGTATGATCACGGACTATCTATTGACCCAATTTCTAGCCTCGAGGAATAGGATGGGGCTTAAGGTTAGTATTTTCTAAACATGCTCTTCAACTCGGAACTTCATGCTCCTGCTAGGCATTGTGATGTGATGGGTTAAACTTCCTTTGATCTTGCTTGTCCATGTCTTCATAAGTACATAAACATCCTTGGCATATAAAGGCAAGATTACAAACTAAGGAGCTCAAAAGGCCTAATAGAGAATATTACATTCCCAATAAAAAGAAATTCACGAATTGGTTTCTTAAGTCCATGATCATCCATTATGCCTTTTGTTCCTTCAACACAAAATATAAATATAAAAAACTCATGCAAACAAATTACAATTTGTGTTAACCACAGAACAATTTCATAAACCACTTTAATATCACATATCAAGTAATCTTTGATTAAAAATAATTTTTCTAATTATGAAATAATTGAAATAAGTATTTTGGAATAGCACACCTTCTAGGAAGATCAAAAACCATTTTTGATTCATACTTAAAACTTGAACAAAACTTTCAAAACAGATCAAAATTATTAAGATAAAAGTCGTCCGGAATCACTACTCGCCTAGGTCGTAATTTTGAACTAGTATCTCTCCCATTAGAAAGCTCATTTTTAATTGATTCCAACTTTTTCGGAAAGATATGGAAAAAAAAAACAAGCATGTTTGTGTTTGATCCTATCAAACAACAATTGATCAATCCATATGCCATAACAATAATCACAACCTTAAATAACATAAACATAGATTTTAAATATCATTTAGGTTGCTCCGATATCACTTGAAAAAAATAGAGAAGTTGTTAGTATTGGTGCCCAATATCCAACCATGTTTGGATGAGCTCATCCGAATATATTATTGCATCATTTTTTTTAAAGAAGTCATTATATTAATTCTTATGTTTACATGTTGATAAATTCAGTAGAATTAGATAGAAGTCCTTATGATATGCATTTGTAATAGTGATTGATCGAAAGATGTGAGACAAACACTAATGCATATAAATGCTATCATTAAATGTCCCAAGTCATAGTATTGTCAAGAATGGACATTGAAAAAATACGAATAGACTTGTGAGTGCTATGCTCATGCTATATGATAGCGAGTAGGAGATCTCACACCTATTGGCATGGTGATGTCAAAGCAAGCACTTAGGTGATATATGTTAGAAAACATATCACTAGACTTGACTCGCCATGAGAACCCATTTGGTTTTAGTCTATGGGAATCTCATACGAGATGGATACAAATGGTCATTAGACTTGAAGTTGTCAAAGTTATCTCATTGGAGGACTTATGCACTTTGACACTCGTTTTGATGGACCCATTAATGGGTTGCATGTGAGCGATTTGTTAGGTGCACTATGAATCCGAGTGGAGATAGGTGTATGACTAATATAGGACATGTCATTCCTTGTATGTTAAAGGAGTTATCACATTACACTTCAATAAGTGTCCGCTCAAAAAATCTATGACCATAGTAGGAGTACACCAATAGAGCATAGTTGGTTTACTCTAAGAGCTAAGACATTTGGGAATCGAAGAAAACTTATGTAATCATAATCAAAAAAGACTAATAACTAAGTTTGAGATCATACTGTGATAAGTTGACATGAGGACTGAATTGTACGGTAACCATTCTCGTGAAAGGTAATAATGGATTAATTAATCCTCCTAGAGAATTGGATAGTCATCATGCCTTGCTAGAGACCAATCTTGTTTTATATATCAAGAGATAAAAAAGAAGTCTTTTATTCTTGATACATTACTAACATATCTAGGAGCCTATTGAGTCAAATGTATAAGTTTAAGTATTCACATCATAAATGAAAAATAAGGATATTGGAAAAAGTTTCCAATTATAAAAAAATTTTCTATTTTAGAAATCGATTTCCTAATTTGGAAGTTAGTTTCAAATTTGGAAATAAAGAACCTAAAAGGAAAAGAGTTTCCTAATTTAGGTTAAAAGGTATTTTAAAAAATTATTTCATAATGTGGACCATGCCAAAATAATCTAAGAATATTTAATTAGATAGTTCAAATAAATTAATTAAGCTAAAATAGTTTTGGCCTATTAGGTTTGATTAAAAGCCTTAAGATATTTTTGGTGGGAGGATAAACATCAACCTTATTGGATAAGGTTGAATGTTTTAACGATAAACACTAACCTTATTGGATAAAGTTGAATGTTTTAAAGATAATAATCAAATAATCCACATATAAAATAACTCCTCATTCTTGAAGGATAAGGAAGCAACAACCTAGAGTCCCAAAAGGACTAGCGACCCCTTTCCTTGTCTTTGGAGGATAAGAAAACTCTCACCCTATAAATAGGAGGAGAGGTACGGCATAAAGAGGGTTAATCAACAAAATGAGTATTTCAGCCAAGTTGAAAAAAAGAGCAACATTGGGCTATAAGGAAAAAAAAAAGGGAGAACAGTTTCGGCCAACCCTAAAATTAAATAGGGCACACGACCAAAAGAGAAAAATAAGAAGAAAATAGTTTTCTCCTAAACCCTAGCAAGAAATACTCTTTCCTTCTCCTTTAATGTTATCGTAAAATTTTTTGGGATTGATTTCTAAAGGAAATACTAAACCGTAAAAGGTGGAGCTAGCACTCCACCGATTTTAAGTGTTTATTTATGGATACTTGGACTGCATGGATCATCGATAGAGGTTGAATATTTTGATGGCTTTTCTAAAAAAGAATTTAGATTTGTGCTACAAGAGGTAATCCTTTACTTATAGCCTATTATTTATTTATGTATGGTTAGTGGATTCAGCGGCTTGATCTTGGGGCTTTAGATGGAGGAAACGTTATTGTTTATTCCGCACCTCTATGAAGGCATGATCCTTCAATTGGTATGAAAGTCTCCATTGAATCTTTAATTATATGATTGGTTAATTGTGATTAATTATATGAATTAGTTATGTCTAATTATAAATCTTATGTTTTTGGTGTTTTATATAAATTTGAAACTGAAATTTTGGGTCAAAATCGGTATAAGCATGTGAGGTCGACGTTGGACGTTAACACTAGCATGCGTGGCGGCCATCCTACCAGCGAAGCACGTTAGGTGCACAATAGGTAGGCCGCTAGCATGCCGAGCCATGCGTTTCGGGCGTGCTTGGCCAGCCGACCTGCACGGGAGGCACACAACAATGGCCTACCAACATATGCGCTAGGCGCGCGGGCAATGTAGTAAGCCACTAGCCGAGTGCTTTCGCGCTAGGCCGATGGCCACGGCGGACGCACACAAATACAAGGGTTTGGTTTTGAAACCCGTGAACTCTCAAGACCCAAAAGCCTATGGGCCCAAAGCCCAAAAAGTTTTTAAAATTAAAATTGAAATTTTTTTTTGATAAATTTATAAAATTACTAAAAATAAAGATTTATAATCATTTTATGAATGAAATTCTTTCATTAGTATGCTATGTATGAATGTGATTGAAGCATGAGTGAATGATATGGATGAGTCGACCTAGTTTTATTAATGAATGCTTATTATTTTTGGATAAATAGGACTCGAGTGTCCTACCTTCTCTATTACTCTATTGTATTTCTCTTCTCATCTTGCTCCCTTCGAATGTAACTCAAGGTTTCTTATTTCGAATAAATATAAAAGTAGAAGATAAGAATTAGAATAGATACAAGGAGAAACACTAAGAGTGAAGACATTCGTGAAGATTTTATAATAATTTTTCACCTAATAATTAACCCACTAGTCTCTTTGTGGCTCAAAGAGGCTAGTACTAGAAATCCATTACCATTCACTAATCCTTGAGTCATGCATGAGATGCATGAATGTGATGAGATAAATGTTAGTATGCATGATTAGGACTAATGTGACTATTGTTTAGTATGCATGTTAGAATGAGACAAACCATATTAAATGCTTCAAATAAAATATCAAGTTAATTGCTTTCCAACGTTATGAGTCGGGAACTCTCTTAGTCGTTGGCTTGTTGAGATAACTCAAGGTCACTTCTTCCTCGAGGGAAACAAATCATGGGCCATGCGATGTCTCCAAACATTGGGTCTAACTTAAATGAGTTGTTGGATTTGTTAAAATAACTCAAGGTCCAATAAACTTGTAAGCAAGGATTGGTATTCACATAAGATGTGACAAGGAAAAGGAGTTATCATACTAATAGAATTAGGAATTATATTAGATTTAATTAGTAAGCGAGTTACCTACCTAATCCTTCATGTTTGTCTTGTTGAGACAACTCAAGGCTAATGCATATGAGAGGATGGGATCCTAACCCACTAGGAAAATGAATCAAAAAGTTTTCTCGAGTACTATATTGAAGGTTATAGAACTTGAAGAAAATAATAGGAGCAAACATAGATTTTATTGCTTTAATTTATGCTTTATTTAATTTTATGTAATTTAATTAACCAAACCGTATGCTTTTCTATCCTATTAAATTGTATAGTATGACTAGTAATACATTGAAACAATCGATCATTGATGAAAGTAATGTCTTTAATGGCACAAACTTCCTCGACTAGGAAATAAATTTGAGGATAGTCCTCCAACATAAGAAAATTCTCTATATGATAGAGAAAGCTCTTCCGAGTGAGCCTCCTCTATTTCAAGTCGAAGCTCATGAAGCATCGATCAAATATAGCAATGATGCGATCACTACTCGGACCATCATGCTTATTGCTATGACATTAAAGCATAGGAGCCAACATAGAAGGTCACAAGCTTTTGACATCATAGCAAAGCTCAAGAGCTTATTTAAAGAGAATACTAGGCATGAGTGCTATGAGATAGCAAGAAAACTCTTTAGGGCCAGAATGGATGAGGGATCCAATGCATGTCATTGAAATGATAGACTATATCAACCGACCGGCTGAACTTGAAGTTGGAAAGGATGCTGAATTATCCATTGACCTAGTATTGCAATCATTGCTCAATAGCTTTGGACAATTAATCATGAACTTCAATATGATGCACATGCAAAAAACTCTTGGAGAGTTATTATCTATGCTAAGGGAAGCTCGACTTGAAATTAACAAGAAGAACAAAAGCTTTGCATTTCTAGTTAATAAGGGAAAATGTGCAGGAAAGGGCAAGAAAAAGCCTAAAAAGAAGAAGAAGTCTTCAATCGCACCTACTAAAGGAGTGAAAAAGGTCGAGGCTTAGAATAGCCCAAAGGATGCAGTTTGCTTTCATTACAATAAGAAAGGGTGTTGAAAGCACAACTACAAGGAGTACCTAGAAAGGGTGCAAAAGAAGAGTTCTACCACCATCTCGTGTATTTATGTTATTAATGCTAATCCTTTTATTTCTAAATTTCACCTCATGAGTATATGATACTAAATTTAGTGCTTACATTTTTGAAATGCACAGGAGCTTAGAAAAGGAAGGAAGATAGCTTCAAAGGAGAATATCTACATATCAACAATGGATCAAGAGTTGGACCATTAGATGTAGGTATTTATGAGCTAGCACTACCATGTTGGGATGTGCTACGACTTAACCATTATTATTTTAGTAGAGACTAAAGATCTTATTTCTATTTCTTGTTTTGAATAAGTATTTAATTTTTAAGAATAATAGTTATTTTTAAGGATGAATTTTATGAAAATATTTTGATAATGATTATATGTTTTAGATATAACTCCCAAATGTATAACATAAATACTAAAAGACTCAAATGATCTAAATAATCATTAATTAGTAAGAAAACGTCAAACTTAGCCATTTAAGAAAGAATCCCATATCCAACCTACTTATATAAAAAGATGTTTAGAATCATTTGATGATGTCTAAGGAATCTTGTTTACTTAACAAAAGGACATGTATCCCCTTTTAGTTGAAAAGGAGAAAGAGTTACTAATCAATATAGTCCTTCTACATACAAATGTACAAAGGCCTATGTTCACCCAAGCAAGAGAAGAACATGATTGTCAAATAACCATTAAGGATAATGGATCATGTTATGATTATAAGATACGAGTTCAAAACATTTAAAATGTTGAAAAGTTTAGACTTGAAAAGTCATGTGATGAACTAGTAAGAGTTTTAAAGCATCTCAATTAGATCGAGGAGCCGACTACTTAAATGCTAAAATGTTAGATCACCTAAAAAAGAATGAGATTCTCTATGGACATCGTATGTTAGACATGATCGAGTTTAAGATGAGTCGAATTAATATCCCTAAGAATGAATGAATACTCCTTACCGTAACATTTGAAAAGAATAGGATTCTAATCTATTGAAATAGATCACATATGAGATATGAGAAGGGAAAGAAAATGAATTAATCTTCCCTTAAGATTTAAGGTTATAAAGTGTATGTCAAAGGATTTGATAAAGACAAAATGAACCCTAAAATCAATAAAGTGCTAAATTGTGAGATATCATAAAGTAAGATTGGGATGTCAATATTTTACCACTAGAACAAAGTGTTCCTTACTAAGCACATTATATTCCTCAAGAAGGAATTTATGAATGCTAGAAATAGTGGGAGAAATTTAAGCTCGGTAAGATTTGAGTAGACTCACAAATTGACACTTTAATAAAGGAATCCTAAAGTAGAATGATTACAAAGTGTTGTAACTCTCTCATAAATAAAAATATAACAATTTCATAAGTTTAAAATAAATTCTTCATAAGAAAAAAAGGATATGATCTTATCATCTTGACACATTGTGATGCGAACTTGAAAAGGGATGACGAAGCTAATACTTTTGAAATGGCAATGTTAGACATTGATTCCTATAAAAGGTAAATGAAAAGAGGTGTAGTTGACACACCTTGATAGTTTCCAAGAATATGCAAATAAGATTTACAAAACACTATGGTTTGTTAATAGACTTAAGCATGCCTCTAGGAATAAAAGTTGACATTTTATGGAATGGTCAAAGAGTTTGATTATTCATCAAAGACAAAGACGTACCTTGTGTATATAAGAAGCTAATGGGAGCCTACTAAGTCATGATTATTTGACACAAAATTACACCTTGACTATAATACTATCATATTGCAAATAAAAGATTAAGGAATCTAGAAGAAATTTCTCAAAGATGACATGTGAGAGAAACCTACAATCTAAGAGTATAGATCTATAAAGATAGACCACTTAGAATGTGAGGAGTCTTCCAAGGTAGTTACAATGAGATGATACTAAAATTTTTAGTATGGAACAATCAAAGAACGTTTTGTTCCAATATCATACAGCCTTAATGACCGATAACAAAGGATCCATAGCAGAAGCTAATGAACCAAGGTCTCATCAACGGTCCAAGCAAGTACTACAATGCCATCACTTGATTATAGAGATAAAATGGTCGTGATAACATAATGATAGAAAAAAGCCACACTACGATAATATAGTTGACCCCGGACTAAGTCTTTATCACAACTAAAACATCCGATCCTCACTCGATCATCGAGACTAAGGGAAATGGTTGGTTAGTTCTAGTGCAAGTAGGAGATTATTAGTGTTGGTGTCCAATATCTAACCATATTTGGATGGGCTCATCTTAATATATTATTGCATCATTTATTTTAAAGAAGTCATTCTATTAATTCTTGTATTTACATGTTAATAATTTAGTAGAATTAGATAAAAGTCCTTATGATATGCATTTGCAATAGTGATTGATCGAAAGATATGAGACAAACACTAATGCACATAAATGATATCATTAAATGTCTCAAGTCGTAGCATTGTCAAGAATGGACATTGACAAAATACGGATAGACTTGTGAGTGCTATGCTTATGCTATATGATAGTAGTAGGAGATCTCACACTTATTGGTATGGTGATGCCAAAGCAAGCAATTAGGTGATTTATGTTAGAGAACATATCATTGGACTTGACTCGCCATAAGAACTTATTTGGTTTTAGTCTATGAGAATCTCATACTAGATAGGTATAAACGAGTCCTTAGACTTGAAGTCATCACGGTTATCTCATTAGAGGACTTATACACTTTGACACCCGTTTCGATGGACTCATTAATGGATTGTGATAAACCCATATATAACATATATTCCAAAAGATTCAAATCAAATAATCTAAATAAAACATATCCGTGGCATTATCAACTTGGTCATATAAACAAGAATTGAATATCTAAACTACATAAAAATGAATATTTAGAATTATTTGATTATGAATTTTATAATGTCTATGAATCTTATCTACTTGGAAAAATGACAAAATCTCCTTTTAGTGGAAAAGGAGTAAAAGCTACTCGATTTGTTAGGCCTTATACATACTAGTGTACAATTTGTAAGTTTTGAATATAGATAAACCCATATATAACATATATACCAAAAGATTCAAATCAAATAATCTAAATAAAACATATCGTGGCATTGTCGACTTGACCATAGAAACAAGAATTGAATATCCAAACTACATAAAAATGAATATCTAGAATCATTTGAATATGAATCTTATGATTTCTATGAATCTTGTTTACTTGGCAAAATGATAAAATCTCCTTTTAGTGGAAAAGGAGGAAGGGTTGTTGATTTCTTAGGCCTTATACATACTAGTGTATGGGAGCCTATGTCTACCCAAGTAAAAAGAAGACATAATTATTTCATAACCTTTGCTGATGATAGATCATGTTTTGGTTATAAATATCTAATGAGATACAAATCGAAGCCTTTGAAAAGTTCAAAGAATTTAGATTTGAAGTCAAAAAGTAAACCGCCAAAAGTATTACGGCACTTCAATTTGATCAAGGTGGTGAATACTTAAGTAATGAATTTTTAGATCACCTAAAAGAGAATAAGATTCTCTCTCAATGGACTCCACCTAAAATACCATAAATGAATGGTGTGTTGGTCCGATCTATGATGAGTCGTACCGATATCCACATTTCATTTTAGGGATATACACTCCTTATTACAACCATTATTTTGAATAGGGTTTCAAAAAAGTCTATTGAGCGGATTCCATATGAGATATGGAAAGAAAAGAAAGAAAATTTATATTTCTTTAAGATTTAGGACTCGTGAAGTATATGTCAAACGTTTAGACCGGAGGCAAGCTAGAACCTAAATCAATGAAGTATAAATTTGTGAGATATTCAAAAGAAATAAATGGATATTACTTTTATTAACCATAAGAACAAAATGTGTTTGTGGCTAGGCATATTGTATTCCTAGGGAAGGAATTTATAAATACTAGAACTAGTGGGAAGAAAATCAAACTTGATGAGATTCGAAGAGACTCACAAATTGACCCTCTAGTCATGGAACCCCAAATAAATAGATTACAAAGTGTTGTAACTATCCCATAACCAAATACACAAGAACTTCAAAGGTCTAAACGAATTTTTCAAGAGCCGTAAAGATATGATCTTCTTGTTTTTATGCATAATGGTCAAATAAAGCCCACACAAGTTACAAATCTTTTTTTTTTTTGAAAAAAGAGTTATTACAGTACCTATATATAGAGAGAGAGGGAGAGAGACACATAAAATGATAATAATAACATAAGAACAAAAAAAAAATCTAAGAGTTAGAAAAGGTTTTGATTGTCTCTCCCAAAAGCAAAAGTTTCGTAACCCTCTCTCTTAGTATAAGCGTGCATAACCCTAGAGAGATTTTTAAAGAAAATTAAACATAAAAGAAAAGATTGGAGCTAGCACTATATGATTGTTGTCGCTCTTGCATGAGTGTTTAAGCTGCATAGATCATCGGTAGAGACCGGATACTAGGACGATTCTTTTACAAATTAGATTCTACACTATAAGCGGTAACACCTAACCATCTTGTTATTAATATAGTTAGTTTATTCAACGATTGATCTTGGGAACTTTAGATGAAAGAGAATAAATTTTTTTGTTTATTCCGCACTTTGATAGGATGCATGATCCTTCGTTTGATAGGGTCATCTATGATCTACATGATGATGCTCATACTAAGACTTTTAATGGAGAAATAAACTATATGTGTAAGATAAATAAGATGTTTAAGCTTAAAGATAGGAACCCCTCCTATTTTACTACTCAAAGGTACTATGGATCCACTAACATAATCATTAAAGATAAGTACATTTTGGATACGAAGTGTGTTTTCTTTTCTATGATTCAAAATGAAAATTCTTTGGAATGTCTTACCCAAAAGCTAAAAATTGTTTGATTGTCTCTCAATGTGGATTCCGAGACTAGATGAAAAAAGACCTTAGGTTGTGACTTTTATTATGACTAGCTTTATTTGCTTCCACACTCGACCTTCATCAAGCTACCATTAGAAAATAATACAACTCGGACTCAAGGTTTCACCAATGATATTCGAGTGATATTGATGCTTCTAGGGTAAATTTTGAGTGTAATAAAGTTTATGAAGCCAAGGATAATAAGAAATCGGATGTGGCCTTACTAGATTTGTACTCTAGTTGTGATGCAATGTTAATTGATCTTTGGCTTGGCTCTAATTCATCTGGTTTAAATCTTATCACAAAATGGGTTATTGACCTAAAAGCTTGAGTTTGAATCATTTTGAGACATAAGTGAGAAATGAGGTCGCTAAAGACTTCTTAATGTTATTGACAAAAACTCTATGTAAGGTTTTCTCTTATGAAAAGTGATGACTCAAAAAAGCAACAAACATATTTTTTTGATATGGATGATAAAAATGATGAGGAGAAAAGTGACAACAACAATGATAATAATGATAATATAAGGATGATTCCTAAAGTGTTTGAAGCGAAGAAAATACTTGATATGTGTTATGGAGATCCCAAAGAAACTAGTGGCCAACGTGATCTCTACTTTAAAGTTATTTGGAAGAATTATGGACAAGATTATGACAATTAGGAACTAATTAGTGGTTTGAGTAATTGCCAAAAAGCTATAAAGAACTTTGTTGTACATGGCTTAAAGTCCAAAATTCTACCATTACTTAGAGCTAGTGTGAAGTAATTTGTAGTGGACCTCTATGTTAAGAAATTAGCGAGTTTCAATCATTTTAGGAATACTAAAAATCTTTTAGATGATTTAAAAAACAACTAACTCATTGTTTTCATGGATATAATGGATTTTCTCAAGTCTAAGTTTGTGTTGATAGAGAATGTGGTTGACCTTTTAAAGTTAGATTATGGATTTTTGGGACGTTATGCCAAAGGTTGCCTTATCAATATGAAATACCAAGCTCGGTTAGGTATGCTAGCTATAGGGGAATATGATCTTCCATAATTTTGCATATAATTTTTTCTATGGGTTCCTTGCACTATTGAGAAGTTGGCACAATATCCTCTTCCCACTCACAATGTTCTTGTTAGAGGAGTGGTTCCTTTGGAGTTTGAGGGAAATACAATGGCTTATAGAGAGGGTGTTCATCCTCAATTAGAGAAGAAATTATTTTTAGAGGATGCAATATTTGACTTACTCGTGGTTGTAAACAATAAATCGCAGAATGAAATGCCATATGGTAGTGCTCTTAAAAAAAATTTCAAAAGAGGATTAGATTAAAGAAAAAGAGTTTGGAATTAAATGATGTATTCAATGATCATTGTCCTCTTGTGCTAAATGGTTATGATTATCAATGAATTTGTCATATACCAAAGAGAAAGGGAGCAAATTTTAGAGATTTACATGGTTTGCAAGTAAGTTCCCGATAAGAAGGTGGAGTGGGATCTTGAAGTTCCACATCAATACTTAAGCTCGAAAAAACCCTTCGTTCTCGATTATGCCATGAATTTTGTCAACGAAGTTCTTCAAAGCGATTTGTTTGTCTTTGGTGGGATGAAATTGTCCCAACAATTGTGACCCATACTAAGCCCTATAATTAGGTAATTCTACATCCTAAACATGATTGAGTGTTAAAAATTTGGGAGAATGCTATATTAAAGGGATTTCCTTATTATTATCAACTACATGGGCCTATTAAAGAACAATACATTCATGTAGGCAATGCAATTGCAGCTCCCGTGGCTAGTGGCTCTTGGGTATGCTTTAGGAAAGACATCACAAGGATTATTTGGTGATAATCCTTTGTTTAGTTTCCTAAAACAATTTCTCTACTATTACTAAAGATCCTCCTTCTTCATCTAAAGGTCAATTGTAGCCATTTATATTAGAATTTTATCATTAACTTATCGGTATGAAACAAAAAATTCATGATTACCATAGCTTTGCTCTTGGTAACTTGATTATTTTGAAATGAAAATAAAAATCCTTGCTCATCAAAAAAAAAAAAAAAAGGAATGGAGGGAAGAAAGAGGAGGGTGTTGCTGGTGGTGGTAGTGCTAAAGATTGATTTGAACATTTTTTAAAGAAAAAAGAGTTCATTTTGAAGAAAGCCCTCGAGAATTGATGAGAAATTGAGTTGTAGATAATAATGATGAAGAAGAAAAAGATGTGCTACTTCTTGTGGGAACTAGTGAAGAATTAGGAGGAATTATAGGCTACTGCTATAGCTAATGGTGATGTTATCAAGAAACATTTTTGTATCGGATAAACTAGTTTTCTCATTATCATTTTTCATAATTGGTGATTTGTTCTATCTATTTTTTTTTTTTAATTTTGATTTCTTAGACTTTCTCTCGGTTTCGTTGGTATTAGATTTGAAAAAATATAAAAACTTTATAAAAGACTTAACCTAAAATGATGTTTTTTTTTTTTTTTACAACAACATTTGATTAATTTAGATTTTGGAAATGACATGAGTTTTAGGCTGAGTTAATTTTTGGGTAATTTTCTAGAATCCATATGCTATGAGAGAATAAAATGTATTGGGCACCTAACTTTGATTTTTTTTTTCAAATATTTTATTTATTTATTTTCTAGTTTTTCGATTTATTTTTATTTTTTTCAAGGTCGTGTTTGTTTGGGGGAAAACAAGTTAAAGGAACTTGTTTTCATCATTTTCTTTTATTTTCCCATGTTTGTTTCGCGTTTGGAAAAAAAATCAATGAAAAATAATTTTTAGTCAAAGAAAAATGATAGAGTATTTTTGGGAAAGTATTTTCCGAGTTAAAAACAAGAAAACATTTTATCTCTCTCTTACAAGCTATCTCGCTCTCGCTTTACTCACCTTTCTCTCGATATATTTTAATAATTTTTTTTATCTCCTTTTTATTTAAAATATCTCAAATTAATTTTTAATTATTTCTTATCAATTATTATTAATTATTTAATTATTTTTTCTCTATTTCTACTAACATATGATTTTTCGATTATAAATACATTAAATATTCTTATAAATCATTTTTACACCTTAAAATTATTTTTATAATAATTATTTTAATAATTTCTCTTTATGTTTTTTACCATTATCCCAAACACCACCTAAACTATATTTAAATGATTGAAAACCATTATTAAAAGACTGCAATCATTTGTGAAAAATTTAAAAATAATTAATTCATTAATAAATATATTATTTTCACAACACTATTCATTTGTAACTAAATTAATAATTTATGACTAATTTTAATCAGTTGTAAATTTTATTGGTAATTATAGTCAATAATTAGTTACAAATTACTCCAAGATTAATCTTTTGAAATCAAATAAATAATTATCTATAAATGATAACTAATAATTTGTAAAACTATTTTTTAAACTAAATTATCGAGTTCAATTTTTTTTAAAAAAAAAACGTTCTTTTCATATTAGTTTTGTGTATGAAACAAACACTGGAATATATTTTCTAGTAATTTTTCATATAATTGTCAAATGTCAAAAAGTATTTTTTTGAACAAAAACAATTTCTAAAAAATAGCTTCCGCAGAATTGATTTTCTTATGAAAAATTTTTTTCGTCAAACAATCAAAGTCCAAATCACATGTCTATAACACATTTTGGGATTCTACACTATCTCATGTAGTCAAAATTGGAAGATTTATATTTTACAAAAAAATAGTTTGCAGTAGTCAAGTTAAATTATTTCAAGATTATAGGTGATGTGAGATTGACTAATGGTTCAAAGTTTTATGTAATTTAGCCTCTACAAAATAGATTTTAGTTATAGGTATTTTAAAAAATATATATATATATCACTTAAAATGTTGCTCGGAAAAGTATTTTAGAACATATATAAATAGAAAAGTGGATGATCAGTGTAGGACAAACGAGTATAAAAAAATAAATAAAACACATGAATATCTTCTTCTTCTTTTTTGCTTCTAAACAATTATTTTTATTTTTTGGGCTCGTGCATAAATCTTGCACCTATAATAATCACTTCCTTTTTTTATTTTTACTTTTAATTATCAATTAATCATTTTTAAATTTTTTTTTCAAAAACTTAAGAAAAAGATCCTACAACGCACTTTTAGCCTTTAAATTAAACATATATATTTAGAATCATGATAATCTTATTTAAAAATTATAAGAATCAATTATATAAACAATATTTTTTATTTTTAATAAAAGAAAAAAATTATGTTCATAAAAAATTATTAAAAAAAAAATCTAGATATAGAAAAAATAAATCATTTTAAAATAAATAAAATTTAATAAAAAGAAAAAGAAAAAACCAATTGGATGATAATTTCTATAGAAAATAACAGATTGAAGGGATAAATTTTAAATAATAAGAATAATATAATTTGAAATATATGTTAAGTGTAAAATATAAAAACTCATTATTGATATTTCTTCCTCACTAGTTTGTGGAAAGCTCAAAAAATAATTATGAGTTTTACAACATTTAAGCACAAAATCAAATAATTAGGAACCCCACAAAATAATAATAATAAAGTTAGGCTTACACTTTTGTGCTTGGAGAATCGAGGCCCAAGAGTAAACTAGTTGGACACACACATGCAGCCCCCCTCCCCCAAAAAAAACAAAAAGCAAAATGGTCAACGACACGTCGGCTTGTGCACTTACGTAGAGGACTATGCGTTGGTCGACTTCAACTTTCAACAAAGCTATAATCATTAGAAATCTCACCAAAAATTTAGGGTACCATATTTTGGCCTTTCAAAACCAATTTTACTATCTTTTTTTGTCTCAAAACACTTCAAAGTCATGAAAATCACCCTAAAAACTTGTTTGAAACCTTCAAACTCATTTTACTACACCTAAAAAACTCAAAAATTCAAATCAAATTTAAAGACTTAAAAATATTTTACAGTTTCAATCTCCTTTTTCTCTAACTATTTCATATCTTGGTACTACCATAAACAAACTCTTCTTTTTAATATGAAAAAATCAAAGCCAAAATCAACAATCAATATGGAAAAGTAGACCTCACGTGAGTTTCTCTCTCTTCATATCTCTCTATATTTAGGACCAAATCAACACATAAATAAAATTCAAAATTAAAAATATATATATATTTTTTTTATATAATAAAAATACTAAAACACAATATTTGTCAAACCTTACATATAAATTGCCTAAACAAAGACAAAAAATAACAAAAACGCCATATCAAATGCCTAAATAAAGTCTAAAAATCACAATATTACCAATGAATACAATAATACTAAGTGAATAATGCTTATGAATGTGGATGGATAAATAAATAGTAAAATGAGTTTGGGTTAATAGTAAGTGAATAGTAAACACTTATTTTTTTTTTAGGTTTTTTGTATAATGTATATTGTATTTTTTTTTTTTAGAGTAAATCGAGGAAAAAACAACGAAAATGTATCAAGTATCGGGTTAAACAATGTCAAGGTACCTTAAGTTATTGAAAAAAATTTTATAGTACATGAATTGGATTGAATTTTATTTATACTCTCATAGTATTTCAATTAAGTCATTTATTGATAAAATATAAAAAAAAATATTTCAATAGTTGATGATATAAATTAAGACATGTGCATTTATTATTATTATTATTATTATTATTATTACGTGTATATTTCACTATATACAAAGACAAAATTTAGCTACAACTCTCGAATAGCAAAACGTCAAGTATATGATGTCATGCAATCCGATTGGATCATATTATTATTCAATTTGACTAGGTCAAACCATAGACGAGTAAGAGTCGACTCAATTTGACTAGAGTTAGATCCCTTAACTACCCTGACCTACTCTTTTACTTTTTCTTTTTTTTTTGTGAAGTTGTAATTTTATTTTTCAATGCAATGGATGGATGTTTATTTTATGATTCATTGAGGATTTTTATGCCTTTATTATAACGCCTCCGTCCTAGGACCTAAATTGGTCGAAGGTATTATCGGCATTGACCTACATTCAACGTGCAATGAATGCAAGCCAAGAAGCCTTCTCCCTTATCTTATCTAATGCATTAACGAAGTGGGCATTTAATTATTCATAAGGTCCCTAATGAGTATGAGATACTAAATCCTCTTAAACTTAATTTTGGTTATAAATTTTTCCTTTTCTTTAGGTATTATTAAACCTTACTAATTTCATTTAACCATTTCATTTTCTTTTGATCTTACCCTTAACATTCATACCTAATCTCCTTACTTGTCATTTTGATTTACCATTATTTTCATAATCCTATCAATTATACCATCCTAATCATATAAGTCATATATGCACCCATAAACTACCACTAACACAATTGACATAATAACAACTTAACCTTCAATTAAAACTTTTGTTTACACCAAAATAATAATTGTTTAATTGATCTTCACGTATACCAAAAATGCCTAACTTGCTATATATATACCAAAAATCAAGCTAAATCATACAACATTCCTATACTCACTACCCAAAGCCAAAGCACACAAAATGGCAAGTCCGTCACTTAACTCGATGGCAATCCTTCATTTGTCTTTATTATTTTCTACACCATAAGAAAACAATAATGAGCAAGAGGGTGCTCGGTAAGTATAATTCATACAATGCATGTGATGTCCTTTATGCATGAATGCACATGATGCATCTTTTGTAAAAATCATTTTCATGCCTTTGAAACCATTTTCTTTTTCCTTTCCGGTGCAACCATTTCTTTATGATTTCTTCGATTGGGGCCTTCACCAAATCCCCCAACCATTGAGACTTTTATTGAATCCCTCAACAAAGAAATGCCTTTATCACATTCTTCAATTAGGGCCTTCACCAAATCCTCTAACCGTCAAGGCCTTTACCGAATCCCTTAATGAAGAAGTGAGCCAATTTCTTTAATTGGGGCCTTCACCAAAACCCTCAACTCGTCAAGGCCTTTATCGAATCCTTTGACGAAAAAATGACATTTTCATGGAAATCATGAAAATCATGAATTTTTTTTCCTTTTTTCTTTCATAAAAACCATTTCCTTTTCCTTTCATCAAAATCATAAATAAAGCTCCTCTTTCATGGTAATGATGTGTGTGAGCATATGCATTTGAATGAAATGCATTACAATAAACATGACCAAGGCATGCATATCATTTCATGTCGAGAACATGCATAACATTATAAATCATTCACATTTTTCAAATAATTATGTATGCATGCAACATGAAAACATATCATGGATAATCCATAACATGGAAAACATCATATAATAGCCAATCATCATAAGCATTATAAACATTCATCTTTTATATGTACATGATCATATTTATGTCATTCATACCTCTAAACCTCACCTCTAACATTTGCCTATTTGACTCGTTTTCCATACTTAGCCAAATTTCAGCTAAGTGAAGGACAACTTCCATCCTTTCATTCTAGCCTTTAGAATGTTTCTAAGACATTTCTTCAAATACATGGTAGGCATTTAAGTAAAATAACTACCAATTTATACATATTTTTGGATTGTTCATCCATATTGCTCTTAGAAAAAAGACTCATTTCAAACTTGAATATTCACATCTTTCAATCACTCAAACATTATCATTCTCGTCACATAATCATTATCGTACTATTACATTTCAATCATATTCACACAATCCTTAACAACATATTTGTTAACCCTTCATCAAACAAACCTAAAATTAAACTTAATTAGATTTCAAACATCTAATTCCTATGGTGTAGGTGAGGAATTATACTTACCTCACTTAGAATTTTGGCCTTTTTTCTTTCTTTCCTCCTTGGCTTCTTCCTTCTTCTTCCTTTCAAATTTTGGCCAATTTGGAGAAATTCTTCCTTTCTCCTTGCTTGATCTTATTAGATGGTTTAAAGATTAATTTAAGGTGTTTCTAAGTGGGTTAAACTGATTGGAAGGGGTGGATTTGGATGGGTAAAGTTTTCCCACTTCAATTTAGGATTTTTCTCTCTTTTCTTTCTCTTTTTTCCCTCTTTCCCTCTCCCAATTTTTCTATCTTCAAAAATCTGGATTTCTAGCTTTTTCTATCATTTTTTCCCCTTTAGTTCAACTAAGGGGTCCCTCACTACATTGGCACTTAATACCTTAGTCCTTAACTTTCAATCCTTGTAATTTAGCCATGTAATTTCATCCATAAATTAACTTTCAATCCTTGTAATTTAGCCATGTAATGTCATCCATAAATTTACTCACTTATTCAATAAATATACCTTTTGATTAATTTATAAAATATCCATATAATACATTTATATTTCTAGAAGGGTTTTAGGTCATGGACATTACATCCTCCCCTCCTTATAAAATTTTATCCTCGAAATTCCTAACTAAATAATTTTGGATACTTTGCCTTCATCTTCTTTTCTCTTTTCCATGTTTTTTCCTCTATATTATGGTTTCTCCTTAACACTTTTATAAGAGGAATCTACTTATTCCTAATCTGTTTCATCTCCTAATCTAAAATTTAAACTGATCCCTCTTTATAGCTAAAATTGGGTTAGAGGTCCAATGACTCATCTCTTAGAATATGGTTTAGGTCTTGTATGTATTTTTATAATATTGACATGTGAAATATGTTATCCATTAAAGATAAAGATGGAGATAAAGCTAATCCGTACGCACGAGTCTCCAATTCTCTCTAACGCTTCAGTGGCTCAATGTACCTTGGACTCAATTTTTCTTTCCTCATGAACCATATTACTCCTTCATTGGTGTAACCGGTAGGAAAACCTTATTACCGACCATAAATTCTAAGTTCCTCTTTCGAACATCAACATAACTCTTTTGTCCGCTTGGAGCCATCTTCTCTCGCTCGACCACTTTTGCTATTTGTTAAACCATTTTTGGTCCTAACGACTTTCGTTCACCGACATCATTCTAATAAATTGGTGATCGACACTTTCGTCAATATAAAGCTTTGTATGGTGCTATACTAATGTTGGCTTGATAATTGTTATAGGCAAACTCTATAAGTGATAAGTATCTTTCCCATCTAGCAAATCAATCTAGAATGCTAGCTCACTATATGTCATCCAAAATTTCATTCACCATCTTTGTGTATCCATCGATCCGAGGGTGAAAGGTCATACTCGAAGCTTAGATTGATTCCATCACTTGATGTAGACTCATCCAAAACAGTTATATGAACCGTAGGTCTTGGTCCGAAATAATTGAGATTGGAATACTATATAGTCTTATAATCTCCTTTAAATATAATTATGCATATTCGTCGCATAGAGTATGTGAATTTTACTACAAGAAAATCGACCGACTTGGTTAATTTATCAACAATAACCCATATATTATTAACTCCTTTCTTGGACCAAGTTAGTCCTAGTATGAAGTTCATAGTGATGTGCTTCCATTTTCATTAAGGTATGTCAAGGGGTCTCAATAATCCCGATGGCCTTTGATGCTTGATTTTGACTTACTAACAAGTTAACAACCTTGCTACAAAAGTAGCAATGCCTCACTTCATCCCTTTCCATCAAAATTTCTTGTTTAAGTCTTGGTACATTTTAGTACCTCCTAGATGGATGAAATAGGGTATAGCATGAGCTTTTTTCAAAATATCCTCTTAAAATTCCTTAATTATGGGAACATATAACCTTCCTTGATAACGCCAAATACCTTTGTTATCGGTGGCATATTCCATAGCCCTTCGACCTATATCTTTCGAACTTTAATCAAATCCGGATCCTATAGATGGCCATCTCTAATTCTCTCGCCTTATGTCGAGTTACAACATCATTGCACTCAATATCATATTGTTATCTCCTCTTGGTACCACCTCCAATTGTAACCCTTCCATGTCCTTTAACAATTTGGATCCGTATAACTCGTCAATGTCTTTCGACTTAAAGCATTCACCATGACATTTGTTTCACCGAGGTGGTAGTGGAAAGCAATATCATGATCATGCAACACCTCAAGCCATCTCCTTTACCTCGTGTTTAACTCCTTCGGGTTAAGATATGTCGAAGGCTTTTGTGGTCGGTGTAGTTGTTACACTTGAACCTATATAAGTAATACCTCCAAATTTTTAAGGTAAAAATTATAGCAGCTAACTCCCGATCGTGAGTGGGATAGTTCTTCTCGTAGCCTTTTAATTATCTAGATGCATAGGTAATGACCCTTCCATGTTGCATCAAAGCCGCATCCAATCCAATTTCGATGCATTGATATAGACTATGAAGTCCTCATCAACCTCCGGTAAAGCTAAAAAAGTGTTGTGGTTAACCTACATTTTAGCTCCTGGAAGCTTCTTTGATAACCATCATCCTACTTAAATCTAGTATTCTTCCTCATCAATTTAGTCAGTTAGGCGGTTATCTTAGAAAAGCCCTCCATGAACTTTCAATAATACTATCTCATACTAAGAAAGTGCCTCACCTCTAACACATTCTTATGCTATCTCCATTCTTGCACTTGTTTGTACTTTACTAGGATTAACCATCACCCCTTCCTTGGAAATAATATGTTTAAGGAATGCTACTCGCTTGAGCCAAAATGCATACTTTTTAAGCTTATCGTATAATTTATGCTCATGTAAGGTTTGTAGTGCCTTAGCTAGATGCTCCACATGTTCCTCATTAGCCTTAGAATAGATGAGGATATCATCAATGAAGACTATGATGAAGTTATCTAAGTACTTATAGAATACTCAATTCATCAATTCCATGAATACGAGTTGGTGTATTAGTTAACCCAAATAGCATTACAAGAAACTCATAATGGCCATATTGAGTTCTAAAGGTCATTTTCCTTATGTCATTTTCCTTGATCCTCAACTAGTGATACCACGATTGTAAGTCAAAATTAGAGAACACCGATCTTTCCCTCAATCGATTAAACAAGTCATCAATATGGGGAAGTAGGTACTTATTCTTGATGGTTACTCGATTTAGGCCTTGGTAATCTATGTATAACCAAAGTGACCCATCATTCTTTTTAACAAATAATATTGGTGCTCCTCATAAAAAACAACTAAGGCGAGATATAGCCTTTGTCCAATAACTTTTATAACTAAACCTTCAATTTCTTTAATTCTACTGGAACCATTCTATATGGCACTTTTGATATGGGAGCTGTCCTCAATTTTAACTCAATGTCAAAATCAATTTCTTTTTAGGGGGTAATCTGGATAAACTATTAGAAAAAACATCGGGAAGTCTCGTAATAGCTCAATATCCTCCAATCTCGAGCTCCTTTTCCTAACGGTATCAACCATACTCACTAAGTATCCTAAACATCCCCCTTGTATTAATTTCTAAGCCATCATTACCGAGATAATGCTTATTGGTGCAACCTTAGTCTTGACTAACAACTCAAAAGGTTGCTCTTTCGGCCTTTGAAAAACTATGCTTCTTCCTATGTAATCAATTATTGCAAAATTCTTGGATAAGCAATTCATGCCTAAGATGACATCAAAGTCTCAAATTCTTAAGACCACTAAGTCCACATGCAAAATATCATCTCCAAATTTCACCTCATAACTTCTCACCTTGTGGCGGGACTCGGTGATTCTATTGATGAGAGAGCCACTTCATATATTACTTCTAATAATTCAAGTATCATACCCAATCTCCTTAGGAATGACCATGTAATGAATGAATATGTGGCATCCGAATCTATCAATGTATATGCAGCAATATTATGAATAAGAACGTTACCGCATATAACTTTTGCCTTTTCTTTATCTCGCCTTGTCTACCTACTCCCGAGTCATATTGTAGACTTGTCTCGAAATTTGTTATTCCACTACTATCTTCCTCTTAGGATAATCCATTTTTTAGATGCTCAACCTCTCTACATAAACAACACATATTAATGCTAATCAAGTAATTGTTGGTGTGTGTGCGTGGTCATATTTCGAACAGATTGGCTTGCCTCTCACTTCATTCTTGGGTGATAAAGCGAGAACCTTGGCTTTCTTGGCATTTCTCTTAACATTCCCTTACCAAGGCCTCATGAATGGCTTCCTTTTCCCTAATGAACCAGCATGCCTAATAGGAATATTTGGCCTCCTCATTAGTAGAGCTGGACCCACACTTTTTTATCCAACTAAATTTAGAAAGTTCGATTGATCATCTCCAAGTAGTTATTAGCCTCGGATCTCGACCCTTAATCCTTAAAGGAAGTGTTCCTTCTTATGTGCCTTCTTGCTCGACATAAAAGTGGCAAATCAACAACCATGCTCGAATTGTCGAATGTATTCGGTCATCATCATATCTCCTTGCCCGGGTTTCGAAACTCTTGAATCTTCTAAGACTTAACGAGTGTTTAAGAAGTATTTTTCATTAAACACTTCCTTGAATCGTGCCTATATGAGTTGTAACACATTTAGGGTGACTTTTACCTACTCCCACCATACGCGTGCATCACCCACTAACATAAAAGTAGCATAAGCTACCCTATCCGAATCCTCTAGTGCTAAGTGTTCAATGATCGTCTTTATGGAATCTAACCATTCATTAGCGGCCATTAGATCCGACTTGCCTTTAAACTCCTTCGCATTAAACTTCGGAAAGCACTCAACTATGTCTACTTGTTGTGGTTATCTAGCCACTTTAAGATTACATTACTCGTTGTTGTTGTACTTCTATCATCCTTTTTATATTTTACATCATGTCTTACTACTCGTCTAAGCAGCATCATGAACTATTCCTCTCTATCCGTGGCATCCCTACTTATACCCGCATCACCATGATCATTGTTATTTCTCCTTATAGGTGGCATTCTCACTCACTACACGTACATAATCACGCGTCTAGTTTGTTCCTTTTCCTTAATTACTTAATATTAATTTAACTATATCACATTCACATGTTCATTTACGTTCACATTCTCGTTCATGCCTCATAACTCATAGCATTTCTATATCATTACATGACATTGAAACATTGATCAAGCACCATTCGATCACATGCACTTCACATTAATTTAACTAACATTCATTACATTCCTTGTGGATTTAATATGATTAAACCAAGCCAAAAGGCTAAAATCAAATTCGCTAAGGATTTAAGAAAAATACATGGCTATTTGGAACTTCTCAAGAGGAAGTCACATGAGCAAACACTCTTACACATTTTAGAGAACATTTTCACATGCTCATGCTTGTTTATTCAAGAAATTTCATCCAAAAGAGGAAGTGTGGCACATGGGCAGTAGCTCTCCACACAGTTTTGTGTTCATTTGGACACGACCGTGCGTGTTTTAATGGAGAAACATCATTCAAGGAAAGGAAGAGGGACACAGAGTTGAATTGATTCACATAATTTGAAGAACAATTCCAGACGCCTGTGTATATGAATTAATGAGATATATTTCCAAAATGAAATTGGGACACGATCAAAAACATTTAGGAATGGTTTGGTTCACACGGCCATATATGTACTTTAATTGAAATAAATCATTTAAGGGAAAAAGTGGTCACACAGGCAGAACCGTGTGACACGGTTTGAAGTACAAATTCTCACACGGCTATGTGTGTACGCCTTCAAAAGAAAAAGCAAATCCAAAGGATTGAAGGCAGACAGTAGAATAGAACTCACACGGCTTGAACAAGAATGTTACACGATTTGAAAGGAAAGACATTGAAACATTACATGGTTTAAAAGAAAGGAACACGGTCGTGTACGTGAAATGCTATATATATCACACGGCTATTTATTTTTTTATTTTTTTTATTTTTTTACCTCTAATTGATTATATATATACATATATCATTCAAGAATGGAACTAAGGCACACGGCCAGAATCAATTCCACACGCCCTAAAGAGAAATTCCACACGACTTGGAGAAAGACATCACATGTCCAGTAACTTAAAATATATACATCATTTAAGGAAACCATGGCTAGTTTATACTTTTATTCTTAACTTTCCATTCAAAAGACAAAGGAGTAAGCATATGGCCATGCAATCTCATGCAAAGGAAAAGAAACATACGGCCATGCAATTCACTTTAAAGCTAATTTATATTTTAGTATAAACTTTCCATTTCAAGACACAAAATCGACACAGGCTTACATTTTATATCATGCATTTAATTAAATATAATATTCAAAGAGAATGAAACATACAGTCATCCATTTACCTTAATTGCAATACATACCTTTTAAAATGGAATAGAGCATACTGCCACTATTGTATACAAATGCAAATTTATCATTAAAAAAAATGACTTTACTTGATTTTATCTATGTATCATTCAAAAGAAGGTGACATACGGCCAACACACACACACATACCCTTAATAATTTACCATGCAAGCATATCAATCTAACATACAATTCATCACATTATCATGTATCACATACCTTTGGATCTTACTCGTCATCCGGATGTGACTTGCATATGCTTAATCAGTCATCCTAACTTAAATAGCTAAGGTAAACCCTTGGCTCGATACTAATCCGTAACGCTCCCCGTCCTAGGACTTAGATAGATCGAGGTTATTATCGACATTGACCTACATTCAACGTATAATGAATGCAAGCCAAGAAGTCTCCTCCCATATCTTATCTAATACATTAACGGAAGTGGACATTTAACTATTCATAAGGTCCCTAATAAGTATGGGATACTAGGTCCTCTTAATCCTAATTTTGGATATAAATTTTTCCTTTTCTTTAGGTTCTATTAAACCTTACTAATTTCATTTAACCATTTCATTTTCTTTTAATTTACCCTTAACATTCATACCTAATCTCCTTACCTATCATTTTGATTTACCATCATTTTCATAATCCTATCAATTATATCATCCTAATCATATTAGTCATCTATGCATCTATAAGCTACCATTAACACAATTAATATAATAACAACTTAACCTATAATTAACACTTTCATTAACACCAAAAAAATAATTGTTCAATTGTTCTACATATATACTAAAAATGCCTAACTTGTGATATATATACCAAAAATCAAGTTAAGCCATACAACATTCCCATACTCACTACACAAAGCCAAAGCACAAAAAAAAACAAGTTCATAACTAGACTCGGCGACGACCCTTCATTTGTCTTTATCATTTCCTACACCATAAGAAAACAATAATGAGCAAGAGGATGCTCGGTAAGTATAATTCATGCAATGTATGTGATGTCCTTTATGCATGAATACACATGATACATCTTTCATAAAAATCCTTTTCATGCCTTTGAAACCATTTTCCATTTCCTTTTCCTTTTCCTTTTTGGGTGCACCCTTTTCTTTATCATTTTTTCGATTGGGGTCTTCACCAAATCCTCCAACCATCAAGGCCTTTACCGAATCCCTCAACGAAGAAATGCCTTTACCACATTCATTAGTTAGGGCCTTCATCAAATCCTCCAATTATCGAGGTCTTTACCAAATTCTTCGATGAAGAAATTACATTTTCATGAAAACCATGAAAACTTCTTTCTTTTTTTCCTTTTTCTTTCATAATAACCATTTCTTTTTTCTTTTATCAAAATCATGAATAAAAGTTTTCTTTCATGATAATGATGTGCATGAGCATATGCATTTGAATGAAATGTATTGTAATAAACATAACTAGGGCATGCGTATCATTTCATCTCCGGAAGATGTATAACATTATAAATCATTCACATGTTTGAAATAATTATGTATGCATGCAATATGAAAACATATCATGGACAATCCATAACATGGGAAGCATCATATAATATCAAATCTTCATAAGCACCATAAACATTCATCTTTTACATGTACATGATCATATTCATGTCATTCATACCTTTAAACCTCACCTCTAACATTTGCCTCTTTGACCTTGTTTTCCATACTTAGCCGAATTTCGACTAAGTGAAGGACAACTTCCATCCTTTCATTCTAGCCTTTAGAATGTCTCTAAGACATTTCATCAAACACATGGTAGGCATTAAGTAAAATAACTACCAATTTATTCATGATCATGGATTGTTCATCCATCTTGTTCTTAGAACAAGGACACATTTCAAACTTGAATATTTACATCACTCAATCACTCAAACATTATCATTCTTATCACATAATCATTACCATACTGTTACAATTCAATCATTTTCATATAATCCTTAATAGCATATTTGTTAACCATTCATCAAACAAATCCTAAATTAACATTAATTACACTTCAAACATCTAATTCCTATAGTGTGTATGAAGAATTATACTTATCTCACTTAGAATTTGGCCTTTTTTTCTTTCCTTTCCTCTTTGGCTCCTTCCTTCTCCTTCCTTCCAAATTTCAATCAAATTGGAGAAATGCTTCCTTTCTCCTTGCTTGATCTTCTTAGATGGTTTGGAGGCTAATTTAAAGTGTTTCTAATTGGGTTAAACTGATTGGGAGGGATGGATTTGGATGGGTAAAGTTTTCCTTCTTTCAATTTAGGGGTTTTCTCTCTTTTCTTCCCCTTTTCTTTCCCTATTTCTCCCTCCCCATTTTTCTCTCTTCAAAAATTTGGATTTCCAGCTTTTTCTACCATTTTTGTCTCCTTTAATTTAACTAGGAGGTCCCTTACTATATTCGCACCTAACACCTTAGTCCTTAACTTCTAATTCTTGTAATTTAGCCATATAATTTCATCCATAACTTCACTCACTTATTTAATAAATACATCTTTTTATTAATTTACAAAATATCCATACAATACATTTACATTTCTAGAAGGGTTTTAAGTCACGGATATTACATTTATGCTTAGATTTGAAATTTTTAGATTATATTTTATGGTTTTATGATTCATGATGGGAAAGTTTTTTATTTCAAAAAAAAAAAACTCAAATTTACCCCAATCATATGACTTTATGATCGATTGAGTCCTAAACTTTTCTATTGCATTAGTTTTACTTCAAACATTTTCGAGTGTGAGACAAAAATTCTCCAAAATGCATTCTCCATTTGTAATGTTTAAAAGATTTGTCAAGTTCGTATGTATTCTATCTATGTATGTAGTTTGCCTTTCTCAATCATATTATTGCAATTGAAAATAAATTATCGGATAATTTGGACAGATCCAAAACTTATATTAAAATTATATGGATCCAATTAGTCTTGATTTGTGTTCTTTCTCAACAATTGCAAAAAATTCTTTCTCCAAAAACTTGAAAAGCACCATTAGCATTACTTCAATCTTCTTTAAGTTGCTCCATTATGTCCACTTCTAATTTTTCTTGTTCTATTTTTCGTCTTGTTTTCTTTGTGAGCTCAAATCATAGGTTGGATGCATATAGGTCTTAGGTTCTCTTAAATTGGGGTTTTTTTTTTCATAAAAGCTAACTAGCTAAAGCAACTAATTAGTTTAGTTTTGGAGCTTAAATTATGTTTTACGTCAAATTAGAATTTATCTTCAAAGCCAAATGAAAGGAGATAACGAACACATGCAAAATCACTTGTGAACTTGACAGATTAGTTAACTACCACCACAAACGAAAACCGCATGTTGTGGTAATTCTATCTTACATTGAAGATTTTTAAGGTAAAGCTGATACAATCTAAAGGTTGGAGACACAATCAATAATGAGCTCATACATTTGAGGTTTTCTCTTTACTTTTTAAGCTTATATATATATATATAATTGATTCTTTTTTTGAAAAAATAAAACTCAAATTGGGTATTCATTGAAAGGAAAAAGTCCTCCACCTAATTCGATCCGAATGGATTGAAGATGAAGATGAGTAGAGGATTTGAATATTTCGAGTTGAAGGTAAGTGAAGCAAAATTCAATTTCAACCTATTATGGAGGAAAATGAACAAACAAAAATTTAAAATAATAAATATTAATTATAAAAATATTGTTACTAACGATGACGACCGGGTTTTTGGTCTTTTCACGTTTTTTAAATGTTTTGTAGTGATTTATTATTAAAATCAGTTTTTAGTTTTTTTTTTAAATTCAAATGAAAATAATGTATTTTGGGATCGACTTAGCTATGTGTTGCCTAGTGATTGGTTGCAACGTGTCACATCGGATGAAAAGTTGACGAAGTTATAATCGAAGGTTTAAATCAATAAATTTATAAAAATAAAGAATTTTAATAAAATTAAAAGTTATAGAGAATTTCAATTAAAAAAAATTGAATAGTACATGGATTAAATGAGAGATGAATTCATTAATTATATAAAAATGCTTTAAAAAAAAACTGATACTTGAATCCTAATATATATATATTAAATACTATTAACTTAATATTTAATATTCTAATCATAATCACAAATAATTTAACTTTCACACGTTATAAAAACTGACCCATACATTGAGAGAGAGAGAGAGAGAGAGAGAGAGAACAATAAAGCTAAAGCTAGAGAAAAGGAACGGTGCCACGTAACAATGAATTTGGCGGTTGAAACTCGGTTATTGGATCATCAAACTGTAACCTCTCATTCTTATTCTCTCCAAAACAAGATATACACTACATATTGAAAGAAAGAAACAGGAGAAAAGTCTGCAATTTTTAGAGTTGGAAACAAACCAATAAAATCAGTCAATCAATCAGTACCCCATGAAAACAATAATATCATCTGCAGCTGCAACAGCAGCAACAAGAACAACCATTTTCAACTATGATGTCCAATTTGGAAGGTTTTGTAATAACAAGAACAGTAACAAAGGTTGCTGCTTTCTCTCTGTGCATTCTTTTTCACCACCGAAATTGAGTCCTAAACAACCCCACAAAGTTAATCTAGTGTTTTTAACCGAAGCTGCTGATTCAAGTCAGGCTTCTTCTTCTACTACTTCTGCTTCGAAAACTATTGTTACTGATGAGGAGTTCTCTCTTGCTAAGGTATTTTTTTTTTTTTTTTGTGTTGTGTCTGGCTCTTAGTTTGTGTGCAATTGGTTGTTCTTCCTTAAATTTGTTGTAATAATTTATGTGAAATAGACATGTTCGTGTCAATTTTTTTCTGAAGTTAAGGTCTTTATTGTTGTTTATGATGATATTTGCTTGAGTAAATTGGTTTTTTGATTCACTAAAGACCATATTGGCGTCAAGGCATTGGTTTAGGTTCTTGTTGTTAGTGTAATTTTGCTGTTGGGGTTTGCCAGTTTTATCAATTTAAACTAATGGGGTTTTAGCAAAACTTAAACTTGTTTCTATGAAAATTGTATGAGAAAATAAAATGCTGAAAAAATAAAGTTTTTGAGGCATTATTTTGAGATTTTTTTGGAGTAAATATTTATGGTCTTGGCGTCGGAAAGCAACCTCCAGAGAACTAAATTTAACTATCATTACTTGGATTGTAAATGAGATTTGTAAAGATATAAGGAGGCTTTGTTGAAAGTTTACTCCGTCGGCCTATAATTTACAAGTACTGTTGACGGGTACGAACAGTTTTTCTTACTCTTGAAACCTTGGCGTTATGGGGTTTAAGTCCAAGGTAATATATGATGAAAAGAGCAGTTGTTAAGTGCTTGTTGACTAATTCGTATTCCAAATGTTGTATTTTGTTTTTTGTTATGCAATGTGCAAGGGCTGTTGGGCTACGCTCACTTGTTGTAGTTGTCAAGTACGTGAAATCTAGTATTGTTAATAGGTGATCAGAGGTGTTGTGTGATGCCATATTTTAGTGATAAGCACTGGCAAGCTTGAGGGTTAGATCCTTAGATGCTAACACACTGACTTTTTTTTTTTTTTTCACTCATGTTGTTCCTTGTTGATTGGATCGGTGATGAAACTGTCTCAATGGTTCAAAGGGAATGGGATGCAGAGTTTGTTTTTGGAGGAACCATTTATTGTACATTATTGCTGTGGGAAAACTCCCAGTGATAACAAATAGCCAAATGTTTTTCAGTCTAATCACTTACCTGAACATTCTTTGGTCATGACTTGACGCAAGCCTGCTTACTGCATAACGTTTTAGTACACCCAGAGTCATCATCCGTATGTTCTGATGAATGAAATTATGGTGTTTTCTATTGTTTACAGGTCTCATTTGGTGTCATTGGACTGGGTTTGGGGATTTCACTCCTGTCGTGAGTTTTTTACCCTTTGATCAACCCAAAGGTATCTAAAGTGACTGCTGATCACAGATTTGTTCGTGATCTATAGGTACGGTTTTGGGGCATATTTTAGCATCCTTCCAGGATCTGAATGGTCAGCGCTAATGCTAACATATGGCTTCCCTCTTGCAATAATTGGTATGGCCCTCAAGGTAAAATTTTTCTTTCCTTATGACTGGGATTTTATGACAATTATGTCACAGAATATTCTTTGCTTTTAATTTTCTTATTGGAAATCATTTAGAGATTAAGGCAGTAAGTATAAAAAGGAATGCACATTGCTTGAAATATGTCTGTGATAGTGCTTGTTTTGCATAACCTGTTCGTAAGTTGATATTGTTTGTCTGGTTACATATGGTTCTTTAGATTTTCTTTCAAAAGATGGCTTTAAAACCATACTGGAGTGCTTCTATGACATATCTAGTTTGTTTAAGTGGTACTGGCAGTGAAGTGATGTTGTTTTCCTTCGACTGCTTGCAGTATGCAGAACTGAAGCCAGTGCCATGCTTGACTTATTCTGATGCTGAGATGTTAAGAGAAAAATGTGCCACTCCAATCCTTAAACAGGTATATATATTTTCAGCATCTGGACACAGAATGTCAGCAAGCAATTTCAAGTAGCTCGTTTCTTATCTATTCTAAGATTCCTTCTAATTGAACTCTTAGCTCTAGGGACTTAGCTGAGGAAATCTGATAATATGACTCGACATCTCATCCAGACTTAGTCTTCTCATACTAGGCTGAATATTTGCTTTCTCCAACAAATCTTTTTTGGTCGATTGGTTTCCATCATGGTATCTTTGTTTTGAGTGATATGTTTGACATTATTCACAAATCGCAATTCCATTCGGCCTGGTATGTGGCCAAGGTAAACAGGGACAACTTTTGCTTATTGCTGGACCAATTTCGAGTCTTAAATAACAAGCAAATTGGAGAAATATGGAAAGATACTTAAGCATTGATTTGTCTTTACCACCTAGGCTCAGCTTCATTACTCGTTCCTTGCTATTTTTTCAGCATCTCTAAAATTCAAGATTAATATGTAATATGCATCATTGATGACTAAAATATTATGTTCTAGAGAGTTAAAGATTTAATTTTACATCCTTTTTAAACTTGTAATTTATTGTTGGACTATATAATCTTCATCTTGAAGTTTCTGCTTGTAATGACATCGTGGTATATAGCTGTTTTATGCAACAGTGCGAAACCTTATTTCTTTTTGCTTCTTTCTTTTGGAAAATAGCCTGTTCTTGCGCTGACTGCAAACACCTTTACTGGATGTAATCTATGCTATGATAATGCTTTCACAAGTAGGAAGCATAGTATACTCTTTGGACATTTTGACTTTAGTATAACAGCTGGAATTATGTTTTCATCTCCTTAATCAGGTCAGGAATGATGTTATAAGATATCGATACGGAGATGAGCAGCATTTGGATGAGGCATTGAAACGAATTTTCCAGTATGGTCTGGTATGTTATTCCAGTGACTAGTAATTAATAGTACCTGGTGCGTGTTTAATGGATTATCTACTTTATCAATGAAAGAGGACCAACTTGCATACTTTCTCATGTTTTCATATTCCAGAGTGTTATTCAATGCAATTAGGCATCTTAGATTCAACTGCTCACATTACATTTCTAATTCTGCTTTTGTGTAAAATTCTAGCAAAAAGAAATGTGTATCTAATGTTGATAATACATACATTTGAAAAGGATTTTTCCTTTACCTCTTTTTTTTTTTTTTTTTTTTTTTTTTTTTTTTTTGGGATCGTTCATTACAAACCAAGCTTTTGTTTCAGAAGTCCATGTTGTGTATGAAATTCCGTACTGGTAATGTTTCGTCAGCTCAGAGGCAGTTTGTGTTCACTTGACTAAATATTGCTTGAATCTATTTGGTTAATGTACCCATTTATATAGTTATAGTTAATTGATGACAAAGTGAAACCAAATACTTCTCCAAGAATAGAAAAGGAACTTCTTTTACATTTGAGAATATAAATTCCAGTATATGATCTAGCATTTTGTGTATTTGGTGCAATTATTTAAATAGGTGATAATTTATATCATTCTTGTTCTTGTAACTTCATTATCATGTATTCTGTCTTGCGTTTCAGGGTGGAGGAATTCCAAGGCGGAATGCACCTATTCTGCAGATGATTCGTGAAGATGTATGTTCCCTCAACAATACATATTAAATTCTAAAAACCAAAACATGCTGATTATCCTATCACTTTCTAATTGACACTTCGCATTGGCTGCAACTTCTTGGGTCATGTTATTGGAATGCAATTTATGTTCTATTTCACCAGAAGACTTTTGATTGCTCACATCAAAGCATCATTTATTAATCAAGAGATGTTAAATTGCTAAGAACCATGAAATTTTGATGTCTTTTTCACTATGCTGCTACATTTTTTCTGATAGGTGGAAGCATCTAATTATCAGTTTTTTTTAAAGAAATTCGAGCAACCTTTTTGCTCCGCTTCTCTCTGACTGATTCTATAACTAAAATGATTTTGGAGAACTATAACATGAAACCATTTGAACTAAACCATGCTTCCTAAATACTGTTCTGATTTCTGAATGAGGCTCTTCATTGACTCGTATCATATCATTTTGCTTGTACCATTACCTTGTCTCAGGTCACAGAGGATGGTAAATACTGCCTAGTCCTGGTCTTTGAGGCAAAAGCTTTGCAGTTGTCAGATTTTGAGAAAAGACAGGTAAAAATTGTGTGAACTTCGCTAGAAGTTATCATTTAGAGTCTAGTAAAATTTATATAAATTTTTTTTTATTGAGGTTCTTTTAGAGTCCTCTTCCTTGTAATTCCATGTTATATCATTCATTTCAAGAAGAGATTAAAGAATAATTGCATTCTGATTCTTTAAGCACAAATCATGTTTTCAGGCAAAATTTACTTCATTCTTTGGACCAGATATCACAGCTGAAATTGGTAAGTTCTACATTTAATGCTTGGGTGTAAACATATGCCTTTGGAAAGCTTTGAAAGGCATGCCACAGCTTGGAATTTTATATGTGGTGAATTTGGAATCATGCTAATCAATAATGGCTTGCAGGGAAGGGGGAGAACAATTTATACGAAGTTCGGCTTATTTCCAACTTAAATGCCAACGCATCACCTTCGTGAAGTGCTTCATCGTATCATCTTGTTCTGCTATCTGTCTGGTCTTTTGTCTATTTACAGGTACTCCCTTGTGAAAATTTTGTATAAAGATGTTTAGATTTAGTTTGTCACTTTTTTTTTTTTTCGGGTAATCTGTAACATCTTGGAGAAACATACAAATAATCTCAATTCAAAGCCAGAGAAGTAATTCAATTTACTTTCATATTGCAAAGAGATTGCTAAATTCTTGATGCCTACCTGCATTGATTCCCTGGGACCTGGAATTCTTATTTTAATACTCTTTGCAACCGTCTCTACCAATACATTGCGTGAACATAAGTAAAAAAGAAAAAACAGACAGAACTAAGAGCAGTTCCAACAGCTTTTGTGCAAGTGTTTTCCAGAAAGACTCATTCTTGTGAGACTGCAATGTAATTTCTCATTTTCTCAACATGGTGCATTTTCACAAATAACGATCCTGATGACTTGCCCAACAATTTTGCTATCGAAAAAGAAAATCAAATTGCATTGGAAAAAACAAGATCATATATGCAGTGTTGATATTTAGTACAAGTAGTTTGCAGAATGATTATGAATTGTCTTGAAGCATATTCTAGCAATTAAGTCATTTTTAAAGAAAAATGGACTGCTAAGTAAGAAGAAAGAACTGTACATTAAAAGAATCACCATAGCCCATAGGTCTTCCACTGGTTTATGAGCATCTCAGACACGGTGTAGATATTAGTATGAGATTTATTCTTTGTTTTCAACTGCCAATATAAGATGTAGGATGTTAAACACTTAAGAACGTCTCATCAGAATAATATTGAGTTGTGTTTGGAGTATAGTTGTCTGATTGCAATCAAAAAAAGAGTAGACATCAACTGAATGACTACTACGAACATCCCATTTCCATTTTCTCAATGTTTCTTCATCAATCATCAGATTTCATCTAGAAACAAGTGATAGGTAAAGTTCTTCCCATGAATTATTTGTTGGTGAATTTCATGTGTGTGGGGGGAGAAACAAGAATCTTTCCATTCTGATGCCACAGAGAAAGGAGAGCACGTGAACCCAAAAGCTGTCAGCCATTTTCAGAGCGTAGGAACAAAACATCACATCACTAAGACACTAACTACAGCAGAAGATCCAAGGAAAAAACACAACCAACATAGGAGATTGTCTTACATCTCTGTCCGTTCATGGTTGCCCTCAAATAATTCCACCTCCCATGTACAAAATCTCTTCAAAGAGAGAATCTGAGACCCCCTTCAAAACATTATTTTACCACCTCTAGCTAGCTCTCCTTTTTAGCACCCTTCAGGTTTAAAAAGAAAATATTCCTCTTTCTTGGTTTGTGTTTCTTCCCATTCCTTTTTCTCATCCATGATAAGCACCCACCTTGCTTGCTGACGCTGCACCTCCACATTTGCCCATCATTTTTTTTCTGCTTTTCCACATTATTACTCTCTCTTTTTGTTGTTTCTTCTTTCCCTCTTGTACCTTTCACCTGAACCTGCATTTTACCGAGCATTCATCATATTATGCACCATTGTATCATAATCTATATGATGGTCTTGCCTTTACCGTTGTACCTGGTTTTGCCAAATTAGGAAATTTTAAGCTACTTCATAAAATAAATAAATAAATAAATCTAAAAATAACAAGAATCTTGTACTTCAGCCTACTCGAGTGTTTTGACTCTTGAAAAATTCTCAGGTATACAAGAGATCTTTCAACTTTCAATTTTATTCTTCCATTTTTCTGCTTATGTTTCGTCTATTTCGTTGATTCTTCCATGCATGTAGAGCCGTTAAATGTTCACATAATAAATTTTTATTGGTCACGTGGATCACAAACAAATTACGTCCCAATTTTTGATATTTTGAACTAAAATTTTGTAGACGCATTAGAAAAAATTCAATCAATTTTCTGACAAAATCTCAGAATTTTTCAAGATTGAAAAGTATTTTTTTTTTCATTTTTTTAGATTTCTAATGTTTAAAAAATGAATAAAAAATACTTCCTGACCTCAAAAAATTCTGAAGCTTTACTAGAAAACGGATTGAACTTTATCTAATATCTGTGAAAATTTTCAACTGAAAATACTAATAATTGAGTTTTTTTTTTAAAAAAAAAAAAGGTGATAATTGGGACATAGTATGTCTGGAACTCATACAGTCAATAAAAACTTTGACAACATTTAATGGCTCTATTGTGAATGGAATTAAGAACCAACAAAATGGACAGAACATAAGTAGAAGGACTGGATGACTAAAATTGAAAGTTAAAAGGACCAACATGTCATGTGAATTCTTGGCAGACAAAACTCTTCAGTCATCATTTTCAACAGTATATGAGATGGTACATAGTCACAGTAGCTTAAAACCTATGAGCACCTGAAGAGTTTTTATTGTATTACTCATCATTTTACATGAATAACATTCAATTCAGAGTGTACTACACCACAGAAGGTACCTAAAGATTGCTAAGACTAAAAGAGGGGTCGGTGTCATATAATTACCCAAGCTTGCTTGTACAGGTTAATGCAACAGTGTAATGTCAAGATCTAATAATGGTGTGTGGCTTCATTGTAAATGGTAATAGCAATCATGTAGAATTTGTGTATCCCATGATACAACTCTCTTGTGATTTAGCCCTGAAACACATGGCTGTTTTGTCCAAAAAGAAGATAATAATCTGTAAGAGGCAGTGAAATGCTACTTTCATTGAGAACCCCAAAGAATCAAAAGTAGAGAAACAAAAAAAGAAGAAAAAGGAATTGAAAGCATCTTCAGTGGCGCCACATGAAAACAAAGAGAAGAGAAGTGCTAAAGAACACAAGAGGAGTTCGAGCAAGTTTGATTAAAGGACAAAAAGAGGGAGAAAAAAGTAGTTGTTGAGAATTGCTCTAAACTTGTATTGAACATGCAAAAGGGAGTTTAATTTTCTCTCTCTTTTTACCTCGGTCATCAAGTATAGTTTTTAAAAACGGCCGTTACGTTATATAACGATCGTTATATAACAGTTTCGGAGCATATCGTTATTGTTATTTTAGTATTATTGTAAGCTGCAGTCTGCGATAACGATCGCAACTATTTTTTCAACCATCCGTGATTTAAAACTATGTCCTGAAGGTTAAAAAAAAAAAAAAGGAGAAAGAGCCTTCTCTGCCAGAAAAATGTTTCCGAAAAACCATAGATGAATGTGCTGGAATGCTGGCTACTTGGGGCATCTTGTATTTACAATTAGGGCACAACACCCATTGTTACTAGATGGACCAATTACTATCCATTATTAGTCCCCCACAGTGGCAGTGCTAAGATAAGATTGTTTGTACTACTGAGCTTGCAAAACTTTTTCGACTAATTCTGGAACATACTATTTGCACTTGGTACACTTGTTCCTTGTGGCCACACCAAACAAAAGGAGGAAGGACCACTTCATCTTATTGTTAGTCCCCCACCATGGAATTCCTCATGCTGAAAATACTTGCTATATCAATAGTACATGATCGATTCAAAGAAAAAAAGTACTATGATAATGCATTGCCAAGCAGCTTGTAGATTTATGGCAAAAGGCAAGGCACCACCAATATTTTGCAACCTACTTTTTCATTCTAATACTAGAAAAATCTGCAAATAAGAGATTCAGGGAAACCAGAATGCAGGTATTTTTCACATGTATTGCCTCAGGCTTCATGTGCATGGATTCGTAGTATATTTATCAAGAAATGGAATTGGTAGGTTTTGAGAGGACAGCCTAGTGCCTAAGGGTAAGCTGAGATAAATTCAAATTTACGATCAACATGTTACCATAAAATTTTAAAAACAGCGAGGTCTTAGATTCGAGTCCCACCTTTATAAATCTATAGTTAATGAACAAAAAATAAAAGTAAGTTATCCTTGATTAAAAGGGGAAAGCAGGAAATACATTCAGATAATTATGTATGGCCAGATTCATACAAAAGGATCAAAATTCTGGAAGTGGAAGTAGCAGTTAATGAGGTAAAATAGAGCATTCAAAACTTGAGCATTCAGAAATGCAAAGGAGCCAGAACAGTTTAACAAGAAAATCAAGCCTGTCCTTCAGCATTTAACTTCGAACTAGTAAAACATAGTGAGCATCATGAACTGACATTACTTAAAAAACATACCTGTTCTTCAGCCTTCAACTTTGAATGGCAATTAGGTGAATCTCCACCTTCTATTTCACATCTCTTTTTCTCTATAATCGAAGGAGTTGAAGCTGGACTAGCACTACTTGATGATGAACTAAGGTCAGGTGGAGTGCTTTGAGTCCCAACATCTCTAGTACTGCTCATCAAGCCCTCCATTTTATTTTCTACAAACAAAAAATCCTGAACCAAGTCAAAAAAAAAAAAAAAAAAAAAAAAAAAAAAAACAATCTTGTTTTCTTCAAATTAATGCATGAAAAACAGCAGCAAGTACTCAAATTATAACCTTTAATTGGAAAATGGTTGACAATAACATCATGTGTAGCAATAGAAGTAGTAGTCTTTGGATGGATTTGCCGCGAATGATTAGAGTAAACAAGAGGTGCAGACATTGTAATTCTGTTTGTTATGTTCCGAAATGATCTTCCACTCAGTGTTTTAGCTGATAAACACTCCATTGGAACCTCTCCTGAAAGTGGATTACATATATACTTCTCTGCTTCATTCCACTTGGAATTTAAAGCAAATCCATCTGGTGATAAGCATTCCCAATTGTTATAATATCCTGACCTTGCCTGCAATGCTGCATAAAAAGAGAACAATTAGAAATCCTTTAAATCACCAATAGCGACACAAAAGCTTAAGCTGGTAGATGACGGCGACGTAATTGATGATTTGCATAGTTACTACTAAATTACCTTTAAGAGCTGTGGTAAATGAGTATGTTGCAGGGTCAATCTCTTCTGAAAATATTAAGATAGGATGGATTAGTCAATTGATAGTAGTAATTAAGAAACAAGAAAATTAAGTACAGGAGGGAAAAAAAAAAGAAAAAGAAAAAGGGATAAGACTACTACTACTACCACCTCTTAAGGAGTAGCCAGGAGACGAGGCAGTGCTAGAAATGGTAATGTTTGATCTAAAAGACCTTGCATCTTCTCTAAAACTTCTGATATTTGATCCTGAAAACCTCCTTGATCTCGTGTTTTCACGGCTGATTTGAGCCTTGAATGCCCATTCTCTTAAATTGAACTCAGGTTCATCTCTTGGTTGAGGAATAGTGTAGGGAGATTGCTCCATTAACGTTGAACCCAAGAATGAAATGAGCTTTGCATTACAGAAGTTGAAACATGGAGAGCTGTAATTAGTTATAAAGTCTTTAGCTAGCTGTTGTACTTGTGTTTCTTTTGCATCTCAACTTGGCGCAGGTTGTTTTGGTGTGAGAATCTGGTAAGAAATTTCCTTGTGCCACACAAGCAGATGAGCCAAGCCTACTTGTTTTGTGGGAGGGAAATACTATTGTTTTCAACTTTTAGGATTACCTTGCTTTTTATTCTCCAAAGATTATGGTCAAATAATAAACAGCTACAATAATTCTCATACAATTTACTATATTGTCGATACGACTAATGTTCTAACAGTTCCTTTACAACCATATAGTTTGAAGAATCTCCAAATATTCAAAATTTTAAATGCCTCCCTTTTGAAATGAATAAATAGCATTTTCTTCTTCTTCTTCTTTTAATCAGATGGAGAGCCGTAGCCCTGAACAATATGATTAACTAGTACAAAATCTTAAGAAAGCTATTCCCCTGATGTCCTTGTGAAGTAGTTTTTTTTGCTATTCTGAAAATATGTGACACCAAAAGGTAGGCAAAAGTAAGAAATGCTAACCGATCTATCAATCTATTTGCTTCCCTATAATCATGAGTCAGATGAATTTGCCAGCTTCTTGCTAGAATCTCCTAAATCGCTATAACCAAAGTATTATAAGAACCCATCTTGCTTGTAGATGCTTTAACTAACCGAATTGCTAACAAATAGTCAGCTTCCACAATGACCCGATGATACTCATTTTTGTTTCTTTTTTGTGACACAGATGAAAGATTTCATACCATGTATTGTAAGCGGTAGTCGATGCTGCAATCTTTTTATCTAGCGGAATATCAAGTTTTATTAATTTAACAGTTATAATTTTTGATAGTTTTTTTTTTAATAAAGTAGAATTCAAGTTCTAATGAATATAATTATACAATAAAAGAAAATTATTCCATTATATAGTCTAAGACCTCAAAAAAAAAAAAAAAACAAAAAAAACGAAAAAAGTGCTTAAAAAGTATATCTCCATACTACCTAAACCGGACAAAAACGGCTTAAAAAGGACCTTGATTCAACATATTTTTCTTCCCAATTTACGTTCATGAAGAGTATTATACTAGCCGATGCAAAATTTAGGTTAAAATGTCTGAATTGGACGGCTAGATCCCATATGATCTTTCATCTAATTGATGTGATTTTTGACATGTAGAGGAGCTCCATGGTAGATGGGCGTTTTACTTTTACAAGTTGATATGGTTTTGATATAACGAGATACCACTGTTGTGTCCCTTTCAATGGCGTTTTGACGGAGGAAAAAGGAGGAGTGCATAGAAAAGAATGAGAATGTCTTTGTGGTTGCGCATGGCCATGTCCATGTGCATGTGAAGCTGCATGCCATGTGGTTGTCATCATTATCTCTCGAAATTGAACGGAAGAGGGGGGGGGGGTCCTCCTATCAAAGGAGTAGAAGGGTCCCTTGCCGGGACTCATCATGGCCATATTAGCTTTGTCTTATGTGCATGTGCATACAACGTAGGTTTCAATTGGCAGGGATGGGTTGTTGTGGTTGCCAGTAGATTTTGGTCCATCTTCTGCTTCATTTAATTTCAAAGGAGATATGTAATATCTTTTATCCCAAATCTTTAATAGAACTTGTGAATTCCGATATCCATTCTTTTATCTTCAATTATTGCTTTTGTTTTGAAATAGATGGTCTACCTCCGGCCAAAGGCCCACGACAAGAACAGATTCCGAATCTTGAGATACGTACATTTCATATCATTGCAAGAAAATGCCCTTTAACGCCTCCTGATAGACCAAAAGGAGAGGAAAAAGAAAACGAATGGCATCCCACTCCCACAGCTCAACCCCTTTTATGTTAAGCCTACAATCATTTTGATCCCTAAGCAAATCTTGCAGATCCAGACATGGAAGCACTATTCAGGCCTTTTCACCAGTCAGCAAGAAAATATTCTCTCTTACGACAATAATTCAGGTGTCCCACAACACTAATTATTAGTAAAATACTGCCGTATTCTAAATTTTCAGTTCTGCGGTCAAATTCATTCTGCACTTCATTTCAAAAAATACAGTGATTTCTGTTCTGTTAATGGGGTGGATAATGACTTGCAACTATTTTATCATATTCCTTCTCTGGGGATCTCTTCTTGATCTGAAAGGAAAACCCATCTCGTGACACATTCAAGATTGTAATGACTGCTATGACTGCTAATATTATAAGAAAATGTTCACTGAATGTAAGGTCTTTCATCCAAAAACAACCACAAAAACTTAACTCACACTTAAATCAGGAAAAATCAAAATCACAAGAAAAGATGGAGCCACATGCCTCCATGGGCAACCCCACCCCATATAAATGTTGATACTGGGGTTATAAAAGGGAGTTCTATCTTGCAAAAGAACAGCAAGCCAAGCTGTCTCGCTTCATAACATTCAATTCACTGTTTGTTCGGTCTTCAGCTCAACAGCATAAGATATGAAGCAAACTCCAGAGGACAAAACAGCTAAATCATTGTATCTGCAGCTAAGCATTTTCAACTCAAGATAGCTGGCTGTGCAGATGTGGCTTTCAGTTGCCGAAGAGAGTCCATTTTCAAGATCCAGGACAAGTTGGTTCTGATTTTGCCATGAAATATAGGGTTAAATAAAATCAGATGACGTCAATCATGAGATGCAAATGAAACAGGGAAACAAATCAATGAAATGTCCAGCAATAGAGTTGAGAATAGGATAATCCCACTCTACTCCATAGACCAGCTGAAACAAGCTCGATGGACTCACAAAAGTGAACCATTTCACACTAAGTCATATGATAATATGCAGTTGCTCTGGGCCAATGAACCCATCAAGATGCTACAAGCACCTTTGTAGCCTTGGAAAAAGAAAACCCCATAAATGAGCAACTCTCTGTGAGTCCAGCCTTCAACTCCCTCATCAACCAGGAGTGAAGGTACCAGTTAACTAGAGGCCCCATGCACCTTCACAGTAAGCTTCTCTAATTGTGTTAACTTCAGTTGCCTTAGTATGAAATAGGACTCTTCCAAAAAGGGAAGACCACCCAAGCAGTATTTTTTCTGCTTCATGCAACATTTATGTAATAAATCAATTTTAAATAACAACCTCAGCTAACATAACTGTTGCTAATACCACAGCTCTCTCTACCTTCTCTAAGTATTAAGAATACCACATCTTTGAAAACCCAAGTCAATACATTCGTCAACAATTAATAATTAAAAATTTCAGCAATTTTTAAGTCATTATTCTGTCACTACAGAAGTCTAAGCTTCTTAGGAAGACACATGAAAGACATTTTTTCGTGCTAATTGCCATATTAAGCATATCCCAGTGCCCGATCATAAAAGACAGACAAGTCCCCCTAATAAACAAAAAACCCCAGCCATACACTCAAAATTTTCTAGAATATCAACCTAGCTAGTGAAAAAAAAAAAAAAAAAAAGGAACCAATTTACAGTTACTATGAAGTACAACACTTAAAAATGTAATTATCATGCATAACAAGTCACTATTAGCTGCTGCAAAAACCCTGTTAAACGATATACAATAAACAAAAAGAGAACTGATCCCCATTCATTTGGCATGCAAAATGTGACATTCTGAGATGATTCTCAATGAAATTCTCAACTCAAAAGAAAATTTTCCCAGTCCAAAATCTTCCAGCCTGAGACTATACAGTGGCAGTTTTCTCTGATAGTTTTATTTTTAATTTGTATCCATAAAACTTGGCATAGAAATTATATTGTGACGAAAAACATATAACGTTACATACCTTCACAAGCTCAGTGTCTTTGTGTTCTTGTGCACCACTATACACAAGAAACAACCACAGCTCATGACTTCAGCAACACAAAGATGAGAAAAACCAAGGTAATCAGAGAGAACGCAAGGTGGTCAACAGAAATTCAGGAAAGATGATCGGTCAGATCCCTGTGGTAAGATTGACTAGATTATAAGTTAACTAGAGAACCACTTTAATGAAAAATAATAATATTAATACTTACTGTTTAAGAACATTGATCAGGAAACCACTATAAGCGTGAAAAATATCTATCATGATCTGGAGCATAAATTTCCTACACAACATTCCACTTAGATGGTTAGAACATGGCAGAAAGAAAACAAGATTTAAGATAGAAGAAAAGTAATAAGATCCTCACCACCAAAAGATAGATAAGTTCCAAGTGCCAAGCAACTTCAGGGAATTGCATATGAATATATATTTCCTGCTCAAGAAAAAGAAAAACATTAAATTCCATTCGGTTACTTGAATTTAAAATAAAGTGAAGGAAAAAGGTACAGTTCAACTATTTTCCAAAAACCTTTATTATTCTTAATTGCATGCACTACTGTGGAATTTAAAACTTGGATAAATAGTATAGTGGAAAATAAGAATTGTACAGGAAGAAATCATAAATCTTGTTCAGTGATTCTTTACATTTCACAAGATTTCGGCTTACCATGAAAGAGCACGATTTACATGGTAAACTTCGTTTTCAAGGCCACCAAGCATATGCCAAAAAACAAAATAAACGATAATGATATATTGTCATTTCTTACATCTTCCTTCCTTTTGTGTTTTTTTTTTTTTTTTTTTAGCTGAGCAAAATATATAGTTCAAAAGTGAGCGTTTGTAGTATCTTCTTTTTCATTTTATGTTCTACTAGTGTGTGGTACTTAAGCAAAACAACAACTTGGACTGAAGAAAGAAAAAAGTTACCTTGTCCAAGAATCAAAATACCATTTGCACCCAAAGGTATAAGATCTAGTATCTTTTGTGCAGAAAGAATTGCTTGAATAACTACCAGATAAATAAAAAAGATATAGTTTAGATAACTTCAACGTCAGGATTTGAGAACAGCTGCCAGAGATCTCCTTAACCCAGGGTGAGCCCGAATATCAATACAAAGACACAGCATATGAAGTTATAATTTGAAAAACTAAGCCTCTATAAAGCAGATTAAAGAAACCTGTGATCTGAATGAACTTTTCCTGGGTCTCATCTCCATCATTTGTATTAACAGCAGCATCCATGTCGGATAGAGTTATCGTGTGCACAGAATGGAGACCATCTGATACCCAAAAAGTTTGCATTTCTGCAAAGCAATGACTCACACAGTTGAAGAATATACAGACATATATAAACCAAGACCAAGAAAATGTTTTTTTTTTTCCAATGAAACAGAGGCCAAATGGGCATTATATAAACAAAATAAGTAAAATCAAAATGTCATCCTTTTACCAAACTCATCGTGAATTTTTGTTTCCATTTTATTTTACTGAGTCACCTTAACCACCCAGACATAAGTTAGTTTTCCCTTATCAACACACGAGTTTTCAATTCCTATAACTATTGGTTCAACATGAAATAAATCATCCTGGGATCACCTTTTTGTAAGATCCTACAAACATTTTGATCACAAAACCATTGTTGAACATGCAAGCAACATCACAATTTAGTGGAAAAAAAAAGAGAGGGAGAATTAGAATAGGATACTCGAGGAAATATCTGGAAGAACAGCCAGCTTTTGCACTTTCATGCTATGAGGCAACCGCCTCATGTGAGCCATGACATTTGATCCAACAACAGGTGCAGACAGGCACAAGATATGCAAATCTCCCATAGAGTCCAAAATCACAATTTTTTTGGGAGACAATGCCTGGATAGAAACTGCCTTCAAAGTTGTAGGTTTCAAGCCCTCAACCTCCTCCCTCTTAAAAGCCACAAAACAAGCACCCTCTTCACCAGAGTCTTGACTGCATCTTACAGATCTCTGCTTTACTGTAAGTTAAAATGCAAATCAGTGTCATCAGACAACAACACAAACATTTTTAGGAACAAAAGAAAACAATATTTGGAAACAACTTCAGTTCTATGTCGAGATAAGAAAGTTAAATTCCACAGGCACCACAATTGATCTTCTGAAAAGCTATCAAACACAGAAGAAAAGGTTCAGCAACCATTACTAGCCAGAGACAAAAACAGAAGAGAGAGCCCCTAATTAAAGACATGTTACTAATAACAGTGATTTACCATCTAGAGGCATCCTTAGGAATCTAACCATAGGACAGCACCTTGCTTAATATGAGTTCATCCATTTCCTGGTCAAACAGAAATTCCTAAAAACAATCTCTCAGAGCAAATTGGAAATGGATAGATAATGAAAACCATAATGATGGGATAAATATGTTACAAAGGTAGGAAGATACCAATCCACAAACAAAACTCGGTCACCAAGGCAATTCAATAAAGCAATAAATGCAATTGAATGACAAAGTTCAACAAAAACCAAAAATGGAGCATGGATAATGTTTACGGTATTAATTAAGAGTTCTGTTGTGAATTAGCATTTATTAGGAATTTTATTGTCTAGGATATTCTTACCTCCTATCCAACACAAACAAATGGTGCTTGCCTTGGAAATTATGTTTGGATTTAAAATTGTACCACCTTTAGACCTATAACACAATATAAGCAATTCTGTTGGAAATCTTGGTCCCATATTAAAACAATAGTCCTTGAATCTGCGATCGAGTTACACCTATCACATTCACGAACCATTGAATCCTAAGCTAATGGAAAATTCCCCAATTTAGAAGAACGAAAATTCTGGCAGGACAATAGACTACCTTTGTGAACCCAATAATAGTCCAGGTTAAACAGAAGTAACTTTGCTCCAACTTCAAAAGGGATCTTATAAACTAAAACAGACAGAGTTTAAATACACGTGACAAGAATAACAGCACTACAGAATTCACATTGCAAACGTCTCAATTGCTAATTTCTATATACCAAAAAGCTCAACAATCACATTTATTTACACTACTTCAACACTAACGAAAAAAAAAAAAAAATTTAAGCACATCATGAACATTAAAAGAGCTCAAAAGCAACACATTGCACTTGCACACTTACCAGAAACACAATGCTTATCAGCCTTCCCATCCAATGCACCATTGCAAGCATTCCCAGAACTTGAACCGCGACAATAATCATCCCCCACAACCCCATTTGGTAATTTCAATCCTTTACCATCCAACTTCCCATTTGAATTAAAACCCTTGACTTTCTTAGCTTTCCCTTTCACCAGCTGCCTCAAATTAAAAACCCTGACCCCATAATTCTCCCCCAAAATCAAAACTCCACAAGAAACACTAATTGACCATACGGGCACAGTACACTCAATTACAGCACATCTCATTAATTTCACCATCTCACCATCACCGTCATCAATAAGTTTCAATGCAAAGACCCAAACTTTCTTGCTAGAAACTGAATGCAACACAAAAAAATTAACAGACCCAACAATCTTTATAGAAACCCCATGATTTAAATCCAATAAAACACCAAGTTTTGAATCAAAAACAAGACCCTTTTGATGGCAAACAACTTGGGGTTTATAAAAAATGTTGTCTTTTTGTAAAACATAGAACCTTAAGAGAATCTGGGACCCACCCTTATATGGGCTAGCAGCAAGAAAAAGGACTTTAGGGTTAGGGTTAGGGTCATGGTGGATGAGAAGGAAAGACGAGGAAGAGGAAGAGGAGGGGACTAGGGTTTGGGGTTTTGGAGGGAGAGAAGAAAGGGCAGGAAAGAGAAGAGAAGGAAAGAGAGAAATAGAGGAATCAGTGTGCATTAAAGCTAAAGAAAGAGAGTTTGGTTCAAAAAGAACGGATTTTGTAGGTGGAAGAGAAGGAGGAAGAGAGAGTTTTGAGGATTGTACAAGTACCATGAGGAGAAAAAACCTTCGAACTTCTTGTCAGGACATCGAGGATTTTTGGCTTTCTGGGGCACCTATGCTTTCTGGGTGATTACTTAATTTTCTGATGGGAGATCCAAAGTTTAATTAATTGATTATTTAATTGATGATGTAGATGGTAAACGACTAGTAGGATTACAAGTCTGTAATTAAATTCATTTAAGATCATAATTTGCAATTTAGGATGAGTAATGGATTCTTAATTATCTAACAAGATTTTAAACTTCGGAACAGTTTGCTAGATCATTTTCTTTTCTTTTCTGTTCTTTTCTTTTTCTAAAATAACTTCAGAAAATCAAAAACAATCTAACTGGTAATTATCGTCCTGTAGTTGAATACTTGAATGTGAAACATTAATTTTCCCTTGCAATTAATGAATCAAACTCAAATGGAACCAATTTTTCTTTTTTTCTTTTTTATTTGTTTATAAAGATATTTTCCAACTAATTTGAATGTCAATAAAAACTAATTTTTCTTTCGAGTTTTGAGAATACATTTTTTATATCAATTTAAGCATTATAAAAAAATTAATAAAGTTTTATCAATATTATCTCTAAAATTTATATTTAAAAAATCAACAGAAAAAAAATATATCATCAACCATCATTATTAAAATTAATTACCTCAACCTATTAAAAAAACAAAAAAAAACTAAAAGAAGTCAAGTGAGACTGTTCACTTACTGTAGTTCCTCACCCAATGTCAATGTTCATATATTTCTTTGTTTCTTGGTCCCTTTTTCTTTGAAAAATAAACTAATTAGTCCATTTGGTTTGGAAATTAATTTTTTTTATCTTTTTTACCATTTTACTATTTTTATTTTTTGTTTTAAGAAATAAAAAAATAATAATTTTTTGAGAAATAAATTAATTAGTCTCTTTGGTTTGAAAATTAATTTTTTTGTCCTTTTTATCATTTTACTATTTTTATTTTTTGTTTTAAGAAATAGAAAAAAAAAGTAAAATATGAAAAAAAAACATTTTATTTTTTAAAAAAAATTATTTCATCCCATCAAAAGTATCTTAGTATTGTATAAAGAGACCATAAAATCCTATGTTGAGTTGTTTTAGTGATCCTTATTCGTTCCTAGGTAATTGTGTAGATTAATGTGGGTGAAAACAGAAATGAGAAAAATAAAAAAATAAATATAGGAGAGGGAGGTAAAGATGGTTTTTGAGATAAGGAATTGAAAAGAGAGGTGCAAATAAATTTCAATGATTCATAAAAATGGTAACTAAAGACTCATTTCTTTTTACTTTTTTAGAACCACCATGTAGAATTAAGAAAATAGTAAATTGGAAGATTAAAACAAATGATCTTAGAAAAAAATAAAAAAAATATGAAAAATAAATTTATAAAATAAAAAAATAAATTATTCATGATTAATATCTGGTTAAAAAATTAAAAAATATATATTTTTGAAACCAAAAGAATAAATTAATTCATTTCTCAAAATGAGATGAACTAATTTATAATTTAATTTACAATTCAAGAATCTCTTTCATCATAAATTAAGAATTTATGAAAACCAATTTTGCAATAGTTTTTATTTCAATTTATTAATTTTAATATATTCCATACAGACTTAGATGGTTTTTTTTTTAAAAAAAATTATTTATACTATATATTCTGAATCTACCGAATATGATGATATTATATATATTGAAAATTAATTATATATTTGCATGCATAACATCAATTATTTATTATTTATTCCTTTTTATGTTCTAAAATCAATATTTTTTAAATAAAATAATTGAAATAATGTTTTTGAAGAACCTTTCAATTATTCAAATATAATTTTTTATACTAATATTATTGATTATTTTATTAATAAATATATATAAATCAAATGATTTTGCTCAGCAAATAAATTTGATTTATATGAATTACAAGAAGTAAGATTTTTATCTATACTATATCATATGAATCGATGACTTTATGTATATAATGATTATTTGACCGCGACAGTAACGCGGGTATTCAACTAATTAAAACTATATCCATTTCTTTTTCATCAATAGAATGCTAATCCATCTATTTATCTATCTATCTATGATAACAAAGTACATCAATAGCATGCTATCTATGTATGAAAAGAAAGTAGCTTAGGATGATTTTTATTAGATTGCTTGGATTGTTGTATTGGACAAAAAAATCGAACAAAACAGAACAATTTTTGTTTTTGTTTTTTTTTTTGTTTTTTTTTTTGTTTTTTTTTTATTTTTTATTTTTTGTTTTGTTTTGTTTTGTTTTTTGTTTTTTGTTTTTGTTTTTGTTTTTTTTTTTTTTTTGAGATTTTGGAATCCTAGATCTCATTAAATGATCTCTTCTTGAAAAAACCATTCTTTGGACTTGGATGCATGTAATTTTTTACGAGTTACTCCTTTTGGTTCTTTTTTATTTTTTTCTTTGTATGAGTTATGACATACCTATATAAATTCATCATTCAGTACCTATTTCAAAATCAATCAAATAAATGCATGTTTCACAATTATTGGACCTCTTTTTTTTTTCTTTTGTTCTTTTTTTTTTTTTTTTTGTAATGATCTTACACCCACCCGACCTTCATTAGAACCAAAAACAAAGTTGCTACATAGACAAAGAATTTACAATTAGACAAACCCCGAATATACAACGTAAACATATGACACAGGCAAAATTCTACCTATTATTTGCTACATATAAGCGATATGCATCTATTGAGAGCATGATTTTTTTGTCATGTTATCACCAAATATAATTGTAAATGCATTAATAATTTAAGACATTCATCTAAAAAAAATTTAACTTACGGATAGATATCAAAGGTGGTTATACATAAGAAAAAATATCGACTTACCCTCCACTCCATATAAGTTGATCATTTCCTTTATTATATAAAGATTAATTAACATTTTGTGTTACTGATTCTAACTTATAAGCTTTCTAATTTATATAGTATCATATATCTTTTATTACCAAGAGCTAAAACTACTATCATGCCTATACAAGTCAAACACCTCTCTTTTTACAATAACTTAGCCATTTGAGGGTCTTTTAAATATTACAAAATGACTTATTTTGCAAGTACTTGTCTCTCTTATAATGAACTACGTTGACCACACAATCAACTAGGGTTAAAAACCATTTATCATTAATATTAATTTGAGAATCACGATCTCATCAAGTTACATGAGTTTCTATCTTTTTCTTCATAATTAAATTTCTCTTTAGTATCTCGCTTTAATTCTAATTTATATTGAATTTCATGGAATCTAGTCATCACAATGATAATTTTTGACATGTCACACTTCATAGAATAGATGTTTAACACGAAAAGAGAAACAATTAGGTTTCCTACTTAATTTAGGATAATTGATTACATAATAATTCAAATAGTAAAGTTAGTGATAGAAAAGAAAGGTGTAGGAAGAGATGTGTCTATGCCTAGATAGGTTAGAGGTTTATTGAGTTTTATTTGCATTTTAGTGTAGGTCACGATATATATACACACACGGACACAAACATTTCAAAATTTCTTATTAACATTTATATATAATTGTATTTTTTAAGCATCTTGATATGGTGAGTTAGAGAAACAAAATATTTAAATATATGCGGATGAAGAATGAATATACTTCTAAAACAAGGTTTGTAGAGATTGATTATGCAATCTAATCCAAGTTTGTTATCTATTTCAATTTTCATATTTGTCATTTTTATTGAAGTGATTTAGTTGCATTTTGAAATTGATATGTACGGATGATATGCACCATTATGAAATCTATAATGTGCTATAGTAAAACCCACTATATAAGATATTAGATAATATTAGGATCCCTCGAGTCACGTACAAGACTACAATCTTTTTAGGATATCTTTGGAGGGAATTCTAGACTGTTTCGACCGGATAGCAAATTCGGACTATTTATCCTAATTCCATCAATAAGAAAGAATAGATCAATCATCTATCAATAAGAGTAGGCAAATAGGATTAACTCTATCCGATTATCAATAATCATGGAGCCACCACATTCTTTCAAAACAATTCCTCTCAATATCAAGTATTTGTCAATCAAGTGTATAGCTACTTATGGTATCAAAAGAATAGACCATTTTGTCACTCCTTTTTATGTAACCTTCATAGCCCACGTCTATATATACTACAAGATTCTTAAACTTCCAAGTTCTAGATTTTCCAAACTTATAACTATTGTTCACTATGTTCTAGATATTGGTCGTATTTCTCAACCATATTCAAATCAACACCATTCTTCAAAGCTAATTTAGTTATCAAAGAGTCTTTTCAAACATTAATGAGGATTTTTTTTATAAATACCACAACCAGTTTGCTTATAATAGCCAATGTGATCTCTTCTAAGCTTTCACTAACCAAATAAAGCCCACATCACTATACACATCATCAATTGAGGATCCATACCTCATTAGTGGAATTATCTAAGAAAAATTTTTTAAAAGTCAGTTTCTCAATTCTTCATACAATCTTTAAGTATTTTTTTATAATTGAAACTAGGAGACACCAAACCAAGGTACTAGAAAAGGCTTTACTAGTCTAAGTGCCCAACTAGGTAGCTTTCTCCAATTACAACAACAAGCCTAAAGGCTAACAAATGCTTTTATCATCACACAAAAGCATATCCTAACCTCTTATCCCATCATCGTCAACACTCGCAAATGCTATCGTCGACTTAGCCACTCTAGGCTGAACATCCATTTGCTTGTCAAAACATTCATGGGTAATGTTTAGTAGTATAAAATTTGTTTTGTATCATAATTGGATAAAAGAGTTAAAATAAATCATATTGGATAATACAAGAATACGAGATGACTTTCACTCTTCTATTATAATTACGGATGAAAACTCTATTGCAATTCAAATGTGTTTGCAAATCGTGCTATGTTATTATTAGAAATCACAATTTTATCTCTAAACATCTAAAAAATTACTACAACAATGTAATAATGATTGTCTACTTATTCAGTATTACATAACCTAAGTTGGAGAACTTTTATCTTTTGATCAATTAATAATAACTAAACCATTCAACATACGTTATGTTGTAGATGTTTGAGATGACACTTATGGTTTTGGATTAGATCCGAGTATCTAAAGATAAGATTACAAGGTGATTGTTATTAAAGATTATGGTTTTGACGAAAAAAGTAGTCTTCGGATACTCATTTAAGTATTGATTCTCCGAGATATGGAGGAGATTTGGCACGTTATTATTACTTGGATTTTTAATAATTGTTACATTTGTTTGAATGAAGGAAGCATGAATTTTAATAGTTGGCATCATTTGGAATTGATCTTAAAGTGATGATTCTTTTGACATGTATACATATGTATGTCTAAAGATAAAGTTAACATATCATATAATTGTCGAGTCTTGTAATTTATTATGACTCCATTGCTTTGTTTGTTGTCTAGTAGAAGCTTGATCTTTATATGTGGACTTTGAACTAGAGGTGTTGGGCAAAAAAAATATATATATTCTCTATTAGTCCTCTTTTAGATGTTAATTGGTTTCTCGTTGGGATTTGTAAGGATAATAAGCTAATTTTGGTTCTCGAATCTTAGGAACTAATGTTACGTGATCCTAATAGCCAAGAAATAAGTAATCTTGGATTATAAAAGTTTTTTTTTACAAAAAGTGTGGTTCCGATCAAGAATAATTATTTTAGTAACAAGGATACATTTTTTGGTCAATTGTTTTTCTAATAATAGTTATTTTGATAACAAGGATGGTGGTGGCGATGATATAACTAAAAGGATAATATTTGAGTAATTGTGACAATAATTGTTAAATCATTATGATCTTGTTGATTACAAGTGTTAATGGTATAATGATAGCTATTTTAATATACTAATTGTTATTGCACTTGTTTCATTTCATTTATATCCGAGTACTTTCTCCTACATTGGTAATTCGTACATGAGATTAGCAAATGATTAGTTTTGTAGGGAAAAAAAGGCAAACGATTGGTTAATTAAGAATCCACACACCATGTGTGGTAATTTCATGGAATGACTTCTATATCATTTAAGTTTTTAATCTAATTCTTAAATTTTTTGTAAGTAATCTTACCATAATTTTATTATTCTATCCATAATTGTTGGATGTTATGATACGATTTTTGCTAAATTAAAAATTTTATATTTTCTTCAATAAATTTCATATTTTACACTTTATTAGTGAAAAATAATGATTAATATAAATATATATTCATAAGAAATTCATAAGAATCAATGGCATAATTAATTTATAACATTATTTGGTGTATTTGATTCATATAATGAGAGTAAAACTAACTCTTAAATAGAAATCATTTATAATTTATACTTCATAACCAACTAAAACTATTTTTATATAAAGTATAACTAATTAATGAGTATTATAGAACATAACATGATTAAAAAAAAAAGGACGAACCTTCAATTCACGTATAACAAAAATCATGATGGAGTATTCTTCCATCCTTCAAGTTACCCTTATTAAAACATCAAAAATATATATTCCCGTATTATCAAGAAAAATAATGGACTAGCTTCTAATTTTCACATCTCACTGTAAGGTCAACTTCCACGAAGATCCTGGCATGCATAAGAACCATTCTTTGTTCACATATTTGGACAAAGGAAAGTTCTAATTAGGCAAACTTATTTTATTAAGAAAGGTTGAAGGAAAGAAAGAAAGGGGAGCCCGTGTAGCTTTAGCCATATTGTAGCTCGTGAGGATTCAAATCTAGTGGTGAAAGTGTCATCCTACTTAAATAATCTAAATAAGAAGTTCTCAATGAGATGATTATTTTGTGACCAAACTTTAATAAAATCTTCTCTACTGAAAATTCTTACTAACACATATCTTGGATCCAAGCAATCCAACCGTTGGGATTTTTGCAAGCCCCTAATGTTGCTTGGATGTGTGATCTAATGGTGTTAATAGAGGGTATGCTCCAAGAGAATTTAGCCACAAGTGATTGTTCAAACAAGCTCAAAGATTATTATAGATCAACCATCGAGAAATGCATAACGGGCTCCCCTTCATACGAGAAGGTGGTTTGGGCATGACGGAGAGGGAAAGGAACCGGTGTTTAGGTTACAAGCGAGGTGCTATAATAGCTGGGTAAAAGGTTTTAGGTTTATTATTCTATTAGAGTATATGGTTTCGGACGTGGTCTAAATGGGAGACGTGTTGGTTGGGGTAAGTGTTGGGTTAAAAGCTAAAGGGAGAAGGGAAGTAGTTTCCTCATAGGGGAAATGTAAGACCCAAGGACTCTATTGTGATCTCATGTTGTCTATGGTCGCGAGAGCTTCCAGCTAGGGTTTTTTCTTAAAGGCTCCCTATGATTTTAATAGGTCATTTGATGTTTTTAAATTAAAAACTAATTGAATATAGATATATTATTTCACTAAAGACATCAAATTAATGATTAGAAGACATACAAACATGAAACTTTAAACCAAATAAGTTTTTTTTTTACTATTTAAACCAATCACAAAAGGATCCTACGGATGATAAAATTTAATACGAGCCATAAAAAATGTAAATATATTATAATATTAGTTGATAGAAACGTCATTATACAATGCACTAGTGGAAGTAAAAAAAAATTATTATACAATACACTAGTGGTAGGAACTTATAGGTACTTATCATCCCTATTGGCAAACTATTTTTCAAACACTCAACACTCTCAAAATTTTCCTACTATTTTTTTGGTTATTAGGAAAAAAAACTTGGAGGGGGCCCAGCCCTTATAGCGATGAACGTGGCTTCAACATTGTAAACCACTTGCTCGTTCGATTATGTTCTTAGAGGTTTTGAAATTGTGATCCTAGGATTGAATCATCAAGCAATGACCAAGGATTGACTATGGGTCTCCTATTACAAAGGCATGTAAGTAATAAGCTTTTAGTATAGAATTACACCAAAAAAATAATTATGTTTTATATTTATTGCCCCTATATGGATTGGCTACTTTGACCACTACAAAGAGTTCTCATGGTTTTTTTAGGCAATCTTTGGGTGATTCAAATAGTTCAATATACCAAACCCGGTCTTTCTCTATCACAATAATCTCTATTTTTTACGACTTTACTATCTTTGAGAGAATGCTATTTGAAGATTGATGTTGAATCTGTCTCTTTCCCTTTCATATTTGTTATAACTTTCTTGTAGTTTAATTCATTCTCAAGTTGATATGAATCCGTAATGTGTTCGAGTGTTCAATTCTTTATCCGAATCTAACTTTTTTGATGCTGTGATCGGATTCGAAATGTTAGGTTTTTAAGATTCTCTAGTGGAAAGAGAATTTTAGGAGTTAAAGGTAGGGGTGTGCAAACGGTTCGGTTAATTGAAAATCGAATAAAACCAAACTCGAATTATATATTTTGATTGGATTTTAAATTTAAATTTGTAAAATTTAAAACTCAATCGAAAAAATCGAAATTATTTTGGTTCGATTCGGTTTTGAAAAAAAAATCGATTTCAACCGAAAATCGAAATTCATAGCTATAAAAAATTCCTAATTCCTAATCTAAATCACTAACCCTAAGACCGGCTTGTCCACTACTCGTCTCGTACCAAAGTCGTCTCGTCTCCTCTTTCGTCTCCTTCGGAAGCCGACTCTTTCGATCTCTCTCTACCTCTCTCGTTTTCCTTCGCTTGCCTTAGAAAATCCATTAATTATTACTCCATTTATTACTACCATTATAACACATAGACACACTCTCTCTCGCACTAGTAATGTTGGATCTTCTTAAACCCGTGTATGTTTAAAAGATCCGATAATGGAGAACCGTTTTAGATCCAATTTTTATGTTTTGATCATTCTAGTTTGTGTAAGCTTTTTTGGGTTTGGTTCGGTTTCTTGTGGAGAGAATCGAAGACCTAAAAACATTGAAGTTGTTGTTCGGGCTAAATGGGAGGGTACTCCAATTTTATTGGAAGTTCGGGTATGTTTGCGCGATATCTTTCTTAAACTATTATTTTATATTCGTTATTTGGAGTTAATATTTTCTTCATTTTTTTAAGTGGGCTTTCATCTCGTTGACCTTGTCTTTGCTTCATTAGTATAAAATTTCTTTTTTAAAGTTTTCTTAATTGGCATAATGAATTTAGATACAAAGTAGGTAACCGGTGCATGAATGTCGTTGATAGAGATAGACCACATGGGTGGATGTCCGGAAAGTGTGAAGTGTGACAAGGGGTGACTTAATAGGACACCCCGTAGTATGAAATGAAAGAAGGTTGGAAAAAATGTTAACAAAAATTCAACAATCGGTTTATTGTGTTGGAGTTTCTTATGAAGAATATATTCAAGTGTCCTAAGCTTGTAATGCCATTGCTTATAGTTTTCTTTTAGCGAGAAGTTTGAGACATCAATACCTCTTCTAAGATTAATGAAGTGGATAGATGGTGGTCTTGAAACTCTAATGACTTGTTACAAGTTTGGAGTTCGTTAAAAATCCATTTGATTTTATGTTGTCCAGTGACATGACATGTGTAGATCATGCTTTTTGCTTTTTGTGATGAATAGTTTGTAGCCCCAAGTTGGCTCAAGGATTTCTCATCGATACATTATTGGGTGGGTTTCAAAAAGAGGTAGAATTGTAAAAGATTGTAGGGTTGCCTAATATCTTAAGTTGTTCGTCACACTGTGTGCTTGAATGATGATAAATTTAAGAATCGCTCGAAAATTCCGTCTTCGAGGCAATCTATGTTTCTCTTTCATCTATGTAGATGCTTGCCATTTTTACTCTATGAAGATTTGAAGTCCTTGAATGCTATCCCGAGTTCCTTTCTTTGTTTTTATGGAGAAACTCTAAATGATGTATGAAAAATAATAGATGCATTACCAATTGATTTGATAATTTCAAGATCAATGGGAATAGTTAATAGCATTCTCGTATGTTGTTAAGTAGTTTGGTGTTGTTAAGTTTGATTTTCACTTTCTAGTGTAATGTTGTTTACTTGGTTTTACATAGCATTATTTTGATATTGCTAGGTGGTTTACGTGAATGACTCGTGGATGGGTTATTCAATCCGTAAACATTTTCATTATGTTTGATTTGGAGCATTTTTTGAATGAGGCAAACAGATTAAATTTTGAATTGCTTAGCATGTGAGTATGTTCTCTGGAGGTAGAAATGTTATGTTTTCTATCCGACCATTGTTAGGTTCTATTTGTCTAACCTAGAAATGCGGTAAATATAGATGCTTAAAAGATGTAGTATGAAAAAAGCAAATGGTAAATATAGAATGGTTACAATGGCATTTGACTAATAAGAAACTAATAAAAAAAGGTAAATTTTCAAATCATATAAGTGAAGGAAATTTGTGATACTCAAAAAGAAAATTTTTGAAAATTCTATCAAATAATATGAGTTCTAGATAAGTTTTAGATTTGTTTCAACCAAAGTACAAGTATTTTATGTTTTAGGCTTTATAGTATAATTTTTTTTCCATCCATTTATTTCCGTTGGCTCTTATAGGCGGCCAATATTTGTTTAGTTCATTAGGCTTTGACAACCTCCCTACCTTATTTTCCACACAAGTTCTATGTTCTTTCCCATATATTTTTGGATATTCAATTTCTAAATAGGCACCAAAATTTCCCAGTTCATAATAGTATTTCCAACTCGTTGAATGAAGTTAGTTACCCGCTTGGTTGATGCGACTTCTTTTTTTTTTAGTAAAATATTTTGATTAAAATCAAAATTTTATGAAACCGAACCGAAATAATTTGATTTTAAACCAAATTTAACGAACTTATTTTGGTTTTGATTTTTCTTAATTCGGTTAATCGAAAACCAAACCGAATTATGCAAAACCGAACCGTTTAACCGTTTGCTCACCCCTAGTTAGAAGGGATTATTTTTGGAATTTTTTATTAACTTGTAATTTAAAAACAATTTAACTCAAGGAGATCATTTTTTTTAGATTAAAGATGTTCGAGTGTACCTCTTCTACTAATTAAAGGCAATACTATGGTTACCCTAGAAAATCACATGCCTTGCTTGCCCTTTTCATCCGTATTTCTACTATTATTTTCCTCCGCAATACTCATTATGTTCTTGTTTATTGGTAAATTACACCTTTCATTCAATAGAAAAATGGAATTTATCATCTCAACTTTGCATAGAATCTATGCATTCTTTTCCAATGATGCAACTTTAATAGTCTTGAACTCGTGATAATTTTAGTTATTTTACATTCTTCACAGGATATCGATGAAAATGTTAGAGGAAAAATATTAAGATTTCGTAATAATTTGTTGCTGCACACACACACACACACACACGAGTTTTGATCATTTGCATAAATGGGTGCACAATGAATTATGTAAAATACTTAAGGCTAATTGGTTCGATAGTATCTTGTATAATTTGTTCAAATGTTGATTGGTACTCCAATTTCATGTTTTTTTCAATTCAAGTATCATAACTATTTTTTATTTTATAATCAAGTTGACGAATCTTATTGACCGAATTCCAAGCACGTTTTTCATACATGATGTTGATATGATCCAATAATTAAAAAAACACTTTGTCGTTGATGGCCTTATTTTCGACCAATATGGCTTTATAAAATTACAAAATACCCTCACTCCTAAATTAAAACAAACGATTAGGATTTTAGGTTTAACTATTTATTTTTTATCCTTTTTTTTACTTTATTCTTTTTTTTCTTTCTTTTCCTCCTTCTTTTCTTCTTTTTCCTTTTCTTTATTCTCTTTATTTGCATGTCCAAATAAAACTATCACCACTGCCATCGTATCCAATAAAAGATGATCAATCTCTCAATCCTTCTTAGCACCTCACAAAACTTGACACAAATCAATCTCAACTAGTCGCCGACCATATTAATATTGATCCTAGTAGTACCATTAAATTCGATCGTTTATCTCCTCCGCCTGCAGACTCAACTACACACCTCACTATTACACTCATCCAAATCGAAACACTCACAAATTTTCTACTACTAAGAGAAATCAAATTTATAATGAACCTAACTTTGGTTGTTCTTTTTCTTTTTTTGTAGCCAAAACCAAGAACCCATTTTCCTATGAAACCAAATTTCTCTTCTTTTGCTTCATGTTCTTACTTTGCTCGATAATGAGGGAAACAATATTTTATTCACTCTTTAAGGAAGATGAAGTGTTTGTGGTGATGGCATGAGGAAGATATCCATTTTTTTTTTTGTGGGGATTTGAAAAAGTAATCTCATAAGACGGTGGTGAATGACATTGAACTTTGTTTGATATTTTGCACTCTCCGATTGCGTTTTTAACAAAGATAAAAAAATTGACACTTTTCAAAAAGAAAAAAAAAAAGAAAGGAAGAGTTTTATCTAGTTCTCTTAATAGCGTTTTTTGGTTTGCTACTTAATTTTTATGTCCTATCTTGACACAAATCAATCTCAACTAGTCGCTAACCATAGTAATATTGATCCCAGTAGTACCATTAAATTCGATCATTTATCTCCTCCGCCTGCAACCCAACTACACACCTCACTATTGCACTCATCCAGATCAAAACATTCATAAATTTTCTACTACTAAGAGAAATCAAATTTATAATGAACCTAACTTTGGTTGTTCTTCTTCTTTTTTGTAGCCAAGACCAAGAACCCATTTTCCTATGAAACCAAATTTCTCTTCTTTTGCTTCATGTTCTTACTTTGCTCGATAATGAGGGAAACAATATTTTATTCACTCTTTAAGGAAGATGAAGTGCTTATGGTGATGGCATGAGGAAGACATCCATTTTTTTTTTTTTTGTGGGGATTTGAAAAAGTAATCTCATAAGACGGTGGTGAATTACATTGAACTTTGTTTGATATTTTGCACTCTGTGATCGCGTTTTTAACAAAGATAAAAAAATTGACACTTTTCGAGAAGAAAAAAAGGAAGGGAAGAGTTTTATCTAGTTCTCTTAATAGCATTTTTTGGTTTGCTACTTAATTTTTATGTCCTATCGAAGCGTTTTTTTTTTTTTTTGATGTGTCAAAGCACGATTAGAAATTATGGAGAGTTTAGAAAGGAAAAAAATAAAGGTGAGAGAGAGGAAAGGAAGGGGAAAAACAAAAGAGGAAAAAAAGAGAGGATTGTTTGGTCATTTTACCATCATGTATGGTCGGGATTTGATCAACAAAATCGATCGACTTGATTATAAATCAAAAAATAATTATGGTGCTGAAATTGAGAAAAATTGAATTTAGTATACTAGTGAACGTTTGACTCATAGTACATAATACTATTGAACTAATTAGCCAATAGTTAATGGTACTATATGCTTATAAGCATGTTAATTAATGTAGATTGACTTTAAAGAGATTATATATATGTTAATTAGGCTACATTAAAATTATTCTAATTTTTCTCTGTAAAACTCTTTCGTTCTTGGATGTTCATTAAATTCATAAGAATATATATATATATATATATATATATATATATATATATATATATATATATATATATATATATATATATATATCACCGTCTAGTCGAATCTTGTCTAATTTGGAATAATTTTGGACGGGGACCCAAATCAAAAGTTTTAAAGGTTGGGGCTTAAGTTATGTTTGACTAAAAGTTTAGTCTTTTGTCAATAGGTTTTTCAACGCTAAGCTTTTGAATAATTTTGATATTTCTTTAAAGGAAAAAGAAAAAACGCTAGTGGTTTTGATGTTTCCCTCTTTCCTTTGATTTTCCTATGAGAATGGCAATGGCTACCTCGAAGAGAAAAAGAAAGCCAAAAACAACCGAAACCCATAATTCTAATTCAACTATAAACTCAACTTTTATTCAAAACCCAAAGATTTATGCTCTACTATCTCTCTCTATGACACTACAATATCCCAAAACACTTATCTCAATTAACACCACCGTAACACTCTCCTTTACCTCTCGTTCAATCTCCCTCAATCACCCTTCAACTAAATATTTTTCTTTATAATGTGGGTTTCGTATATTTGATCATATGTTTTCCAATGGTATCAAACCCAATGAATCTTTAATCATTGTTGTTACTAGACTAGTCGTAGCTAAAGGGGATACCGATTATGCTTTTAGTTTGGTTAAAAATATAGGGGTGGTTTATAATGTATTGCCAAGGTTAAAGACTTATGGTCTTGCTTTGTTTTGTTTTTGTGACAAGTTCTTATCAAATGGAGGAACATATGGAAAGTATGGGGATGAATTTAGAAGAGGGGAGATTGCGGTATTGTTGAAAGTTAGTGTAGAGACTAGAAAAAGGGAGAGGGTTTGTGAGTGTTTTCAAAAATTGAGGAAGATAGTGAGGTGTGTGAAAGAAGGGATCGTGGAGGTTATTGAGCATCGGTTTGAGGTTTTTTAGGGTAATAAGGTGGAATTAGATAGGGGTTTGGGAAGAAAGGTGGTTTTAAGGAATGACAGAGGTTGGCATGGGTTGGGATGGATTGGGATAGAGAAATGGGTGATGGGGAGAAGGAGTGTGGATGTTGGTGGAAAGTGTTATTATCTTGGAGATTAGGTGGTTGTTGTTGATATTGATGATGATGAAATAGAGAGGTTTGTTGAGTTCATTGCTGGATTGGTTATGGAAAGGCGAGTTAGGCTAATTTTTGTGAGTGATAGTAGTGTTTATTTTTGTACTTGTTTCTATGTGATTGTTTTTTATTCATTAATGGATTGTATGTAATTGGTTATTTTCATTGGATTTTTTTTCTTTTTTAATTTTTTCTATGATTTATGTTGACATTTGAGAATTATAGAGATTAAGAAATTGGTGTCATCCCATTGATTGACTAGGATTTTTTTTTTATTATTATTAGTATCGATACTTTCAATCCTTTATAGTTTCTTTCTCTGCATATCTATTACGTGGCATGGTGATAGTTAAGCATTTTCTTGATAAGCTGTTATAGTTATGCCTTGTTCTATTGGCATTGGAACTAAGCTATTTTAACCAATGGTTTAACATGTTGCTGTCCTTTATCATGCTTTATGTTTCTTAAGCAGCTTTCTTCAAGTGTGCAAATGGATGTGAGTCAAATTTGGTTTAAAAATTGTAAATTTTTAGGTATTTGGATTCGTGATCTTTTCTTCTTTATTTTGGTGGAGAAACATGCGAATGCTATTGTGTCGTAGGAAACTTGCAATTTCATGATAATTGTTTAATAGTGTTATAGAATTTAAATAGCTCATTTCTTAAGAAAAAAATTATGGCTCTTATATTTTGAACCTATTTGTTATTGATACTCTTTTTTTTTCTTACTTCTATGTATTCATGCAATATAATAGGCTAGAAAAAAATGTTGACGATGAAGCAATATTAGATGGAGCCAATATTTGACTTTATCAACAAAATTTTACAGGAGGAGGATTTAGCATTCATCAAGTTATGCATGCTGAACTGGCAGTATTTTTCTTTTCTTTTTTGCTAAGTAAGCCTTTTTCATGACTGCTAATTTGTATAACTCTTGCACATATTCTCTCAAATTGAAATAAAGCAGCTTGTTACTGTTGTGAAAGATCTATATAATCGAAGTTAGAAAAAATGGTCACTGATTGTGATAGAACATAGCTCTGCAAATAATAAAACCAAATGAAAGAACACCAAACACACGTAGTAGAAGGTTAACTAAAATAATCTTTTATTGGAATAAGAAGTGTTTAACATCAATTTGAAATTTGATTTTCTTATATTTATGTTCATCTCAATACTTCAAGTTAGATTTGTTTGAATGTACTAATTCTACCATGAGCCTATAATTGACACATTGCACCATAGGAATGTCAGGTGCAACTGTTCACAAAGTCCAAGTACACTATTATTTGGTCAATTCAGTAATCTTATATTTGATACATTATGTTTCTGTTTACAAGTATGTGATTATTTGGGCTCTTCCCAGGCTTACTTTTATTATCATATGCTTGAGAATGAAGCAATGCCTACTGTTTAGATAACAGGGACCATCTAGGTTCGACCTATCTTTGTAGGGATGATATATCTGAAAAGTGTATTCTTTCCAGCAGTCAGTGAATAAAAAGGTGGGTTTGGTATCTTCAACACATAACTTTGGATGAAATATCTTCTGAACACTATTTGGTCAATGGAGTGCATCACCTTTGAAAGGTAAGAGTGATTTTGTTGCGTTGGTTTGTTCAGCACTGGCAACGGAGAGAAATGCAATTCTTCCTAGTTTAGCATCTCTAGGAGTAATCCATTTTCACACTTTCAAAGTCCATGACAGAACTCCTATATTTTCTTAGAAGTGTTTGGTGTCATTATCATTGATGGATCTGACTTCTCTTGATTCCTGCTGTTTGCAGGTTAGATATACTTTTGTCAAAGGGAACCTGGAAGTTCAAATGCTGCTGCCGTTTTGAATAGTCATCTAGGTATTGTTTCCAACTTTATCAGTATTGTTAATCCTGTGCAAGCTCAACATACTACATAACTTGATATGTTTTTTGCTGGTGATTTTAAGTGGCTTAACTTTTACAGGAATGGTCCGTGGTGCTTTTGTGCTTGGTATTTTTAAATTTACGTAAGTTTTCATATATCCTTGCTAATTTTGTGATTGAAACAATATAGGACTGCCAGATGAAAAAATAATTAATTGGAATATATAAGGTAACATCAGTTTAAGCATCAGATTATTATTGATGCAGAATGTTAGTTTTCAAATCGGTTAATCATAAATCTAATTTACCTCCTTATTCTTCCTCTTCTTATTATAATAACAATTTGAGAGGTTAAAGGAATTGTTTAGGCGGTTTTTTTGGAGTAATTTGGTGGTCAAAATGATGAAGTTCGAGTAGTGAATGGTCATAGAGGGTGTCTAAACATCTTATAGTTCATATACTGAAATTAAAAAGAAAAAAAAAACTATAAGGGTGTCAATCATATATTAAAATTGTTTGAGAGGTTAAAAGAATTGTTTTTGCGGTTTTTTGGAGTTATTGTACGTTTTAGCTTTGGAGGTCTATAGTTTAGGAGTTATGGGACGTTTTAGCTTTTGGAGTAAGGCAACATGAGAAAGGTCTCATAAATCTCCTCTCCTTTTACCTAGAGATTAAGGATCGTGCAGCTGCAAGACTTGGCAGCCTTCTAAAGCAATTATAGGAAAGCAGTGAAAAATGATCTCAAATTGGTGTCCAGGTCCTATAACGTTCATGCTTATTAATAAGAGAAAAATTCTAAATTTGATTAAGAAAACGGAAGAAGAGATTTTAGCAGAGGCACAACCAATGTTTCATCGAAGCAAATAATTGTTTCAATAAACATGCACCAGTAAGGAGCTAGCTTAAACATGTAAGTTTCCATTCCCTCATCTTCCAGCCAAGAAGTTTTTCGGAGAACGGTTTTATTCTTCTTGAGTACAATAGAATTTAACAGTTGATTGCATCATTTTGTTAACGCTGCTCATTGACGGATCATGCTTAGCACATCCAGTGAATCCTAAAGCCTTAAGCAACATTTGAAGAACAGTATATTAATCAAGTAGTTAAGTCTGATAGTAACTTTCGCAACATGTTGAAAAGCCATTATTCCATAGTAACTTGAAGTCATTAAATAAAATCTAAACAAAATCTAACAGTTTTAACCTTATTGTCTTTTTCAGTAAACAGTAAGAAGAGAGAAATGGATAATATGTGGAGATATCTGTAGTTTTTAAGCCAATAAGAATCCAGGCGATTCACCTGCAAGCTAGCAGTCCTTGATTAGCAACAAATATTCGAGAGCAGATTGTACAACCTCACATTTTGGATTTTACTTGCTGAATGAGCTCTCTTCTGAGGATTTTTCCTGAAGCTGATTTAGGTACAGTATTTATGAAAGTCACCTTCCGCAATCTTTTGAAAGGTGCAACCTGCAAAACATAGAAATGGCTTGATGGTGAACTGAAGAAAGCATAGGCGCAGGCTTACTTATAACATAGAAAAAATAAAAATGTACTCCGTGTACAGAGTGTATATTTGTAAGCATTTCAAATTCATAGAAGAAAATCAATTGTAAATTACAGCAAAAACTTATTCAAACATCACATGCAAATTGAAGAAAAAAGATGTCATTTTGAACGATGAGCAACAGGGCTACTGGACTGATCACTATAGAGGACTCAGCACAGCTTTGTCAACTAGATGGGATGAATTTATTTTAGAAAATAGAATTTAGCAGTTATCATAGTAATAATATTACAATACTATGTGTTGCCCAATCTTTGATCGTTGTGCAGAACAAGTTCACCTAAGTTTTCTGCAATCAGTTAATGTTATAGTTGTTGCCCAATCAAATGGAAAGCCTTGAGAATTCATAGTACCAAACATAGTTTTAAATCACGGTCCGTTGAAAAAACGTTTGCGGTCATCATCGCGGATTGTAGTTTATTATAATACTAAAATAACAGTAATAGCATATTCCGAAACCGTTACATAACGATCGTTATATAACATAACGGCCATTATTTAATACTATGGTACCAAAAATTAAGGTGATACAAGAAGAAGATGAATCAAACTCAACTGAATTCTACTAGATTAATTATGGTTCTCATGCAAACACAGAGCCTCCCAGAATATGTCACTTACTTGATCAACAATAAATTTCTTAACATCTTCTTCCGTCAATGAACTGTTGGGTGAGCGAACAACATACGCAACTGGGACCTCACCAGCTTCAGCATCAGGATATCTACAGCATGTGAATCATCGGTGTATATATTAGATAGAAATTAACATGGACGTATTTTTTACGAGTTCAGTAAAATCAAAGGAAGAAATGCATGTGTTCAAACTTACGGGATGACAACAGCATCCAAAATTTCAGGATGAGAAACTAGCAGCCCTTCAAGCTCAGCTGGTGCAACCTAGTGAGGAGAATCAATCAAGAAAATGTTTAGCCCAATTCAGTAGCCAGAGTGAGTGAACAATGTTGCGATGTATTTCTACAGGTAATAAGCTTACAAATATTGATGAATTTCCTTTACTAGAATTACCTGAAAACCTTTGTACTTGATGAGCTCTTTAATCCGATCAACAACAAAAAGTTGTCCGTCATCATCAAAATATCCAAGATCTCCAGTATGTACCCAACCATTTTTATCTATGGTTTCTTTTGTGGCTTGCGGATTATTGAAATAACCTGCCAATGGATTGCACAACATGGTGGCTTAGGTTAGGTAAATGGATATTTGAGATATGATTCCATCAAGAGAATCTAATTGTAAGCCACACTTGCATCAGGCTGACCAATCATGCACACAGGAAGCTAGTCATTTCATTATTTTTCCTAGTTAGATCAATTTTTTTTTTTTTTTTTGGGTTCTAACACCGAAATTCTAAGAGCCATTTGCGAAAGAACTGAAAGCTTCTCGTTGAAGTAGGCTAATAGGAACCTTACCTCTCATCATATTGGGTCCTCTAACCCATATTTCCCCTAACTGACTAGGAGGGAGAGGCTTTAGGGTTTCCACACTGACTATCTTTGCTTCAATTCCTGCAGCAAGAATTCCAGCAGAACCAGAATGTCGAACACCCGTTCTTGAATCCTCCACTGAAACAATGCCACAAGTTTCCGTCATGCCATAGCCCTGAAACCACAGAGAGCATCTTGATTCAGGATAAAAAGAAAAAGAAAGTCTTCTTCTTCTTCTTCTTCTTCTTCTTTCTTGGTTTACTTTTTGAGAAATAAAAAAAAAAAAACCAGCCATATCAGCTACCTGAGTAATTATAGTATCAGGCAAATTCTTGGCACATTCCTTCATCAAATCTTTTCCCAGAGGAGCAGCACCAGAACCGATATTTTTCAAAGACGAAAGGTCATACTTCTTAACCAAATTCTGTTTTGCCAAAGCAAGCAATACTGGAGGCACCAACCACATATGAGTCACCCTATACTTCTCGATAGTCCTCAAAACCATCTCGAATTCAAACTTCCCCATTGACACGACAGCATTTCCCATTTGTAGCTGTGAGTAAGTGATCACAGCCAATCCAAAGACATGAAACATGGGCAAGAAACAAAGGAATACACTGTGCATCTCACCTGCCATTACTTGATCCATAGTGACCATTAAAGACGCAGCAATGAAATTCCCATGCGTCAAAATCACTCCTTTACTAACCCCTGTAGTCCCTGACGAATACAAAAGCGTAGATATATCGCTTTGCTTCACATCACTCACAGGAAACTCAGAGTTAGACCCTCCTAACTCAACCAAAGAATGGAAACTCCTGACTCTTGAACCTGACTCAGACGGCAAAGACACTCCTTTTGGTCCTAAAAAGACAGCAGGCAAATTGAAACCTCTGACTTTGTCCCATAATTCAGGGACTGTAAAAATCAACTTGGGGTTAGAATCTTTAATCTGTTTAGAAAGTTCCGAGGTTGTATAAAGAGGATTTGCAGTTGTTGCAATAGCACCAGTGGAAGTGATCGCCAAGAAACAGATAGGGAATTGGTATGAATTGGGAGCAAAAATAAGAACAACATCATTCTTAGAGATACCCAGATTGAGTAATCCATGAACGACCTTGATAACGACGGATTTGAGCTCCGAAAAAGATAAGGTTATTGACAAATCTGCATCAATTAGAGCTGGTTTATGAGGGTAAGAATTGGAGTTTCTAAAAAGAAACGAGACCAAAGAAAGATTAGGATCCTTAGGAAGGACAAGTTTTGGTCTTGGTGACCTGTAAATACCATCACGACCATAACCAGATTTCTCCATTGCAGATTGATTGAGATACAAAAGTAAGGAAATGCAAATAGTGGGTTTTGCTTATGATTGAAATTCGTGTCAGCAGGGGTGAACAATCTGCTAGCTATAAAATCATCAGGGCCTCAAATAAGGAACTGATACATGGGATGTTCTTCTATATTTGGCTCTCCTTTCCTAAATTAAAAGGCAAGGAGGTTTGCTCTAACATAATAATACGGAGAAGACAAGGATCATTTGTGGAGCAGAGCTTGGGTTGGAAGAGGAAGCAATAAATAATGAAGAAAAGAGAGAGGAGGAGAGTGGTCCAAATTCAATGACATTTGGCTGTTCGAAGGCCTTATTTATGGAGAGTTTACACTGCCTATGTTTTGAGCATTGACATCAACGTATTTTTGTTGATTAAGCGAAGGAGGTTGGTCTGGCAGTTAACAGACTTTTTCATTTTTTGAATTGGAATTTTAGCATCTAAAATAATTTATTTCCTTAAATACGTTTAATGTTCAAAAATCAGTCTATAGAACCATTCTCATTTGATTATAGCATGCATGGATCCTTTAATTTTTGTTCTTGATTAATCATGGATAATAAATTTTGATTTAAAGGAGTGAAAATGGTTCAAAAATACCTTTAAAAAAAAATCTTCATTTATGATAATACATTTTTATGATTTGATGATATTTAATTTTGTATGTGACCTTATTTTTAAAATTTGAAAATTAAAATAAATACTTAGCATTAATTATTACAGCATAAGACTTGCAGGCTGTCGAAAGTAGGATCCACATGATCAAGTCTCTTACCACTCTCTGCACATCAGCCAATTTCCTTCATATCTAAAAATTAATCATCAAATCTTTTGTTTCTAATTTCTAAACATTCTTTCACCATTTGAAAAATTAAATCCAACTCAATCCCAAATCAAAAGGTTACGTCTAATTTTAGATATTGACTATGTTTGTTAAGAAGATTTGTTTTCTTAGTCTTTTTAAATTAAAATCTTAGAATAATATTCAAAAAACATTTATTAATTTTTTTAAACACAGCAGATCAATTGGGGAACTGACCAGAAAAAAGTATAGGCATTTTGAACACACAATGTTGTTTGGGTAAGTAAAAAGAAATTAGATGATTTGTAATAAAGAAAAATTATTCTGCTGACGTGCTCAGCACAAACTTTCCGTGGATCTGGAATATAGGATCGGAATAGACCAGAGTAAAGAAGATAGGATCGGCTAAAAACATTGTCTCGAAAGAGACTTTCTTTGTTTGAGATTGCGTAATAATTCAAACTCTTAACATTAATGTCTTGGAAGGACCACTGTTATTAATGTGTGGAACAGATGTCTAAAGACTTTCATGAAATATCTTATTGCCTAACATAAAATGAAAGTTTAGTACTAACTATCAATTTTATGATTTTTTTTATTCAAGGATAAAAATATTTTTCATCAATTTATATGTTATTTGGGTTTATCTTATAATTGATTATATATAATTCTAATTTTTTTTATTGAGATCGTTTATTATTTTTCAGTTTAATTAAAATTCTTTATTTTTATAAATTTATTAATTGAAATCCTTTATTATAACATCGTTAATTATTTATTTTATGTAATAACTTAAAACTAATAGTATTCTCTCATTTTCTCTCTCTAATTATGTCAAAAAGGCCAAAGAAAGACTTTTTTTTTCTTGTATATATAATATTGCATGTTTTAGGTAAAAACAAAACAAGAAAGAAATGTTTCCTTTCTTTCACGCCACACACATGCACAAACATAGCCTTTTGTCCTTCGTTTTTCTTTTCAAATTTAAAGTAGTCATTTTGTATTCTCTCTCTCTCGCTTTCTCAATAATTGTATCAAAAAAGACCAAAGAAAGACCAATTTTTTTGGCTTGTATATATAATACTGCATGTTTTAGCTAAAAACAAAACAACAAAGAAAATTTTCGTTTCTTTCATGCCACAATATGTACAAACATGCACAAAAATAGTCTTTTGTCCTTCTTTTTTATTTCCAAATTTAATATAGTCATTTTTTCTATTTAATTTCTTAATTGGTTATGCTAAGATCACTCATGAATCGGACCTACATTATGCACCCAATAAATCTCCTCCTTCAGCCTATACGAGATAAATCTCAACTTATCATCTAATATTCATGTCAGTCATACTAGCATATAATTTTTTTTTCACATGCTATTAATATGACCGACATGTCAATAGGTTTCTTTATTTTAGAGAATCATTAGGACCATCATTAAGTATTTCTCCGTTACCTCACAAAGTTAATGATGTTGTCAATCATTAAACTTTTTTGGTCCTTATCATAAGTTAGACCATTGATTACGTAAGTTGTTTAGCTATTCTCGTCCATCAATAAGACAATATTAGAATTGGGTTTCTTTGTAAAAGAATGATACGTATCAGTATAACAACTCACTTAAGACTTCATATTGTGAAGTGGAGGATCTCGATTTCCTTATTTATCACTCTTTATATCTTATTATCATCGTTACTAATTGTTAGCTCAATATTAATTCTATATTCTTCATTCTATACTTTTAGTCCACTAAAAATAATAGTTTGGATCTAATTAATCCAAATTAATAATACAGTTCTAAAATTATCAAATCATAAGAGTTTAGGGACTTTTTTTGTCATCAAACCGTTTAATAGGATAACAAGTTTTAAACGTGGTATTTAATACTTTTCCTCTCTTGAGTTCCAAATGTCATAGACAAGTGCCTTGCCAAAGATCTGGCTCAGCCCATTTAAATTGTTAGGTTCTATTGACTTCTTACTTTTAGCATAAAGCAAGAAAGTAGCTTTTTCATAGAACAAATTATAAATTAGTTCCTTTATTTTTAGAAACGAATCGATAATTAGTCTTTTTAGTTTTAAAAATTAATTATTTAGTCTCATAATCAATACCGATCATACTTAATTTAATAATGCCTTATTTTAAAAAAAATATATTATTTTTTCCCTCATCAATTCTTCCATTTGGTTTACTTATTTTTTTTCCTTTTTTATTTCTTAAAGCAAAAAATCAAAATAAACTAAAAAATAAAAAGGATTAAGTTATAAAAAAAATTTTAAAATATAAAAACTAAATAATAAGTGTTTAAATAAAAAAGGATTAATTAATTTGTTTCTTGAAAGTAGAAAGACTAATTTATTATTTTCTTCTCTTGTCTTCCAGTAAAAATGTCCTTCATGTCATTAATCTTCATTATCCTCTTTTTTCTTCCTTTCTCTTTCATTCACTTCTCTTTTCCAAACAAATTGAAATAATAATAATAATTGTCAAAATAAAAAAAAATTAATTTTAAAAAACTCAACAAAACTTGAAAATCTAGAATATAGAAAAAATTAGAAAAAAAGAAATGAAAAGACCTAGACACCTAAAAACTTAGAACATGGAAAAAAAATTGAAATAACCATAAAAAAAAAACTAGAAAACAAATGAAAAACGTGAAAAAAATCCATGTCCTATAAAACTTATTTGTTGTGTAGATATATTTCAATCTACATGGTTTTTTTTTTCGATAATTTTTTCAAACTTTTCTTTTGTTTGTATTTTTTTTTTTTTTTTTAGGGTTTATTATGGTGTTTTGATAACTTGAAAATCGAAGTTTGGGATCCTACCTTCTTCCTTTTCGTATAGTGGGACTCCTTTGTCAGACAAATCTCTAATCTTTTAGGTTTTGAAATTTGATTTTTCATTTAGTGAGTCGAGGGATATTTTCGTTCAAAACAATGACAAAATAACATATGGAAGAAAATATGAACATAATTTTTCATTTTCATATACCCTCATATTCTATTTATATTTTCTAATGCTCATGTGAATGTAGTGAGTCATATATATGTAGAAAGGGTGGGTCTTCTAACCAGACATTCTCCCCCCTATTATGAGCACAATTAAAACGGTTCATAAGATCTCTGGTGTCTTTAGAACATTGCCATACAGAGCATTATCCAGATCAAAGGAGCTAAGGCCCTGGGGCCTGGACTACCTGGCTCAATCTCAATAAGGTCCAGTTCAGCAGCGAAACGGATTCGTTGCCCCATCCACGTTGATTTTGACCAATGGAGGCAAGGGACAACTCCATTTAACATCTCAAATGCTTGTAGACTTGGACAATGAAGGGGAGTCTTTGAAGTTTCCTGCGCACTTAAAAATTGTGCACATAAGTCCTCAGCTATTGCTTGAAGTGATGCAACCTCCGTTACTTCCCCACCTACTCCTGTTTCGATGATTCCATACGAACCAGATTAAATAAACCAGCCTCCCTATAGACAGAAAATTTGAATCCAGTATTTTATACCACAGCCAGCCAACGAAATCCATCCCTTCCAGCTCCACACGCACCACCAGAATAATTAAAAATAGCCATGATTTTTTTGTAAGAGTCTAAAAAATTGTAGCAAAAAAGCAATTTTTGTGACGGTTTTAATAGAAATTTAGCAAAATGAGATTTGAAAAAAAGATTAGCAACGGTTCACAAAACCATTGCTAAATCAATAAAAAAATGACTGATTTTAGCGACGGTATAGTTAAATCATCGCTAAACCATATTTTAATTTGAAAATTAGTGACGGTTTAACTAAACCGTTGCTAATTTCCAAATTAATAGGGAATTTAGCAACGGTTTAGTTAAACCATCACTAAAATTCCTTTCCTTACGATGAGGATTAGCAACAATCTACCCAAACTGTTGCTAAATCCTCTAAAATTAAAACAAAAATTGTTATTTGTTTGCAACGATTTAAATAGAGAGAAATTAGTGACGTTTAGTAAAGCTCGTCACTAATTTTGAACCGTTAGGGGGAAATGGCTATAATTTGAATTTTTTAATTAGCGACAATTTAAAAACCATCGCTAAAATTAAAATCCCTAAAAACATATTTTGCCTATTTTTTCCCCGAATTTCTCTCCTTCTTCCTCACTTTTCCAGTAGCTCCAAAATACCCTCTCTCCTCCCTTTTTCCCCCAATCAGCAACTTGAACTCTTCCCTTCTCCTCCTCCCTTTTCTCTTCTTTTCTTCTTTCCCTCCATCTCATCCCCTCTCCTCCTCCATTTTCTGTTTTTTTCTTTCCTTTCCTCTTTCTCCTCCCTTCGAGTCCTCTTCTCTATGGTAGCACCTCCTCCACGACAACAATAGCTCCTCCATGGTAGCAACTCCTCCTCTTTCTAGTTTGACATGAGCTTCTCTTAATTTGGGTAGAATTTTTTTTTTCAAATTTTTTGAATAATTAAATTTTTGTTAATTATTTGTTGTTAATTTTTTATTGTTGTTGGTGTTAATTATTTAGTAGTTAATTATAAGTAAGTTTAATTGTTTGTTTGTTGTTGTTGTTAATTAATTTAATTTATTGTTTAAATAATTTTTAAAGTGTTTGGTTAATAAAATATGTGTTAAATAATTTTGATTTATATAGTTTTTAATGAATAATATTTTATTTTTTGGTTTTTAAAAAAATTAGTTGTTAATTATTGTTAAATAAGTGATTAGTTGGTTAATATTATTTAGTTTAAATTATTTTTTTAATTAATTTTATTTTGTGTTTACATAATTAATTAAGTGTTAGTTTAATGAATTATGCTTGAAATAAATTTTATTTAGTTGTAAATTTTTTATTAGTTAATTGTTAGTTAGTTTATTTAATTTTATTGTTGTAAGTATTTGTTATTTGTTAATTAATTTAATATTTTTAAAATAATTATTTAAGCATTACTATAATTAAGTATGTGTTAATTAAATTTTATTTATATAGTTGTTAATGAAATAAATTTTATTTGTTGGTATTTCAAAAATTTAATTGTTAATTGTTATTAAATAAGTGATTTATTGGTTAACTCGTTAATTAGTTAAACTAATTAATTTAATTTAATTTATTCTTATAAGTATTTTTTATTTTTTAATTAATTTAAGTTTTTGCTTACAAAATTATTTAAGTGTTAGTTTAATAAATTATGTTTTAAATAAATTTCATTTAGTTGTTATTTAAATTAAGTGAAATTGTTGGTATTTAAATAATTTAATTGTTCTTAAAAAAATGAATAGGTGTTAGTTTTATTAATAAATTATTTAATTGTTAAATTTGTGATTTACATGTTAATAACTTTATTTAAAATTATGGAAAAATAAATATGTAATAGTTTTACAAAATTATTGTTTGTTAGTTTGGTTGTATATTTAGATGGTAATTAAAGTTTTTATTTGTTACATTAAGTAAAATAATTTATTGAAAATTAAAACTTTATAATATTGTTTAAAATAATTAATTAGGTAGTTAAATAAGAAAATTAGTTTAGAATTATATTTTTAAAACATTATATAAAATATATCTAAATCTATTAACGATCCATTTGGATTAGTTAATGATCGACTCTTATTGTCATTAACTTGGATGACATTGTGTTGGGCTTACATTTCATTTTCTTGAAATGGTTTTATAATTGTTTGGACCATAATAGACATTCCGGCACATCCACCACCGATTGAGGTTTTACCTTACATACAACTAGCCAATCACGTATGATGCACTTTAATCAAGGATATGTTGCATAATACACCTAATGTGCTTTTATTATTAGGATAAAGGGATCGGATCCGTTCAACATCCTATGACTATTTACTTCTACTAGTTCGTACCGATCATAAACTCTTGTGGTGTAGTATCATACCAATTATATTTAAATAATACAATTCCCTTGATTGGTAACACATGATACTTAAGTTCTAATATATCAGTCAACCTATCATAGTAGTCATTTTCCTCCGTAATGTAACAAACTCCTTTTACGGATACTCCACTACACATTATTGCTCTATCCAAACGATGACCTTTAGTGTAGAACTTATACCTATTCATAATGTATCTCATATATGACTTAGCTATTCATAATGACCCTTTTATAAGATATTTAGGTGCTGTTACAATGGGAATGAAAGTTTTATTCCCACATTGGAGCTGTTTGGTTAAAATAAATGAAGTGAGAACGGGAATGAAGAGTGAAAATGAGAATGAAAATTTACACACAACTTCATTCCTATATAAGACATGAGAATGAATTATTTTAAATAATAATATATTTTATTTATTTATTATCTATTAACTACTTTTATCACCACCACCACCACTTTCCATTATCACCATCATCACCACCACCACCACCACCATTACAACTATAACCACCACCACCACCGTAACCATCACAACCACTACCACCACTACTACCGCAATCACTACCACCACCACTACTAGAACCACCACTCGTCATAACCATAATCACCATCATCACTTTTATTACTTTTACAACCATTATAGCTTAATAAAATTATTTTTAATCATTATTTTTATTTGTATAAAAAATCGGATATTAAAAAATTTAAATTGCATTCCAATTTCTTATTAGTATTCCAAACACAATAAACACAATATAAAAATACAAATACCATTCCCATTTTCTTAATTTTCATTTCGATTTCCGCATTCTTATTCTCATCACTCTACTCCTAATTACCAAACGAGCACCTTAATATAATGGTCAATTATCATGTTGGGTTGTGCATTACTTACTTATAAAGTTCATATCCATTACTTACTATTAGTATTAAATTTTATAATTCCATCTTAATAACAAAAAAAATTCAAAATTTATGAAACTCATATATCGATGGAATCATGATGCAAAATCATTTTCACGTTGAGCATCAAACTCGTGTTTCGAGTATGTCGAAATTATCATGATAAAGTTGGCTCAAAAAATATTTATGAAAGGAAACATAATTATAAGATTTTTAATGTCTTTAATAAAAATAATTGATAATTAATGAAGTTCGGTATTGAAAATTTAGCTAATTTTAACACTCATTCAATGTAAGGTGTTATCTCATCACAGTTCAATAAAATATAGGTATGAGATGTAAGTTTTTCTTCATCTCGTTAACACATGTGATTTTGTTTGACTAAGAGATTGACTCGTTCGATTTGAATATAGTAAACATCCCTTCAATGTCGTCATTTAGTTCTCGAGCACTCTCAAAATTATTTAGCACTTTTAGATGTCTCGCATGCATACGAGGCTCAAAGTAATAAGAATAGAACGTTGATATTTCTTCAACTAAATATGCATTGCATATTAACTCTTCAACTCTCGCTTTGTTCTTTAAAGATACTTAGATTATATATGTATATTAGTTAAGAAATATTTTTAAAATAAAATTAATAAAGGGTTTAAAATCAATATATTTATCTTTCATATAGATATATCCATCGATATTGTACTAGTCTAGCTATTTTTGCTTCATACACCAAGTGGATTGAAAGATGTTTCATTAAGTTGAAAAAACTCAATGAAAATATGTGTTCAAGTTTGCATAAAATTAAAGATATCTCTATCTCTAGACAGACTTCATAGCATCAACCTTAATAACAAAAAAGTCAGTTCCTTAAAGAATAAGCTCAACTTAGTTAGTACTTGTCAAATATTTTCCAGTAATAGGTTATGGAATATGTATTAACCTTTGCATAAATGTATGACAATCATGACTTTTTGTGCCATTAAATCTAAGGTTGTTTATATCGATATACCTAGCCAAGTTCGATACATATTAGTCAAAAAAATTGAGTTATTCAATCCATTCAAGTAATTATATTTTTTGTTGTTTGTCGAGGGTGTAACACACTTTAGGGTATTTTCTAGAGTCTTCATCTCTTTCCAATTCAGCTACCGATAATAAAATTTCTAATCTTCTTTAGAGTTTGCATTGTCTTTTATTTTTCTCGATATACTCATAATCGTATCAAACACATTGTCAAAGACATTTTTTTCAATGTGCATCACATCCAAATTGTATCAAATTAAATTAGAACTCCAATAAGGAAGATCCTAGAATATACTCGTTTCTTCCAACCACAAATTCTAGATATACCGTTGTTACTCGTAATGCCTCTAGCCTAGGACCTAGATAGGTCAAGGGTATTACCAAGCATCGACCTACATTCGAAGTGCAATGAATGCAAACTAAGAAGCCTCTTCTCTTTAAAATCATTTTTAGTTCATCAATAAAATAGGGCATTTACTACATTAGGTCCTTATGGAGTATAAGGTACTAGGTCCACTTAAACATAATTTGGGTATAAATTCTTTCTTTATGTTCAATTAAGCCTACATTGATTTCTTTTAAGCCTTTTCTAGTTTCATTTAAACTTCTTCTAATAATTTAGCCATTACAATTTCTTTTAGTCTTATCCTTAGCATTCCTATCTAATGCTTTACTTGTCATTTTAAGTTGTGATCATTTTCATATAATCCTATAGTTACATCATCCTAGCCATATTAGTCATTTTAAATATCGAAGTTCTATGACTAACAAGCTTAAAACATCTATAACTTAACAATTAAATAATCTTTCAATTTATACCAAAACAACCTTTGTTTAATTAGCTTACATATATACCAAAAATTGCCTAACTTGCTATACACCAAAAATTAAATTAAGCTATACAACATTTCCTTACTCACTACCCCAAGCCCAAAGCACACAAAATGGGTAAGTCCATCACTTGTCTTGGCAACGATCCTTCATTTATCTTTATCATTTCCTATACCATAAGAAAACAATGATGAGTAAGAGAATGCTTAGTAAGTATAACTCATACAAGGTATGTCATGTCCTTCATGCATGAATGCACATGATATAACTTTCATAAAATCATTTTCATACCTTTGAAAACCATTTTTTCTTTACGCACCAAGAGTATACACTAAATGATTCCCTTTGCATGTCCTCATTTCCTTTTTACACACTAAGAGTGTACACCGATTATTCCCTTAGTGTGTCTTTATATGTCAAAAGTATACACCAAATTATTCTCTTGATAGGTTTTACATACTAAAAGTATACACCGCATCATTCATTTAGTATGTCCTTTCTTTACGTGCTAAGAGTATACACCGGATCATTCCCTTAGCATGCTCTTTTTTCTTAAGAAAGGGTGATCAAGCCTCTCTCATAACCTCAAAGAGGTATTGAGTCATTTTCTTTAAAAACCTTTCCTTTTCTTTTACTTTTCGTCAAATCATGAACATAAAACCTTTTTATGATCATGATGTACATAAGCATATGCATTTGAGTGAAATGTATTGTAATAAACATGACCATGACATATATACCATTACACCTCAAGAACATGTACACATAGTATAAATCATTCACATGTTTCAACAATCAAGTATGCATGCCATATGATACACACCAAACACGATCCATGAAAATCCGAAATATCATGTCAAAGCCAAGTAATCAAGTATCATAATCAATCAATTTCCATATAAACATAATCATTCACATTCTTCTTAATCCTCCAAACCTCCTCTTCTTTCCAAAAAGAATTCTTCCCTTCTCCTTGCTTGATCTTTTAAGATGGTTTGGAGGCTACTTTAAGGCGTTTCTAAATGGATTTAAGTGAGTGGGAGTGGTGTTTTGGGTGGTTCAAGAATCCTTTTTTTTTTGCCCTAGGTTTTCTCTCATTCTTCTCTCCTTTTTTCTTTTTCCCTTTTCTTTCCCTTTCCAGATCCGTCTCTCTCTCCTCTCTCAAAAACCTAGAATTCTAGATTTTTCTTAACATATTTTATCCCATAAGTTCAACTAATGGGTCCCTTACAATATATTCACTTTACACTTTGATTCTCAAACTTTCAATCCTTACAATTGACCATGTAGTTTCAGTCCATAGCTTCACATTTTTTATTAATTTAGTTCTCATCTAGGCCAATCCTAAAGGTAATTCAAGTTCCTAAAGTTTTTTCATTATTTTAATTAAGGACCATGATGCTTAATCTTTGCTAATATACCATTAGGTTTTGCAATTGCACCCTTATAGCGAATGCATAACCATATCAATTAAGGATACCATTGCCTAATTCTACCTTTCCTCATTCCATAAACCCATTCTATTAATTTTTCTTGTGTTTCTTTTGTCCTTAATTGAATTTCAATCTTACTCACACATCCAATGAATACACCTTTTTATTAATTAACAAAATATCCATACATCACAATTACATTTTTAGGATGGTTATAGGTCATAGATATTAAAGTTACACTCTTCGAAACCCTATTCCGTGACTTTTGACAACATATAATTTCTATTTTATGTAAAATTTCTATTTCGGACATGATCGAAGGAGCAATGTCCGTGACAACTCTATTTCTTTTGGACGTGTTCCCGTTCCTTCTAAAATGATAACTTTGTGGCGTAAACTTATGATGCCGCTTAAACCAATAAGTATTTCTACCATTATAGAGACTAAAAACATCATATTTTTTCATGCACTATGAGTATGTTGTTTTACTCACGATACTCTAACTCGACAACATTGAATACATAGGGAAGTCACCGATTATTCACATAACTACGGCTTGCATATGGAAATTCGGCTTACGGGACACATAATAGGTAAGCACACCAACTTTCAACAATTCAACTAACCCTTTAATAAAGGGTTGTAAGTACACGTTTAGGTTGATCTTTGAATTTTTATGTTTTGAAAAAATTACGAGTTAAGAACATATATTATTCCCTTATATACTTCTATGGTGACAAATTATAAGACGTTATAATTATAGACCACAAAGAATATTCTTGTTCAAATTGACTAAAAGGCTGAAACTCATCGGTGCAAACTCCTAATCTAGGTTTCCTAATTTTTTATGTAAAAGAAGGATATGTTTGATCGAAATACCATTATGCCAAAAAGTCGAGCTACGACACATGATGTCCGGCTCAACTTCATGTTCGATATGCCATGTCATGTTACCAACTGTGACGATTGACGCATTCATCCTCTATAGCCATGGAGTTAGGGAAAAATAATACATTTTTTATATGGGATATAAGTTTCTCTAATCGATCCCCGTTTAGGATTTTGATAGCGAGGATGTTCACATATTTTATAAGTAATTCTCTCGCTGTCTTCATCTCAATAAATCGTGCAACCATTTGTACGGCTATGGAGTCGTTGAACCGGTAATTTCATTAGTTCCACCAACTTTTTTATACTCGTAAAAGTTTTATGGCTTACAGATCATCAATATGTATCAACTCTTCCATAAGTTGACATAAGTCGTCATAACACCTCTTCAAAAAATGATGTTCGGACTTCAAGTGTAACAAACATGCTATTACGGATAACTATAAGTGGTTTTCTAAATCGGGCCGGATCTCTCATTGGATGAATTCAACAAATCATAAAATGCCTAGGCATCGAGTTTAGGACTTCATCGATGCTAGATGGATTAAACGATGGACCGACTACATCCATCACCATTGTGTGATATGGATTGACCAAAGATTCATCAAATATTTATTCAATTTGAACAAAATTTACCGAGTTGTCACGATAAATGATCGACTCACCTTCTTCATGACGTCTCCACACATAATATCCGAACACAAAACCATTTTTCATCAAATGGTACTTAACTATATAAGTTGACATAATTCGTCACAACACCTCTTCGAAAAATGATGTTCGGACTTTAAGTGTAACAAACATGCTATTACGGATAACCGTAAGTGGTTTTCTCGAATCGGGCCGGATCTCTTTATCGGATGCATTCAATAAATCATAAACTCGCCTGAGCATCGAGTTTGGGACTTCATCGGTGCTTAGATGGATTAAATGATGAACCAACTATATCCATCACCATTGTGTGATTTGGATTGACCAAAGATTCATCAAATATTTATCATAAATGATCGACTCACCTTCTCCATGACGTCTCCACACATAATATGCGAAAATAAAATCATTTTTCATCAAATGTTACTTAACTATATTAGGATATTCATAATGATGATTTTGACACTTTTTAAGTTCACAAGAATATCTTATTTTATTTTGGTCCATACACTTTGAATGATTAATGGCAAAATTAATAAATTCATTAATCTCATCTACGAAATGCTAATTTAAAAGACCATTGGTATATCTATAGTCAATTCAAGAACAATTCGAATTCATTTTAAACTAAATTTAATTAATTTAATATATAGTTAATTTACTTATTTTAAGGAGTAAAAAACTTAATTAACTACTAAATTAATTAAACTAACACATATTTGTTAATTTTAAACTAAATTTAATTAACTTAATTAACAAGTAATTAACTTATTTTAAAAAATAAAAAACCTAATTAACTACTAAATTAATTAAAGTAACACATAATTGTAGATTTTAAACTAAATTTAATTAACAACTAATTTACTTATTTTAACTAATTAAAAACTTAATTAACTACTAAATTAATTAAACTAATAGATGATTATAGATTTTAAACTAAATTTAATAATTTAATTAATGACTAATTTACTTAGCAACAAATTAAAAACTTAATTAACTACTAAATTAATTAAACTAACATGTAATTAAAGATTTTAAACTAAATTTAATTAATTTAATTAACAACTAATTTACTTATTTGAACAACATAAAAACTTAACCAATTACCAAAATACTTAAACTAACACATATATGTTATTTTTAAACTAAATTTAATTAATCTTATTAACAGCTAATTTACTTATTTTAACTAATAAAAAACTTAATTAACTACTAAATTAATTAAACTAACAATTATTTGTTAATTTTAAACTAAATTTAATTAACAATTAATTAATTATTTTAACAAATAAAAAACTTAGTTAACTACTAAATTAATTAAACTAAAACATAATTGTAGATTTTAGACTAAATTTAATTAATTTAATTAACAACTAATTTGCTTGTTTTAACAAATAAAAAATTTAATTAAATACTAAATTGTTTAAGCCGACACGTAATTAAATATTTTTAACAAAATTTAATTGATAACTAATTTACTTATTTTAAGAATAGAAAAAGTTAATTAACTACCAAATTGTTTAAACTAACATGTAATTAAATATTTTTAACAAAATTTAATTAACAAATAATTTATTTATTTAAAAAAAAACTTAATTAACTACCAAATTAATTAAACTAAAAAAAACCTAATATTTTTAAAAAATATTTAAATAATTTAATTAACTAGTAGTTGAAGTAATTTAACATATACAAAACTTAATTAACACCTATTTAATCAAACTAACAAACAATTAAATTTTAAAAAAGAATTAAATAATTTTATTAACCACAAATAAAATTAATATAATTAACTAGTAAATCACTTAATTAATGCATAAATAATTAAACTAACACTTATTAAATTTTTAGAAAAAATTAAATTATTTAATTACCAACAAATAATCTTAATATAATTAACAATTTTAACAATACCGATTAACACATTATTAAATAAACTAACTCTTAATTAATTTTTAAATAATTAATTAATTTAACTAACAACCAACAAATTAACGAGAAAAATAAACTAAATTAAACTAACTAACAATTATCAAATAAATAATTAAACAAAAAATATACTTAATTTAATTAAAAACTTTAACAATAGTAATTAACACATAAATAAATAAACTAACACTTAATTAATTTTTTAACACATAATTAATTTAATTAACAACTGACATATTAACTATAAAAACAAACTAAATTAAACTAACTAATAATTAACTAATAATTATTTTTTAAAAATATAAAATTAATGAAATAAATGGGAAAAAGCTTAATTAGTTACCAATCACACAAATGGAGGAGTAGGAGCTAGAAGTTGCTATTAACTCATGGTGAAAAGGTGGAGGAGCCGTTGCCACCGCGCAATGACCGGAGATGAGGAGGGAAGGGAAGAGGAGGAAGGACGGATAGGAAAAAGAAGAAAAGGGAGGAGGAAAAGGGAAGAGAGAGATGGGAAGAGGAAAAGAAGAGAAAATTAGGGATTTGGAGGGAGTTACAATTGTGATTGGAGGGGAAATGGGGAAGGAAGTGGAGTCAGTAGTCGTTGGAAAAAGAAGAGGAACGAAAAAAGAGAAGAAATGGGGAAAAATTTTCGAGCGGTAGGTTTTAGGGATTTTAGTTTTAGTGATGGTTTTAAACCGTCGCTAAAAGCTTTTTTTATCCAAAATTTTCCATTTTCCTCTAATGATATTAAATTAGTGTTTCATAAATCGTCACCGATTTACTATTGCTAATTTTTGTGTATAGTGATGGATTTCACCAAAAAACCTATCGCTAAATGCCTTTTTTTTTCCCCATGGATTCTCATATTAATTGATTTAGCAATGGTTTTAATTAACCGTCGCTAAAACCACTCGTAATAAAGGGCTTTCGGCGATGGCTTATAACACATCATCACCAAAACCATATATTTTTTTAAGGAATTAGTGAGAGTTTAGTTAAACCCTAGCTAATTCCAAAAATATTTATATTTTTAGCAATGATTTGTTTAAAACCAACGCTAAAAACGATCTAAGTTGATCAAATTAACAACAATTGCTAACCGTCGCTAAATACCCAATAGTGGCAGCATTGATTAAAACAGATCACTATTTCATGGTTTTAACGATGGTTATTAGTACTCGTCACCAAAAAACTATTTTTTCCGTAGTGATCCATGAACAATCCAAATTCACAATTATTTTGACAACTAATTTACTTATTTTAACAACTAAAAAACTTAATTAACTACCAAATTAATTAAACTAACACATAATTAAAAATTTTAAACAAAATTGATTTAATTTAATTAACAACTAATTTACTTATTTAGTAGCTAAAAAACTTAATGAAATACCGAATTCGTTAAACTAACACTTAATTAAATATCTTAAATAAAATTTAATTATTTTAATTATTTTAACAAATAAAAAACTTAATTAACAACCAAATTAATTAAGCTAAAACATAATTAAACATTTTAAAAAAAATTTAGTTAATTTAATTAACAACTAATTTACTTATTTTAACAACTAAAAAACTTAATTAAAGACCAAATTAATTAAACTAACACGTAATTAAAAATTCTAAATAAAATTTATTTAATTTAAATAACCACTAATTTACTTATTTTAACAACTAAAAAAACTTAATCAACTATCAAATTAATTAAACTAACACATAATTAAATATTTTAAATAAAATTTAGTTAATTTAATTAACAACTAATTTGCTTATTTTAACAACTAAAAAAACTTAATTGAATACCAATTTGATTAAGCTAACATGTAATTAAATATTTTAAACAAAATTTAATTAATAACTAATTTACTTATTTTAGCAACTAAAAATTTTAATTAAATACCAAATTGATTAAACTAACACCTACTTAATATTTTTAAACAATATTTAAATAGTTAAATTAACAACTAATTGACTTAATTTAAAAAATATAAAACTTAATTAACACCTATTTAATTAAACTATCAAATAAATATTTTTTGGAAACAATTAAATAATTTAATTAATCACAAATTTAATTAATTTAATTAAAAACTAAATCACTTAATTAATACATAATTAATTAAATTAGTACCTATTAAATTTTTTAAAAAATTTAATTATATAATAACCAACAAATAAACTTAATTTAATTAACAATTAAATCAATTAATTAACACATAATTAAACAAACAATTAAATCAATTAATTAACACATAATTAAACAAACCAATGCTTAATTAAATTTTTAACAAATAATTAATTTAATTAATAACTAACAAATTAACTTTGAGAACACAAAAAATTAAACCAACTAACAATTAATTAATTAATTAATAATAAAACAATAAATATCAAATAATTTAAATAGATGGCCAAAAAAAAAAAAAAGAGTTACTAATTATACAAATGGAGGAGGAGAGTAGGAGGAGTTGTCGCCAACTCACGGTGAAGAGGAGAAGGAGTTGTTGTTGCTACTACACTATTCATGAAAAAGAGGAGGGAAGGGAGGAGGAGAAGGAAAGGTGAGGAAAAAAATTGAGGAAAAGGAAAGAGATGAAGGGGAAGAAGAAAAGAAGAGAGAAGGGGAGTTTGGAGGGAGTTGTTGTCGTGAATGGAAGGGAAATGGTGAAGGTTCGAATGCTGGAAAAGAAGAAAAAGAAGAAGAGAAGAAGAAGAAATAGAGAAAATTTTCTGGACAAGTAGCTATTTAGGATTTAAAGTTTTAGCGAAGGTTTTGGTCCATCGCTAAAACCGTCGTTAAAATTTAATTTCCATTTGAAATTTTTGTTTCTCCCAACAAGTAACAAATTAGTGACAGCTTTAATAAAATCATCGCTAATATCAATGTTTAATGACGGTTTTAAAAAAATCATCACTAAAATCGTATAAGTTCATGTATTTTAGCTTAAGGATTTTAGCGACGGTTTGTTAAAAATCGTGGCTAAATTCATCAAAAAAGAATGTTTTTAGCGACGATTTAAATAAAATTGTAGTTAAAAACCTATTTTTCTAAAATTAGCGACGGTTTAGATAAAACTCTCGCTAAATCTAAAAATCAAGGATTTTTAGCAATGGTTTAATAAAAACCGTCGTTAAAAATCTTTTAATGGTAGCTAATCTACGATGGTTTGTAAACCGTCGTTAAAAACCAATAGATGACAAAAAATAAAAACTAGGGTTTACCGAAAGCAGCTTACTAATTCAACACTCATGGCATAACTCGTAATAAACCGTGCAATAGATTTGATTGAGAAATTTTATAATACAAAAGAAGTAACTAAGTGATACGTACAGTAGCTTATTCCTCGAGTTCACTTTTAGAAGAGTGAGAGACAAAAAAGAAAAAAAAATTACATCCATATCCACCAAAAGTGATAAGAAGATTTCCACGTCCATTGAAATTTTTTTATTTTCTCTCTCTCTCTCTGTTTGTGTCTATCTCTCTCTTAAAAGTGAACCCAACAAGTAACTATTATACATATAACTAGCTACTCTTTACGTATAATAAAATTTCTCGATTTGATCAACACTTCCCGGACTCGTAAAAGAAATTTCTCTTTCCATCCTGTAGTCTTATTATTTAGTATCCTCTCCGTCAGCACTGAGAAAATTTGCTTTTTGGATTTGCCAACATGGGCATTGTACTGATTTCTGATATCTTACACTCATTCCTCAAGACTCACACCCAAAGCATGAAACCTCTGATTTAGGGCAAGTCGTATCCTGTTCTTAAGGAGTTATTGCTTCTGTCACAGCATGGTTTCATTTTCTTTTGCTATACTCATTTTTAATAGTAGCTATTTCAAGGCTTGGTTGATTTTGATGTAGAAGTACATTGGCTATCACGAACATTAGTTGCAGTTTTTCTGTTCGAAATAGCCGGTCCAGCAAAGAATTCTGAAATTCGAGCTCTTTTCACTCCCATTATCAAATGGCCGAAAGATAAATGATACGTCCTGGTCGAGGATGGTGGAGCCTTGTCTTGTGACACCAACAACAACGGGTTCCATTCCTGTTTGTTGTTTCTACCACATAAATTAATGATAAAATTCGCTTTTTGATATGTCAGCAATCTACTTCAACCGGACAAGAAATATTTTTACCTACTAATTTTATTATCAGTTCATCATTATCTTTTTATTGGAAATTTTGTTTTCATTTTTTTTCATGGAAAATTCATCAGTTTTTTTGGACTACAGAACATAGACAGTCATTTTTTTTTTATTATAAAATCATTAAAAAACTTTATAATTATTAAAACTCGTACCTTATTTTATTAATTTTTTTTTAACATATTAAAAGAATAAACATGCGAAATACACGAGTTTGCTTCCATGCAAAAGAGCCAGATCAATGGGACGAATTACTATTTAATTTTTGGCGTGGTTTAATTATTAATACTTATATGAATTATAAGAGGATTTAATTACTAATATTGTCTTTATTATTGGGCTAATTTTAACCATTTTATATGAATTATAAGCCGATTTAATATCAAATATTTTTTTAATAACTGGGGCTAATTTTAAACATTTTATATGAAATATGAGTGGGTTTAATTACTAATATTTTGTTAATAATTGGGGCTAATTTTAACCATTTTATGTGAAATATAAGTGGGTTTAATTACTAATATTTGTTAATAATTGATCCACGATCTCTTGTGGTTGCCAAGAGAGCAGGCAGAGCTGGCTGGTTAGCAGCGCTCTTTAGATTTATACCGTTAACCAAAATTTCGTGGGCCCATGAAAATCCTTGGTGGGGCAAATACAATGCCAAAATAAGGCGGAAATTTGCTTCAGGCACACGCGGCAGCAATTAAATGGTTCAACAAAGATAAGAGAGGAATAACTAGATAACTGCTGATCCTCTCAGTTTCAGTTCCAAGTTTCTTGCAAGTTGCCATGATAATGCAAGTACTAAGAAATTGCATCGTTAAAATATCTCGGCGACACTTCTTAGTTCGAAAGTTTCTGTGGCTTCAGGCCATACTCTCTCTTTCTTTCATAGCAGTGCATTAACTGCCATCCGTTTATGGTAACTCTAATTGTTTCTTGTTATTTTGCTCTCCCTTTTCTGGTTTTGCTGTTTTGATTTCTGCGAGTATTTGTTTCTCTAATTCTTTTTGAAGTTTGCGAATAAATGCTTTCTAATAACTTGAATGAACTGAGAGATAAGCAAGAGGAAGAAGAAGAAAGAACCCAGAAATTCCTTTTCCCTTTTCTTCTTTTCTATTGATAATAGTTGCACCGTAGAACTTTAGTTCATACTCATGTTCGATTTTATTTTAGGCTTGGGACATCCAAACCCTACTAGTCATGATTTGGGACATGAAAATGCAATTGCTGGGATTCTTAAAAGGAAGAAGAATTTCTGTTTGTGATAGATATTCAAATACTCCGGGACTTCCCAAAAAGTTGAATTTATTGCATTAGACATCTGATTTATCAATTTGCTCTAACAGAGAACTGGTCACTGCCCAAAGAAAGCACTTTAGAGGATGTTGAGCACTTGTTGTGGCTTAAAAGCATCGTTTAAAGAAAATATAATTGATTGACTCGTTTAAAGAGTAGAATTTCTGCCGTTTTCATGTATTTTGATAGACTGAAAATATTACTAGCTGTTTAGAATAGATTTCTAAGGACATTCGTAATTCAACAGACAATGCTTTGTTCTTTTCTATTCTAGGGTTCTAGTTGCTGATCCGATTTTGTTCCATTGATTTGTCAGGTTTAAATGGCTGTAGTTCCAGTATGCTACAAAATGCCCTCTAAAGATCAGACTTTCACTACTCCAAGAGCGGTAAGGCAACATGACAGAGGTCTTATTTGTGCCTGTTCTGCTTCTGCAAAGGGGGCAGTTCCCTCTCAATTTCAAGTTATGTCTCAATTTCAAGTTATGTGAGAAGGAATTGGCCGGCGTTATATACTACTGCTGATGTTTCGGTGAAAGTTATGACTAGAGGAGGGATGAATGCTTCGAAAGGAACGATTCTCAGCCGAGGTCTTTTGAAATTTCAGAACATGATTGACGTACCCTACATGCGTAAAATCCACAGAACAATTGGAGAAAATCTCTTTGTGTTGTGGCATGCATCGAAGTCTGGTACTAGTGAGAAGCAACTGAAATTATTAGATTCTTACTTTGGAAAACTCCGAGATGATGTAAGTCAGCCCTCTTCAAATTCTTGTAACAAGAGGACAGAATTAGCAGACGAAAGTGTGAAAATCAATGTAAAGGAGGAGCTGGAATATCTAAATGCTTATCTTGACAAGCTTGATAAAGGTAAGATATCATGTCCCGGATACTTATGTTAGTTGCTTTTGATTAGTAGAGTGATTCTAGGACTAGAACATTTATGTGTGCATATGGGCATGTAATGCTAGGAATATAGCATCAATATGAGGAAAGACTACAACATCTTGCCATTCATAAACCATGAATCTCCTTTTACATAAGAGTCAGGACCACGCATCAAAAGTATAGAATTGTTTCAATAAACATTTACCAGTAAGCAGCCTGCTGGAACTTTTAAACTTTCTGTTTCCTTTCCAGCCCAGAATTAGTTGAAGATTCATTTATTGTTTCAAGTAACAGTAGTTTTTGGTCACTCCTATTTTATATTTTAGCTTTCAAGTCAGCTCATTAATTTTCAAGTCAATGATCCACTCTACACTTGTTAAGTTGTGGAGATTGATGTGGATGTGGCCTGTAGTTTAACACGCTATGCAGAGTCATGCATGCTACACTTTTCAAGTCAAGGCACAATTGCTGAACCACGGAAATCTTGTGTTGTTTGATTGTTTAGTCTTTCTGTTTTATTTTCTTGCTTGATTCATTTTCTAACAACGCTGTCCATTTTTTCAATGCATCGTAATTGGGCACATTCTGTACTGTTGAGCAGTAGCAACAAAGGCCAACTGCCTAATTGTTGTGTATATGACAACTGATAGATACTATTTTTGTTACTTCTTTTAGTTCTAGATCATTTTATGACCTTTTTCTTAGCTGTACTTTCCTGCTGAAAATAATTGATTAAAATTTTCTGTATGCCTTTAGATGCAAACTTAGAGAATAATGCATCACCAACTTTTGATCATGAAACTACCGAGGAAAATCCAGTAGCAAAACCAATCTCAGTCAGTAAAGAATCTAGAGGAGACGATGAAGAGAAACTAAAAACTTTCAGGAAGCTGAGGAATAAGAGTGTTGAAAATGGTTTGAGGAGGTCTGAAGCTTTAGACCAAAATGATGAAACCTCTGATCTCTACTTAATGTAAGTCATTTCCTGTCTTAATGAACTCTTAGTTTCATCCTTTCATGCCATGATGTCTTCCTTTTCGCCAAAAAAGTTTCATAGCTGCTATTTCATGGCATGCTAGCTGATACTGTAACCTATCCAATTTTGAATGCAGAAATACATTGGTTTCCATAAATATTGCGGTTTTTCTGTTCGAAATAGCTAGTCCGGTGAGGAATTCTGAATTTGAGCTCTTTTCAATCCCATTATTATATGGGGCAAAGATAAACGATTTGATCTTTGTTGGGGAATGGTGGAGGCTAGTGACACCCATGTTTCTGGTACAAGATTGACAACTGGGTTCGTGTTCCCATTCTGTTACTGTTTTTCCATCTCTCTTGATAAACAAGGCAAAATCATTTGTTGAAATTAGCAGCTACGATCTTGTTTGTTAGGAGAGGCAATTTTATCCATAGCAACTTAGATCCATTTGAATTATGCATTTGTCATTGCAAAACTTTATCAACCTTACTGACGACATATTGATGTCATAGATTCTGTAATAAAGTAAACTCACAATTTATACCATACAGGAAATAGTTTATCAGTTTTGAGTTTTACATAACTGTTGTATATTTGCTTTTGACATTGCAAAAATGTAGTGTCTAATACTTATCCGGACATGCAGCACTCTGGAGCTTTTCATGTGGCTCTTGGATGTTGGTCACTACTTACCTTTGGGCCTGAAGTTTGCAGAGGTTATGGTTCCTTTACATTTTTCCTGATATACATACTTGGAGGAATTTCAGGCAACTTGGCAAGCTTTCTTCACACTCCAGAGCCAACTGTTGGTGGGACAGTAAGCAGCATTTTCACCTCCTCATTTCTTTACATATATGTCAATATGCAAGAAATATGTTGGCCATTTAACCTATGATATTCATGCAGGGACCAGTGTTTTCCATAATTGGAGCTTGGCTCATTTATCAGAATCAAAATAAAGATGTAATATCAAAGGATGCTTTTGATCGTATGTTCCAGAAGGCAGTAATCACTACTGCTGTTAGCTTCATATTGAGCCATTTTGGTCCAATTGATGACTGGTAAGCTAACTGATATTTGAAAGCTGGCTACATAATTCCTAAAAGATATTTCTCTTGACCAACAATCAGATAAAAATAAAGTTATCGGGACTTGAGAAAGATTGAAGAGAAACATTATGGGCAGAACAATAAGGATAAACTGGTTTTCTTGCACTCTCCTACATCAGTAGTTAAGCTCTTTTTACTTGTTACCTCCTGTAGGACCCATTTGGGAGCAGTTTTGACAGGCATAGTTTATGGCTTTTTCACATGTGCAACTCTACAATTGGATGATGCATCTTCAAGAAGTGGCCAAGATGAAGGCATTTCACTTATTAAAAGACATGCAGATCCTTGTAAATCACTCATTATATTCACCATCTTCATTCTCTTTTTAAGCTCTTTACTTTTCTTGGTTGAACCTCCGCTTCCGCTAGAAACAGTAGTCCCAGAAGACTATATATAGTTGTGAAAACAAAGGATGCAAAACATCACTATGTATATATAGAATGTCTTTGAGTGGTTTAGTTGGAAAAACAGTGGACAGATAGATGTATATGTATATAGAATAAACTTTTGTAATAAACATCTTTTTTGGCAATGTGTAGGTGTTTTTTTGTGGTCTATTTGAAGATGATAGAATTTGCTTCAATATAGTGGAATTTCTTAAAGTCAGCATGATCAGGTGGCCATGAAATGAAGTTTGTGGAAACTGGAAATTAACCATCTATGCACTTGTTTCTGGTGTTTTTTCAACACCAGGATTTTACCTTTTTTTTTTTGGTCGAAGTTTGATTTTATGCATTGCATAGCTGCAATTCTTAACTCAAAATTTATAACGACTGTCAGATCATATAACAGTAGCTATGCATTCTTTTAGATGCTGAGACAACCCAAAACCTACCATTCTTGTTTATGTTGTGAATTGGTAAAAGGAAAGGACTGAAAAATGAACTTCAAATTTCAAAAAGAGCAGGCTAGGACAGAAGAGTTGGCTTCGATACTGGTCCCCTGTGACATGAGCTGCTGGTGACTGTGGCCTTGTGCATGTCTCATACGTGTCACTTCATTTCTTTTGATTTTCTTTGGTAGTGGAATTTCTGTTTTGATAATTTTTTTTGAGGGTCCCTAACAAGTGCCTAGTACGTTCGGACCCCTTCTAGTCCTAGAATATCACTAGAACATAAACCAATACGAATCTCTTTTAAAAAGTTGCAGTTTCCAGAAGGAAGAAGATAAAACTGGAACTAATCTTTGCTTGTTAAACTGAGCCTCAACAAACTTTTTGTCCCTATGTCCCTCCACGTTTAAGACCCGCACCTTTCCACAAACACACACCCGTGAGGTCAGGTTCCCACGTTAACCCTAACCTGTTTTTCACCCACGTTAAACAAAACCCCATAAGCCATTCTCTTTCTGTGATTCGCTCTCTGAAGAGAGTTTCTTTTGGATTTAAGTAAAAGCTTGGAGTCTTGAGTGCGCTTGATAATGGCAGTTGGAAGGGATAGTAAAGATTTAATCGGTCCACTTTTAGCAGTGAACTTGGTAGTTCATCTTATTGTACTTGGGCTAGCAGGTTGGTCTGTTGACAAATACATCGATGGTGAACAAAATCACCCACGTAAGTAATCTTGGTCTTTAATCTGGAGTTGGTTTCCTTTTGAGATGCCTATTAGTACTAGTTTGGCTCTGACACTTTTGATATCTTCAGATTTGGGTGGGAATCCAGCAACAGGATTCATGTTGATATGTGCACTGATGGGTGGGGTAATTGGTGCTAGTTCAATGCTTGTTGGGCTTGTTCATCTTCGTGCATGGAGAAATGATAGTTTAGCAAGTGCAAGTGCTTTGGCAGTCACATCTTGGGCTATTACTGCCCTTGCTTTCGGGTATGTTCTGTTATCTCTGCCTCTCTCCGGCCAAGCTTGAACTTGAATATTGCTCTTCTGAAGTACCATTATATTTGACCTCAAAAATAAAATCTCTAATTTCCTTTGCAAATCATTGAGACCTTTGTAGTGCTGAGGATAGTGGAATGGGGATTTCTTTAGGGCTACTAGCCTACTAATACTATCCTTAGAGGGTTTTATATATATATTATGAAATTGGGTTCACATTTTGGTATGAAATTTACTTTTTTACTTCGATTTAGCCTTGGGACGGAGATAGGGAACAAAATTATTGATGATGAATCCTGCAGAAGTTGAAAGAAAGAAAGTTAAGGAACTGCATATAGAAATTATAATGCATCCAAGAATCTGTATCCTCTTTTGTTCTTAACCATTGATCCATTGAATATGATCATGCTCTCTATCTAATCTGGTTTTCTTGTTCTAGATTTGAATGCAAGCAAATCATATTAGGAGGGCATAGAGGAAAAAGATTGGTAAGAACGTCAAATTGGTTAGTTTCTGTTAGCCATTCTACCGATCCAAAGGAAAAAAAAATTCTGAGCTTTTGGATAAGCGGAGGACTAGAAAGCACTTCGGTATTGCTACCTTGTCACTATCTTAATAACTGGTGACCTGAATGCAGAAAACTTTGGAAGCAATGATCATAGTATCACTCCTAAGTCAGTTCCTGTATGTGGTGGTTCTCCATGCTGGGGTTTACAAGAGCAGATATGGACCAGATTACCGTAGTTGTGGCAGTGATTCTGCTGGTGACATTCCGGTGGGCAACGATCCACAGGCGTCTATCACTCCTACTGGCACATTAACATAGAAGTTCTTGCATGTCTCTGTTTAAAGTGCATCGAATTTGCAGAACCTGTACGTTTATTGGCTATTACATGCTTGTATTTGAGCCATGTTTTTTTATAGCTTTCGTTTACCACACATGAAAACAATTGGTTTAGCCACCTGGGCAAGCTTTCGACATTTAGAATTTACTTGTACAGTTCTTCTGGTGTAAAAATGCGACTACTCTCCTGAACTCTAGCTTATAAGTAAATCTCTCGGGAAAATAAGGGTTACAAAAACTCGGAAAAAAAGATCATCAAAGAGCTGGCCGAAAAAGAGATTGAACACCAAAAATCAGAAAGAGGAACCCTCCAGAAATTTTGACCTGCAGCCAGTTTATATGTAACATCAGTGTCTACGTGATACCAATCCGGGCCCAAAGAATTGGACCCTGCAAAAGGCAAAATCTTAAGAAGGTATCATGACAAAATCCAGTTACCATTTTTTCAGATATTCTTGATGCCAAACTCCTCCCACCGAGAACGGCTGCAACTGTACAGAGTGCTTGTGCGCTGACACAAAGACAGGCTCATTAGCTATCGATATGCCAATAAACAGTGACAAGTAAATATCATCAAATGTTACTAGAGCTGGAGATGCTCAATTTCATCATATTGTTTAAACTAGAACTAATTTCCTCAAAAATTAACAATAACATACAGAATTCCACCAAGAACCACAGCCAAAGTGTCCTCATCAGCTGCCAAACTAATTGTTGCAAGCTGCAAACAGTTTCATACGGTTTTTACGATTCATTACGGATAATTATGGAACAGGAACTTGTAGATGGTATAACGATGGCATTTTACCTGACTTTTGTCACCCCATTCACCAAAAAATGTAAGGGAAAAGGCCTGTTTTTCAAGTACCAAAAAAAAAAAAAAAAAAAATTCAGTTGTGTCTTTACTCTTTTTTCTTTTCACCTGTAATAATGAACCTGTAAAATGCTTTGTTTCTGTTGATTAGTCTGAACAGTATAATAATAAACATCCATTGCAGTACACAGCAGGAAGAATGGTAGATATCTCTGCTTGGAGAATAACAAACCAACCTTCAAAAAAGTAGGTGAGAAGAAATGTGTGAGAAATGGCTTCTGTTGCCTCTTCAAATTCTTATCTCTCTGCAAATGATTGAGAGGTGGTTAAAATAACATCATACGGCAGACAGATGGTGCTTAGTGTAACAATACTGAACCCACCTTGGAAGCTACTTTGGATTTTCCGGCACTGCCTTTCAAGTCATTTTCCTAACTCATTCACGTAATCAAAGAGAATCAAACACCAAATGTAAATATAAGCTCAAAAAGAAACAAAAGAAACGAGCCCAAGAAGAATGGAAAACATTAGCTAACCAGTTCCTTTTCAACCTCAGCCAACTCTTCGTTATCACTCGAATGAAAGCAAGGTTAGGATTTATTGGTTGTGAAATGATTAAGAGCTTGGGAAATAGAGAATTACTCATCATCTTCTGTGAATCCTTCCCAAAGAGAACGGAGTCCGAAGAAAAAGAAGAGCAAGGTTGTGATATGATGCGCCCATTTCCTGGAAACCTGCAGCAGATTTCACAATCAAATGACTAAAATCTGCAGTTCCATAACTTCCATTAGAAGGGGAGGTGCATTTTTTGTTAACGCGCACAAAACTGCTTCAACGATTTCCTCTAGTGCCGAACGCAAACTACATCTACGTAGCATCTTGAGATGCATTTTATTCCTTACCAGATTTGGAGCAGCCCACCCAACGAAAGCGGATACAACAGTCATCACCTATTATTCAATAACAATATACAGACACAAAAATAAATACCAATATATTCAGATTTAACACGCGAAATATAAAGGAAAGAGCATGGAAGAAGATGAAATTCTTACAATCACAGAAAACAGGCAGCCTAGCAAGACACTATTCCTGGGGTAGCGCATTGCCAAGATCTTATAATACAGAAGAACTGTGGGGTCAGCTAAACATTTTTATCATTCATGTTCCACAACTTGGTTTTTAAAGAATGTCTAAAAAAAAAAGAAAGAAATACAATCAAGAATCTGCTATAGTATGATTGCTTAAAAAATACAAGAAAATTTCCTGTCCACTGAACCTTCTGAAAAATATAAGAAATTTCCCTGTCCAGTGAAACTTTTGATTTACCATACTCTTAGACAATTAGCTAATCTACACACTGTGTGTAACACTAAGAGATCTGAAACATAATCAGATGGATAAAAAAATCTCAGATGTACCTATAATAGGAATTATAAACTACAAAAACTATAAACGACTGGTGACTGGTATACTTACAGCGGCAACACAGAAAGTCCTATCTCCAACTTCCGAAAGAATTGTGATGGCAAGAGACTTGGTGAACCCCTGGTTATAAGTTAAAAGAAGATATGAAAGCTAAGCATGATGACACTAGAATAGTTAACTGAGTTTATGATCATACCTGGGATGCTAGCAGACTCATTTTTGCCAAAAATCAGAATCCGGCAGGTAGAAGACGTCAGAGATAATAGAGAAAAAAAACCCAGATAGCTTTATATGGGGGTACTTTGTCTGATGATAACTGGTTAATAGGAAGATTAGGATTAAATACTAAGGGCATGTTAATTTTCATGTTTGGTCTAAAATTATACCCAAACATTAAATAATCGATTTGTCAAAAACAGATAGTACGGTTAGATGATTTTATATAGTTAATGCTCATCAAAAAAATTCCTGTAATAGGAATCTTCAACTTGTAACACTTGTTTAATTATATTTTGTCTGTAAAGGTTGACCTCTTTTGTCTTGGCCTTTGATGTTTCAGCAATATAATATTTGAGCAATGACATAAATCACCTAGTTAGGAGCAATTTGAGGGTAATTATCTTGGTATTATAATAACCTCGCATACAAGTGAGGAAGCAAGTATCTGAGGAAGGCTACCTTCTCCTACATTCAAATCTCTATCCCCCAGATAAAAATATCATTCATAATAGCACCAATCTGCCCTCAATATTGATTATTTGGCAATATTTTCCATCTGGTAGCCTGTAAAGAATATACAGTATCTAAAATTCTCAGTCCTGGCGCATATGAAAGCTGCATCCTTGGAAGAGAAAGCCAGTAACTCTGTACTGAACTGGATTTTATGAAAGTGGAGATGATAATTCCATTCTATATTTCTATCTATTGAATGAAGAGTCAATTTCATCAACCTGAAGGAACAGAAGACGATTGCCAGATAGATGGTACTGGAAAGCCATAGTATTGCATCTCACGATTCATTCTCATTAGTACAAGGAGTGCTACCTACTAGTACTCGAAGTCCAAATTCAAACTTCAACAAAATACCTTACCAAGAACCCTACAACATCAAGCAGCGCCGTGACAGCCCCATCTAGAATCACAGCAGCTGGTTAGATTCGAAAGTAGAATGATGAAGGGAAGAAAATGTCACGAAACATTTTACTTGCCGAGGAATTGAAGTCAGACTAACAGTGGTATCTCGTCTTTGCTAGCAGAAAGCTAGATTGACAACTTTAGCAGCAGCGGTACGTACAAAGGACAATAATATTCAATGGATAGCTATCAGAACAGTTAAAAACCATGGACAATAACATAAAAATTAAAATGGAGAAGTGAATCACGACTCACCATCTATCTACTAATCTATTAACTATTCTCTAAATTAATGTTCTCTAATTAAGCTGTCTTTCATCGTCTAGTTATCCTTAATCAGAATTTTAGACACCACCGGAAAGCATGAGAGAGTCATTCCAACATAGCCTAATTAATTGGCATCAGATATATTATCTTTCAAAAACTATGTTTATCAAACATAAGAGGTAGAAACCTTGAGGAAAATATTTCTGTGACAACCAAATCTGCACATTTCGTTCACGTAGGCAATCTCATTTCAGGGGACAAGCATACAAAATTGCTATAAAATTTTAAACAGCAATTACTCCAAGAAAAAGAATTGGACGATAGTACGTACAATGTTGAATACTGAACTCATTAACAAATGAACTTATATATATAATCAAATTGCATCTTCTTGAGAAGTCCATAGAAGAGCTTATGTTAATACAATAAAATAAAAGTGCTAGAAAGAAAAGCAAGGAAACAAACTAATTAGAAGATAATATTCCTAGACCGTGAGGTCTGAAGATCGGTGATCATCATCTTCGGGCATGAATCTCCTCCAATACGGATGTTGCTTCCACACTTTAGACATCTCTTCGATGGGGATGTTCATCGTCTCAGGCAAAAAGAAAAAGACGAAGGCACTCATGATTCCCACAAAGATTGCAAAGAAGATGAACAAACCGAATTTCAAGTGGCAAAGCATTGCAAGGAAAAGCTGAGCAATCAAGAAAGTGAACAACATGTTCACTGCTACGGTGATGCTTTGCCCGGCTGACCGAATTTCTAGCGGAAATATTTCACTTGGAACTAGCCATCCCAATGGTCCCCATGACCACGCAAAGCTCGAAACAAATAAGCAGATGCATGCCACAACCAGGCTGGCATACCACTTCGGCAATTCAATCGCATCTCCAGATGTTCCAAATTTCGATCCGATTAAAGCTGCTAGCACAACCTATATAAACACATAACATATTGTATCGTGAATTTACATTAATTAGATCTCCAAATAGGTAGTTGTTATAAACGAGCAAACTGCAACATATAGTTATTTGAAAGGAAATATTTTGATTGATTACCTGAAATACAAACATTACAGCTCCTCCTGAAAGAAACAGAGATCTTCTTCCACACTTATCACTGCCGTAGATAGAAACACCGGTGGCAAGCATATTAACAGCGCCGGTGATAACCGCGGACAAGAGGGAAGCATTATTTCCAAACCCAATACTTTGGAGGAGGACAGGAGCGTAGAACATGACCACATTCATCCCAGTAAGTTGTTGGAAAAATGGAATAGCTATAGCCATGCTCAGTTGTGGCCGATACTGTCTCTTACGGATATTCCTCCAGGGATGCTCCACTTGCTTAGCTGCCTCACTTGCCGTCACTAAATCTTGAAACTCAGCCTCAATTTCCTTGTCGCTAAGGCCACGTATCTTTCTGAGTACCTGTCGAGCTTCTTCAGATTTGCCTTGCTCCAACAAGGAGTTAGGAGTGTCGTCCAGTTTAAGTGCTGAAAAAAAGATGAGGGCAGCAGGAACGGCCGCACCTCCTAAGCTGTAACGCCATCCGTGGTTGCCGGCGATCTTAGGTGTCAAGTAATTGACAAGATTAGCGATGAAAATGCCGATTGTGATTGCTAGTTGGAACACAATGTTGAAAGCACCACGGTATTTGTGTGGAGACATCTCGGAGACATAGAGCGGCACAGACTGATCAAAATAATAATAATTTTTTTTAAAAAAAAACATTAGTTACCATTAATGTAGTATATAGAATGCATGATATGCATGAAACTGTACATTGACATGTTCTTCTCTATTTTCAGGAGGAAAAAAAAACAACTCTCTTAATTTGTTATAAAAAAATTAAAAAAATATAACATAATAATTAATGACTTAATAAAAAAGTAAAAGGAATAATCTTTTCAAGACAGAAGAATTATAGAGTATAATATAAAAAGGGTTAAAATTACCTGATTGGAAAAACCAACACCAACACCTAAGAGAAGGCGACCGATGATGAGCATGAAGAGGTTAACAGCACCGGCGTTGAGACAAGCTCCGATGAAAAATATGATGCCACCAAAGAGCATCGATCTTTTCCGACCGTACTTTCTAGTGACAACGGAAGCACCAAAAGAAGCAAGTAATGCAGCCAAGTATAACGAAGATGTGAACAAGGTTAACCGCATGCTATTATACTTGCAATATTGATTGGTGGATGTATCTAATGCTTCCTTGCGATAAACATCTGGGAAAAACTTTTTCAAAAAGGAAGCCATAGACGTCACACCACCCGAGATGCCAAGGTCGTATCCGAAACTTAAGCCTCCCATGGCTCCAAGTACACAGGCAATTGCCACATGCCGAGTGACCGTTCCGGGATAGTTTTTAACATCACCAGCAACAAAACCACCGGCACCAGCACCAGTACCCATAATTATGCCTGAATATTATCTGTGAATATTGAACTACCCTTTGTACGTGTTAGGGATAATATTGAAGCAAGTACCTTGTATTTATAGTGGTTAGAATTTATGATTAATTAGATTAAAACGAATTAAATTTTCTGTAATTAGGATAGGATTTTGTTTTGAACAAACACTCATAAATGCAATAAAACATTAAATTAGAGTGCTACCTAGCTTACAATTCTTTTCACAATCCAGCGAAAATGAAGGAATAATTACGACAACTTATCATAAGAGGAAGTACGTAGTAGGTAGAGTATAAATTGGACAAGGACTTCGACTCTATCCGATAATATTATATCATCTGATATGATGATCAAACTTTTGAAGTCATAGTTAAGTAATAATTCTATTACATGTAGGAACCGGACTTGAAATTGACATCAGATGCAAACTCAACTACTTTCCGACGTGGCCATCAGAACAATTCTCAAATGGGCCCCAGTTAATATGTTTTTCAATTGGATCCCATGTATCAAAAACTCTGCGGTGCTATAAAATAACACCAACTGATCTTGCATTGCTCATTAATTAAGACCCCCAAAATTGGCCATGCCTCAACCCATCACTGACTTCTTCTTCATCTTTTTCCTTCATTTTGAAGGATTTATACGATGTTACCGATTTCTGAAAGCATAGGGATCAAATTGAGAGACATACAATTGTGTATAGGCAGGGGCAGGGGACTTTTATGAGCTAATTCTCTCTCTCTCTCTCTCTCATATATATATATATATATATGCTAGTACATAAATACATAATTAAAAAGGAAGAAACAAAACAAAGATCAGCAATTTTTGGAGTTACAAACAAATAAAGAGGATGAGAGGCATAAGGGTTTGATTATTGTTATCGTTTTAGATAAAATTAAAGAATATGTCCTGCCACTTTCAGACAGTTTTTGACATTTACGTATGTGGGAGAAATTAAACGACGTCGTTTGCTCATAGCAAACAAATTCCCATCGTTGTGCACATACATATTTATTAATTATGTAAATAGACAGCTTATACATGAAATTCAGCTAATCAACTATTTTGCTACATCAATTTTCTCCTCTGCGTAACAACTAAGAAAGATGCTTTGGTATGACTTCCCATCAAACTTATTCCTTCAATTTTTTCCAATTCTTTGCTCTGTTTGAATTTTTATAGACGTTTATAACAACTTTGTGAAAATTCTCTGTCTTTTGCTTGGTTTTGTCCTTTCTCCTGAATGTTATTTCTGGACACTGATTCTTTTCTATTTCTAATAATTAATATTTTTTCAGGGAAGAAGAATTCAAAAGAAACCAGAAACTCCTTCCACACAAATTGTTCTACTGCTGTTGCGGCAGTAGAACATATTCATGAGCCCTTTTAAGTGCTCCATGCAGATACAAATCCAACCATCTTAGGGAGGAGTCGCTCTTTTTCTCTTCTAGGGAAAAAAAAATTTAAATAAAATAAAACCCTTTGTTTTTTAATTTTCACATTAAATATTAACTTGTATTGCTGGGGCAATCATTTATGTTCATCCTGAGATAGTAGGACTTGATTTTTTTAAGTTCCTACTCTCTTCTTTTTAGGTTATACCATGCAATTCTCTTCTGTATTATGTTGATGTTTAATTTTTTGTTCATATGTGTGGGTGACTCCTAGAGATTTCTGCATCACAAGGGCAGAAATATCCAACCGACAGTTATCAGACCATGACGTAAAAATAGAATAACTCTTCTCACAAGTAAAATGGAAAAGTGGATACCATTTCAATCACCAACCAGTAATTTATAATATTATCCTTTGTTGATGTTCTCTGAGTTGATCTTGCAGTGTCCAGTTATTTATAAACAATCAGACTTTTAGACACCATCATGTCATATCTATTAAGATTCATCAGTCTGCCATTCCACGATTGCCAAAGTATGGCGACCTCCGCAAGCAACAAGTTTAGCAATCCAGTGTCCCTCATCTCCATTTTCACTAAGATTTTTAGGAGGTGGGATGTCTATTGGCACTTCCATTGGTTGACCTGTAGTCACCTTCCTCCCGTATCCAAGTCGTCCATGGTCACCTCGGCCGAACTGCCAGAAAAACTGGTCAGCATATATATTACTATTCAATATTAAAACAAAAGTCATTCACTGAGGAAGTGATTAAAACTGTAAATATCTAAACCTAAGTGTGTTTAAACGTAGATGCATGCAGGCAAAGAAAATAAAGACAGAAAAAGAATAAATATGCATGGACGCAGATGGAGGAATCAGCCTTCTTCGATTCTGCCAGTGAAAGGTGAACACAAAAAGGAGCAAAAACTGCACTCCACCCATATATCATGCCATTTGAAGAAAAAAAGATGATCATACTTACAGAAAACATCCGTCCATCACGTGTCAATGCAACTGAATGAGTCCCACCACAAGATACCTGGATTACAGATAAATCAGTTCAATCTTAAACCAAGCGAGGATATTGGACTGGTTAACCATACCATGCTAAAAAAATTTTTATCTCTTTTAGGATCAATTCCAATAATGATAATTGTCACAACAAACTCAAATATGGGCTGCAAATATTGCACATCGCTAGAAATCATATCAAAAAAACGTAAGGCTTGCAAGTAGTCGACAAGCAGTTCTCAGAGTTCCTACAGCTCTTAGCAAGGGTTGACGGAAAACCTGCTGTTGGACTTGATTAATTCCTTATAATGATAGTATTACTATTAACAATATACTAAGATGGCTCGGCAAATGCACCTAAGCTCCAGAGAAAGTGGGTCTCTCAAATGTGTGAGCACGTAATCCAGCCATTACTTTGTGGAAATGGTTCCACCATTAACTTCAATGACAAGTTCCGTTTAAAGTTTAAGCAAAATTTACCAAATGCTCACCATCCTCCCAAAAAGACCTAACATCCTTTAGTATAATGTAGGCACAGACAGCGATATCATTGAGCATTTTCGTTCGTATCATGCATTATTCTGTTGAACATGGCATTTTACAATCCTCTGATACACAAATGGCAAACAAAAGAAATTGCAAGCTTGGGTTGACAAAGCCAAAAAGATTGTAATATATATGAAGTGTAAAATAGAACTTCCCAGAGTTCCAAAAGCATATGGCAATACGTTGATGATACCTGAACAATGTCCTCCCCTGCTAAAAGATTAACCTTTTGGGGAACCATTTTACTGCTCTTGTCATTATCTCCAAATCCAAGTCTTCCATGTTCACCTCTTCCCCAACCATACACCTGGAATAGAAGGCACAGGTATTGTGTAAAAAATTATTTTCAACTCAAATCACGAAGACAAAGAAAACCAGATTGGGTAACATATGTAGCATATGCAATGCAGAAGGTAACACCTGATTTGCCTTCAATTCAAAATTACAAGGACACTAGATTTAGGTTTTATGGTATGACTTTTGCAAATTAATTTGTTATTTTTTAACTTTTGACTTAAAAAAAAGTCATAAATATGTTTGGTAAGAAGTAAGTTTTGACTTTCATCAAAAAGTTTCAAAATTATGTTTTAATCAAAAGTTAAATTTTTGAACTTCTAACTTATTGATTCTAACTCATACCACCTCACTTCATCGAAAAAGTTGCTTTGAGTTGCCAAACATACTTCTAACTTAAATCATTTTTGTGATAAACTATTTATGAATTATGACTGGAAGTCAAAAGTCATTTTCCATACGTCATGTCAACCGGAACATCATTCACAGAGCATATTGTTGATGGAGACAGTTCCCATAATAAGAGGAAGAATGTGTCTACAGTTTCTAATCAGCAAAATCCAATTCAAGCATCAGGAAAAAAAGTCAGATAAGAGAAGGGGGAATAAGGCCTGAAAGCCAGCTAAAAGCCAACTCTTTAGCCTAAGACACAAGCTTTTCAAGGATTGATACATGTGGATTTTCTGATCCTAAGCTAGGAAAGTTCTGCCACTTGAATTCTAATGCAGCTGTATAAAAAAATTAATACAAATAATAATAGAATCTAATAAATGATAAAACATAAGATCAAGATGTAAATGTAAAACAGAATGAACTTCTATGCTATATCAATGTTGGACCTGAACAAGTCATAACAATGACAAGCATGTAGTCAACTTAAATAAAGAAACTTTTAGACATCAAAGAACATATTTACCTCCCCATCATCAGTTAATGCAGTAGAATGCCATCCACCAGCAGCAATATCAACCTAGACATACACTAAGGCTGTTACAGATATGAAACTGCAATTAAGCACAAAATGTCTAGTACTTTAACAGTAACGAAAACAGCTCATACTATGTCACCAACCGTAATACACAGTAATAACCAAAATTTAGAGTATAAGCCTTTATCAGAAGTTAACAAGTTGTACAATATCTTTAGAGCACAGATTCTCCACATCACTGAGGTTTTAACACAGATCTTCACCCCTTTTATAAGCTTTGACAACTACATAGTACTAAATTGAACTAGTATACCTTGATCATGCCAAGTTACTATATATAGGACCACTCTCAGACTGAATGGTGGCAGCCTTTTCATAGAAAGGTTTCAAACAACCAATTATAGAAAAAATGACATATTTTCCAAGGATTTATTCAGGTAATATGGGTAGAAGAATTTTCAAGAAAAAGATACAACTTGAATTGGGAACCCATTCATCAATAAATCATAACAATTCAGAAGTCACATGTTCAGATGAAATTTTTTGAGAAACTGTATCATGCAAGAGTAATGATGCCTGATGAAATGGAAGAAAATAAGACGTCGAACAGCAAGGGACTTGAGAATGTAATACAAACCAAATTGAGACCAGATAGTCCGTGGACAGAAATAGGTTGAGATCTTGGCTGGGTATCACCAGTTCCGAGCTGTCCATATTCATTATTACCCCAAGCCCATAAAGTTCCATCTTCTTGAAGAGCTAAATTATGAAATGCCCCAACAGCAATGAGCCTCACTCTTTCAAGGCCTTGTACCCGCACAGGGACAGATATCTGCTTTCTGCAAATAAGAAAACAATGCAAGTGAGTACAACAGGCAATAATACAAGGATGCAGCAAGCTACCAATACAAGTACACAACCAAAGCATGTAACATGGACATGAAACAGGGATATGTAAAAACATAATTGACAGTTAAGTCAAGGAAACTGTACATGTCTCCAGGAGGCCATGGCTGACCCCAGGTCCATACATGCCCCTCACGTGTGAGAACCACAGAATGTGTACCACCAGCAGCTACCTAACATATCAGCAATTAGAACAGACAGAAAACCAAGTGAGGGGAAAGGCATGTCATTTAACATTCAAGTGCAATATGCAAATGCAGAAGTGAGGTAAGTGAAAGAAAATTTCTTAGTAAAAGTGGTATGATACATACAACTTATACTTAGGGCTTATGCCTCAATGAGTAAAGGCACCACCAGCATAAAAATACAGATTCCAAAACTATAACTAATCTATAAAAAATTGAAAAAACAACAACTTCCTGATGCTGCAATAGAATTTAAAGTACCAGGATTACAACTCATGCACTCTAAGGCTCTATCAAAGGATCATCTCACCCAAAAGCTTAAGCTATTAAGTGAGGCCTCAAAATATAATTCATATTATTCTCTAACACACCCCCTCAAGTGAAAGTCCTTTGGGCTTGAAACTTACATAGGTTCACACTACTTTGTGCTTAATTAATTAGAAGAGAAAGTGAGGGTGGTAGGATTCGAACTCACGACTGTTGGGTCATCAAGGCTCTAATACCATGTCAAAAGACCATTTCACTAAAAGCTTAAGCTATTAGGTGATGACTCATAATATGATTTATATTATTCTCTAACAATCTCAAATACCATTCTTAATTATTCAAGTCACGCTAAGGTTTCCTATCAACTTTCTTGGCTCATAGAAAGTAGCCGCAAGAGGAAATTGCATACTGTTAATATTAACTCACCATTAATGCCTCGAAAAACATACATGCACAATTAACTATCCTCTTCTACATTATTGTGGAAGAGCAAAGCGCCTGTCCTCTATAATGATTTGCAGAAAAGAAAAATCACCTGTCGAACTACAAGTTTTGATGCACAGCGTTGGGGAATGACTATATCCCTTCTCAAAGGCCTCCCAGTGTCATCTTTTCTCTCAGGTTCTTCACCACACTGGCCATATTCATTCCCACCTACATTGTAAATAATACATCATATTTCTTAGATTCATCATTCATCACAAGTGACAGCTCCACTAGTTCTTTTACAAATAAACAAACAATGAGCATTCTAACTACATTCACGAGACACAAAAGCAGAAAAAGAGCATGAACATGAATCATTATTCATCCGAAAAAAAAATCATCGAATTTTCTTCAACTTTTTTTCTTTCATAGAGCAATTAACCAAACCAAGTGACGTATTTCAGATAAGGAAAGAAAAATTCCTTGTTATCTCAATGATTCATTAGACGATGAGATGATTAATTAAAGAAAAAAAACTAAAAAGGGATCATTGCATACCCCAAGAATAAGCATGTCCTTGATCATCAACAGCCAAACAATGCCAGCCACCAATAGCCGCCTAAAAATCAAGAAACCCAAAAACCAGATATTAGAACAAAATGATTAACAAGCGCACACACAGACGCCAGTCATTGCAAAACCAAAGATAAGCATAATTATCATGGTTTTAAAATATATATATATATATATAAATAATAAAGTAAAATTATTACCTGAACAATGTTGACATTATCAAGAACCTTGACCTGGCTAGGAATGTTCTCAGTCTTGGTCTCCGGTGGATGTCCTAGTGTCCCTCTTTGGTTCCAACCCCAAGTAAACAACTAGCAAATCAATCAAAACCATTTTTTCAAATCCCATTTCTTAAGGGAAAAAAAGCATTCATACAGAAACAAGAGTGCCCTCAACAGTTCATTCAAGTTGATCATTTTTAATGTTGACTCAAATCCAAATCAATAACAAGTCAATCAATTTATTCAAATTATTTAATTACTTAAATCCAAATAAATTGTAAGAGTTATTTCACTAAAGTTTTTAACTACTTTAATCGTTAGCCAAATTAAAGACTTAAAATTTACTATAGGAAGGAAGTAAAAAAAAACTGAATTTTCAATCATTATTTTTACTGAGAAGCTAATAAGACAAACTTCGATCATTTTTTTTTCTTTTTACCATTCATATCAAACAAACCATTCAATTTACACTAGTATTTCAGTTGAAGACAGAGAAGGGTAAATAAAAGAAGTAAAAAAGAAAAAGAAAAACCTTGCCATCACCACAAATGGCAAGAGAGTTGCGGCTTCCAGCAACAACAGAGCGAACTTTGTAAGGTTCAAGAGCTTTGACAACGCAAACCCATTCTTTGTCTTCGTTGTTTCCTATCCCTAGTTGTCCATCCTCACCTGATCCCCTGTTCGTTATTTCACACACAACATAAAACTGAATACACTTCCATCATTTTACTTAATACAAATGCGATTTATAGGGTTAAAAGAGTGAGAGAGAGAGAGAGAGAGAGAAGACAGAGGGTGCTTACCAGGCAATCACAGAGGACTCAGTTGCCATTGGAGGGAAAGAGGAAGATCAGAATGCGTGTGGGTGTATTTATGAGGGGAAGGTTTTTTTAAGGGTTTTTGGGGTTAGCTACAGCAGTGGGGCTTTTCCTCCTCCTTTTTGTTTATGCGAATTGGATTCAGACAGTGGAGAGTCTAGTCACACCCTGGTGGACTCATGGGTGGGTTGATAAAAGTAGAAAGGGACAAACGATGACGTTTTTAAATTTATTTTCTTGTGGGATTTGGAGGCTCAATTTAACATTTTTAACACACGTTTTTAAGATGGAAAAGAAGGCAACATCAAGAACCCTATTTGAGAATAATGCATTTCCTTTCCATTTTTTTTTTCAATCATACATTTTCCATATATATATATATATATATATATATATATATATATATATCATTTAGTAAGAACATATTGGGAAAACACCAAACAGGCTATTTGCTACGTCCATAGGTTAAAGAGCAAACAAAAACAGTTGGTCTCAAAGCCCAATTAAGAAACCCAAAATATTAATCCATTTCAAGCAGCGGCAAAGCCCCAACTTAAGTTTGACCGCCTTTTTACTTTTTCTTTCAGTTGAGTTCTTTACATGGATACGGTAAATTTATGAACTTGAAATTGCTCACACTTGCAAGCAAAGAACCCTACTGTAGTGGAATCTCTATGGAATTTCAACTTGGTATAGTTGAATAAACGTATATGTAACTCCATTTAATCATCCACACCAATAGAGCTATTTACTTTGAAGGGAATACGCCTGAAAACGTCCTGATGAACAAAAAAAGGGAAAATCCTATTCGAGAACTTCAATGCTTCCAGTTCTTCTACAATCAACCAAACAGGACTTTTGAGGAACCACCCTTTGGAAAATGGATAAACGAGCCTATTGGATGGTTAGTCTTCTGAAGGAATTCAACTCGCAAGCACTGAATTAAAGATGGATGACAAAACATTAGAGTCAGCATTTGCTTAGTATTACTTTGTCGAAAATAGACCCATTTCTGAACCGATTATTCCCAGAATATCTTTAGAAAAATATCAAAGAAAGCATTCAGCCACGTAAGCTTATTCCCAAAATAACAGGGAAAATATCGAAGAAAGTATCCATCAATTGCGCACCAACAATTTTCTCCACTTGTTATGACAGTCAAAATTCAAAACCAGTAGTATGATAAAATCACATAGCAGAGCCATGAGGAGCAGCAAACCCAGATTCGAGGGTAAAAAAATTGATAAAAACACCAACCTAGATTGTAGGCATCAATACTAAAAACTCGATAATCTGTTGGTACATTTCAATCCCAAGTACTGTCGGGGCATGGCACTCAAGATTATCAAATTCATTAATAAATCCAACTACAACAACCCAAATGGCGTCTGTAACTGTCACAAGATAGAAATACAGAGTGCATAAATCCTATGAACTGAACGTCGTCACTGCTGCCCCTCGCCTGATTCACGTTTTGAAGCTTCCTTGATCTCATCCCCAGCATCATCCTAAAATAGGAATGGTGAATACATTAAGCGTGACCAGAACAATATAGACTAGAAGCCTTTAAAGGTTACAAGCAGTTGGCCATGAATAAGCAACATCAGGTCAAAACCACCCAAGACCATTCCTAATACCATAATCTGTTTAGGTCTATCATAAGATGCTAATAACCTCAAATAAGGATCAATCATGATAAAAAGAGACCTCAACATGCCAACATACTACATTGGCTACAATATTATCAGTATCAGGCATTATTTGCCTTTGAACTTCAGACAGCGTGGTCAGCTCTGTCCAATCAGGTAGTAGTAGTTCTACGATGTCAAGTGCAAAGCAGATAATGTTCTTAAAAAACATGCAATGCACAAAATCGGTTATGTTGCCAATATGGTTACAACACAGGATTTGATGGTTTTGTGTACATAAATGCATGCTTCCACAAATGTGAACTGGTGCCTGCCTGTGCAAACTTGTGCACGAAGAATATGAATGTGTGTGTGTGTGTGTGTGAGAGAGAGAGAGAGAGAGAGAGAGAGACCGTGATATCAGAGGTCCAGAGTGTCAGATTGTCTCGAAGAAGTTGCATGATCAATGTGCTGTCCTTGTAAGACTCCTCGCCCAATGTATCCAACTCAGAAATAGCCTCGTCAAAAGCCTGACCAAATGAAGTACTTTTTAGTGATGTCAAGAAGGCCAAGATATTGGTCAATGATTGGTGGCATGTAATCCAAGATATCAACGCCAAGGACTGAATAGATCAAGTCAGGTTTGGGGAAACAAGGCCTTGTCAACTAGGATTTATAGTAATACAGGTCAAATTGAATATAAAAGAACAAATGTACTAGTATGAACCAGTTAGAAACAAGCCAAACTGATTTCACAAAGTTGTAACAGTATTTAGTAAAGTGAAGAGAGGACCAAAAAGTTCTCCCAATGAATGATGCCAACCCTATAGACAAATACATATTTACATTTTTAGGGGATAAACCAAATGTAATAGCATCAACGCTTCACAAACTAAACAAACCAAGTTTAGCTAATACAATTTCTCGACATGACTGCTAAAGCACTCAATACTGTTAACTTCCATCAAGTTCACAGCTAAGATCCAATTACATGCCAGTTCCAAAATTTACAAAACAAAATGAATGAGGAATGGAGAGCCATAAATATACTCCCAAAAGTAAAGAAAAACATCAATCACTTCCCTTTACTCAAAATAATAAAAAGAAAAAGAATGCCCATTTCACAACCTGCCTAAACATAGAAGCAGATACAAGCTAACTGGCATTGTATGCAAGGAAATACCTGCTTGGCAAGATTGCAAGCACGATCAGGAGAGTTAAGGATCTCATAGTAGAACACAGAGAAGTTAAGAGCAAGCCCCAGCCTTATTGGGTGAGTAGGAGCCAGTTCAGCAAGAGCAATATCCTGCAACAAACAAAACAAAACAAAAACTAAGCAGAGAGATAATAGTTGCACATATAAAGCCAAATAGCACAAACAACAACAACAATAACCAAACAAATTAATAATAGTAGGCAACAAGTCAGCACAATAATGACCCACCTGAGCAGACTTGTAAGCCAACAAAGTGCTCTCGGCAGCTTCCTTCCTCTCAGCCCCAGTCTTAAACTCAGCAAGATACCTGTGGTAATCACCCTTCATCTTGAGGTAAAATACCTTGGACTCAGCAGACGATGCAGAGGGAATAAGATGCGTCTCAAGGAGGTTCAAGATTCCATCACAGATCTTGCTTAGCTCAGCTTCAATCTTGCCCCTGTACTCCTTAATGATTGTGACATGATCTTCATTTCCCCTGCTCTCTTCCTTCTGCTCGATGGAAGAGATGATCCTCCATGAAGCCCTCCTGGCTCCAATGACATTTTTGTAGGCAACAGAGAGCAAGTTCCTTTCCTCCACAGTTAGCTCCTCAGTATCAACTGTCTTTGCAACTTTCTCCATAAACTCTACCATTTCTTCATAACGTTCAGCCTGTTCGGCCAACTTGGCCATGTAAACATGCTCTTCACGTGACGATTCAGTTGGTGACATTTTTATAGCAAAATAAAAGTTACTTCTGCAAGGTAATTCCAAACAGATGTATCATTAGAGAAAGCTTAACAATATCAAACTCAAATGGCAACGTTTAAATACATAACTAGCTTGCATAAAGTTATGAATTAACTCTTCCATCAACCACTCAATAACATGTCTCAATTTGTTGATTCCCAACTTTTCATCCTTATGTTAGTAATAATTTACAAAATTTATCGACCTTTTACAAGCTTTAAAATCTCAAAAGAGAAAAATCAATCAAGCTTAAAACAAATTTAGCTAGAGGCACCAAGTTGAAAAAAAAAAAAAAAAAAAAAAACACCACGTTCTCAACAACCCCCAAATGGGCGGGCAAGAAGTATCCTTCAATGATCTTAGCTAAATTTACAAAATCAAAGCCCTGAATCAAATATGAAAACAGGTTCTAAAAGTCATATCTCGTCATTGTTATTAACAAAAACATACAGTCCCAAATAGATCAAGATCACAAATCAGAACTTCCACCCCCATTTAAGAACAAAACAAACACCAGTTCCTAACTTTTCCAACATTTTTCTCACTAATGAAAATGATCAGATTCACACTCGCACACGCGAATGGAAGCAAGAAAATCAAACCTAAACTTACAAAAACATTTCATTTTTGCAATAATTTCTTTTAGAAACTCCCACTCTCAGCCTCAAAATTAAAAGCCCTAATCGAAGCTATCGATTCCTTTACTTTCAAAAACATTTCCTCAGCAAATCGTGAAAATCAAATCTGACCTTTTATTCTTTAATATCTCAAAAAATTATAAAAAAATACAAAAAATCTCCTCTATCTAGCCAAATCAATCATCTGTATCAAAACACATTAGAATCAAACAAAACAACAAATCCTCTCCGTTTCCAACAGTTTCTCAGCATCCAAACAAATCGCAAAAAAAGAAACCAAAAAAAAAATTAAAAAACAAAAATCCCAGCAGATCGAATAAAAAACATACTAAATAAATCCAAACAAACCACAAATAACATAAATCCATGAAGATAACCATATAAAACCACAGATCTAGTCCTAAAAACAACCAAAAAAATAATTAAAAAACAAAAACCAAAATTACCTTGAAAATAGATTTGCAGAGACGACACCTCTCTCTCTTTCCCTCTGAATCCGAGAAATGAAGAAGACGAAAACGAAGAGAGGGGTATTTTGGGCTTCTTAAAAAGAGACGTCAAGAGGAGAGGGGTCCAATAAGAAAGTGACAAGTGTTGGGCAGCCGAGATTTCCTGGAGTTTTTATTTTTCATTTCGTATTTATTGTTTTTGGTGAGGACACGCTGGCTTTGACCGTCAACGGGAGTGTAAGTTGGTGTTAAGGATTATCCTCTGTGTGTGTGTCCACACACGTACTTTGAAGGCTAAAAAGTCGTTGAAAACCCTATGGATAATTTGATTGGCTGTGTGTGGGCCTCAGTTTCTTTACCTTTTCCTGGTTTGGTTATTACTTCAAGGAAATTGGGAGTTGGATTTTCGAAATTTTGGGCTCATCAATTATTAACTGCTGCTTGTCAATCTCATGTTTGGACTTTTGACGACTCAGATTAATATAATAAATTGTTTTTTACTCAACTTTATAAATTATAAATAAAATTAAAATAAAATCATAGTTTACTGTTTATCTATTATTTAAAATACATTATTCTGTATATTATCCAATAGCATTTGTATAGTTTTTAAATATTTTTAAGATATTTATTATGAAAATTTTTATAATATCAGCACTTTGATTTTTTTTAATATAATAAATTTTTTTTTGTTTTTTTGTTTCATTTTAGTCATTTTGATCTTTTTTTGTGATTTTTTAATAAAAAATTTTAAGATAAAAAATTTTTTAGTCAAAATACATTGGTTTTGTCGTTCTTTATACTATTAAATAATTTTTTGATAAAAAATTTATAAAAATTATAAAGAATAATAAGTCAAATATAAAATTTTGATTCAAAAATTTATTTATATTTTATTTGATATATTTTAATACATATATAATATAACACATAACATTAAAATAAAATAATTTTTTATTTTTTATCTGATACATAGCATGAGGTTGGTAAAAAAATCTAGGTTTACTCTAAATAACAAGAAAGAGGTTTGTTCTGATGAATGATAAGCATCCAATGAGGCAACGACGCATCTTCAGACTTCAGATGCATTTGTCAAAAAGGGCGAAAGGCTGAAAGCAACCGCTTGCAAAATAATGAAAATTAATTAAATTGAAACGCCATCGTAGCAGACTTGAGTTTTTCCCATATGGGTAGTAGACTTCTGAGTCCCGGAACCAGCCACCAAGCCCGACCCAACTTTTCACTGGTTAAGTGGTCCAATACAGAAGCCAGACTACACATGAAAAACTCCATTCTGAGTAGAAAACTGACTCATTGAGTTCGATCTCTTACCCACTGCAGGAGAACTGATACTCAAGAATCCGAATCCAGCATCGTTGAGTAAGCTTGAGCTTTCGAAATGGGGTACGTACAGGAAGCACGTGAGAATCACGTGAAGAAGAAAGTTGAAGAAGGTACTCCTCCTATACTCTATTACCACCTCTTAAACCCTAACAGAACCCCATTTGTTTGTTTGTTTTCTAAAAGAGACAATCTTTGTTAATGAAATGACTTTCTGAATTCTGGGTTGTGTTTTTAATTGCATTGATGATTATCTTTTTGAGTGTATATGAGTTTAAAGTTTAGTTATTTATTGAATTCTATTTTGTAGCTTTGAGAAGCAAAATGAAGCAGAAGGCACTAAAACAATGCGAGGAATACACGTCGAAATACGCGCAATGTGCAGCTGGAAGAACAATTTCTGTTGTGTGGCAGTGTAGGAAACAGGCTAAGGAATTGAACGACTGCCTTCATCAATAGTAAGTTTGATTAATGTGTCTGTATTTACTTATCTATTTATTTGAGTGTTGGTTTGAGTTTTTTTTTGTAAGATTTTGTTCGCGTGTCTTCGTGTTCGTGTGTTTAATGATGATGATCGTGATATGTTGGTTTTCATGAGAGTTGTATAATTGATTCACATTTTGATTGGTTCTTGGAAGTAAAGTAGTTGTGTGAATAAGCTGTATTAAGTAAGGAATATGAGACTTCCATCCTCTTATAGGAGAATGTGTTAATGAGTTTGAAGACCTTTTCCCCAGTTTTTGAGTGGGAATAAAGTTAAAGTGTATTTGAGGTCTTCCTTTTGGTTTTGTGGAAAGCCTAACGATATTTGCCTGACGAAACAAAATTTGAACTGTGACTGTTATTCCATAAATCTGCTTGGACTTGGTTTTACCATTGTAGATTTCTTAGAATTATCATTTATTTGTTGGATAAGTAGAGATGCTTAGAGGTTGTACTGTTTTCAGTGTAAGCGTCTACCCTAAGGTGTTTTTTAGGTTTGCTTACTGATAGTGTGAGTTGACTTGACTAAACTTGGGAGCCCTCTGAGGATTAAGTCTGCACATGCTTTGCTTAGTGAATACTGGTTTTGATAGGGTTCTAATGGGACATTGGCTAGCCTGGAGTAGCTAAGCCAATTGATAAAGCTTTGAATATGCCCTCAGCTTTTGCCCCATTTTATTCTTCTGGTAAATTTTAGATTGCTGTTTGAGATTGAGACTGATGCACCCAGAGGACCAATCATATTGTAGATTCTAGAGTAGTTGGAAACATGATGAGGCCGAGTAGAGATATCTATGGTTCTATATGTGATTTGCTAAGAGTTGGTTTGTGGCAGATGACCATGTTTCCTCCATGCTTTTTTTCTTTGCTGGGATTTAAAGATTTTTTTGTGATGGGGTTTTTTGGGTGCCTTGTAGAGATAGTTGCTAGGTTAATCTGTTTTGGTGATACAACATGGTACTTTTGACGACTCAGCAAAACTTGCATGCAGGAACTTTGCTTTAAATGTCCAATTTATTGCTGTTGATGATTTTTCAATTGCAGACATAGCGAGGCAATGTTCTTTGCATCTAAAAATGAGGTGTGCTGTAAAAAGAAGGGGTAGAAAAACCAACATTTTCTTGGTCGATTGCCATAATTTTCATCATTGAGCTCTAACTGCCCGATCCTTTAAATTTCCTCTCTGCTTTTTGTCTAGATGACATGCTAAAGTGAATGGTTGCTTTTTCTTCTTGTTATTGTATGCTTACAGTCCAAATCATAGTTGAAATTAGAAATGCAAATTGTATGTATGAAAAGCCATCAGTTTCTGCACCCTTCCTTCAACCCTAGTGCATCATTTTCTTTCCTTGTCCTTGTAAAGAATGAGTTTGCCAAAATCTACCATGAATGCCTTTAACATGAATTGGGTATGATATGCCTTCAAATATCTACCAAGATGAAAGCGATCAGATATAAGGCTCATGGTTTATCTTGGTTCTTTCTGAAGCAACCTATGTTTTGAATAATGGTTCTGGCACTGACACCTGTTGACATATTAACATATTTCCAACTTATGAAATATTTCACTAGAATACTATGAAGGGTTAATCGTAAAATATGTTTCCCTTGGAATAAGATATCAAAAGGAAATATAACAGGCTTTGTTTTGTTTTGTTTTGAGAAGGAAATGTCACATCTATTGAATTCCATATTTGTGTCTCTCTTATTGTTGGTATATCTGTTTTGCAGTACGAATGATGCTGTCTTGGAAGAGATGAAGAGAGAATACATGCTTCAACAAGATGTCAAGGGTCCTTTGAGTGCCTAACTTATTCCCTGTGATTTCCCCCATTACCAAATGAGCATTTGAAAACAAAAAATTCGCAGCAACAACAATATGTATCGGATGATGCATTTATGAAGCGGTTGGTTTGAACTATGAACCCTGTAAATTTGCATTTCGTGTGTACCTTTTCGTTTTGATATTGGTTCCACATGGGTTGTTACGAAACGTTGTGAAGGGTAAATGCCTTTTAATTATAAGATGGTTCCCGATCATTAGGTAACATATCTATATCATTTTCCTGTCAGGATGAGGATTTGTCAACTAATACCAAGTCCGAATAAATCCCTCGCTCCCTCACTCCTTCCTTAACATAAATTTTTGTAAGCTTTAAATATTTTTGTAAGAATTAATGGACCTTTATTGCATCAAGAAATCAACTTTTCCTTACATCAACATTAATATCATTCGTGCAACTCTCCCAAGGGAACATGCTTGGCACAATAGATTATTGGTTGCCGAAGGCCTTTGCAATTTGCATTTCTGTGATTCCCTGCTCATCGGCCATCACCAGCACTAAAAATTTATAAAAATACAAACACTCTAATAGTAAATCATCCACTAGCAATTGAATATAATTTTTTTTTTTAAAAAAAGGCATACTCTATCAACAAGTTGTTAGTCTAATAATAAAAGAAATGATCTAGATAAATTTTCTATCAATGCATAAGATATTCGAATTCGGAATCTTACTTATTGAAAGATGTTAAATCTTATCATTTCTGTTGCAAATAAAATTAATCATGTTTTCCATGTGAAAGGAGACATTTGTTTTTGAAAAATAATCTTCATGAAGATAATTTTTCATATTTGTTGAGTGTTGAAAAAAAAAAAAGGTCAATGTAACATGACTTTCAATCAAATTAAAAATACTTTTAAAATTTGGAAATTGACCTATTATTTTCAAAAGCATAAAATGTTTTACAAATTATATATTTTAAAAAAAAAACCTTAAAGTAAAATGTTAGTTTGTTATTCATTAGCATTGTTCTAAATGCTATTCACCGAGACTTTTTTTTTACTATTCACATACACTCATATGTATTATTATTATTATTATTATTATTATTATTATTATACTACGATGACATTTTTTCAATTTTTCAACTTTCTAAAACCATTTATTATGAAATTTTTCCAAAGTATTACGAGTTTAGTCTCTCTTTTTTAAACATTTTTTTCTCATGTTTTTTATTTTATTTTGGTCCCTCATTTTTGCTTTATTTTGGTTACTTTGATCCTTGTTTTTTTTTACTCTATTTTTTAAAATTAAAAATTTTAAGGCAAAAAAAAATTTACAAAAAAATAATTTACAAAACAAGTTTTTAACTAAGAATCTATTGATTTTAACTTCTTTTTTCTAACATTATGATAATTTTTTTTTAGTTAAAAATATGGACGAGAGATAAATAAAAAATATGTTTTAATAAAAAATTTATGAAAAATATAAAGAATAATTAGTCAAATACAAAATTTTGAGTGAAAAATTAAATAAATTTTTATTCAATTTTAATTTGATATATTTTGATAGATATGTACGAGTGTAACATAAGGCATCAAATAGAAATAATTTTCTTTAAAAATAAGTTTGTATATTTTGTCCGATCCGTAACGTATTATGGATAAAAAAAAACTTAGTATATGCTAATACTTAATAAGTACCCACGTCAATAAATAAGCTAAAAACACGGTCTAATAAAAAGTATTTGGCTCTTATATGTATAATTCGATACATTAGGCATATAAGCAAGAGCTTGATGTCTACATTAGACGTCTAAGGTGACAACCTCACATGTCTAAGCTAAAGTCTAATACCTCTTGGTATTTAGGAAACTCTTAGATGCGCATTGCTTTCACTTATATATACTTTTGCATATCGACAGGATACTAGTACTCGTAGGAATTGGTATTATTTAGCTAGAACTAAATTCATTAAATATTCTATCTGTACAAGTTCATATATATATATATATATATATATATATATTCCCATTTTGAAGCAACAATAAGTACATGTTATTTAAATGAGCGAGTAATGCCAAGTCCGTATCTCGGAAAAGTTTGGAGCCAAGAGAACTTCCTAAAGCCTATATTCTAAAAATTAATACTTTTTATGCAGAATTAGATTCCAGAAATTAATACTTAAACATCTCGCTACTTTGCTCAAGTCTAATTTCGATTCCCATTCAGTTTTCTTAAGTGTGAAGCCCTTGAGTTACAACAACAAGATTATGATATATAATTTGCATAGAAAAGGTTTAAAATGAAGAATTTCAGAGACAGAGTTATTGTGAGAAGTAGGTAATTATCGCTTGTTATTTCAGTAGGTACAACTTGATATAAATAGGATCCAATGAGAGAGTCCTATCTAGGAAGTAAAAGAGCAAAATAATAGGAGCTAATTCAGCTAATTGCACACGTTGTACCAGAGGTATATGCTAATCTTAGTTGTGTCCTTCATCAAGCCCCGACAAAATGGACAGCTGAGAGGTCAGGCCAATCTTGTCTCGAAAAAGAGTGAGGTGAGGTCGGGCAAGTGGCTTAGTGAGAGCATTGGCGAGCTGATCAGCGGAAGAGACATGCATAATGCCCAATGCACCACTCTAAACTTGTTCATGGATGAAATCATAATCCAAAACCACTTGTTTCATACGAGAATGAAAAATCGGGTTAGAACACAAGTGCATGGCACCAATGTTATAACCCCTGCGAAAATCTTTAATGAAACATATATATATATATATATATATATCGGAACATTCGTGTAAATGTACATTAAGTACGAGTGTAATTGTAGATGTCATTTTAATTATTTGGTGATGATAATTATTTAGCACTTATGTAGAAATTTTGAGGCATTTATGTGAGATTTTTAGGGTGAAGTTTAAATAAATTAATTTGTTACCACTCATTATATATTAAGTACTTGGGACATGCTATACAAGTGAAATAAGAGTGTGTATAAAATTTTGAGAATATAGGAATATTTTTCTTGGAAATATCATAATGAAAGGGAAAGGAATTTCCGAGTTTAGAGGAGGAATTTCTGAAAAATTCTTGAAGGAAACTATGTTAGTTACTTGAAACTAAGTTAGTTAGGGTGTTTAGTTAGTCTAACTAATTAGTTAGGACACATAAACCCCCTTAATTAATGAATTATGGCAAGCTCACCCTAAACCCATCAAACCCGCCACTCTCTCTCTCTCTCTTGACTCACCAATTACTTTTCACTCTCCCAAATTAAATTAAGACATCCGTACACTTAATTAGTACTAAGATTTCAAGCATGTATATATATATATATATATATATAATAAGTGAAAGTGGCAAGAAAATTTTAGGCATCCCGTAGCTACACGAAAGGGAGAGAAAACAACAAAGAAAGAGAGAAAGGAGAGGAAAGAAAGAAAGAAGAAAAAGGAAGGAAAAGCTAGGAAAAAGCCTAATCAAGTCTATCTAAGTAAGTGGGTTAACTTTTACTTGTTTATACCATTTATTTAATCTTTATGCAATTGACTAAACATGTATTTAGGTGGTGATATGTTGTTGTGATTGGTTGTGTTGATTGATTTGCCTTGCAATTCTTATTGGTATGGTTGGTTGTATTGATTGGATGTGTTGGTTGCTTCCTAAAATTTAAAAAGCTTTGTATATGGTTAAATTCATGTTTGGCGGAGGTGAATGATGGAATTGGGTTACACAAAACATGGTGGATAAATTTAGGACTTGTATAGACTTGAATAAAATGGAGTATGAATGAAAGAAAAATGAAATTTTAGGTTTCTTCTTGAGTAAACTTTTAGGTCGGAGAGTTACCCGACCTCCCACACGGCCTATCCTTGCTCATGTAATGAAGAAATGTATTTTTCTCGATGTTAGAGAGCTACACGGCATCTTACAGGGGTGTGTCCTTGCCGATGTAATTAAAAAAAATGTATTTTTCTTCAAATCGGGGAGTTACACAACCTCCCACATGGGAGTGTCCTTGCCCATGTAATGAAGAAATGTATTTTTCTTGAAGTCGAGAGCTACACGGCCTCCCGGATCGGTGTGTCTTTGTTCGTGTAATGAACAAATATGTTTTTCTTCAAGTCGGAGAGTTACACGTCCTCCCGCACGGACGTATCTTTGCTCGTGTAATTCATCGGTCACTCAAAATTCACTACTTTTACTTCATATTTGCTCGATCTCCGTTCCTTTTCATCAAGATAACGTAATTAATGGTCAATTAGGCTCAAATAGATATAAGATGAAAATAGAAAAAATATATACCTTAAAATGAGTGAAAATGGGTTCAAATGCTCTTAATTATTTAAGTCATAGTGGAACTTAGAATTATGATAAGAAACAAAAGGAAAGTACCTACATACACAATTAGACCTATGACTAAATCAATACCATTCGTTGGTCTTAAATCCTAACAAAGGGAAACATGATGATAAGGGGTACGAGTATGCCCGAAACCCTATGTGGTTAGACCTATGAAAATATATAAAGTCGGATCTCGTATGGGTTGGATATGTTTAATATGGTACCGTAATTGTGGTATCACGTGCATCATGTGCATCAATAGGAAAGAAATGGGAACATAATCAATTAATTGAGAATTGAGTTGTATGAATAGGTTTGATAACCTAATCGAATAAAAAGGGATTAGCGGTTTAGTCGTGTGCGTACTCTAAGTCGTGTGTCCGCACTGTTAGGCGATGGATTCACATCAACGAGTGGCTACAACAAGGGATAATTTCGTTGTTAGTATTTGGTGATTTGGTAATCACTTATAGAGTAGACGACTAATACCTGTGGTACCGGAATTAAAAATTGATAAGAATGATGGGAAGTTAAAAAAGCACTCGCATATCACGTGCGTCACCCCGTCGTTATTTGCATGTTATGACGAGTAGCGGTGATCGTAGTACCAATAAGGACGCCTGTCGGATCCTCCAAAAGGGCTCAAGGGTAACATAAACTTTAGGAGATTTTTGTGTTGTTTGTAAATTTTACGGTTGGGGTGTCAATGAACATTTTGATGATATTGTAAATAAATTTTATAATTTCTTCCCCGATATTATTAATATTATATAAATTTTCTTGGACCCGTATCATTGTATAATAAGTCCTTAACGTATGAGCACGTACGTGTTTAAGGTTGACTAAAAAATTGATCATGTCGGCGTGACGCGCCTCGCCTAGTTATTCCTATTGGGGTAATAGAGAGTGAACCGGGAGGGGGTGTTACAAATGTTTTCATCATATATCATTGGTGGTCGAGGAAGAAAGACGTCCAACTCACTAAGAAGAGAGTAAAGCCATTAGGGTTCAACTGCATTGGTGGCCACGAAATGGTATTCGACCTCGGTTGAAGAATATGCTACCGTGCATTGCTTCGATGCTACCGTGATACTCGGGTTATTGCGATGTTGCATGGATTTTTATGGGGTCGGTGTAGTGGACATGGTGTTTGTCGTGGAAAGCGATGGGGACTTAGACAGAGGGAGAGAAGGGAGTGGGGAGAGGGGGCCGAGTCTTCCATGGGGAAAACTAGCAGGATAAACCTATTGTGGGCGAGTTGTCGTTGCCATTGTAGGGAGAAACCCTATCGGTTTAAAGTCAAAATGGATCAAACACAACTTTCTAGGTAGCAATTTTTCATCTCTTTAGCTTAGATTTTATTTTATTTTTGGTTTAATTTATTTATTATTTATTATTATTATTATTATTTATGGTGTGTTGGAAGATTATGATCATAAAACGCTATGCAAATGTTACACAACACCGTTTATGACCTAAATCACAAATTTTTGTTCAAGTTGTTTATCGTTAATTTTCGAGTTTGGAGTTTGGCAAGAGGATTAATGAAGTATGAAAGAAGGTAAAAAAAATTTATTGTTATTTAATGGAAAAGAAGCACAAGAAATTAGTCATAATAAGAGACTTGACTAGTTGTTTTGGTTTCGAAATAATTTTGTTAATGAATTTAGTTTGTTGAATTAAATTATACAAATATAAAAATGTAATTTTAAGAAATTGGTTTTATAGTTAAAGAGATTTGCTCACTTCTTAACTTTCTGAATTCAGATGTTAAGCCTAGCATTTAAAAGAGTTTAAATACAAAATTTAGTAACGGAGAAGTTAGTTTGAAAATATCATTATTATCGAATAAAAAAATACAAATATAAATATGAAGAATTTTTTTATATACTAATACATTTTAATCCGAAAAAGCAAACTTAGAATCCACATATTTTCGCACGCTATTCTGTCATCATATAATCCAAAAAAATGTCCGTTTCCATTCACAATTTTTCTAATTTAACAAGATTGGGCTAGTTGAAAAAAAACAAAACGAAGCAAAAAGTAGGGAAGTATCCATCCATTCTCCATACTCAGTTTCTCTAATTTGACAAGTTTAGGGGGGCTAGTTATATTGCCCATGGGACTGATGGGAATTATAGGCATAGGAATTAGGATATGCAGAACTTAAGGCTTAGAGGAATTATATTGCCCATGGGACTGATGGGAATTATAGGCATAGGAATTAGGATATGCAGAACTTAAGGCTTAGAGGAATTATATTGCCCATGGGACTGATGGGAATTATAGGCATAGGAATTAGGATATGCAGAACTTAAGGCTTAGAGGAATTAGGCTAGTGAAAAAAATTTGGGCCAAGAGTTATAGAGCGCATAACGTAGGCCCTTTCAATTTCTCTCTATATACAAACACTGAAAATAGAGTATAATGGAAAAACGTAGCATGGTTTATTACACAATAAAAATGATAACAACTGATCATATTTTTTCTCACATGATCTAAACAGTTGAATTCAAAATTAATGGTGAGATTTGGAACATGATCGATCATGTTCCTTGGAACTTAAGAGGATACAAATCTGAAAATTAAAACTGACTTTGACGAAACAATGATAAAAGCAGCATCAGTCCCAATTTGCAGGTAAGAATAAACACAGCAAAACATAGCGTTAGGGATATACAAGCGGGTCGGCTACTTAAAGAATGGGATGCCACCACTGTCACTACTACCATCGTCCACAGTAACCTACAGCATACACCACCGTTAAGTAAAATTTCCTTTCCAGACCAACTCAAAAGGCTAAAGGAATTGACATAACATAGATGCTCTACCTATTAGAATGAGCATTGAAGCGAGAGAATCAACGTTTTGGCAACTCTGGGGTTTCTAGCAACTTAAAGTTGGTACAGCAGTCATGTTCCTTCCAGTCCCTACAATGCTTTGGTGATACTGGCGTTCTGCAAGGAGATGGAGAGTCAAGTTTGTATTGCCAAGACCAATCTTCCTGGAGCTGCTCGATCATCGCTTCCAATTGGAAGGGCTTTGGGGGTTTCTGAGCATTAAATAGAAGTCAGTTTTTTGTTTAGATAATCCACGAAACAGAAGTTAGCGTATGAAAGAAGAAAGAAGAAAGAAGAACCCAAATGAAACAATGTGGAAAGGGAAATAATCTAACTGACCTTCATTGTAATTGATGCCGGTGGTGAACATGGAGTTGCAAACTTCTTGGAAAAATCTAGACAAAAAAATAAAATGTGAGTTGAATCTTACAACGAAAGATTGAGCAGTGATTGTAAGCAGAAGAATGTTAAGTTTACTTTACCGTCTTTTAGTCCAATTGATTGCAGAAACTCATTGACGTCCATAGCTCTTGTTTGTGCTTTGATGCATTCCTGATGATTGTGCAGAAACTTTTCCTCTGCAATTACAATGGTTTGATCTGGTTCCTCTGTCAGGACAGTTAGCTTCTTTGCATTTAAATTCTTCTTTTTTGTTTCAGGCTTCCTTGAATTAGAAATGTCGGAAAGCGGTTTTCTGCCAGAAGTTTGCACTTTCCCTGGTGCTTTGGAGATACTTTTCATCTTGCTAGCGTCATGAGGGATTCGAGAGGCACCAGTCTTCACTGAATTTGACAAATCACCGAGAGGTGTCCGTCTACTCACTAGTGATGCCATTGTTGCTGTAAATGAGCTCAAAGGAATATTCTGTAAAAGCATTGAAACTGATTAATTCCCTAAATAAACCATGTAAAATGGGAAACGATGACTGATTATATACCATAATTCACTTTCAAAATTTAACTAAGAAAAAACAAAACAGGATTTATCCCCAATAGTACAACCCCGCATACCAATCAAGTCAGAACAAACCAGTTAAACTCTAGGACATATACTCCCATAACATTTCCTTGAATTCTTAGAATCTCTATAGCTCTACCAAGAATGGTATGTAAATCATTGTAACTGAACAATCAATAAGATGTTTACATACACTACTTGTCAAGAACATGGACGAATTTGTCAAACAGTGGCATTGATCACAACTCAAACTTCCTTCATTTTTGAATCCTCTATCAACAAGATAACATGAAATTGGAGGCCATTCCTCTTATGATAATCACTTGCTTAACCCTAGAACTATTTGAAAACGCGATCTAATAGAGATTTGGAAGTATACGTCTTGCCACAACAATATGTATTAATACAAGTGAAAATGAAAACAGATTGTGAATGCAAGAACAAAGGTTTTCTCAAATACAATTCATTGGGGAAAAAGAAGCAAACCTTGCTACAACTTTAGAAGTAGCAATCCAATCTTTCAAATAAATGTTGAAACTGATTAATTTCTGACTCCTTGTCAATAATTATTAAAAATGATCAGCCATTAAAAACAGATTGATCACAGAAATCTATGACAGTAAAACTACATAGAATACAAGACCCATCGACTTAAAAGATGCGTTGTCTTTCCCTAACCTCATGTTTAAAATACAAAGATTTTGACAATTAAAATTAAGTGCACCAAACAAAAACCCTAACCAAATTACTAGATTTTTACATAACAAAAGCAAAATAAACAGGATCGCATGTACTTAAGATACAAATAAAGATCAATCACAAACACATTAAACGCGTACGGAGAGGGATAGAGTTGTTTGGCTGCTGAGAAAAACAAAGAAAATCTACTTCTAAGAAAACTCAGAATCAAAATCTCTATTTGACGTTATTTTGACTATAAACAAACACACAAAAAAGAAGGAAAGAAAGAAAAATTGATGTACTCCAGTGCTACAAATTTTGGAAAAAAAAAAAAAAAACACGAGAGAGAGAAAGAGAACTTCAAGTTACGTAGTTTTTAGAGAAAACCAATTCACATAAAATTTAGACCTGATTATAAAGAACATGCAGCAAATCAAATAACTAGAACAATTTTTTTCTTTTTTTGATAATTCTAATAACTTGAACAATTCGAGAACAAAAAACTGAATACTATAAAGCATCAATACAAATAAATCATTCATGCAAGAGAGATAGAGTAAAAACAATTAGGCTTTGTAAAAAATACAAGGAAAAAAACATTGATTTCAAGAATTTGAAAATTCAAAGTGTTAGAAAGTGAAATTGAATCTGAGAAAGTTACCTTGAGCTACTGATGTGATCTATGACTGGCTTTTGATCTCTTTCTTTTGTATTTGAGGCGCACAAAGAATTTTCTTTATTGGCTTTAGAGAGAGAGAGAGAGAATGTTAAGAAGGAGAGAAAGATCTTTTGTATTTGAGGCGCTGAAAGAATTATTTTTTTCTTTTTTGGTTTTAGAGAGAGAGAGAACGTTAAGAGGGAGAGAAAGATGACCGTTGCATTATAGCGAAGGGGCTATGAACTAAAGAAAAATATGACCGTTAGGAAGGCCAGGTTTATTTTTTCTCCATCGTACTAAACGCCAGCATTTTCAATTGATCAAATTAAAAGACGCCACGATAATCCTTTGTTTGCAGGGATTTAATTAAAAAAAAATTGCAGGTAATTAGTTAATTTTTGGTTGGAATTTGGCAAGAAATTAAAGTAATATAAATTTTCAATTCATTCCCATTCCTTGTTTTTTATTCTTACATTTTATATGGGAATGAAGTTGTTTGTAAATTTTCATTTTCATTCTCACTCTTCATTCCCATTCCCACTTCATTCATTTTAACTAAACAAACAGCTACAATGTGAGAATAAAACTTTCATTCCCATTCCCATCACTCTATTCTTGATTACCAAACAGCACCTAAAGTAATATAAATTAGGAAACTAATTAACGGTTAATGTTCTCTGGCCACTTACATGCTTCAATGGAACAAAGCAGCCACAGATTAATTTTACTTGTAAGAAAATCATCATGTCGTTAGAAAAAAAAAAAGTATAAACCATATCTCACATGATAATATTTCTATTGAGAATCTCTTATGGTACTTAATTTCTTGTAATTTCATTCACAAATTCAATAACGTAGATTAACCAAACAATTACCCAAAAAGAGAAAAGGAATTATTACTTTAATCCCTTTATTATGTGGATGGGTCAAACAACTACACGAAATAACTTTCATAATCGAACAAACTAAACAAATAGGAAAATCAATATGTGATTACATCCAATTGCTTGAGCATATTTCATGTCAAGTTAGGTAGCACAAACCAAACAGCCTTTATGAAACACAATGCTCTACTACAGTCTAATTCCGATGCCGGTGCGAACCTAATACCACTCATGCATCAGATTAACCTTCTGATCTAGCCAAAAATGCAGTAAACGCTGCCTGTTCTTCAAGGGAGCATGCTCAGAAATTTTGGCACGGTCGGAACTTAATAAAGCCCTCGAGATACTTGACACGATGCCATTGCTTGCGCTCGATAGCAACAGCAGACACATTGCATACAAAGGATACCAGATGGACTGTAGATAGTACAGACCTTACAAAAATTTAAACTCAACTCAGAAATGCAATTTCTGGTCAAGGGCTATAGAAAAATGGCCCCTAAACACAGTACAACTTGAAAAACAATGCTTGCTCACATGGAAGAAAAACAGACTTAGTAAAAAAGTAATAGTTCATTCTAAATCAAAATTCCATGAGACAAGAATGGAGATTCCCTCAAACACAATCCTACAAACACAACCGTCCTCGTCACATAAAGGCACAAAAGATTTTGTTACATGTCCAGGCAGCACAATATCCTCATGAGGCAAATATATATATATATATAATAGAGCATGTCAATGACTAATTTGGCTTCCTCATGTTACGCCCAGCCCGAATCACTTCATCCACCAGTAGTAATTGGGATGCGATCACAGGCCTGGAAAATTACAGCAGTATGATTATAGCTAGGTTAGATGCATTAAAGTTCAAAACTGAACAACTTCAATTGGTTCCTTAAAGTTTAATCATTTAAGGGAAGTTTGGCAAAAGTATCATACATTTATGTAGTGCATGCTTACAAGGCAATATATGTATAAATATAACAAAAGCTGGACCACGGGAAGAGAGATAGGGAAAGAGAAAAAGACAGACTCAAAAGTTAGAAATTCCTGTGTACCCTGAATTAATGAGTTGGCGCTTGACAGAGTAGTTGTCGAAGATACCCTCCATTTGAGGATCAAGGGGCCCTCCTGTTTGGAGATTTATTCCTACAATGTTATCCCTGTCATGCTCTCCCTGAATAGAAAAGCAAAAAAGGCTCAAATCAGTTTTCTTTTCCATGTCTTTTGCCCCCAGAACAGAAGGATGATGGGATGATCCCACTGATAGGTACCATGAGTGAAACAATCTCATCTTGAGTGTCTAACCCAGAATTCTCAGCCAGTGTTTTGGGCACCACAAGAAGGGCATCAGCAAAACCTTCAACACCTAGCTGAGCACGCTGTTCCAAATTTGCAAACATTGGTTTAAAACCCAGGGATAGGAATAATTACTCAAATACAGAAAACAGGCAGATATTTACCCCTTTAACTGTTTTCTTTACTTCATTGATCAGGTATTTTCTGGCTGCAAATTCAAAAGCTCCTGCTCCCTGAAGAAAACAAAAGACACCATCTGAGTGGGAAATAAAATTCTGCGCTGAATCACATCACTGACAAATAGTTGCTTATTTGGAGAATTATATGCCAAGAATTACAACAGAGAAATCTTGTCAGTTTTCAAGTAAATTATTTTCATACTGAAATCAAATACATTGAAGTCCATAGCTCCACCACCAGATAAACAAAGTCCATTCTAATCAGCATCCTTGCAAGCTAAGTTTTAAGTTTATCTGACTGACACTAAGCTGGGTCAATAATAATCATGTCGATTGTGTTCTAGACTGATGGTACATACAAGAAACGCTTTTTTATGAAACACACTGCACTTGAGCAGAAACATAACTTGCATACACATGAACTATATTTTAGATGTAGATGTACCACAGAACTTCCAAAGCCTCCATCAAATACTGCAAGTCGGGTTTTATATAAATCAATATGAGACAATTTATTCAAGCATGATTGCATTTACAAATCCCATAGATTTCTGCAAGCGAACTTACAAGTATAACAGCCTCATCTTCAATGGTATTTTTGACTGCTCTCAAGCCATCACGGACAGCATCCTTTATTTGGGCAATTGTATGGTCATTAGGTCCTGTAACAATAAAGAAGTCAAGTGAGAATTGATCCCTACTGAATTAAAAAATTGCAAGAGGATTATACATGTCATGCTTGAACATAACAAGTGCATCCTTCAACCTGATGGCTAAATTGTCTAGTAGAAGCAATTAAAACAAACAAAAACAAAACAATCATAAAGATGGCTGAAAGGCCATCTGATAGCAATTAAAACAAATAAAAAAGAAAATCATAAACATTTATACAAGTTTGCTGAAGATGTATATATGCCTATATACCTTTTATTAAGATAGTGCATGAATGGGGGTTTTTTACATTCTCAACAAATGTATACTTCTCTTCACCAAGGGCGTGCTCATAGACCAGTCCAGCCCAACCAAGGCAATCAGGAGTTAAATCATCGACAGAATTCACAGCCTCTCCTCCACATGCCAAAACCAGGCGTTCCATATTTCTCCTCTTTGCTCTTCGAAGAGCAATTATCTGCAAAACAATAAAGTAAGCAAGCAGATCGACCCCATTTTAAATAGATCTGACCCCATTTTAAAAAAGCAACATCAGTGCAAGCATGTAGATCAACCACATCTCAAACTAGCAATAGTCGTTTTGCATACATACAGGTATCATGAAAAAAGGAATCTACTCCAAGACAAAGCATTCAAAAAGCCAAGTATTGCTTGTAATAAAATTGGAGCCACATGTGGTGACAGGTATTCTAGCCATATTTTCAATCTAAACTATAATGAAAAACTAAAATTGGGATATTGTGCCTCCTTAAACCTAAGCCTCCTTGCTTATTTGCTTTTAATAATTACTTCATGGAGCATATGGCAAGATTTCGCAACATTACAAATAAAACATGAGAGGCTAGAAGGCTTCTAGAATGTGCAACCAATTGTTATCACAAATAACCATTAACTTGTTATATCAGCATCCTACAAAAGATAATTACGAGGTTCAAAATTTATCTAAGGTGGGACTATCTTATTAAAACTTCTCTTTAAAATTAAGGGTGCATTTGTTACATGGTTAAGCAAAGAGGATTATTGTTACAAAAGCAATTGGTAGAGTGTAACAACGCTTTGTAGGAGCTTAAAAAAACAAGGAAAAAATAAAAAGCTTATAGTGGATCCAATGGAAATTACATTAATAAAATAATCAAACAATGTGCTTCGCAAGGTGTAAGTAAACAGTAAAAGATACGAAAAGTGGTTTATAAATTTGAGGAAGAAAGGCAGAAAGCGAAACCAACCACCCCCACCCTTCACCCTAGTTAAAAGTCTTTTCCTTCTTGCCCAAGTCAATGATCAGACCCTTTTGGAGGATAACTATTAATCCCCGAATCATTCCCCCTCTCATAATATTTCCAACAAACAAAATTGATCACCTTAGTGACATTCAACCCCTACTCATGCCATACACCATAAGAGAGAACAGAACGGAAGTTAACACCCAATACTAACACAAAAAGATGATTTGCGGCAAATTGAGGCAAATTTATGGGCATTAAGTAGCTGATTCTTATTTGCATCAGATCACTACGGAACAAAATATTATTGTTCCATGGCTTACCCCTGCTCGTGCAAGAAGATCCAATGATGGAGGATCAATTCCCTTTTGATTAATAACCACAAAATTGTTGTCAGTGCCAGAACAAACCTGGAAGGCCAAAATATAAGCAACATTTCAGAAAGCCAACATGTATCGCAGAGACAGTAACATGAATATAAAATGTATTAAATGTGCTACTTAACCTTATCTTTTAGTTCAATAATCTTTTTAACTCTTTCATCAACCTGACGCCTTTCAGCTGCAACCATTGCCTCCCTCTGTTCTGCATTTGAGTAGAAAAATCCTGCATTTATTTCACTGTGGGAAAAAAATGTTAGCTTCCAACAAACTGAAACAGACCACAGCTGTCTCTACAAAGTTCTTGGTATCTCATATTTAACATCAATTCCAATCGAATTCAAGTTGGCAAGAAAAATACCTTTTATCATATTCCAAAGACACATTGCATGTCAAGATAAAACAGTTCTCTGCCCGTCGTTTCATATCAGGATGCCTAGAACCATGGTCAAGAACAAGACCTTCAACCTGGATGACAGAACAAGTACGAAGAGGGTCCATATTTTTTTAGAAAAGAAGAACATTTATCTACAAAAGACCAAAATTACAACAAACAGAGATAAAGGATGAACACTAACTAAAAGTTGTCCAAAACATAAACTTAGGAACTTCTGAACTTAAATCAATCACCAATTTCCTGGAAAGTTGACCTAATCCAATGTAACAGCATTGAAATTTAACAAGTAGCATTATTTTACTGAATAAAGGTTGAATAAAATGGAAAAGAGCAGTGATTCCATCTACTGTCAATGATAAGCACATCCCATTCCAAAAAAAAATGATTCTGTTTCACATGAAACGGTTATTGGAGATCTGCAATCTCTCATTCTTAATCATGAAGGACCTCTATTCAATATGATTTAATTACTCAACCACCATTGTTGAAAATCCTATTGTGCCAAAACAAAAAACTACAGAAATAAAGAACCTAACTAAATAAATCAATATGAAAAAACCATTTGAAACACTCACTTGGAGCCTAACTAAATCAATCAATCAGGACATTGGGAGTTAAAAAACAATTTTAACACATCCCGCATGAAAATATTCCACGGGAATCCAGATTAAATGAAAAAAGATTAACTTACAAGTCGTGTGTCAACATCAAATTTATGACGCATGTGCATAATCTCCACCATAAATAGATCGATGCCTTCCTCAGGCTTTCGAATACAAAGCACCTGTACAAACAAGCAAAGTACAGTTAATGCAAAAATAGAAGCCTTCAAAATCTGACTTAAACATCTTTTCTAGCAGCCTCAAGATATATAAACACCACTGGCTACACTCACCGAGTTGACGACTATGTCAGTTAATTGATCTGCCAAAGCTTCATACAACTGTACAAGAGAATAAGGTCAATTTTAAATAAAATCCAATCAGGACGTAAAACCAACAAATAGAAGTTACCTTTGTCCTTAGTGTTGTTCTAGCAACCATTTTTAGAATTTCCCTGTCAGGTTCATCGCCCATCACCACTGGAGTCTTAAATTTTTCAAGAAATTGGAGAGTAGCTCTTTTGGCAATCTCAAAACCATCAACCAAGACACGTGGATGCATCCCTGAAAGAAAGAAAGAAAAAATTCCCATGAATACAATATAAAGGTTACTGCTGATAAGCAATGAAAACACCATATAAGCATGCTCTAGATTTTCTGACATGAAACTCACAACTGTGCACCAAGTATCCCTATTCCAATTTAGAAGACAAAAGTGAAAGAACCACGATGATACAACTGTTTTCATCATCAGAGAAAGTATAAAAACAGAACTTAAGATATGCCTAGATGATAAATTCCACTGCAATCAATTAATTAATCATATCAAAAATTTAATTATCCCAAGGTCAAACACACGAGCATGCAAATTTATATTCCTGCCTCTGCTACGCGCAAACACAACACAGATGCAACCCTTGAACAACACCAACTTGCTTGAACTTTTATGGCATTAGAATCTAACACGGTTTACTATCCTGTCTTGTCAGGACATGTCTTTCTTTATTTAGGGCTCATAACATTTGAAAAAAAAAAAAAATCATGAATCAAGAATAGAAGGGAAAAAAGCAAGCATAAAATGAGAAATAACAGAAAACAGAAAACTCAGAAGCATGGAACTCAAGAAAGAGAGCCACAAGTAATACGGATAGTTCAAACTAAAAAACTTCACCAACCTTCGCCAATGTACCGTTCAGATTGCTTCATAAGCTCTCCAATAAAGATCACAGTAGATGTCGTACCATCTCCACTTATATCATCTTGGGCAACAGCTGTCCTTGCAATCATAATTGCAGTTGGGTTTTGAATTTGCTGCAACCCTCCAAGAAATTCAAGCAAAATCACAAAAAACCGCAGCAATAGACACCCATTGTTTATTTAAAAACCCAAATAACATAACCATTGTTTTTTTAGATCTATCTCAGCATTTACAATTTAAAGCTACTTCAAGTTGCTCCTAAAGCTCATTCTTTTGAGTATGCTAATTACTAAGGGCAGACTCACTGTAAAAGAAAAGCATAAAACCCTAACTCTGCCTTTACTTGTCAAAACTCCCCCCCCCCCCAAAAAAAAAAAAAAATCTGATAGAGAAAACCGAAGGAAAAAAAAAACCATTTCTTTCAAAAGAGTGTTTCCATCTTTAGTCAGCTTTATATCTCCAGCACCACCAACAAGCCTGAAAAATACAAAGACACGGACAAAGTAATTAAATCGCAGAAACACAAAACAAATTTCGAGAGAAAAAACAAAACAGCGAACGAGAGAGAGAGAGAGAGAGAGTTACATCTTGATGGTGCCTTTGGGGCCGAGATTGGATTTGAGGACATCTTGTAAACCTTTAGCGGCATTGATGTTCATGTGAACAGCCGCAGATTTGTTGAGAACCTCCGCATTAGGGTTTAATACTCTTAATGACATTTTTCTCTTTCAAATTTGAGAGAGAGGGAGAGGAAGATAGAAAACAAGTGTGAGTTTGCTGTGGTTCAGGGTTTTAGGCTCCCTTTGTTCAACAGTAAACAACTTCCGATGATGGACAAAGTATTTTTCAAGGTGTAATATTTCCTGACATTTCATAATTATTTAAAAAATCATTAAAAAATATACTTTAGCGTTCGTTTAATATAGAAAACTAAAATATAAAATAGGCTATTATTGTTAACGAGTTTTGAGAAAAGACATATTTATAGTATCACAATATAAAATGTATTTAGAAAAATTTAATAATTTTTAAATTTTTTATAAATACGGACTCTAAGATTTAAATTCAAAAAATAATAAATAAAATATACTTTTTTAACCATCAAATCAATTCATCAAAACTACTTAAGACAAAATTAAGTCAATATTCATGTTTAGTAAAAAAAACATTCTAAGTAATTATAACATTGTTATTTTAGTAACTCAATTAAGAATTTTTTTTATTTTATTTTTTTAATTGAACTCGCTAATTTAGCCTAAAAATAGTTTTATAAATTATTAGTTATCATTTGTAGATAATTATGGTAGTACCCGATACTCGTTAAAATTGATATTTAATAAATTTAGAAATATTAAAAGCATATGAAAAATATTTTGTTAGCATGGAATGATCTTCAAAGGGTGTTAGAGTGTTCGGAGTAGCTAAAATTGTTTTTCATGCTCGGTGAATATTTTCTGAATTTTTCGATGCATAAATAGTGACTTTTATATGAAATAATTAATTTAAGCATATCAAATGTGCATGAAAAATATTTTTTTTTGTATAGAATATTTTCTAGAGGGATGGTAGATTATTCGATGCCATTGGTTGAATTTTCTAATATGTCGTGAATATTTTATTTGAACCTTATTGTATATGAATAATGTTTTTGAGATAAATTAATTAATTTAGTTTCTCTAAAGGTACAAGAAAATTATTCAATGGATATAAAAAAAATCATTTAGAATGTGTAAGAATATTCTATAAATTTAGATTAATTTTTTTATGTATAGGGAATATTTTATATAAGAAATAATATATTTTTACACTAAATAATTAATTAAAAGGCCTAAATAGGTGTATAAAAATGAATGATTATTAAATTCTTTTAGGAGGTGTTTGAATTTATTATAAAAAAGAAATTGAATTTTGGAAAGGTATGGAATAAAATTTGAGACTTAGGGACCTTGCATAAAAATAGGGACCCCATTGCATAAAATTAAATGTTTAAACTTTCAAATTGAATTAAATATAAATTTTAAGAGTAAAAAATTTGTTATAAAAAATTTAAAAGAAGGGTCTAAAGCGATCCATTGAATAAAAGGAGGATTTATGAAAGACTAATCAACGAAAAACTATGGAAATTAGAGGACCAAAATTGAGAATTTCCTCTCATTTTTTGCCAACTAAAGGATTAATTAAACTTGACTTTTAGTTAAATGGGTGGCTCTAATCAAGCTAGATGAAAGATTAAGATAAAAAGAAGGATATAAGGCTAGAAATTAAGCCAAATGAAGGGAATGGATTAAAAGTTGAATTAAGGGTCAAGATTGATCCAAATTAAGGGTGGAGATTAAGTCAAAAATTTTACCAAACTTGCCTATAAATACGAGTGCTAGAAAAATGAAAAATGGAAGAAAATTAGAAAAACACAAGGCAAACTCTTGCCAAATTTCCACCCAAAACACTTTCAAACATTTTAAGACATCTCCAATCGGTTAATTAGACCTCAATTTCAAGTTAGAAGCTTAAAATTCATAAGGACAAATTTAAAGGAGCTTGGCCAAAATATTAGATGAAAAAGGAGAAGCAAAAGTTTTTAACATAATCCAACTTTTCAAGGGGAAATAGGAGCTTATCTATGTAAATTAATCTCACCTACGCCACAACAAAGTTCAATTTTATGTCATTTTTTGAATTTTCTAACATGCTTGTGAATATTTTATTTGAACCTTATTGTACATGAATAATGTTTTTGAGGTAAATTAATTAATTTAGTTTCTCTAAAGGTATAAGAAAATTATTCAATGGATATTAAAAAATCATTTAGAATGTGTAAGAATATTCTATAAATTTAGATTATTTTTTTTTATGTATAGGGAATATTTTATATAAGAAATAATATATTTTTACACTAAATAATTAATTAAAAGGCCTAAATAGGTGTATAAAAATTATGTGAATGATTATTAAATTCTTTTAGGAGGTTTTTGAATTTATTATAAAAAAGAAATTGAATTTTGGAAAGGTATGGAATAAAATTTGAGACTTAGGGACCTAATTGCATAAAAATAGGGACCCAATTGCATTAAATTAAATATTTAAACTTTCAAATTGAATTAAATATAAATTTTAAGAGTAAAAAATTTTTTATAAAAAATTTAAAAGAAGGGTCTAAAGCGATCCATTGAATAAAAGGAGGATTTATGAAAGACTAATCAATGAAAAACTATGAAAATTAGAGGACCAAAATTGAGAATTTCCTCTCATTTTTTGCCAACTAAAGGATTAATTAAACTTGACTTTTAGTTAAATGGGTGGCTCTAATCAAGCTAGATGAAAGATTAAGATAAAGAGAAGGATATAAGGCTAGAAATTAAGCCAAATGAAGGGAATGGATTAAAAGTTGAATTAAGGGTCAAGATTGATCCAAATTAAGGGTGGAGATTAAGTCAAAAATTCCACCAAACTTGCCTATAAATACGAGTGCTAGAAAAATGAAAAATGGAAGAAAATTAGAAAAACACAAGGCAAACTCTTGCCAAATTTCCACCCAAAACACTTTCAAACATTTTAAGACATCTCCAATCAGTTAATTAGACCTCAATTTCAAGTTAGAAGCTTAAAATTCATAAGGACAAATTTAAAGGAGCTTGGCCAAAATATTAGATGAAAAAGGAGAAGCAAAAGTTTTTAACATAATCCAACTTTTCAAAGGGAAATAGGAGCTTCTCTATGTAAATTAATCTCACCTACGCCACAAGAAATTTCAATTTTATGTCATTTTTTGTTTGATGTTTTAATTTACATTTAATTGCAAAAATTATGAAAATTAGGGTTAGGGTGAATTAAGGAAAATAATTCTAAACTAAAATTTCATGTAATTAAAGTTAAATCAAGCTAATTGGGCTTAAAGTTGATTAAGAAAAATCAAAATCTCCTAAAGTTAAGAGAGAGAAAGCATTCGACCAAAATAGAAAATTTAAGAGTTTTTGGTACTTTAATTTTTTATTATTATTTATTGGTTGATTATATGTTATTTATGCTTGAATTAATGATTGAGAATGAAAAATTTCATAAATTATTGGGAATTAGACCTAATTTCATAAAGCCCATATTCGGCCCAATTAGGGAAGGAATTAGGGTATATGTCTTTTTGGTTCCTAAGTATTTAATTGGTTAATCCTAAGTTAGAATAGCATACAAAAATTAATTAGTATGGAAGATTTGATTAAAAATGAAAATTTTCCATAGTTTACCTTTGTTGGGCTTTTGGCCCATTAGGCCTAAATTAAGGTATTCGATGTAATTTGACATACAATTATGTAATTGATGGTTTCTTGATTATTTTGATGTGATGCGTGTGTGTGAAATGTGAAATTGGATGACTATATATGAATATGCATGTTTATGGAAGTTTGTAAAAAGTTTGAATATATACCATTATTTGATTATATGTTGAAATGTGGATTGCTATAGAATCTCATAGTGATTATATTGTGATTGAAATGTGAATCATGAATGTTGAGGTAAAATATTTATGATAATGCATGTTTACGATGTTACGAAATGCATTGAATTGGTTAAATTTAATGTTTTATATGGTATTACCATTGGCATGAAAAACATAACACGTATGCATAGTGTACTTGCATTATATATACAAGCATCCCAATTCATGGAAAGAATTTTTATTGAAAGACTTTAAGTCATGAAAAAGGAATTTTTTCTTTAAAATATTTTTCAACGACGAATTGGAATTACTCATGATTTACGAGGTTTTCATGACTTATATGTTTTTATGAGGAGGAATTCACGGAGTTTTCTATATCGGTTATGGTTCATGGTTCGGGGTCGGGTAAGTACGGATGTGCATTTTTAGAGACTCGACGAGACGCGTCCGTAGTTGGATATGGTTCGCCAAACAATTTATTGAAACCTTGAAGTACCTATGATAGGACATGTCCAAAGACAAAAAAAAAAAAAAATTTAAACTGATCATGGCAAGGTTTTTATGACATGAAAGAGGATTTCAAATGGACATGCAAATGTATTTCACATGCATTTCATTTACATGCGAGCATGTAAAGATTAACTTATTGAGTTGTAGTTCACTTAGTATTTCTTATGGTGTAGATATCGCAAGTAATCATGGCATACTTCTCCGCTGAATTGATTATCGAGGGATGTACACTCCATATATACATTAGATGGGGTTTTGGATTCCAAATCGATCTACCGCATGTTGTTTTCTTTCTAGTACTAGGTGTCATAATCCATGTACTAAGACTAGCTAGTTTAGTTTATGCTATCCTTAAAACTATGAACAAATAAGTAAGAAACAAGTGATTCAATGTAAGTAAATGAATAAGTCACTTTTGTAGTATGTGGTATTAAACTGGTTTTTGTATGCTAAGGTTAGCTTATATGTAATCAAAATATCGTTCATGAAATAATAGTATAACTATGGTTAGTGTAATGTTCTTTAAATTAATTCCTTATTTGTTAGCATCCTTAATGAGATGAAGAAATAAAATGATAAGGAAAATAATAAAAATAAATGGCGATAAATAAGGATAAACAAAAATTAAATTTGAATAATGAGTAATTAATAAATAACTTTATATGATTCAAAAGATAGGGAATCTTTGAAAACCTAGAGTAACGGACCCAGTCCATTTAGTCCGGGTAATTTAAATAAAATGCGAAAAATTAATAGTGTGATTTAGACTGAAATGTAGGACCTAATCATTATTTATAGTCTTCCGCAATGTATTCCATATTTAGGTATAGCATGTATAAGTCATAATGCATTGTTAGGTTATATTCATTACACTCGAATGTAGGTTAGTGGTCATAATATTCTCGATCTTATAGGTTCTAGGTCAAAGGTGTTACGGATGTGGTATCAAAGCCGGGTTTTACCAAAACACATCCAAGATATATGAGAGGTGACCTCGGTAACCAATAAATATATTTGATAAATGATTGGTATGATTGTTCGAGTATTTTTGTGATGATTGTGAATTATATGGTAAGATAATATGGTATGATTCGATGTTATGTGTATGAAATATTATGAGTTAATATGACATGAATGACTTAGTTTATGTTATGTGTTCATAAATTAAGAAGAAAGGAAACCATGCCACCAAAGAGAGTTATTAATAATGTTAGTAATAATATGGGATTGAGTTAAGGGTTAATGAATCGAGAAGGAGAATTGATGGAGTTGCTTAGGAGGCGGTAGGAAATGATGGAGTTGCAATAGGAGAGGCATGAACAATAGTTACAAAGGATCTTGGAAATCACTTAGCGTGGCTCGATCGAGGCTTGACCACCTTAAAGAGCTAAGATAGTATAATGTTTCTAAAGGTTCAATACAACGTAATTTAGAGGCGGACCAAATCCTAATATAGCAAAGGAGTGGATTGAATCCATAAAAGTCCTTTTTTATCATCCGGGTTTGAGTGATGCGAGTTATGTAGCATGGTATTTATAAAGATGCGACGAAAAAGACACTTGGAGTTTAGATCGACCAAAAGGAGTGTACTTATGTATCACCTCTAAGTGTGCCAACAAAGAGGAAATATTTCGGGTAGATTTGGAGGCCGAGTTTGGTAGAAAAAGGCCTTTCACTCCAAACCGAGAAAATTTAATGAGAAAGGAAAGGCTCCAGCGAGGCCACCGAGGATGGGAGAGCAAGGTACACCAAAGTGTCCTAAATGTGGCCGCCCACACATTAGAGATTACCTAATGGGCACAAACATATGCTAACTTCGTTGAGAAGCAGAACATTTGACAAATAACTACCCGAAAAGGAAACCGATCGAAGGATGATACGATCCCGGATATGTATATACGCCGACACAAGAGGAAGCAAACAAAGAGGATGTTAATGTCATATGCGATAACATCTTAATTCTTAATCTTGTTGCATATGCACTTGGTTGACTCATGTGCCACATATTTATTTATCGTATGATCTTCATTAAAATGATTAGGTATAGTACCTAAAATATTAAATATTACATATAAATTGACACTCCCATCCGGAGAGTCACCGAAATTTATTGCCATGGTTAAAGGGTGTGAAATGAAAATTAGAAATCATGTATTACTCGTTGACCTTATAGTTTTGAGTATTCAAGACTTTGATGTTATTTTGGGTATAGACTTTCTATCTAAAGGCATTACTTATACGATGTTTGATGTAATATTTACACCGATCACAAGAGCCTAAAATATATTTTCATCTAAAAAGAGTTGAATATGAGGCAAAAAAGATGGCTTGAAGTACGCAACGACCATGATATAGCTGCTCGTTATCTTTCCTTTAAAAATCTAAATCATTATTTATACGAGTGTTCAATGTTAATATCTACACCTATCACGCGAGCCTCAAATATATTTTCACCCAAAAAGAGTTGAATATGAGGTAAAAAAGATAGCTCGAAGTACTTAATGACCACGGTATTGTTTTCCATTACCATCTTGGTAAGACGAATATCGTGGTTTGTTCTTTGAGCATGAAATTTTTAGCAATTATGTAAGTACAAATTCAGTGAGATATGGAGAAGTTTCACTTAGAAATTATACCCAAGCGAAGTGAAAGGAACTTATTAGGTATGATGACGTTATAGCCAACTACCAAACAAAAGGTGAAAGAAGGGCAATTACATGATTCGAGCTACTCAAAGTTTAATAGAAAGTAGCTAAGGAAAAGACATCGGACCTTGCCCTGGATAATGAAAATATTTGGTGTTATTAGGGAAGGTTATGTGTTCTCGATGTAAAGGAGCTTCGACAAGAAATTTTAAGAAAAGCTCATGCCACTCCCTACTTGATCCACACCTGGTAGTAAAAAGATGTACCGAGACCTTAACAAGATCTATTAGTAAAAAGGTATGAAACGAGGCATCATAGACTATATGGTAAGGTGTTTAACATATCAATAAGTTAAGATTGAGCATAACGACTCTCGGGACTCTTAAGGTCGTTAGATATCCCCGAGTGGAAATGAGAACATATATTAAAGAATTTCATATTGAGATTGCCAAGGTTAGAATGCGAACCTAATGGTATTTGGGTTATTATGGATCAGTTAACTAAATTGGCTCACTTCTTGACAATCAATTTCACATACTCCATGCAACGATACGGAGAGTTGTACCTAAAGGAGATTGTACAATTGCATGAAATTCTAATATCGATAGTATTAGATCGAGACCCATGGTTCACATCACAATTTTGGAAGAGTCTACATGAAGTGATGGGAACCAAATGGAGTTTTAGCACTGTCTTTCACCATAAAGTAATGAAAAAGCTGAACGAGATGAACCAAATATTGAAAGACATGTTATGGGTATGTATACTTGGATCGGTTCGTTGGTTGGAAAAAGTATTTATCGTTAACTAAATCCACCTACAATAATAGCTACCAAGCAAGTATTGGTATGACACCGTATGAAGCTTTATATAGAAGAAAATGCTAATTATTGATACATTGGGATGACATAGGCAAAAGAAAACTATTAGGATCGAAATTGATCCAAGAAACGACTAACATAGTATAGTAGGTAAGAGAAAGAATGAAAACATTTCAAAGTCGACGAGAAAATTTATGCGTATAAGAAGGAAAGAATTGAAATTTCAAGTCGACGATAAAGTATGTTTGAAAGTGGCTCCTATGAAAGGTGTAATGAGATTCGGGAGGAAAGGAAAGTTAAGTCCAAAGAATATTGGATCCTATGAGATATTAGAAACAATAGATAATCGAGCTTATAAGTTGGCTTTACCACATTCTCTCTCATATATTCAATACGTGTTTAACGTGTCCATACCTCGAAAATACATTGAAGACTTGAGCCATGTTTTAAATAATGAGGCATTAGACCTCCAAGATGACACGAGTTACGAGAAAGGACCAGGTATAAGTATTGGATCGGGAGCTTAAGAAATTACAAAACAAAGAAGTTCCTTTAGTAAAAGTATTATGGAGAAATCATAAGGTCTAAGAAACAACATGGGAGAGAGAAGCGAAATGTGAGGTTAGTACCACGAATTGTTTAATTAGGAATTTCGAGGATGAAATTTTTATAAAGAGAGTAGGATGTAATACCCCGTACTCGTTAAAACCGATATTTAATAAATTTAAAAATATTAAAAGCATATAAAAAATATTTTGTGAGCATGGAATGATCTTAAAAGGGTGTTAAAGTATTTAAAGTAGCTAAAATAGTTTTCCATGCTCGGTAAATATTCTATGGATTTTTTTTAATCATAAATAGTTATTTTTATGTAAAATAATTAATTTAAGTATATTAAATCTGCATGAGAAATATTTATTTGTATAGAATATTTGTTAGAGGGTTGCTAGATTATTTGATGTCATTGGTTGAATTTTTTGATATTTTGTGATTTGAACATTATTGTGCATAAATAGTGTTTTTCGGGTGAATGAATTAATTTAAGTGCTTTAAATGTCTAATAAAATTATTCAGTGGATATAGAAAAATCATTTTATGATGTGTAAGGATATTATATAAATTTAGATGAATGTTTCTATGTATAAGGAATATTTTCTATAGAAAATAGTATATTTTTACACTAAATAATTAATTAGAAGGCCGAAATACGTGTATAAAAATTATGTGAATGATGATTGAATTCTTTTAGGAGGTTTTTGAATTTATTGTGAAAAGAAATTGAATTTTGGAAAGGTATAGAACAAAATTTGAGACTTAGGGACCTAATTGCATAAAATTAGGGACTTAATTGCAAAAATTAAAAGTTTAACATTTTAAATTAAATTGAATATAAATTTTAAGAATCATAAATTTGTTAGAAAAACTTGAAAAGAAGGGTCTAAATTAATCCATTGAATAAAGGAGAATTTATGAAAGACTAATCAATGGAAAACTCTAGAAATTGGAGGACCAAAATTGAGTAATTTTTTTCTCATCCTTTGCCTACTTAAGCCATTAATTAAGCTTGATTTTTAGTTAATTGGGAGGCTCTAATTAAGCTAGATGAAAGATTAATACTAAAAGAAGGATAAAAGGCTACAAAATTAGCCAAATGAAAGGAAAGGATTAAAAGTTGAATTAAGGGCTATGATTGATCCAAATTAAGGGTGGAGATTAAATAAAAAATTTCACCAAATTTTCCTATAAATATAAGGGCTAGAAAAATAAAAAATGGAAGGATATTAGAAAAATATAAGGAAAACTCTTGCAAAATTTCCACTCAAATTCCACTTAAAACACTTCCAATGATTTTTAGATATCCCAAATCATTTAATTAGATCTCAATTTCAAGTTGGAAACTCAAAATTCCTAAGAAAAAATTTAAAGGATCTTGGCCAAAATATTGGGTGAAAAAGGGGAAGAATTTTTTTTTTTTTAACATAATCCAACTTTTTGAGGGGAAATTGGAGCTTCCCTAGGTAATTTAATCTCACATACACCAAAAGAAAGTTCAATTTCATATCAATTTTGTGTTTGATGCATCAATTTGGATTTAATTACATAAATTATGAAAAATTGGATTAGGGTTCTTAGTTAGTGTGGATAGGAGAAAGTGATTGTAACCTAAAATTTAATGTAATTGAAGTTAAATCAAGCTAATTGGGCTTAAAATTGATGAAGAAAAATCAAAATCTCCCAAGATTAGGAGAGAGAAAGCATTCGACCAAAATAGAAAATTTGAGGGGTTTTGGTACTTTAATTTGTTTGATGATTTATTGGTTGATTATGTGTTATTTATACTTGAATTGATGATTGAGAGTAAAAAATTGCATAAAATCTTGGGGATTGAACCTAATTTCATAAAGCCCATATTTGGCCCAATTATGGAAGGAATTAGGGTTTATGTGTTTTTGGTTTCTAAGTGTTTAATTGATTAATCCTAAGTTAGAATAGCCTAAAAAGATGAATTAATATGGAAGATTTGATTAAAAATGAGAAATTTACATAGTTTACCTTTGTTGGGCTTTCGATCCATTAGGCTCAAATTAAGGTTTTCGTTTTAATTTGACATATAATTGTGTAATTGATGGTTCCCCAATTATTTCATGTGATATGTGTGTGTGAAATGACAAATGTGAAATTGGATGACTATTTATGAATATGCATGTTTGTAGAAGTTTGCAAAAAGTTTGAATATATACCGTTATTTGATTATGAGTTTCAATGTGGATTGCTATAGAATCTCGTGGTGTTGATATTGTGATTGGAATGTGAATCATGAATGTTTGTTCATGACTTATGAGATAAAATGTTTATAGTAATGCATGTTTACGATGTTACAAAATGCATCGAATTGGTTAAATTTAATGTTTCGTAAGGTATCACCATTGGCATGAAAATCATAGCACCTATTCATAGTGTGTTACCATTGGCATGAAAAATTTATTGAAAGATTTTAAGTCATGAAAAAGGAATTTTTTCCTTTAAAATATTTTTCAATAGCAATTGGAATTATTCGGGATTTATGAGGTTCTCATGACTTATATGTTTTTATAAGGAGGACTTCATGGGTTTTTCATATTAGTTATGGTTCATGGTTCGGGGTCGGGTAAGTGCGGACATGCACTTTTAGAGATTCGGCAAGGCGCTTTCGCAGACGGGTCCGATTCGCTAGAGAATTTATGAAAACCCTAAAGTACCTATGATAGGACATGCTGAAAGACGGAAAAGATTTTTAGATTGATCATGGCAAGGTTTTTATGAAATGAAAGAGGATTTCAATGGATAAGCAAATGTTTTTCACATGCATTTCATTTATATGCATAGCATGCATAGATTAACTTACCGAGTTATCGCTCACTTAGTGTTTCTTGTGGTATAGATATCACAAGTAATCATGGCATACTTCTCCGCTAAACTAATTATCGAGGGATGTACACGCCATATATACATTAGATGGGGTTTTGGATTCTAGATCGATCTACTACATGTTATTTTGTTTCTAGTGTTGGGTGTCATAATCTATGTATTATGACTAGCCGGTTTATTTTATGCTATCCTTAAAGCCACGAACAAATAAATAGAAAACAAGTGATGTGATGTAAATAAATGAATAAATCACTTTTATAGCATGTGGCATTGAACTGGTTTTTTTTATGCTAAGTTATGTAATCAAAATATCGTTAGTGAAACAAGTAGTATAACTATGGTTAGTGTAGTGTTCTTTAAATTAATTTCTTACTAGCTAGCATCCATAATGAGATGAAGAAATAAAATGATAAGGAAAATAATGAAAATAAATGGCAATAAATAAAGTAAACAAGAAATTAAATTTGAAAAATGGGTAATTAATAAATAAATTTCTATGTTTCAAAAGACAGGGAATCTTTGAAAACCAAGAGTAACAAACCAAGTCATTTCGAGTCCACGTAATTTAAATAAAATGTTGAAATGCTAAAAATTAATAGTGTGATTTAGAATGAAATATAGGCCGTAATCGTCATTTATAGTCTTACACAGCGTACTCCATACCTAGGAATAACATGTGTGGGTTGCGAGTGCCTTACTAGGTTACATTCATTGTGTTCCGAATGTAGGTTAACGACAATAATATTCTCGACCTTTTAGGTCCTTAGTCGGGGGTGTTAAAATTATTCATTTGGTTTCAAAAGATTAATATTGGAATAATTTGTAACTAATTATAGACTACAATTACCAACAAAATTTTACAACCGATTAAAATCAGTCATAAATTATTGATTTAATTACAAATGAATAGTCTTGAAAAAAATAATATATTTATTAATCAATTAATTAGTTTCAAATTTTTTACAAATGATTGCAGTCTTGTAATAATTATTTTTAATTATTTAAGTATAGTTTAAGTGGTGTTTGGAATAATAATAAAAAATAGAGATAAATTATTGAAATATTTATTATAAAATTAATTTTAATGTGTAAAAATAGTTTTTAAGAATATTTAATGTATTTATAAATCAAAAAATTAAATGTTAGCAGAAATAAAAAAATAATTAAATAATTGATAAGAAATAATTAAAAATTAATTTGATATATTTTAAGTAAAGAGAAGACAAAAAAAATTGTTAAAATATATCGAGAGAGAGGCAAGTAATGCGAGAGCGAGATAACTCTTAAAAGAGAGAAAATATTTTTCTTTTTTTAATTGGAAAAACACTTTTAAAAAATGGCCTACCAAATTCCGTTGACTTTTTTCTATATGGGAAAAAACATCACAAAATGGAAAAAAATAAGAAAAATAAGTTCCTAAAACTTATTTTTCTAGAAACAAACATAGCCTTAATGTAATCGAAGAGAGGAACTTTTGTGTGATGTGTAATTTGTTGTATGGGTTTTTAGGGCTTTGTTAATGGAATGTTTGATTTCGGAATGCGGCAAAACTTATAGTAGTCCTTTGACTATAATTTTTTTATCAAATATATCTCTAAACTATTAAAACTTTTCAATTAGATCTCCATTCAATCATTTATTTCCCAATAAGGCCTCTAATTAGAAATCTTCCCACGTTTTGACTTTTTGACAAAAAATGTCCGGTCTTCCTCAAACTGAAGTTGATTTATTGAATAACATATGTAGTTGATCGAGGAAAGTTTAGTGATTTTGACTCCTAATTAAAATACTTAAACATTCAAACGACCAATTGAAATCGATATATAGTAAAGGCACTTATCTATAGTAAACAATAACTAGTCATAAATGTTCCATTTCAAATTTCACTTTTTTTACTTGCGTTATGCCTCGGATCGGACATAACACATAAAAGTTTTTAAACAATTTCAATTTGATGTCTCATGTTATATTGTATGCTTATCAAAATAAATCAAATCAAACTGAATAAAAATTCATTCAATTTTATAATTTTTTAATCAAAATTTTGCATTTAATTGATTATTTTTTATACTTTTCATGAATTTTTAGTTAGAAAACATTATTTATTCATCTCTATCCACATTCTTAACTAAAAAAATTATAATAACGTAAAAAAAATAATCAAAATCAATGGATTCTTAATTAAAAACTTTGTAAATTATTTTTTTCAAAATATTTGTTTGCCATAAAAATTTGTAATTAAAAAAATAAAGAAGAAAAAAAGACCAAAGTGATCAAAATGAAACAAATTTACGAATCGAAAAAAAATATTTCAAAAAGAGAGACCAAAATGTAATATCATAAGAACATTCATAATAAATACCTTTAGAAAGTTTGAAAACTAAAAAATTAATACCGCATAGTGAAAAAAAAAACAATAAATATGAGTCTCTGTAAATAATAAAATAAGTTTGAGTAGATAATTATTGAAACGAGTGTCAATGAATAATAAACTAATATTTTGGTTTAGCTTTTTTTCGTTAATTGTTCTGCAATGTTCAATTTCATTCTTTCATGATCCCAATAATTCAATTCAATTTCAATAAAAAACTAAATTCTCTTTTAAGTCCTATCACTAGTGGTAAATCTACTAAATAGACGAGTTTGCTGTAATCTTTTGTTGATTTTTGAATGTTTAATAAGTCTTTACTATATTGTTAATCTTGCAATTAATTTTACCCCGTCACGTTTGAAATCATTGTAGACACAAAATTATAGCTTAATGTTTTCCTTGAATTGCATATCTACTTCTAGTGTATTATTTAGATATACTCCACTTAGCATTAGATCCATTCTAACAATTCATTTATCTATAAATAAGCAAGGTTTTTACTATAATAATATTTTTTACGATAATTTTGTTGAAATATTGTGCCGGTTGATGTAACTATCTTCATTTGTATTATCACTATCCGATATTTAGGAGACTTTCAAAAATTATTATGAAAACATTTATTTTTTTCGTTTACTTATTGAAGATGCGAGTTATTATTAATTTTTGAGTCACGACTTAGTATTGAAGGAAACTAGAAAAATCTAAAAATGACATTGGTTTAGAGATTTTAGAGTGAGGAGTTCGTTATGTCTTTAGAAAGATATCAATTATCCAAAGAGATCCTTTCCAAGTAAAGGTACCAAGCCCGATTTAATCCTAAAAGTTTATCTCCTAAAAATTTCTTTTTTTGTCAAACGATTTCTAACTCAATTTCCAAATTTATTACCTAAGCTAAATTATTTTTTTGGTGGCATCATATTGAATCAATTGACGAGACCTCATCACTAGAAGTTTCTTCAATTCAACATTGGATCCGAGTTTAAGTCTCAACCTAACTAGTATGTCGGAGAACGACTTAATTACTAAGGTAATATAGGTCTTAAATCAATGATAATATCGGTCCCTATTAGATAGAAGACTTGTTATAATTAACCTAGCAATTTTCTATGTATTTTTTGTTTTTCTCCTTTTTTTTCTTTTCTTTTTATGTCTCCTTTTTTCTATCATTTTTTTCTATCCTTTTTCTTTTTGTTAATTTTCTTTTCAATATTGGTGGAGAATCATGATCGGTCCCTAAAACCTAGGAGACTCAATAATTCGTCCGCCCATTATAATGAATTAATAAGTCCCCTAAGATGTTACCACTTTGCACTTTAGTCACTAAACTTTTAATCTTTGCTATCGGCCCCTCCAATTTCAATCCATAACTTCACAATTTTTCTCAATTTAGCCATTATAATAGGCCTTTCCAAGGGTAATTTAAGTTTCGAAGTTGGTTAATCATTTCGATCAAGTACCTAAGCGTTTAATTGTTGTGATTATGCTCCTAGGTTTTGCAATGTCACCCCTAGGTTAAAATATAATCATAACAATTAATATTGCTAACCTCTAATTCACACTTTAATTAATTCCTTTACCTTCTAATTAATTCATTTATCTTCCCTAATAATTAGATTTGCAATAATTTTATTCTTATCCATGAATAAAATTTCAATCCTTACTTTAAATAAATATTTATACATTAATTGAATGAATAATTCTTACAAACATGATTATTGCAATCCTTTAATTCACACTTTAATTCATTCATTCACCTTCTATTTAATTTATTTACCCTCCATAATAATTATGATTACATTAATTTATTTTTTACTCAAATAAAATTTATCAATCCTTATTTCAAATAAATATTCATCTATTAATTAAATAAATTATTCTTACAAGCATAATTACTCTCAAAGAGGATTTTAGGTCGAGCATATTATATCTTTCCATAGACTAAATGCTTTGTGAGGTTATGCTCTTCAACATACATGTTATTTTGTTATAGCTTTCAAACTTTTCATTCTATCCATTCATTCCGTTTCACTAGCTAGATGCATTTTAAATTCAAGAGAAATTCGCAAAACTAGTTTTGTTCTCTCGCTTAAATTTTCAAGAATTGGGATCCTTTCACTACAAGAAAACAAGGAGTTAGCGATCATTTTTTAATGATAATTTTTAAATCCGTTGCTAAAACCATGAATTAGCAACAGTTTTCGGTAAATCTTAGCTAATTTTTTTGTGAAAAATTGGTTTTTAGCGATAATTTTGAAAACATCACAGATTCAAAAAAAAAATTATATATATATATATATGGTGTTTTTAGTGACAATTTTAATTAAACCATTGCTAAAATTTTTTTTATTTATTTATTTAGCGACGATCCTAGAAACTCTCACTAATATTGGCACCTAAAACCCTTGTTAAAATCCTTCGATATTAGGGACATTATTAGTAGGGAAATTATTAGTGACATTTTTCATAAAACCATCGCTAAAAACTCCCGAAAATAAAGGATTTTAGCAACAGTTTTATGAAAATCGTCACTCGTTTTGTTACCAATTAGGGGAAATGAAAAATTCAAAAAAAAAAAGAAGATTTTAAGTTTTAGTGACGGCAAAAACCGTTGCTAAAAAAATCCCTCAATTGAGTTACTTGCTCACTTTTTTTCCATTTCTCCTTTTCTTGTAGCAGCTCCATCTCCCCATTGTTCCTCTATTGATGCCAGCGACTCCTTCAAACTCCCCTTCTCTTTTCTTTTCTTCGTCCCTTCCATCTCTTCCTTTTTACTCCTTCATTTTCTTGTTCTCTCTCATTTCCTTCTTCTCCTTTCCCTCCTCTTCTTCGTGAATAGTGCAATAGCAGTAGATCCTTTTCCACTTCAATATGAGTTGGCAGCAGCTCCTTCTCTCCTTCTCCATTTGTGTAATTGGTAACTCATTAATTTTGTTTTATCATTTATTTCAGTAAATTTATATTTGTTATTTAATTATTTATTTGTTAATTATTCGTTAGTTTAATTTATTTTATTGTTAGAGTTGATTCGTTACTTGTTAATTAAATTAATTATTTATCAAAAAATAAATTAAGTGTTATTTTATTTAATTATGTGTTAATTATGTGATTTAGCGATTAATTAAATTAAGTGTATTCGTTGTAAATTAAATAATTTAATTGTTTATAAAAATTAAATAATTTAATGGTGTTATTTTAATTAATAATGTCTTAATTAAGTGATTTACTTGTTAATTAAATTAAGTTATTTTATGATTAATTAAATTATTTAATTTTTTAAAACAAGTAATTATTTGTTAGTTTAATTAAATATGTGTTATTTAAGTTTGGTATTTGTTAAATTAAGTCAATTAGTTGTTAATTAAAATATTTCAATATTATTTTAAAAAATTAATTTGGTATTCTTTTAATTAATTATGTGTTAATTAAGTGATTTAGTGGTTAATTAAATTAAGTTTATTTGTTGTTAATTAAATAATTTAAGTTTATAAAAAAAATAAATAGGTGTTAGTTTATTTAATTGTGTCTTAATTAAGTGATTTACTTGTTAATTAAATTAAGTTAATTTATGATTAATTAAATTATTAAATTATTTTAAGAAATTAATTATGTGTTAGTTTAATTAAATAGGTGTTAATTAAGTTTTGTATTTGTTAAATTAAGTGTATTAGTTGTTAATTAAAATATTTAAATATTATTTAAAAATTAATTTTTTGTTTTTTAATTAATTATGTGTTAATTAAGTGATTTAGTGGTTAATTAAATTAATTTTATTTATTGTAATTAAATATTAATTTTTGGGAACAAGGATGGTATCATGGATTAGATAAATGGAATGTGGAATGAATAAGGGTAGGGGTGAGCAAACGGTTCGGTTAACCGAAAACCGAACACAATCGGACCGAATTATAAAATTTGATTCGGTTATAAATCATAAAATTTAAAATTTATAACCAAAATGAAAAACCAAAATTTATTTTGGTTCGGTTCGGTTTTTGAAAAAAAAATTCGATTAAAACCGAAAGCCGAAATGAAGAAAAACTAAAAGTTTCAAAATTCCTAATCTAATTCTAATTTCTAAATCCCTAACCCCATGTCGGTAAGTTCCTAACTAGCTAACTCCGCATGCCGCTCTCTTTCGACTTTCTTCTCAATTCTCATCATCTCACCGCACCTGGTCTCTCGGCTACTACTTCTATGTACTTCCTAAACTTCCTTTAGCTTCATTTCCTTCTCCTCCACTCTCCAGGTCTCCACTCCACTCCTTTAGTCCTCCGACCTCCAAGCTTCAATTTGCTCACTCGTCACCTATTCGAAGTAACAACCTCTGTCATCTTTCTCCGATCTCATGGAGTCACGGTCATCGTCATTAGTCGTCATCCTCCTCCTCGGCTCCTCCTTCTCAAGTTGTCTCAATCGCTCTTACCGGTTGCCTCTTCGTGTCTTCCTCTTCGTGAAGCTCGTGCCTTTGGGACCCGGTTCATCCTCGAAGAAAGACAAATAGTTGGTAGCTCGAATTCTACCCACCGGATTTTCCATGGCATCAACGGTGACCTCTTGAGGGACATATGCTTCATTTAAAACTCTTTGCAATACTTTTCGATGCGGTTCGAACTTATGATTAATGACAACATGGAGATCTTGACGGATGTTTTCCTTAGTTGGTCCACCACGCTATAGTCACCGTTTCTCATCACCTTGAAAAATTCAATTACCTCTTCATCATCTATAGGCTTGTTTAATTCTCCAAACTTCGTGAGATTTGCTACTTCCTTGCTTTTTTCCTTTCCGGATGCTTCTAACTCTTCGGGTGTATAACAACGTCCACTCCGAGTAAGGCTCGTTACATCACTACCCGTTGACATGCTCATGATCGGATAGTTATGATTGATCGTATTGTAAGGTAGGGCTAAACGGATCTTCGGCATAGTCGAATCATCCTCGGAGGCCCATTGCTCGTTGGTTGGTAGCGACATAAATCATCATAATTGGTTCCCTATGGTAAAACCATGCCTACAACCGCTCCCTCTCGTGCCTCCTCTACTCGTAGAGTCTCTAAAATCATCATAGTTTTTACCTCCTTATGAAACTCCTCACATTTATCGATATCATGCCCTTTCACCTAATGATTCCGACGATATTGGTCCTAATCATCTCCGATTTGACAATTAATTGGTTTTCTAAGGCAACCAATTTGGGATAACATTGTGTATAACTCCGTCCATAGATACCTTCACCTTCTTCTCCTTTTGATTGGACTCCTTCCCTTCAAATGTTATCATACTAACATTACTCCCCCTCGTAGCATGACTTGGAAGTAGATTAGTATTGATATTCGGAGGGCTTGAATCATCAAAACTTATCCATTTATGCTTGATAAGCTCCCTCACTTTTCTCTTAAAAGCCAAACAATCCTTGATGGAGTGTCCATTGATACCATTATGGTATTCACATTATTCATTGCTTTTGTACCATGAAGGAAATGGAGGTCTCATAGGCTCTGCGAGAATAAGGACTACTTGCCCTATATTGACCAATCGTTGAAACAACTCTTTTAGAGAGAATGGCAGGGGTGATAAGGGTTCATAATTTTCTCTATTATAGTTGTAATTACGGTTGGGCTGATTGCGTGGTATTTGGTGGAAATTCGAAGGACCACGAGGTGGTCTCACTAAACATGAAAATTGGTTGTTTTGGTAAGTGGGTATAGTGGGATGATATTGGGATGGCGAATTTAGTCGGTAAGGTGGGTGGTTTTGACTTGGTGTTGGTAGTCTTATTTGGGTGGAGGGAAAGGTGGCAACTATGGTATGTGTTGGATATTGTGGTTAGGGGTAGGACGATGGTTGTGTTTGGTAATGACTTTGATTGGTGTATTGTCTCGAGTTGTTCCAATGGCTTGAGGTTCCGTAAGTTGCCACTTGATTGACTTCCCTTCCCTTCTCTTGGTTCCCATGCTCACCTTCTTCTCGCTCCCCTAGAGATCTTTCTAGCCTTTATGGCTAGCTCTACTCTTTCTGCAATGACCACCATATCCGTGAAGTTTGTTGAAGCATTGCCAATCAAATACTCAAAGTAGGGTACTTTGAAAGTATTCGAGAATATAGAGATTAATTCGAGTTTGGGTAGTGATAGGTGAATCCGAGCGACCACTTCGCGCCACATTTCGTGCATACTCCTTGGCTATCTTTTTAGCCCCTTTTTCTATACCTTGTAAGTCCGACCGGTTCGGAGCTACCTCCATGTTAAACTTGTATTGTTTAAGGAAAGCATCCGCCAAATCTTTCCACCTTCTAATCTTAAATCCTTCTAGCCTCATATACCAACTCAATGTTGACCCACCTAAACTCTTATGGAAGAAGTGTATTAGCGAGCTTGTCATCATGTACAACCTCTCGTCATTTTGCTACGGTAAACCCTCGAGTGGGTCATGGGATATTGACTTCCGAGTGTACTTAGCAAAATCCGGTACCTTGAATTTCCTCGGAATTACCACGTCGAGTACTAGGCATATTTCGAAGCCTTGATCGGGTCATTGATATGTCCTCCCTCAACGGCTCTCGGATGTTCTTCTAGAGCCATCAACTTATCTATACTTAGACCTTCAACTTGTCTTATAATCATAAGCTTCCTCCCTTATAGGATCCATCGCAGGCAAGGGTGGCCTCTGTGGCATTCGTGCTCCGAGTAGCATGTGAAGTTTCAGCATATAAAGCATCTTGGTTAGTTGCATGTGTATTGGATGGCCCAACTTGACCGAGCAATGGAATTGTAGGTGATATCTCGGGTTGTGTCTATTTTCGATTTAAGATACCTCCCCTACTTACCGCCTCTTGAAATAAGATCCTCAATTACACCATTTCCTCCTTTAGGAATTCAACATCTTGCTTGGCGCAACTACTCTTGTCTTGCCCTTTCTTCGTTCTTCATTTGGCGGGCCTTGAACCTATTGTTATGGATTTTTGGAGGGGATTGAGCTTTTGGTGGAGCGGCCTATGTTTCACAATCCTAAAAAAAACTAGAAGAATATATGTACGATGAATATATAGTATGTATATGCATGATTTGAACTCGGGTTAGATACCTTTTTGTGTTTGTTGCACATTAAATCATGACGAGTTTGTATTAAAGACGAAGCCGGATCAAAGCTCGGTATTCGCCGAGGGCAATAGAGACCCCATAGATACTTTGGGCGACTTGGGAGATATATCTCCCCCTTGTTTCGATCGTAGCATACGGAATCGCTTGATCTCGTGATATGATGACACGCGTGAAAAGCCATGTTCAAGAAAACCATAAATATAGACTTCTAATAGATTCTTAATCGCGACATAAAGATATTTTTCATTACAAAACAAAAGGTCGCAAAAGTAATCTTATTACATAGGGTATTTTTAATACATTGAAATTCGAACTTCTAGCACATCATAAACGTGACTTAAAGCCATTTTTCAAAAGGAAATTACAAATATGAAAATCCCTATTATAAAACCTATTCTAGATTCGGCCACGACACGAAACCCTCGTAGGAGAGCATGCCATTTGTAAGCTTTCGTAGTTGCTCAAAAAAGAGCCGAACTTGCTCATCTCCCGGATGTATGCCATCGCCTAAATCCTCTATGGTGTGTCGCATGTGTAGGGCATAATTCTTAGCATTCGGGCTTGCGGGTGGTATTCCATGGTCCTACTTCCCCATTCAGCTACTTCCCTCCTCGGGACATCTCTTTCCCTCTCGATAACCATTTTCTCATCATGAAGATTAGTTAACTTATCCATTAGAGAAACCGTGAGTTTGGTTGCATTCTCATGTTTTTCATTGAGCGACCGATTATCCTTCTTTATTTGTCTTACTAACCCCTTTGATCGTTGAAGTCAATCATGAAGCTCCTTGTTTTCTTTTTCTAAAACACTCATTGTATGGTCTTTTAAGTCAAGAGTTTCTTTCAACTTTCGTTTCTTTTGGGTCGGTTTGGTCACTCGAGCATTCGTAACTTCATTAAATACTTCATGTTGGGCATTGATCTCTTTGCGAATGTCCTCCATTGTGTCACTCCTCGGTCGAAAGGGACCCTCGAATGGTGGCACATGATATCCTTTTCCCCTAGAGCTTTACCATTTAAGATACCTTGGCGTGGTTCTTTCGTCTACTCTTCCTTCGGGAGTGACTATCCCTCTATTTCTCCATGCAACCTTTACTTTTTCTAAAAGTTTCCTTGAGACTTTCAAGTCTTCATAACAATCGACTAAATCCATGGTTCTCGGTATAAATTGCTCAAAACCCAACTGTCTCGGGAACATATTTGGGTAATAGTCGATACAACAACGTGCTCCGATTAGCGGTACCCAAGGATAGTCACCACGAGTAAGACAAGTAAGATCGAAAAAAGCATATTGTGCCCTCCAATGAAATTCTAACTTCTCTAAACTCTAGAACATACCTATCCATACTCGTTTTTCCCAACTCATTGAGGGGGTGTCTAGTAAAGTTCTCTAGTTTGAAATGTAAGTGTCATGGCGTGTGAAAGATCCTCGAGGCATTTCCGATCACCATGTGGCTAACTCGTCCAAACAAATAGTAGTGGGACGCAAGCACCTCAAATGTCCCTCATCCATTCCTTCGATAAAAATTCAAGGATGAGAGTGCTTCTACTAGGATTGCAGCGGTAGGGTTGATTTTGAGGGATACTACACTCTTGAACACATTTACCGCTTTGAAGTCGATCATACCTTCGATCGACGGTAATAGTACCAACCCGTATATGCCCAATGCCGTATTCCGAGTCCGAGGCTATTGTCCTTGTCATGTAGATGTTTTGTGAATTCCGTTTGGAGGAGATTCCAAAACCATCCGTATGTCCGACCCCTCAGGTCCTTTGCTTATCGGTAATGGTTGAGTTTATTCCGGTTAACCATGTGAAGTGTGCTAGAGCTTGCTCGAGAGTGCTCGTAGAAATAGATTGCCTTTGATTCAGGAAATGCTAGCAAAGCCTTATACTCTTCTAGTGTGGGTGACATATCCACACTCCCAAAAGTGAAACGAGCGGTATTACGGATCCCAATGCCCTATCATGGCTTGGAAGCACGAGATTTGAACCTTAATCTTAAGTAGCCGAGTTATATCACCATACATCTTTTGAGAGTCAAACCTATCGGTAGAAGTAAGCATTTCCCAATAATTAAGTAGTGGTCCCATATTGGGTAGCTTGTCGGCGAGTTTTGCTTTCTCGGACGGTTTTGACACAAAGCTCGAGGGTAAACAATCTCCCTCATCAATTTAGGCTCGCTTTGATCCGACCTTAAAATCCTCAATGTCATTTTTTATTTCTTCCATCATGATTTAATGTGAAGGACCACCTACAAGAACGGAGGGTTAGTATTTACATCATTTGAAAATGATTCGTGTGTTAATCGAGTCAACCCTAGTAGATAGGATCTAGCTCATATATAGTTTAGTGAAGTTCGGTCTAATCCTAAGTCTTTTCAAGCTCTCGAACTGTCTAAATTACCGAGTGGAGTAATCCGACCTATGACCTTATGCGTTAGAAGGTAAGGGAAGGTTATTCCACCATTTCTTATACATAGGGCGAGTTCCGGTCAAACAAGAGTCCGAAAGAGCATCGGTAGGCTTTCATCATACTTGCCTCCAAATCTCTTTATCTAAATCATAACGGGGTTCAACTCGGGTCCGGAGCTTTTATAGGTTTCATTCGTGATGTGTGTGCAACGATTAAAAAAAGCATATAACCTAGTTCAAAATGCATTAAATATGTACAAAATTAAAAGAAAATGAATTGCAAAAATTTAAAGACAATAATATAAGAAAATAAATGATTTGAAAAATAAAAAAGACATAAATAAATAAATAAATGGCAAAAGTAAATAAAGAAAATAAATTTGCAAGGACTAAACTTATGGCACGACATATCTCCCTAATGGAGTCGCCATTCCGTCACTACCCGACATCGGATGGGACTCCCAAAATATAAAGCTACGGTTTATCACTGGCTTCGATTTTTATTTTATTTACAAAACTATTTGCGAGTTTGGAGTCGCCACCTAGTATTGAAGGAACTAGGAACCTAAAATTGGCACTTGGTTTAGAGATTCTATGGTAAGGAGTCGGTTACGCTTATGGGAAGATAATTAATCACCCAAAAGTGCCCTTTCCTAAGAAAGGTACCACGTCTAGCTTAGCCCTAAATTACCTCCTAAAGTATTTCATTTTTTTGCCAAATTATTTTTCAATTTTTGAGACTCCAATTTTTCAAGTCAAATTAAGTTTTTTATTTTTAAGTGTGGAATCGTATTGAAACGATCGTCGGACCCCTTCGTCGGGAGACACGTCGGTTCAAACATCGGATTTATTTTTAGTCTCGACACAACCAATGTGCCGAAGAACACTTGTTTATTAAAATAAAAAAATTTGGCTAACAATAGTCTCTATCGGATATGAGACTTTGTTAAAAGTTTTATGATTTTTTTTTGTTATTTTTCTTTCTTTATTTTTTTTATTTTTTTCTTTCATAAATACTATTTTTTCTTATTTTTTATTTTTTATTATTATTATTATTATTTAAGTAAAAGATTTTCATCGATCCCTTAAAAATTTAGAAGACTTGATGATCTTCTACTTATTACTTACCGAGCCTAATTCTAAACAAATAAATTAAAGCTACACTAATTAAATAAAAAAATTCAAATACTCGAAATTTAAATTAATAATAGTATGCATAAAATAAATTCAAGGATAAATTCAAAAAATTAAAAAATATTAAAATGACAAATTCTAACTAACATGCATAAATACTATTTTTTTTTCTTTTTTTTTTTTTTTACGTGAAAGATTGTCATCGGTCCCTAAAAAATTTTAGGAGACTTGACGATTTTCTACTTATTACTTACCGAGCCTAATTCTAAAAAAATAAATTAAAGCTACACGAATTAAAAAAAAATCAAATACTGAAATTTAAATTAATAATAGGTATGCATAAAATAAATTCAAAGGTAAATTCAAACAATTACAAAATATTAAAATGACAACTTCTAACTAACATGCATAAATACACCTAAAATTAAATTTACAATAAAAATAAATAAAGACCATTTAACATAAAAAAAAAAACATGCATAAAATTAAAATGTAAAATTTATTACACATATTTTTATTTATTTATTTTTTTTGTTTCGAGTCGAACTGGAATCAATCCAACTCAACGGAAAAAAAACATTGATTCGAGCTGGGTTGGAATCGATCCAGCTCAAAGAAAAAAAATTGATTCGACTGGGTTGATTCGATCCGACTCTAACCGAAAATGGGATGGGCTAAGCCCAAAACAAACCTAAAAAACAAAAACCAACCCACAAACACTCCCTTCCTTTTTCCTTTCCTAAATTTTGGATCAAAGACCCCCCTTTTTTCTTCATCTCGTCTCTCCCTCTTTCTTTTTTTCTTTCTTTCTTCTTCCTCTTCCTCACTCTCCTCGCCAATCTCCATGGACGAACCCAACTGGTTCGTCCCTCCTTTCCTTTCTTTATTCTTCCTTCCCTCTTCCTTCTCTTCTCTTTCCTTTTCCCTTTTTTTCTTCTTCTTTCTCTCTCCTGCCGAAGGCGCCATGGACGAACCGAACGGGTTCGTCTATAGCGACCTAATTCCTTCCCTCGATAAGCCTCGATCATCTTAATTTCTCTTGAAATTGAAAGATCCCAAGTCTTCTAGCACCTAATTTCTTGAAAACCCCCAATTTTATGGGTTTGAAAACTCGGGAACCCTAATTTTTGATCTATCTTAAATCGAGTCTCCAATTGAGGCTAAAACCCTAAATTAAAACCACGCTCGACTTTAATTAGCCTTCCTTTCGATTCCTTAACCTCAATTTCAAACCAATCAACAAAACTCCTAAATTTGAAACTCATACTCGTTAAGAACCCCGAAATTCCCAAAAATCCAATTCAATTCTCAAATTCAAAACCCAAAAGCATCCGGGTTTGAATTCAATTCATCTTCTAATTGAGTGAAAAGCAAAATATGTATGAGTCCGTGATTGAGGGGAAATTCGGGGATGGCAGTGATGAACATCACCGCCATAAATTCTCCGAAAAAGAATTTACATTGGGATGAATTAGGAGTGGCTTACCTGAGAGGAGAATTCGGATTGAAGATGAAGAAAAAGCCTTTTTGAGTCACTGTCTGCTCCAACAAAAAATTGGGTAAAATTCTCTTTCCTTTTCTATTTCCTTCTTTCGGTTTCGGTTTCTTTTTTTTTTTTCAATTTGATTTCTTTCTAGTATTTTGAACTCGATTTTTCCAGATCGATTTTTGGATTGAATCCCCCTCTTGTTTGTGCTTTTTGCTACCCCTTTATATATATATAAGTGAATTGTTGTGCTCCTTTGATTTTCGGATTGCCTTTTGTCCGATTCCCCTTTGATTCGTTTGTTCATTGGCGATTGCGCATCTATGTATGTTTGGTTCCCTACTTGTGTTGAGTGGGATTTTTCTTGTAGGTATGGTGTGTGTAGTCCTTGTTGAAGTAGAGTATCGGCCTCCTTAAATTTTCGAAACCCCTTCCCTTTTTCTTTGAATTGTATATATATATATTATTTTCCACCATGATGGTGGGAGATTTTGCGAGCTATGGAGTGTGCCAATGTGGCCATTTTGTTGCAGGGGATGGTTGTGGCGTGGTCGGTAATAGGGGAAGGTTGTGCATTTGTTGTAAGTTGTAGCATGGTGAGGCTATAGGAATTAAGGGATTGCACTTGGAGATTGTTAGATATGGGGGAAGTTGTCCGTAGGGACTGTGGGAGTTGTAGTGAGGCTGCCTGGAGGCACTCGTGGAGGTTGTGAGGTCGTGGGGGCTAGCGGGAGAGGGTTGGGTGACGATGCAGTTGTTGGAATTTGCGGTAGTAGGGTGGTCGGCGGTGTAGAGGGGTGCCGAGATTGTTGACTTGAGAGGAGTTAGGCACTCGCAAGTTGATAATTTTTCTTTCTTTTGTTTTTTTTTATTTTTTTTGTAATTTTGCCATTTTGGTCCTTGAAAATCGTTACTAGGTCAACTTAGTCCCCGTGTAATGTATTCGACCCTCAAACTTTGAATGATTCAATTGTACCCTCAATGAATGTAATTATTTGGAGTTTACTACAATTGCATTCTTGAATATTAAATTTACATTATTTTTGTTTTTTTTGTTTTTTTCTTTTTGCAACTTTGTTAATTAAAATGGAATAAATGAAAATGATAACGAGTGGTTAAGATAAGAAAAATGAAAAAAAAAACTAAAAATGAAATAAAAGAAAATAAATAACTAATTATAAAAAATTCAAAAAAAAAAAACTCTGAAATTTTGATTATGACAACGGTCATGGAAACTTATAGGAAGAAAAATTCCATTTTGGTAACCATTTTTTATTCTATGAGATCTCATGATAAATAACTTTTTCTCATGCACGTGTTCATGGAGTTGGTCAAAAAGAAGGAGAAGAAAGAAGGGAATGTCTTAAAGAATAAAGATAAAGATAGCATACAGTCCATTTGCCTCTACATGGGGCTTGAAAGATTATATCTGGTGGAATGCAAGGATCAGAAGAATCTGGAATTTTACAGTCATGGGGTTATCTGAGGTGAACATGGCCCATCATTCACTGCTTCTTGTGAAAAGATCTTCACTTTTGAATTTTATGAGGTATTTTGATTATTGAGTTCAATGGGGTTATAGACTTCAAAGTAAAGTAATTTTATCTTGATATATTTGGGGCATAAAATCTTTGAAATGGGACCAACTGAATATTGCGTTCTTGTAGAAAATTTGATCTTACTTTCTCATATGTTTTATCTTTTAGCCTTTAGTCCCTGATCCAATGTGATTTATGATGTGCATCAAAATATGAATTTTCTGTAGATAAGAACAGGTGCAACAGAATTTCTTTTTCAGAACCCAATTTGCACCATAGAAATGGTCAAATTCAGAAGGTTATTTCATGAGAATTTCCACATGCATGAAAATAAAACACATCCTTAGGCTCGTGAATAATGCTTCTTGGATTTAGCTGACACATTACATGCGTCTTTATTCTCTCTGGACCACCATATTCGAAATTTTCTTCAAAAAAAAAAAAATAAATAAGAAGAAGAAGAAGAAGAAGTTATTTTAGGTACCTGCATGTCTTGTATGAATGCTAAAAATGTGTTGCATTAGTGGTGCATGCTCTAAGTTCACGAACACTGCCTGGAACAATTTCGTAAAGCATATCCGCACATTTCCCTTCCTAGAAGATGTTCTATGACAAATCTTTTACTTTCCTTTTTTGTTCTGAATCTACTTCAAGAACTTACAGACAGACACGTTGAAGTTTAGTGACATCGATTGACTAATGCATTAGATACTCATATAACTTTGAAAAGTCACTCGATCATCATTTTTTTTTTTTTAATGTTTTTTATGCAGTAAGTTGTTTGCTAGATTATTAAGATAAACATGGGTGATTCCCCAAATCTGACAGAATTCAAAGGGTGGCAAAAGCTATATTTCTGCCCTTAAAGAGCATAAATTCGTCACCAGCGAAATTTCAAACTTGAATCTTCTTTCTTTTGTAGAACAATATGAAGGTGAATCATCTGCACTTTGACTTTATTTTTATTTGCTGTTAATTGGAGGAGATAAAATTTATTTCATTAATGAAGACTAGAAATGTGAAAACAGAAGGCAATATTCGGAAGCATACAAAGAATAAAATTTCAAGAATGTGCTTCTTTAACGCATGCTCAATACTTCTCCCTGCCCTTTAATTTCCTGTTATCCTTATCTTTTTCCTACCAGGGAATATTTAGTAAGGTGAAGGAACGTGCTTAAACAGTAAAGCTAAAATGGTCTCGTTAGGAAAAAAGTTCAACTTGCAACACTGATTTGAGAAGGATTTGCTCTCAGTTCCTGTTTAAGATCTTACCACAAAAATACAGTATTATTTGACAAGTATCGGTTTTAGTCTATGGGAAGAACTTTGCAACACTAAAAAAAGCAGAGATCTCAAACTAGAGTTTTCAATAATGAAATGCCTAAAATATTTATGTCGTTATCTTTTATGTCCATGTCAACTATCTGTTTTAATGGTTTACCATGTCCATATGGCAACTGCATCACTAACCATAATGTCATTGTCTTCTATCCCCAAGGCGGCTATACAAGCGATCTAAATTCCATCAGAAGATCACAACAGACGGATTTGCACAAAAGGAGTTGGAAGATGCAAATTTGGAAGTCAGAGAGTCAAAAGTTAGATAAGAAGATTAGAGGATATTTGGTGCATAAAGTTTACCGTCCAAAATCAACTCAAGATAGCAGTGAACCAATTGCCATATCAATAACAACGAAATTTCTAACTTCGAGATTTAGTTGCAGCAGTAGATATGCATGTAGATCACCTGCTATACACGAGCTTGGATTCTCAAATTGCTTTGCTTGCTAACTTTCTTTCGTGTGAAGAAACCTTGTACAATTAGGTGGTGATCTGATGGCTTCTATATGTAGCAGTGAACCCTGATGTGTTTGTCTTGTTTTGGTTCAGGGGTCTGGTTTCTTGTTCCCCTAACATGGATAAGGCTAGTTTGTCCCTCTTGTATTTATTATTATTTTTTTTAATCAATAAAATTTATTAGGGTTAGGCCTTGTTCACTAAAAAAATAAATTGATAGTCATTTGTAATTCTGCTACCTAGAAATTTGATACAATGGGCTGAAGCAACCAGCAATAACATCATGAGAACAAAGAATATGGAGATGATTCGCCTTCAAAATTGCATTTTACTGTTTTCGTGGGATTTTAGAGATTTTTCCTATTTAATTTCGGGTTTTTAGTGTTTGTTTTCTTTTTAAATTTCTTTAGAGTTTTGATCAAAAATTTATTATTTATGTAAGACTTCTAGGCTGAAATACGTCACTTTTGCTTGATTAATAAAATTTTGTTAGAGAGTATCTTAGTTTTTTCAATTCTCGATATTCTTTGAATCAATGAATTTGAAGTGTATGATCGGTATTTGGATTTCGGATCAATGGTATTTATCTTTTTCTTATAAGTTTTCACTACGTTAATAAGGGTGGTTTATCCCCACTTGGTTTTTTTTTTTTTTTTATCAATAAAATTTGTCGGGGTTAGGCCTCGTTCGCTAAAAAAAGAAAAAAAATTATTGATACTCATTTGTAATTCTGCTACCTGGAAATTTCATACAATGGGCTGAAGCAACCAGCAATAACATCACGAGAACAAAGAATGTGGAGAAGTGCAAAATTAACAGAATAATTGAAAGAATAAACTAGGAAGCTGTGTCACAAGTTTGACTCCGTAGCATTCATTTCTTAATGGAGGAGATTCCTTTCTTCTGAACCATGTTTGATGTTGAGCAAGTTGATTTCCAGTATCTTCCCTATTTACAATGAAGAATTCAGACATTCACATGATTTTAACTATCCAATAACAAAAGTCGAATTGTAATGCAAGTTGTGCCCTTCACGCTTCTTCAAATGGTATATTGAGTGGATCGATAAGAATAAGATTTCCCTCAAACGTTGGCTCATGTTGATCAACTATAGCAGCAAATTTCTGATAGGAAATTTCTTGATGACAGTGACAGTCATATAATTCTAGTTGGAAAAATTACACGTTCTTTAATGTTATAACTAAGATATCAGAAAGTGGTACTTAAAAAAGTTGGAAAGTATGAGTTCCTACGTACGTGATGTGCGAATCTAAGTGATGTCATAGCATGAGTTCAACCATCTGCCTCTTTGTCAGATAAAAAGAAAGGGAAGGTTCCCTCACCATTGACAGCTTTAACCTTGACCTAGCCTCTCACTTTCTATATAAAGAGACTTCGATCAGATTTCTAGCAGAACATACCAGATAGTCCATTCCATATCCCAGTACTCCTAGTAAGAGAAGAAAAAGAATGGCTTCCATTTCCTTCGATCCCAGAATTAACAGTCAAATGAGCAAGAACTCTCATGGAGCAATCATTGAAGAAATTGAAGGACTCATCAGAGTTTACAAAGATGGACACGTCGAAAGGCCTCCTATCATTCCTAATGTTCCTTGCAATGTGGCGCCAACAAACGATGTGTCAGCAAAAGATGTCGTTATCGATAAGTTCACTAACTTGTGGGCACGCATTTACGTCACAAACCGCTCAGGCATGCTGCCTTTGCTTCTTTACTTCCATGGAGGTGGATTTTGTGTTGGTTCGGCTGCTTGGAGCTGTTACCATGAGTTCTTGGCCAATCTTGCTTCTAAAGCAGGCTGCATCGTTGTATCCGTAAACTACCGACTAGCCCCAGAAAATCGTCTCCCTGCTGCTTATGATGACGGCATCAGCACCTTCATGTGGGTAAAACAGCAGGCTCTAAATGGTTCTCCTGAGCATAAATGGTGGTTAAGTCGGTGCAATTTCTCTAGCTTATTCCTAGCTGGTGACAGTGCTGGTGCGAACATAGCTTACAATGTGGCCACAAGGCTGGGATCCAGCTGCAATCCTGAGTCCATGACAAAGCCTTTGTGCCTCAAGGGTATCATCTTGATCCAACCTTTCTTCGGAGGAGAGGCGCGAACATTGTCCGAGAAAAATATGACCCAACCAGCTAACTCAGCACTGACTCTATCGGCTTCAGACTCATATTGGCGGTTATCACTGCCTTCAGGATCTAGCCGTGATCATCCATACTGCAACCCTTTAGCAAATGGAGCAAGCAAGTTGCGGGATCTACGACTTCCAGCGATACTGGTTGGCATATCCGAGTTGGATATACTTAAAGACAGAAACTCAGAATTTTGTTCTGCCTTGGCTAGTGCTGGTAAGAGAGTGGAAACAGTGATGTACAAAGGAGTTGGCCATGCATTTCAAGTTCTACATAATTCTCATCTATCTCAAATCCGCATTCCAGAAATGGTGTCCCATGTCAAGGCTTTCATCAACCACTGACAAAAGGATCGCGTTCCGTGTTTTCTTCTTCTAGTAATGTCCAAATTATTTGAAACAATTTATTGTGTCATAACGATAAGATTCATGTGTTCATAAGATACGTATTTTAATACATGTATGTATATATATATATATATATATATATATATATATATTAAAGTCTTTGCTTTCTCTGTCTCATGATCCTCTTCAAGCTGGTTTTCCGCTACTTTCTGTTTGTTATGCGAAAGTCAAAATGTGGTACGGATATATCCATAACCTTGCTTTTGCTTTTGGAAAAAAGCTCTAATTTACTATTTTTGACTCCTAGCACGACGGCGGATTATTCAGTAGTACAAATTGAGTGGCATTGATCTCAAAGAACAATCTTTTTTTAAAAAAAAAAAAAGAGAGAGAGAAAAAAGGACCTATAACGGTGTTTCTACAAAAGGAATATACTCTTGATGTAGAAAAAATTTAGTCATGCATCGAAGGATCATTTTTTCTGGCATATTATATATTGACAACCATGAAACCTTTGTTGGATGACTAAAGTACAGCAGCTTCTCAAAACACTGCATGCGAGGAAAATAGAATAGAAGTCTAGATGTTTAAAATAGTATTTGCACCGATCAAGAGATGTCTGGAGAATCATATATATATATAATATGGCCAATGATATCACTACTGTCTATAAACATGAGTATATCAAGAGATGGAGCAATGGAATTAGTCATTAACATGCAATACTTCTAAGTTGAAGCTTCATTCCTTCCCACTTGTGTCGCATGAAAGTTGCAGTGATATGCAAAGATAGCGAACTCTTTCTTTTCTTATTTTTAACCAATGACAACAATAATTGATCAGAAATCCCTCTCGATTGATATAATTTATCCCTGTGATTAGGAAGCATTGGCCATAGAAACATATATCAAATTGTCAACAGGAGCATTAAAGAAAAATATTTTCAAACTTTCAATGACATTGATGATTGATCATTTCTCCCTCTCCAAACAGATAGTATTCAAGCATTCAATGAGGGAATGCAACTCTTTCACACACCAACTAGCCAAACAAGGAATCTCTAGAGACCGCAATGTTGTTGCTTGGCTATGACACCCACCTGATCTTTTGCAGAATAAAACAGCTTTTGGTCAGACTAAAAAGAAGAGCTTCTCAGCTAGCCCTTATGGGTCTTGATTGCTTTCCAATAACCTTGGGTTAATTAGGGTAAACCTGTCCTGGCCTCTTTAAGCAGGTCCCCATCATGGCATTTCTGTTCAGCTCTTCCATTACATTTCACAGTTTGATGGCTTTGAAATTTCGTTTGTTCTATGCTTGTTCTGTTGCTCATCCTGGTTTTATTATTGCAATTGTCTTCGCAGTTAATTTTAACACTTCGTCAAATCAGATTTCATCCATTTGTTCTCGTGCATTTTACCAAATCACCAACACTTGTTTGAGGTTCCTTCACTTGATCCTCTAAAGGCAATTATCAAGAATTGATTGCTTGACGTGTTGTATAGAGACTATAGCATGCAGCTGGTTTCCATCAGTTGCTTCAAGATCAGTTGCAGGGCCGTCTGCTAACCTGTTCCCATTTGATTGTGACAAATTATTTCTGATGACACTATAGAGATATAGTAGCTATCGAACAGGTGGTTTCCATATATTTGCATCAGTGGATGCTGATTTTGCAGCTGTACATATTTGGCTGAAATTAGTTTTAGTCTTCTAAAGAAAACAGGAATATCAGATTTGAAAGTTTACAGATCTTCCAATTTCTGTGACCGCATAGAATGCCCTTTCACTTTGGGTCTTGAATCCATGGACAACTACACTTCAGCTTCTACTTGGTGGTATGCTGATCAAAACCTTGATTGGTCTTTAAGACGTGAATCTTTCGGAACTAGAACTGTATTCTAAATTGTGCCAGCATGGTTTAAGGACTAGTTGTTTCTGCTTTTCTGCTGCTTTGTGGGTTAGCATTTTGTGCTTTGCTGCTGTAATTTTGGTTTTGGATCCTTGTGGAGCTCCTTTTAATAATTTGACTAGGACAACTATTATGCCTGATTTTCATATTAGTGGTGAAAGTGGTCATGAACCTACTCGAGTGAGATTGGGTTACCGTGTACTGAACCATTAACATCCTTTTGTCACAATTTTAGAGAGCTTTTGTTTTATTGAAACGAGCACATCACATAGGACTAAATCAAATTATAAGTCAAACTCATTAAATTAAGGCTTCATTTGTATCTGGTTAGAGCTACTATAGATGGTTGATAAAGAAATCTAATTTCTGGCTGGGGATTCCAGCTGAGAAATTTGCTCAAAAGTGAGAAACAGATAGAATAAAAAAGCAGATAAGGTGATAAGGGATATTTGATGAATAAAGTTTACTGCCAATTTGCAGGTACTTTGAAGTTAAAAGGGAAGCACTTTCTCAACCATTAGTCCATTCAAGTCTGTAGAGACAGTGTTAAGATATGATAAAAGGATCCGTCTATGTCGGTCATGTGAAGAATTCTAATTAATGGGAATGGTGAACATGAATTTTTTAGCTCAATTTTCCTGTTCAGTGCGCAAGTCTTAGTCTGCCGAATGCTTGCCTGTGTTATCTTCCCCCTACAGATTGCCCCCACTTGACCAGCATATTGTATATTTTCACTATGGAAGGTTAATGGCAATGTAAATATCTTGACAAAAATTAGAGGCCAGCTACCATGGGTTTAGATTCTTTGCGAGTATATATTGAAAGAATCATTGGAAGGACTCACTCTTAATTAAGCAGCTTCGTGCCAATTTCTTGTTTGGAGTCATATAAGCATTGATGAGGATCTATTTAAAAGGGATTCCTTAACTAACTATGTATATTTGAAGAATACAGTCTCTGACATGATCTGAGTTTCGAAGATTCACTCGATCATGTAGGTGTGTGGACCATGGTATCCTATCAAGGAATCAAATCCTTTGCAAGTTGTATCGTTGGGTCATATTCAAATGGTATAGCTGCAACTGCTTAAAGGATCCCATTTGCTAAGAATAACATTTCCTAAAGAAGTTGCCTCGTGATCGAAGATATTATAGCAAAGTTTATATCTTGTTCGATGTCAATAGTAGCACTGTTAATGATATGCAGAATGAGATATGGTGATTCTGCGGAAGAGCTGAAAAGTAAGTCTTAGGAAAGAATCCACCTGTGATGACATATGGTGAGTAAGATTCCCACTTGTTAGATGAAAACAATAGGGAAGCTTCCATCAGCTTTGAATTTTTCTCTTTGTTAATCTGCTTCTCTTTTATATAAGGAGACTTCAGAACCACAACAGGCATGACAAACAATCCATTCTATACTACTCATTATATGGGAAGAAGTGGAATGGCTGCTTTTTACTCCAATCCAAGAATAGACCTTCAAGATTGCAAGAAGACTCATGGAGTATCTGTTAAAGTCGAAGAAATTGAAGGACTCATCAGAGTTTACAAAGATGGACACATTGAACGGCCTCTGATCATTCCCAACGTGCCATGCACTTTGAAAGCCGAAACTGGTGTGGCAGCAGATGATGTTGTTATTGATAAATTCACTAACTTATGGGCTCGTATTTACATCCCAAGCAGCCCCGGCAAACTGCCTTTTCTTGTTTATCACCACGGAGGTGGATTTTGTGTTGGCTCCGCTGCTTGGAGCTGTTATCATGAGTTCTTGGCCCATCTTGCTTCTAAAGCAGGTTGCATGATTATGTCCATAAACTACCGTCTAGCTCCGGAAAATCGTCTCCCTGCTGCTTACGATGATGGAATCAACGCCCTCAAGTGGGTAAAACAACAGGCCCTGAATGGTCCTCTCAAGCACAAATGGTGGCTGAGTCGGTGTGATTTCTCAAGATTGTTCCTAGCTGGTGACAGTGCTGGTGCAAACATAGCATACAATGTGGCCGCATGGGTAGGGTCGAAGAACCATCCTGAGTCCATATTAAAGCCATTGTATCTCAAGGGTATCATCTTGATCCAACCTTTCTTTGGAGGAGAGGCACGAACTTCTTCCGAGAAAAATACAATTCTACCAGCCAATTCAGCATTGACTCTTCCAACTTCTGATACTTTTTGGAGGCTGTCACTACCTTTGGGAGCCAATAGAAACCATCCATACTGCAATCCTTTAGCTAATGGTGCAACCAATTTGCACAATTTGCAGCTACCAGCTACAATGGTATGCATATCGGAGATGGATATTCTTAAGGACAGAAACTTGGAATTTTGCACTGCGTTAGTCAGTGCCGGTAAGAGGGTGGAAACAGTCCTGCACAAAGGAGTAGGACATGCATTTCAAGTTTTGCATAATTCTCAGGTCTCTCAAACCAGGACCCAGGAAATGATATCCCAGATCAAGTCTTTTATCATCAACAAATAACAAATGGAATGCATCCGTGTGTCTCTATATCTGTGCAACTAGCTATTTCTTTTCCCTGTAATTTGTGAATGAATGGATTGTTTTTTAAAATCTAAAAACAATAGTCTTGTAATTATTTACTTGCCCTGTAGAAGTTTCTTCCTACCTATCTCTGAACAACATATAATGAACCCAGTGAGTCTTAAACTTTCTCTTGATGCTCCCATTTCCAAAGATGTTGACAGTAAACATGCTTTCGCTTTTGACCAAAGCATCACTTTTCACGTATCTGACTCATCTTGCATTAGTTGGGTGACAGACTTTAAAGGGTGGTCCACGTTGATGAAATGATCTTTAACCAACCCAATTCATGGGTGTCCTTTACTAGCACACTCGTGTTCTCCATAGCCTGCTTCAGTTATTGTTTGACTATTTCCTTTCTTTGATTTATTCTTCATTCTGTTCCTCCTTTACTGATGTGCTGTTACTGATTTGTTAAAGATTGCTCTTATGATAAAGGAGTCTCTTTAGGATCCTTCTTGTATTGAAGCTTAGCTTTTCATTCAATAAAGAATATGACTTTGCAAATTTATTAAGGTATCGAGCCTTACTAACTCGGTCATCAAGAGTTCGAATCTTACCACCCTTAATTTCTCTTTTAATTAATTAAGTATAAGGTAGTGTGAGCCTATGCAAGTTTCAAGCTTAAAGGGCTTTCACTTAAGGAGGTGTGTTATAGAATAATATAAATCATATTATAGGGTCTTACCTAATAGCTTAAGCTTTTAGGTGAGATAGTCCTTTGACATGGTATCGTAGCTAATACTGCTCATACGAGTCCGATCCAATTTTTTTTTCTTTCCGCCTCACGCACAAATCAACCCCCACATACAATGACCTCCATCGTCCGGCAACCTTCGTTCTTAATGCCGATAATACAAACACCAATAACCATGTTGTGCGGTTTAATCCCTCTTCACGAGTTGCCTATTAAATTACAAGGCAGCTCCAATTTTTCTACCTAGAAGATCTAATTAATATCGCTTCTTGATGGCCATGAACTAGTTGGGCATCTTGATAGTTCTACACCTTGCCCAACAAAGACAATCTCTTGCAACAACACCATTGAAATCAACCTAGCGTATTGCCTCCGGGTTCGTCAAAATTGCCTCATTCACCAAGCAATGATGGCCTCTCGTTGATAGTACCATTACATCCATTATTGTCGAGCACATCCAATGCCGAGCAAAGCATGAATCCTTTTACACACCACCTATATCAATAAAAGTCACACCGGATCTATAGCTTATGGGATCGACTTAGTCGCATCACCAAGGAAGACAAGATTGTCTCCGAATATCTTTATCGGATCCATACCATTGTCGACGAGCTTACTACCGCGGGCTCTCTAGTGGTCGAAGTAGAACTAACAATCAAAATTCTCAACGGCCTTGGTCCCGACTTTCGTGAAGTATCGCCGATCATCCATAACTATAGCATTCGATTGAATATCCTAAGCTTTATGAAAAGCTCCTTGACTTTGAAATATTTCTTCGCCATCAAAGATGATAGACTTCATCCCCGATAACAACCGTCATCGCCTACGGGAACAATAACAACATGATACCCAATCGTAACAATCGAAATACCCGTCGTTTTCCCAACAACTACAACGGATCCTCTCTAACATGATATCCCAACAATAGGTACAATCCACCACATCAATGGTGCCCACCCAATCCTCCCACCATCAATAATGGTGTCTAATGTCGATTAGTGCAATTGACCCGATCATGTTGCCTCGGTCCGCCGCACCAAGTCTTATAATCATCTTAAGAATGCACACTTTGTTACTCGGCTATCGAGCATCTGCTACCCCCATGGATTCTAAACACCGGTGCCTCGCATCACATTACCATTGAGCCACATAATATGCCCGAATACAACGGCATTGAGGAAATGGCAATGGGAGATGGCAATAAAATTTCAATTACTCACAATGGTTCAACTCATTTATATGCATCTAAAACCGCTTTTCGACTATCCAAAACTCTATGTGTCCTTCAAATTAAACGTAATTTAATTTCAGTTTTCAATTTTTGTAAAGATAACCTAATGTCTATGGAATTTTTCCTTATTTATTTCTTGTTAAGGACTTGGCAATACGGATATCACCGGTGCACGACCGGAGTAGACATGAGTTATACGAGTGACCTACTCGTTCCTTCACCAACTTTCCCATAAGCTCACATGGCCTCTCAAAATGACTCCCTTGAAACTTAGCATCACGGACTTGGGCATCCTCATGCTAGAGTCTTAAAATTTCTTTTAAATAATTTTTCTATTCTTATTTCCACACGAGACAAATTTCTTTTTTATAGTTCCTATTTATCAAATAAATCTCATCTACAACCATTTGCACTACTTACTTTGTCCAATTCCAAACCTCTTCAAACCATTTTTAGCGATTTTTAAGGACCATCCCTCGTTCTTTCTCTTGACAAAAAATTATATTACTACATATTTGTTAATCAATACACGAAATACACTTAGATCTACACTCTCCAAAACAAAAGCGAGGTCAAAAGAATTTTCCTAAAATTTCATCCTTTAATGGAAAAATATTTTAATTCTCGAATCTTATCTTTTTACACTAACGAATGTTGTGAGTTTCGCAGTCTTAATTCATACCTAAGTTCTAATGGTATAGAACATTTACTTACTCCTCCCTACACTCCACAAAAAGTCGCTACTGCTCGAATGTCATCAATATCACATCATAAAAACAACAAGAACCTTATTATATGAAGCCTCTCTTCCATTTAATCTTTGGTCATTTGCCTAACACCATGTAGTATATCTCATAAATAGTCTACCAACCTCCATTTTAAACAATAATTCTCCTTTTGAAATGTTGTTCCAAGAAAAACCAAATTATCATTCCTTAAAAATCTTTGGGTGCCTTTGCTACCCATTGTTCAAGCCATATTCTCAAAACAAGCTTGAACCGAGATCTACACCTTGTGTTTAATTAGGCTTCTCTCTTATTCACCATTGTCATCAATGCTTTAACCCCTCAAGTCTAAAGTTTGTGAGTTTTGTAGAAACCGTGTTTCCCTTCAAAACTATGTTTTCAAAAATTTCTAATAAATTTAAACATTTAGCATGTGTGATTTGTACCAACTTAACCCACACCGGACCCCACAAATGTTCAATAACCCACCTGCCTAAATACCCAATCTAATTTCGGATCCGCCCAATCCCATTTATGTTGCTCCCACTCCTATTCCAACGTCCTCTTCGTTGCCTTACACCTTGCCATCACTTTCGACCTGGACCAAGTCACTCGTCAACCTCATAGCAGGCTCTAGCCGTTCTTCAACAAGAATCGCACCAGCCTCTGCAGCCTCGCCCATTCCTTCCGCACCGACCTTCTACTAACTCGTTCCCTCCCCGCCACTATTGTCTCGCAACCGCCAACACCTCAAATGCCCTCTTTTCTACCGTCCAACTTAATGCCTCCACCCAACTATCTTTTATGCACCTCATCTCCACCATAACCCAAACCAATCTTAGTCTACTCTAGGCTCCTACCTTTAAATCAACCCCTACTAGCTTTAGCTCTCATCGACCCACCCACTTCACATCATTACCCCCGTCGCACAACCTATAAACCAAAGTGCTCCCAAACCATCATCCTAAGGTGTAGTGACCCATTCACAAAATCAAATTCATAAACCAAATTTTTTTATTACATGACTCAAGTTCAATCTAATGTCAATTCCTAAACCTTTCACCAAGCAAACAAAAAACCGAGTGGCGGGCGGCTATACAAGCAGAGTTTGATGCATTACTAAAGAATCAAGCGTGAAGCTTGTACCACATGTTCCCTCTAACAATGTTGTGGCTTATAAATGGTTTTATAGGATTAAAATGAAGCTAGATGGCACCATTGACTACTACAATGCTCAACTTATAGCAAAGGGCTTCACTCAACGGCCTAGGGTTGACTACCACTCAACGTTCGACTTAATCGTTAAGTCAACAACAATTTGAGTGATTTTATCTCTTGTTGTTCAATACAATTGGCCAATCTGATAGCTTGAAGTCAATAACGTTTTCCTTTAAGGTCTGTCTTGATAAAGAAGTCTATATGAATCAACCTTCAAGCTTTGAAAATCTATTGTATCCTTCTCATATTTGCCAATTGAAGAATGCTATCTATGGTTTGAAACACACCTCATGTGCTCGATATAATGAACTTAAGGCTTTTCTCTTCTTTATGGGGTTCTTCAAATCCGAGTTTGATTGCTCTTTATTCATCAAGCATGCTTCTCCTATCACTATCTATATTCTAGTTTATGTGGATGACATCATCGTCACTGGCTGTGATAACATGGTGGTTCAACAGGTTATCTTGTCACTTGTCAATCGTTTTTCAATTAGAGACCTTGGCAACCTTCATTACTTTCTTGGTGTTGAAATCTTAAGTTATCCAGATTGGCTTTTCCTATCTCAAACTCGCTAAATTACCGATTTTCTTCAAGCTGAAAATATGCAAAATTGTAATCCCACCAAGACACCCATGAACTCCTTTTAGCAAGTATTGTGTTTCGATGGCTCTCCACCTGCAGATACTACCAAATACGAGATAAAGTTATTGGCAAACTTCAATATCTCGGTTTCATAAGGTCAAATATATCATACTTTGTGAATAAGCTCTCATAATTTATGCATGCTCCCTCTAAACTCCATCGGAAAGTCATTAAAAGGGTCCTTCGGTATCTTAAAGGCATTATGAACTATCGTCTCTGTTTCAAAAAAGTGAAGCCTTGAACCCGGTTATGTTCTCCGATGTGGATTAGGCGGGAGATGTTAATGATCGCATATCCGCTACTCGGTTGTCCGTAATTTCTTGGTCAAAATCCAATTAGGTGGTCCTCCAAAAGCGGACAACTATAGCATGATCATCCACCGAGGTCGATTATCGTGTAGTTACTAGTGCTTCTAGCTGAAATAACTTGGGTCAAAAATCTTCTCTTTGAGCTTGGCATTCCACTTCGCAAGTTGCCTATCATCTACTTTGACGACGATTAGTGTCACTTATCCGTGTGAAAATCCAGTTTTTCATAGTTGAATGAAGCACCTAGTATTGATTTTCACTATGTTAGAGACCAAGTACAAAGCAAAATCCTTACTCGTTGCTCACATCCATGTTGTCGATTAGCTTGCGGACTCACTCACCAAAGCTTTGCCAAAGCCAGCTTTTGATCATAATCTTACCAAGTTAGTCGTTCCACTACGTCTAACTTGAAGGGGACGTATTAGTACACACATGTTCTTCTTAGTTTGCATCAATTATTGTTTCACTATTTCTTATCTTTAATTTATTCTTCATTCTATTCCTCCTTTATTGGTGTGTTGTTACTAATTTGTTAAAGATTGCTCAAATGATAAAGGAGTTTCTTTAGGATCTTTCTTGTATTTAAGCTTAGTTTTTCATTCAATAAAGGATTTGACTTTACAAATTTATTATGGTGTCAAAGCCTTGCTAACCTAATGATCAAAAGTTCGAATCCTACCATCATCACTTTCTCTTCTTATTAATTAAGCACAAAGTAGTGTGAGCTTATGCAAGTTTCAAGCCCAAAGGGTTTTCACTTGAGGGGTGTGTTAGAGAATAATATAAATCATATCTTGGGGCCTTACCTAAATAGCTTTAGCTTTTAGGTGAAATGGTCCTTTGACATCATTGACCTTCACAAAGTAACCTCTAAAAGGAAATATGCTTCGATGCGACAAAAGAGAGGTCATGCATTGAGGGACCATTCTTTATAGGCTTGTAATTACAGAGCATGATTTCTCAAAATCCTTCCGAACACGAAAACCAAAGGCATAACTGGCCTTGCTATTATGTATGCATTTGTTCTCTTTTATCAAACAATATTGTGATTTTTCTCTCCTTTTGTAACTCGTGAAGGTATCAACACCAAAGCGAAGAAAAAGTTAGAATGAAAATGCCTCTAAATCAAAATGAAAAGAAAAGAAATCCAGTTTCTTTTTTTCTTTTTTCTTTCTTTTTTTTTAAAAAAAAAGAAGAAGGAAAGACATGGATTATATTGGAGAATCCAAGCTAATTGGCACTTAACCGAATTCATGAGTAGTAAATTATAAGTTAGTTTGTTCATTTTTGGAAAATGAATTAATTAATCCTTTTTGTTTTAAAAAATAATTATTTAGTCTTTATATTTTTATTTTTTTTGACTTAATTCTTTTCCTTCCTTCTTTTTTATTTTGATTATTTCTTTAAAGAAATAGAAAAAGATAAAAAAAATAAGTAAAAAATATAGAAAAATTGGTGAGAAAATATGATTTTTTTAATAAAATAATATTAAATTAAATGTGGCAATCTTGATTGAAGGAGTAAATAATTAATTTTTAAAACAAAAATAATCGATTAATTAGGTTCTAAAAAATTGAGAGACTAATTTATAATTTTTTTCAGAATACATTTGTTCTCATTTGTTCATGAAAACCTCCAATTAATTTGTAAAGTACCCAACAACCCTTAGGTAGGTCCCTAAATTAAGAAATAACTCAATTGGATTCCAATGTCGGTTAAAACTTTTTAATTACGTCTTCGTTTACATCTAATAGTATTTGGCTCATTTTATTCATCTATTACAATATGAATTGGAGTAGCACTAGCAGGGGTAGAGAATAAGTTAAAGAGAGGATGACGTGGAAAATGAAAGTTAATAAGTAACCGTCGTGGAGATGAAGTTAGCTATGACGAGTTAGTAGTTAGCATAGCTAGCTATGATTGTAAGTGTAGCAATAGGGAGCATATACCATGACAATCGGCTTAACCGAATCAACTAGTTGTTAGGGGTTAGTTGTTAGAGTTAGAATATAAATAGAGAAGGGAATGAGGGAAGAGTATCTTGGATATTTTGTAAACTTTTCTTCTCTCTAATATTCTCTTCTCTCTCGTTAATTTCTTTCAAATTTCATTTGTAAAACATTCCTTGCATTTCAATTCAATTGAAGTATTCATTTGAAGTGTTTCTTGCATTGCATTGTTTTACATCTTTTACATTACATTCACTTGAATTGCATTACAATCGTCAATTCCTTCCGTGGATCCTTCGTCCGGAATTAGAGCTTGTATCAAGTGGTATCGGAGCAAGTCTTGGCACCTATGTGGAGATTGAAGACTATGATGGCTAAAGGAAACAATGATTCAAGGAAGGTTGAAGAGTCGATCGAGCGAGTTAAATCGGGTGATTTCGATCTCTCTAAAAAACAAGATGGTATGGCTTACCGAGTATACTTTAGAAATGGCAGAAATCAAAGGATCGATTAAGTGCATGCATTCGAATAGACATGAACCAAATGTCGATCCTAGAATGAAATATCCTATGCAAGCGAGAAAATGTGAACTTAAGAGATAATGGCTAGAATGATGAAGTTAGGAGTGTGACTTTGATGGTAGAAATCAAGATTTTAATGCCGGATATCAAGCAAATACACGACCGTCTAGGATTGAATTTCCTAGATTCGAAGGTGAGGATCCGAAAGGGTGGATCTTTAGGTGTGAAAGGTTTTTTGATATTGATAAAAAAAACTTAGGGAATCCGAGTCGGCTTAGCCTCCATTCATTTAGAAGGGAAGCTCTAGAATGGTATCGAGTTTTTGTGAAGACGAAGGGTGAACATGCGAGGGTTAATTGGGAAGAGTATGTAGAGGCTTTAAACGCCGGACTAAGAGCAATGGCTTATAGTGATCCTATGGTCGAGCTAATGAATTTGAAGTAGCGAGGGAATATATAACACCATATTAAAATATTCATATCTTTAGTCAACAAAGTGACTTTACTCGAGGAATATATTATGAGTTACTTCTTGAAAAGTTTCAAACCCGAACTATAAATACCTATCGAATGTTGAGGCCGAGAACCCTCAAAGACTTAGTTTCCTTAGCTAAACTACAAGAACTCAACCCAAACACATCTCATATCGGACCAAAACTCAATCCTAAGCATGTTAACCAAGTTTGGCCTTCGTTAGTAGACCCCGACACAAGGCACAAGCCACAATTATCCAAACCTACATGCACCTAATTCCCTTCAAAACATACCTACCAATAACTCAAACACACAAAAAGGCTTATTAACTTAACCCCTTCAATTCTAGAATCACAACTCGACATTTAAAACCCAAAAATTACCTACCAACCAAGAAATGGATGAGAGGAAACTAAGAGGTCGAGTGTTACTTTTGTGATGATAAATATTTCTCGGGTCACAAATGTAAAGGAAGACAATTATGCATATTGGAAGTAGAAGAAGTTGAGGAAGAATGAGAGAAGAAGGAGTCGGTAGGGGATGACTATAAGGATGACGAGTGAGGAAGCTTATATTAGAGAACTATATCGATTTCGGTAAATATTGTATTTGGTAGGAATCAATTCAAGATGATGAAGGTTAGGGAAAAGAAGAACAATCGAGGTATGGATATTCGATTGGCATCGGTAGTACTCATAATTTTTTGGATATCGATTTGCTAAACTCCCGAATTATGAGTTGTCTAAAATTACTCCACCGACTATCAAGGTAGCTGAAGGAACTAAGATTTTATGTGATTTGGTTTGTGAAGATTTTCAATGGAAAATTCAGCACCATTGTTTTAATACAAGGGCTTTTATGATACCATTGGGAATATATGATATGACCTAAGGCATTGAATGACTCTATAGCTTGAGGGATATAATTTGGAATTTCCGGATGTTATGGATGAAGTTCCTTTAGAAGGGTCACATGTTGATATTGAGGGGCAAGTCCGCAAGAATGTGGACTCGTATGAGGAACAAGTGGTGAATTAAATGCTTTATCATCAACAACAACTAAATTAGGTACAATTGAACCAAGTGCTACCAAAGGAGGATGATGATATGGAACTACTTAAGCTAGAGGTTACCGAAATAATACTTGTGAAATTGCGGGAAGTGTTAGAAGAATTCTCATATGCGTTTGAAGAGCCAAAAGGTCTACCTCCTCAAAGAGGCCATGACCATAAGATTGTTTTGAATGAGGGAGCATAGCCTATTAGCATGAAAACCTTACCGGTATCCTTCGTTCAAAAGGATGTCATAGAGTAGATGGAGTAAGACATTCTAGACACTCGGTATAATTTGTGCCGAGTACTAGTCCTTTTTCTTCTCCAGTAGTCTTGGTTAAGAAAAAGGATAGATCTTGGAGGATGTGTGTGGATTACGGGAGAGTCAATCAACTTACCATTAGAGATCAATTTCCCATTTAAAATATTGAAGAACTCCTAGAGGAATTGCATGAGTCCGTGGTGTTTTCCAAGCTCGGATTTAAGGGCAAGATATCATCATATAAGGCTTTTTTGAATCCGATATATATATAAAATCGCTTTCAAAACTCAAAATGGTAATTATGAGTATCTTATCATGGCGTTTGGTCTTATAAATGCCCCTAGTACTTTTCAAAGTCTCATGAATCATATTTTTCAACCTTTTTTATGAAAATTTATCTTGGTTTTCTTTGATGATATCCTTGTTTATAGAAAAACCTTACAAGATCATGTAAAGCATTTAAGAAAAACCCTTTTACTTCTTTAAAAAAATGTTTTGTTTGCAAAAAAATCCAAATGCACTTTTAGCACTCTAAAAGTGGAATACATGGGCCATTTCATCTCTCGCTATAGATGTTGAGACCGATAGGAAGAAAATTATAGCTATGCAACTTGGCCTCAACCTAAGAATCCGAAACAACTCGGGGGATTCTTAGGCTTAACATGCTACTATAGAAGATTTTTTCAAAGGTATGGTACAATAGCTAAACCACTCGCCGATCCATTGAAAAAGGATGCTTTCTATTAGACATCGCAGATCGAGGTTGCATTTCAACAGTTGAAGGAAGCTATGGCCAACACTTCGTTTTGGCACTACCTAACATGGCCGAGGAGCTTATGGTGCAAACAGACGCTTCATGAGCGAGTATTAGAGTTGTGCTTGATGCAACAAGGCTATCCTATAGCTATATTAGTAAGATGTTATCCCCAAAACACCAAGCCTTTTCGTGTATGGGAATGAACTCTTTGCAATATTGTTTGCCATTAAGAAGTTGCACCGAGTATCCGTTAGTGAAGCATTTTGTTATAAGGACGGATCATCAAAGCCTTAACACATTTGCTAGAGTAGAGACTACATACAACTTCGTAACTTACATGACCGGTGAAGTTAATGGGCTACCATTATGATATAGAGTACAACAAAGGTAGAGAAAACAAGGTTGCGGATGCACTCTCTAGAGTGACTATTATGGAATTATCTACCCCGGCCATTTCATTCGTTTCAACGGATATACTACCTAAAGTGGTAGCTTCTTGGTACCAAGACCTTTCTCTAAAGACTATCATTGCTCAACTTCAAGCGGATGCTTCGCTCAACCTAAATTTCAGTGGGTTAATGACAAATTGTCGAGGAAAGGTAAGATGGTGGTAGGCGCCGATGATCATTTACGTATACAACCGATTTCCTTATTCCATGACACTACCTGTAGGAGGCGATTCGGGTGTGGACGTTACAAAAAAGAACATAACCGTGCTTTCTACCGGAAGGAATTATTAAAGGTGGTTAGGACCTATGTTTACAACTCGCCCAATTGTCAATAAAGTAAATATGAAACTACTGCTCGGTCCGGGTTTCTTACGGCCCTTGCCAATTCCATAAGCCATTTTCATGGATGTGACTATGGATTTTATAGATGGCTTGTCGGTTCTCAAGGTAAGAATGTGATCATAATGGTGGTGGATCGATTAACTAAATACAACCATTTTATTGCCCTAGCTCATCCTTATATCGCCCAATCCGTCGCCCAAGCTTTCATGGACCATGTGTTCAAATTCCATGGCTTACCTCTAACCATTGTCTCCGATAGGGATTCGAGTATTCTTGAGCAAATTTTAGAGAGAATTGTTTGCATTGGAAGGTGTTTCATTGCACTTTTTTATTGCTTATCATCTATAATCCGATGGTCAATCGAAGTGGTTAACCGATGCTTATAAACATATTTGCGTTGCATAACTTCGCAATTCCAAAGAATTGGGCTCGTTGGCTATCTATGGCTGAATTTTGGTATAACACCAATTGTCATTCTACTACCTAGATGTCCCCATTCGAAGCTCTATATGGTTATTCCCCTCCCTTGCATCCGCCATACTTTCCTAAAGATTCTCAAGTGGAGGTAGTGGATCAATTCTTGTAAGATAAGGAGGTCATTGTAGAATTACTTAAATTCCATCTTCAAAGGGCTCGATAAAGGATGAAGAGCTTGGTTGATAAGCATAGAACCGATTCGGTCTTTCGATTGGAGGATTGGGTTTACGTAAAATTACAAGCTTATAGACAAGGCTCGGTGGCTCATCGCAAGTAACCACAAATTGTCGCCTCGATTTTATGGACCGTTTAAGATCGTGGATAATGTGGACGAGGTAGCCTACACTCTGGACCTCCCTAGTCATGTGCGGATTCATCCCACTTTTCCATGTGTCTCACTCGAAACCAGCTAGAGGAAATCTACCCGATCTTAAGTCGAAGAGAGGCCGACATGGAAATGAAAGTTAATAAGTAATCGACGTGGAGAGGAAGTTAGCTATGACGAGTTAGTAGTTAGCACGACCGGCTATGATTATAGGTGTAGTAGGGGAGATGGAGTTGCAGCGAGCGGGAGAGCATATACCATGACAACCGGCTTAACCGAATCGGTTAGTTGTTAGGGGTTAGTTGCTAGAGTTAGACTATAAATAGAGAATGATATGAGAGAAGAGTATGTTGGATATTTTGTAAACTTGTCCTTTCTCCGATATTCTCTTATCTCTATCAATTTCTTTGAGATTTCGTTTGTAAAACATTCTTTGCATTTCAATTCAATTGAAGTATTCATTTGAAGTGTTTCTTGCATTACATTGTTTTACATCTCTTACATTACATTCACTTGAATTGCATTACAATCCGTCAATTCCTTCGTGGATTCTTCGTCCGGAATTGGAGCTTGTATCATTATCCTCTCAAATCGTATAAAAACAAGTTTTTTTTCTCTCTCTAATAAATCTCTCTACATTAAATGAGAATCATAATAACGTGTTTTAGTTTAAACTAATCTATATCTCATGCTATGTTGTGAGTCGAACATATTTTTTTTCTAGTTCGATAGTCTATATTATGTTGTTGATCAACTAAAATATATAAAATTAAAAGTAAAAAAAAATTCATCTAATTCCATAATTTTTAATTAAAAATTATATTTAATTTATTCTTGTTTATGTTTTTCATAAATTTTGTAATTACAAAAACACAATACTTATTCTTTAAAATTGATATTTTCGAGTTTGTTGTTTCTTATGAAAAATCTCATCGATTAATTTTTATTTTTTAATATAATTTGATTGTTGAAAAATATGATTTATTTTTTCTATGTAGATTTTGGAATAAGTTTTTTTTTCAATAAACACAATTCTTCTTTATTTTTCTATAAATTTTGAAATTAAAAAACATGACTTGTTATTTTTTAAATAAAAACCTATAATAAAATAAATATAGAATTTTAAAAACATCTTACCACAACATCAGCTTGAATGAAGTTCATTATACTTTACTTGTTTGTTAATGACTATTCAAGAAGATTGAAGAAAAGAGTAGCATAGTACCAATGAGTCTATATTCACAATAAACATGGGTCTAAATGAAGAGAAAATGAATAATAAACATTTCAGATCTTTTATTTTTTAATAATTTACAACAAATGCTACTGTGCCATAGATGAGTAAATAAATGGTAAAAAATAATAAATATCTCAAATCTTTTAGGGTTTTTTTTAGTGTTATATTTAGTTTTTTTTTTTTTTTTTTTGTTATATTTAATTAGTTCATTGTTCCTTTTGACCTCTGAAGGCTAATCCATATAAATTGACTAAAATATCAACAGTACTCCTTGGTACTTGTCACTTCTTTCCGCATAGTTCATGACACATAAAGGCACTAATTTTTTTTTATATAAAATATAATATAATGCTCCGTTGATAAACCAATTCTCATCTTCTATACCACTTTGATAAATGTAGATGGAGGCGGGTGGTCTGGCGCTGGAGTCTTCTCAAAATGCTTCTCCACTTCATCTTCTTAAGTCTCAATTTTTCTTTATTTTTTTCTAGTTAAACTATTCTTGCCGAATCACATAATTTGCATGCACTTTTATTGGATCAGTTGTAACAGCTAAATCTCTATCACTTCTTTAAATCATGCATCACTACGAAGACCCGTATCAATCCAGTGATGAACTCAATGATTTTTGCCATTAAAGAAGAAAAATAGAGGACTGGGCGAACATAGATTTTTTTTTCAGTATGAAAGATTGGAATTGAGTAGAAATGTTGAATATGAAGATAGTACACTAAAACAGATGAGGTCATTAATAACGCAAGTCAATCTTAAGAACCACGCAAATTATGAAATTGAAAAAAAGATGTCTCCATACAAAATCAATAACATCTAGTGGATTATGTTAACAATTTTTTTTTCAGTTTTTGCGTTAATAATTTTTTTTTAAATAATTTTAAAAGTATAGTTTTTACATTAATTTAATACATTTAAGAAAATTTAATAATTTTTTAACTATCAACTTTATGATTAGAATCCAAAAAAACTAAGGAATTTTTTTATAAGTTAAAACACTATTGAAAAAAAATAAATATCTTTGAAAATTGCGTATAGTTTTTACATTAATTTAGAAAATTTAATAATTTTTTAAATATCAACTTTATGATTAGAATCCAAAAAACTAAGGAATTTTTTTTATAAGTTAAAACACTATTGAAATAAAATAAATATCTTTGAAAATTGCGTATAGTTTTTACATTAATTTAATACATTTAAGAAAATTTAATAATTTTTTAAATATCAACTTTATGATTAGAATCCAAAAAACTAAGGAATTTTTTTTTATAAGTTAAAACACTATTGAAATAAAATAAATATCTTTGAAAATTGCAATTTATATTTTCAAAGCTCTCCTCTAAAAATAAAAAATAAAAAATTGGGGCCATCGCCATGAACTCCAATTTTATTTTCTTTTTGATTATGATACAATCACTTTTATGATATTTGTTTATTTTAACTCAGAAAATTGCAATTTTTTTTTTAGATTCAATATTTGATTAACGTTTATTGTATGGAAATGTAAAGTGCAAGCTTTTAAAACAAAAGATTCAAGGCTTGCTAGTTTTAGAAAAATAGGATGGAAAGTTGGACCATTTAGATTTTTTTTTTTTTTAATTTTCCACTAATAATTGATCATGCTCGGAGTTTATTAAAATCACAACTAATTTAGTCTCTCCATAATCACAATGCACGTATGCAAACAACAATTTCTTATTTTTTAGAAGTTCGGGAAATTTCCTATTTTTTAAAAATGACAATTTTTTAACTCTCTTCTATAACTTTTTTTTTTTTTATATACCTTACATTCGCAATACACTTCTCGCAGCCTTAACCATCTTTTCTATTTTTTTTTTTTTCAGTTTTATTCTAACTTGACTTTTCTTTGTAATGGCTCTCTTCTTTCTCGTTTCATGATCTAAGTCGGCATTGGCCCGCAATGTCCGAAGAGTCCGTTCAAGTTCCGTAAGAACTTCTAACTCCCGAGAGTGCATTGTAACCGCAACAAATTTCTCCATTTTTTTTTAACTTTCCTCTCCATCTTCTTTAATCTATATTGCCACCCAAACCACTCAAGACTATTCCTAACTGGGTCATTAACAAAATGTTCAAATCGAAAAAAAAAAGGAGGGTCTTTGCATTTCCTCCCAAGTCGAGCCACGGATTTTTGCTAAGTCTTGAAATTCTCTAGTGTCTCACTTATTACAAAAATCCATCGAGTAATCATGATTCTCGACTATAAGTCTTTTAACTCCAACTCGAGTGCGGTATCTTTTCCCTCAACACATGGATCTCTTTATCACTCAAATAGTTCCATAGATTAACTACCTTGGACATCAAGCTCGTAACTTCATATGCCGGTATGCCAATTGTTTTCTTATCGGCTTCTATAGAGACTTTTCGTATATTCCACCCACAATTACTAAACCACGACTTAGCCACCATCTCCCTTACCATTCTAATAGCATGCAAGTAGAACCATAGTTAGATCTACAAAAAATAAAGGCTTCTCTTCTCCATTTTGATCGTAGTGACAACCCTACCCCATCTCATAAAATCTCTCTAGGCAAAAAAAGAAGAAAAACTCATAGCCACACCCTATCTTCCCACAACAAGCTCCGCCCATCCAAACCGATTAGGAAAAACACCCACTATCCTCTTCCACACCAAAACCCAGCCATAAAAACCCATCGTCAACAACCCCTGCTACCACCAAAACTCACTCGCCAACACCCCTCGCCATCGCTCGCACAACGATTGACATGAGTAATTTTTGTTGTCTTGTAGAGACATATGAGAAAGAGAGGTATTTTTTGTTAAGCAACGGACGTGAGAAAGAGAAATGTTTTATTTTTATTTTTTTCAATCACGAAGCGGTGTTTATTTTCATGAATTAAAGATTATTGGAGATAAGATCCGATAATGTGATAATAACTTATTTGTTGATTAGATTACATTATCTTTTTTTTAATCAATCAGTTTACAAAACAAAAGAATAAAAAAAGAAAGAAGATAAAATCTAACGACTATAACAAGAGCGAGATGAAGGATCAACGGGTGGAAAATGAAAACGAGTAACAAAGAGTCTTAGTCCACAGTAGTTTTGAGGGTAGATGAACGAGTGTTTATACGATAGAACACTTCGGATCTTTTAGATTTTTTAGTAATATTAATTTTATTATTAAATTCCACAATTTCATTAATTTATTAAATATTAACATTTCTCTCTCAATCCTTATTACGTTGGAATAATTTCATTAATTATTTAACTCATCTAATTAATTCATCCTATCAAATCAAATAAAAAAGGTTTCTTTTTTCTCTAAATTTCTCTCGCACCAAACAAACTTATAATAGCAACACCTTTTAGTTTCTATATAATTTTTAAATTCCACAATTTCATTAGCTTATAAAATATTCTACATCCTTTCTATGATAAAATATTTCATTATCAATTCACACCACAAAATAGCTATTTTTTTCAATTTACTTCTTTTTTCAATTGTGCATTTCAAAGTTTAAACTCTTAGTTATATATAATAAAATGTTTTTTTTTTTGAAAAAAACCTAACTACTTCGGAGTAAATTATAAATTAGTCTTTTTAGTTTCAAAAAATAAATAAATTATTTTTTTTTGTTTCAAAGTTTAAACTCTTAGTTATATATATCTTAGTTATATATAAGAAAATGTTTTTTTGTTTTAAAAAAACCCAAGTACTTTGGAGTAAATTATAAGTTAGTCCTTCTAGTTTAAAAAAAATTAATTATTTTTTTAATTAAAAAACTATTATTTAATTTTTTAATAAGTGTTTATTATGTTTAATTTAATATTTTTTTTCAATAATTTTTTTTAATAATTTTTATTTTTTAAAATAAAAAATTAAAATAAATAAAAAATTAAGAAACTAATTTACAAGTAGATATTAAAATATAAAATTAAGGAATTAGTTTTTGAAACGAGGGAAAAAACGAGATGGACTAATTTATAATTTACTCAGCTCCTTCGAGGTTTAAAGCTTAACCAAAAAGAAGGGGAAAAAAAAAAAGACCTGAGTACCACTCGACCGCACCCAACTGTTCTTTTTCCTACAGCTGATTTCTGTTCATTTCAGTTTTGTAGTAACAAATCCATTTAAATCAAAACCAACAACGGAGGCAGCAAAAAGTGTTTGTTTTCGACTTTGAAATTTCAACAAAACTGCATCTAATTCTATAACAACAATCCCTCTTCTACTATTCAAAGATCTTTCAAAAAGAGAGAGAAAAATGTTGAAGAACTTCGTGAGAGAGAACGTGCCTCTCTCTCGATTCGGTGTTTTAGTCGCACAGTTAGAATCCATAGGCGCCTCCGCTTCTCAACAATCCCCTGACCCTCTCCTGTCTTTCGATCTCCTCTCTGATCTCATCTCCGCCATCGATGAAGAGCCACTGGTCCGTCCCTTTCTCTCTCTCTCTTCTTTTCTTAAAACGCCGCGTTTTGAATGCTTCTTCTTAACTTGAATTTTAGAAACTAATCAAAATGTACTGATCTTCATAGTTATTATTATTTTTTTTAATCCCGGTGCGCTTTGGATTTTCTTTGAATTTATCGTTTTTTGGTTTAATAATGTCAGGAATCTATTTTGTTATGGCAAAGAAAATGCGAGGATGCATTGTATTCATTGCTCAAGCTTGGTGCGCGGCGGCCTGTGCGGCATTTGGCGTCGGTGGCAATGGCTAAGATCATATCTAAAGGGGATACTATTTCTATATACTCGAGAGCGAGTAGTCTACAAGGGTTTCTTTCTGATGCGAAGAGGAACGAACCTCAAAGAGTTGCCGGTTGGTTAAAAACATAACTTGTCTTTTATATGCCAAAAGTTATGATACTAAATTAATTCTGTATGCTTGTGGTGTTAACATTTATGAAATTCGATAGCGTAATGGATAAGATTTTCGGTGTTGAAACTCCTTGCGATAATGCATTAATTGGGGAAATGAGGTGCTCCCTGTTTGGATTTATTGCAGTAATTGATTTAAGTTTTTATTTTATTGGTAGCAGCTGTGGATGATCTCGTTTGTATGTGTGCTGCCTTACTTTTTGGGCTACCAAGTCTTTCCTGAGCCCGAAATGTCAGTCTTGTCACTTGGACAGGACGTCATTGGCATATATTAATGTTTGAAGTCTGAATGGGTAAGATTAGGGCATGGAGATGCATCTAGGGTTTTTGAGAATTTTTCTCTTTTGAGGTAGTTGTGGGATAAGAAAGTAGGGTAGTGTTTTTGAATATTTCCTTAGTAGGGTAGCCGGAAAGATTTGAAAATGCTTTTGAATGGATTTTTTGTCCATAGTGTAAAATGATATGTACAGAAGTTTCATGCATTGGCTTTCTGTGGCAAATATTCTTCCGTGTTTATTTCTTCTATTTAGATTACATATATATAGGAAAACAAATGTGTCTAATACTAGGAAAGAATTCTATACAAATCAAATCTCCTAACTTATATATAGGAAAACAAATGTGTCTAATACTAGGAAAGAATTCTATACAAATCAAATCTCCTAACTTCTCTCCCAAATCAGTTAGCTCCTAATTAGCAGCCCCTTGATCCGGCTGCCACTGATTTTCCCTTCTCAACACTCCCCCTCAAGCTAGCTTGTAAATGTCTTCCATAGCTAGCTTGCTTACTCGGAAATCAAACTGTTTCTTCTATAGTCCCTTAGTGAGTATATCAGCTGTATGTTCGGTGGTTGGTATGTAAAGAACACAGATTAGGCCACTTTCAAGTTTCTCTTTGATAAAATGTCTATCCACTCCAATGTGCTTGGTTCTGTCATGTTGAACAGGGTTGTGTGCAATCGAAATGGCAGCCTTATTGTCACAATAGACTTTTATAGGAAGTGACACCGGAATCTTTAGATTTTTGATAACCTCTTGATCCACATTACTTCACAAATCCAATTTGCGAGAAACCTAAACTCAGCTTCAACGCTACTTTGAGCTACTGTATTCTGTTTCTTACTCTGCCAGGTGACTAGATTTCTCCCAACAAAAGTACAGTATCTTGATGTTGATCGTCTATTAGAAATTCTACCTGCCCAATCAGCTTCTTTATAGATTTGAACCTGTATATTATCATGTTTTTTAAACATCAAGCCTCTCCCAGGTGTCCCCTTCAGATACCTTAGTATTCTGTAGGTAGCTTTAATGTGCTTTTGACTTGGCGAGTGCATAAATTGACTTATCATGCTTACTGCAAAGGCTATGTCAGGACAAGTATGTGATAGATATATCAGTCTTCCCACCAGTCGTTGAAATTTTTCCCTATCAATCACATCTTCATCCTTAGTGGGACTGAGTTTTAGGTTAGCCTCAATTGGAGTTTCGGCTAACTTGCATCCCAATAGCTCGATTTCTCCAAGTAAATCAAGGATATACTTCCTCTGTTTCAGGCCATATAAAAATTTCTTGAGCCTACACACTCTATTTTGGCCTACAGTTTTTTCAAACCTGGTGGTGGACATCTAAACACTTCTTCTTCCAAACTACCATTCAGAAATGCATTCTTCACGTCCAGTTGATGTAATGTCCAGTTGAAATTAACTGCAAGAGATAGTAAAACTCGAATAGAGTTAATTTTAGCTACTGCAGCAAAAGTCTCCTGGTAATCAATACCATAGGTTTGAGTAAACTCCTTAGCAACCAGTCTCGCTTTGTATCTTTTTGCACTTCCATCGGCCTTGCACTTCATCGTAAACGCCTATTTACAACCAATTGTTCTTTGGTCTTTGGGCAACTCTACAACTTCCCATGTCCCATTTTTCACTAGAGCACGCATCTCCTCCATTATTGCAGATTTCCATTTTGGATCATCAAGTGCTTCCTGAAGATTTCTTGGAATAAACAGATTAGGGATTTTTGATGTAAATGTCCTATGACTCTGAGATAGTTTATCGTATGAGAGATATTTTGCAATAGGATGGCTAGTACAAGATCGGGTACTTTTTCTAAGTGTTGTAGGAATGTCAAGATCATAGCAAGTATCAAGAACAAGAACAATATTGGATAATAGAGGGTTTAGAGTACCATGCATGTCTACAAGCTCATCATTCAGGATGTCTGATTGATTTTGTGCCTTGGGAATAGTAGGCTTTTTACCATTTTGATGATTCTTTCCCCTTATGTAAACTCTAAACTCAAGTTCCTGTCCTTTAGGATTTTGTGCCTTGGGAAGAGTAGGCTTTTTACCATTTTGATGATTCTTTCTCCTTTTGTAAACTCTAAACTCAAGTTCCTGTCCTTTAGGATCATCTAGTAGTATTTCTCCTCCTTTTGAATTTTCAACATTTTCTGGCTCTATAATATTAGGAATAACCAGTTTTTGGAGATTTTTAAGGGAATCTACGGTTTTAGGCAAGGGAATGGGATTAACTTCCCAAAAATTTTCTTCACTTTGTTTCTCCCCCTGAAGAAAATTTCCCTGAAAAAAGGTTGATGTTCAAGGAAGGAGACATCCATAGTGACAAAGATTTTTCGGGTGCTAGGATTAAAACATTTGTACCCTTGTTTGTTTGGGGCATAGCCTATAAAGACACATTTTTCAGCTTTGGGATCTAGTTTGGACCATCCCCTAGTAGGTAAATGGACATAAGCAGTGCACCAAAAAACTCTTAGCGGTAAATTAGAATAGGTCCGGGCTTCAAGAAAATTTTTTTTAAAGCACGCAAGGGTTGTACTATAGTTAAGAACACGAGTAGGCATCCTGTTTATCAAATAGGATGTTGTTAAAACAGCTTCTCCCCAGAAAAATTTGGGAATATTTTTAGAAAACACAATGGCACGAGACACTTCTAACAAATGTTTGTTTTTCCTTTCAGCAATCCCATTTTGCTGAGGGGTATCGATACAAGTATTTTGATGTTGAATACCCTTGTGTTTTAAGAAATGACCAAGAATCCCATTAAAATATTCAGTGCCATTATCAGTATGAAGAATACCAATTTTTTGTTGGAATTGGGATCTTATTAAAGGATCATCTCATCTAAAAGCTTAAGCTCGTTAGGTAAGGTTTCAGAATATAATTTATATTACTCTCTAACACGCCTCCTCAAATGAATGCTCTAATAGTTGGGCTTAAAACTTGCACGAGTCCACATTGACTTATGCTTAATACTTGAGAAATTGAGGATGGTGAGACTTGAACTCAAGGCCTCTTGGTCAACTAAGCTCCGATACCATGTGGGAAATATTCTGCCATGTTTATTTCTTATATTTAGATTGCATATATATAGGAAAACAAAGGTGTCTCTACTAGGAAAGAATTTTATACAAATCAAATCTCCTAATTTATCTCCTAACTTCTCTCCCAAGTCAGTTAGCTCCTAATTAGCCGTCCCTTGATCTGGCTGCAACTGATTTCCCCTTCTCAACACTTTCATGGTGCTGCTTACAAAAGTTTCTTTTACTGGCACTTGGAGTGATTGCAGAGGTCTATTGTTTTAGTGCATTTTATTGCTGGATGGATACCTCAGCCTACATGTCTTTTTATTTTCATTTCTCTAACTTGCTATGTCCTGTAGGTATGGGCTTTGATTTCCATTGATTATGAATGGGTTAGTGCACATGTTTCTTTGCGTGATCTAACAGTGGGGTGGATCTCTAAGAGTCCCAAATACTACTCACATGAGCCCATGGAAATAATTTCATATGTAAACACCCACCTCCCCAAACCAACCTTTTTCCTATGCAAATAAAAGCTGATACTGATTTCATTTTTCTCTGAGGTTTATCATCGCTTTAAATTGTACAAAGCACCAATTTTCAGTTTTATAAGATGGAGAATGGTAGAGTTCTGTTTGGATTTGGACTTCTCCAAAGACCTAAATGAGGAGTGTCCTTGTTCTATTTTTATTGTTTTTCAAATTTGTTAGATTCTTCTTGACATCCAAGAGTAGGGTGTGAACTTCTGGAGGCATATGTTGTTTTTTCCTGCAAGGCTTTCTATTCTCATCTCTGAACTCAATTCTCTGTAGTCAATTTTATTTGAAAAGTCAAAATGCCGTCCAAGGTAGGCCAGTGCTATTGCATGGGTAATGGTGAATTGTAAATTAGCATGAATGATTTATTGTAATATAGGAAGCAGTACAAGGCTGTCTTTCCTAATATGTGCTCCGTGTTCCATAACAGTGGGGAGATGCAGAGTAGTCTAGTAATCTGAGAGATTTGGAGTTGGTCATTTGCTATTTGAGAGTAATGACTTTGTGCCAGTAGGGTGGAAGGCTTATTGCCGCTGCATTTGGTGGGTTTTGGAAGAGGAAGGATTGTAAAATTTTGTCTAGTTGCACAATGTTTGCAGTTCTCAGTGTTTGTTGGAGAGGAAGTCTAGAATTCTGAAGGATTTTTCTTTGTTGAGTCAACTATTTTAGGATAAGACATTTTTTTTGGCCTCAAATCTTTTAGTGTAATGCTTTTAGGGCTTTAAGGGAGAACTGTAGCTAAACTTCACCGTGGCTCGAAAGCCTGTCCTTTTGTTAGCATTTTTTTCTTTACCTTTTGCTTTATTTTTATTGCACAATGCTGTAATCTTCTAGTGTTTTCAGCTTTAATTGCAGCACCTCGCTCTCTGTCTAACCAATGGTAACAATATTTGCTCTTCACTGGCATTCTATCAGAAACCTATTGTTTGTATAGGATTAGAATTTAGCCATAAAAAGCATGTTACACTATTGCAGTCAGTTAGTGAAGCAATTTTCCGTTTCACTTTTTTTGATGTGTTAAACATTTAATTATTTCATCTTCATCATGTTTTTGAGTATGTGTAGGTGCTGCACGATGCCTGGGAGAATTATATCAGCATTTTGGAAGAAAAATTACTTCGGGTTTGCCTGAAACAACTATTATTGCCACAAAACTTATGAAGTTTCATGAGGTAGTCCAGTTCAATGTGTAATTTGTACATTCATTTATTTACCTTTTTTTTCCTGACCATATTGTACCTTAGTACAGATGTTTATCCTGCCTTACATGCTTTAGCATGCAAGTCCTTTCTCCTTGTGCAAGATATAGGCCATGAAATTCTTAGACTGAAATCTGCTGCAGAAAGATAGGTTTTCTCCTAGTAGTCAGAGACAGAGGTGAACTGCTTAAAGTGAACCAATGGAATAGGACAGGTACGACAAATGCTAGTGGAAAGGACTTGTAGATATAACTTGATACTAGACTGGTTGTTATGCCACTTGAGTGAGACTTTCCTTCTGCAGATTGAGATTCTCAATGTGAGGATTGGTGCTAGTTCCTTTGTTCAATAGATAAAATCTTGTAAGACTGGGACCTGGGGGAGGAATCTTCTTCATGTCAGTCTAATGGAGGCCTGTTCTCTTCAGCTCTGGATGATAGTCACTTGGAGGACAATGTTTTGTCTATTTTGAAACCTTTTTCTTGAATGCTCAAGGAAGAAAGGTTGTCTAGCTTTGCCCTTTCAAGTGGTTGACACTTAACATTAATGAGATGCTCTAAGCTGGAACGCCTCATAAGCTCCCTCCTGCAACCTTGCTTTCTGTTGGATCTTGTGTATGCCATTTTTTTGTCGACTACTAACTTTTGCTAATCCCCTTTATAATGGAGCAGTTTCTAGGATCTTTAGCAGGCTTGTGCGGTTGAAGCTGTGGTCCTCTGTTTTCCTTGCTAAGCATGATGATTTGGTTGAATAGGGAAACTAAGATTTTGAACCTTCCTGATTATTTTGTATTGGACTTTTAGACCTTCTTTCTAGGTTCAGGCGGTAAAAGTTTGGATGTGTTATTATCGGCAGAACTTTATGACTTGTTATTATATAAGTTTACATTATCGGCAGATCCTGGATAAAGCTCTTTTAAATCCAGTTCATGAGGTTCCTCAAGATTCAAGAACAATATTATACAAACACAGAAATAGAAAATCGAAACTGATGGATTGATAGATCTGATTTGGTAGATCAACTATATTAAAAAAATAACTGAAAATGCCTGTTTTATCAGGTTTCTTAATTTTCTCTATTATCTTGCTGAAGATGAAGGCTTCTTGTTCTTTTTTCTTTCTTTCTTTCTTTTCCTTTTTCTTCTTCTTTTTTTTTTTTTTTTTTTTCCAAAATCCATGAAGTTCGACAAGATTCGAGAAAAATATCATACAAACACAAAAGTAGGAAATCGAAATTGACAAATGGATAGATTTGATTTGGTAGATCAACTATATGATTTTTTTTTTTTTTTAATGCATGGTTTATCTGGTTTTATGAAAGCAACCTGTTAAATATTAGCTAACCTTGCTTATATGTGTATGTAATCTTATCTAACTTTTTTGTCAAAGTGAGAAGCAAATAGTGTACCTAATGCTCCGTTCTCAAATTCCTAGAGAATTGTGGATTACTTGTTTTGTTAATTTGTATCATTTAGGGTCACGCCTCAATCAGCGATTAATTAGGTAGTTTGCACGAGAGGGATATTTGTGAGGAATGGTAGTGGTATGGATTTATGGAATGGCAAATGGTCCCTTTATGTTTTGCACCATTTGGAGAGAGAAATTGTAAAGGCATTTGAGAGTATTGAGCATTCCTTCAGTGAGTTGAGGTGTGAACTTACTAAGCAACTTGTTTTTTGTCTGCCTTTTTTGACTTGAACTTTTATTTCTTTGGGCTCCTTGGAATTTCTTAACTTCTATGGTTTTCTAAATTCCTTGAATCATATTTCACCCATGCCTACTTGGCTGAAAAAACTGCTGCATTTATAACAAGGGTAGTTTTCTTTCTTCTTTTTGCTTCTTGACCGTTCATTATGTGTAACTATGCTTTTGGGTATGTTAAACTCCAGGATTTTGTAAGACAAGAGGCTCTACTTATGCTTGAAAAAGCTTTGGAAGGGTCTGATGGTAGTGCTGCATCTACAGCATATACTGAGGCCTTCCGTCTCATCACACGTTTTGCTATTGGAGATAAATCATTTGTTGTTAGAATAGCTGCAGCTCGTTGTCTGAAGGTATTTGCTAGCATTGGTGGACCATGCCTAGGAGTTGGCGAAATTGAGAATTCAGCTTCTTATTGTGTTAAGGCAGGTTTTCCTTAGTAATGTTTTACTTGTTATTTTACCTTCCAGCGTTTAATATTTAAGAATCTGATGTTATAAGCATATAAATTTTTCTGTTGCTCTTTTTAGGCCTTTGAGGATCCTGTATCACTTGTTAGGGATGCATTTTCTGAGGCTCTTGGCTCGTTGCTAGCTCTTGGAATGAATCCAGAGGCACAGGTATGCATAAGTCAAGTCGTTCTTTTCATGGCTTTGTTCTTTTTTTTTTTTTTTTTGGTTCCCATTTTCCTTCTTTTACTATCTTCAAACACTTTCTGCTGTTTCATAGTTTGTTGTCTTTTACTAGGTTCAACCTAGGGGAAAAGGTCCTTTTCCTCTAGCAAAGAAACTAGAAGGTGGTTTGCAAAGGCATTTGGCTTTGCCGTTCTCAAAAGGTTTCAATCGATCACCCAGTATACCTTTGACACCATCTTATCTTCTTCTAAAATCATAGTCTTGGTGTAATGTGTATAGATAGTGTTTTATTTAGTATGTGGTATTTCAAGTTTTTAGGATTGAACATGGAGGAAGTGATTTCTAGTGGAGAAGGAAATCTTGATTTTCAGGGCTCTTTTGTTGATATGGTTAATATGAAAAATCGAGTGATGGTGCTTATTTAGAATAGAAACTTACTTTTCTCGTTGTTTTTGCTGTTTTGTCTTTGGTTATTTATCATTTCTATGTTGTGGTTTTCTTTATGATGCCTTGGATAGCCTGTGAGTAGGTCATCTAAATTGGTGTGTGTGTGTGCATGCTTTTTGGCTTTCTACAACTACTCACAAAGAATACAAATTGCAGCTAGTGGAACTCGGTTGAAGGATGTGCGAATTGGCATAACCGTATCTTGGGTTTACTTTTTACAGGTAAATTTCAGCAAAGAATTTCTTGAAAACTCCTAGCCCCACTTTCTCCTGCCTTTTCCCTGTTCATGCCCCCCGTGTTTTTTTTTTCCTTATGCTTCTACTGTATTACCTATGTTTTTGGTTTCCCATCCTTTGGTTTCCTTTGAAAGATCTATTATATATCGAAAGAAAAACGAAATATATTAATGCCTGAAGCATAAGAGGTTGACATTTCTGTTAATTATGGTGCATTGTTTTTCTTGATTAAGGTCTAATGTTAGAAAATTTAATGCATGAAGCATTTACTAATATTTTTTGTCAGAGCCCATTGTTCAACATCAATTTCTCAACATAGTTGTTGCTCAATTATCTTATTGGTGTGTTGCCTAATAGTTGTTTTAGGTTTGAAGTGTGAGCTTTAGTTTATTACAACCTTGTTATTTGGTTTCTAACTTTGTTTTCTACTCCTTAAATTATATATTGCAGGCAATTCGTCTAAAGTATCTGCATTCAGATGGTGAGCTTCAACACTATGCTTTGCAAGTTATGGAGATGCTTCGCTCAGATACTTCTGTTGATGCTCATGCACTGGTATTTGTCTCACAAAATTTTCATATTTGTTTCTTATTCTTTATTGTATGAAGGATGTTTGAAGAAGAAATAATGACATGCTGTTGTTGTTGTTGTATTGTATTGTTTTGACAAGGCAGAATATAGATCAAACATAGGGAAAGCTGAAGTGGGGCATGACTTAGTTGTTTTTATTTCTGTTGATATTTTCCTATATTCTGGCATCTGATGTTTTGATTCCATAGCGTGTAATTTGTTTTTGTTGTAAAAAAAAATGTTTTTTTTTCTTTTGCAATTTAGTTGTGTTTATCTTCTCGAAATACTTGTTTTAATATACATTGCGATACTATGCTTCTGTTATGGGGATGAGAGGAACTTATGGATGGTGTTTATTATGCTTAACGTCCATGTTTTATGGAAGAGAAAGTAGTTTGAAGTTAGTTGAATGATATTAAATTAATGTAGTGTAAAAGCAGTTTGTTAAATAAATGCTGAATTAGGATTTTCAAATTCTGTAAGTTACTGGCTTTCAGTTGATTTTGAGTAACAAGATTTAGTTGTGATATGCTTTTCGATTTGTCATGCTAGGCTTTTGGTATAACTATGATATGACAGTCTTAGCAGAGTGGTCGGATATACTGGCATCTGAGTATAAGGCTATTATAATAGATGGATTTTTTTTTCTTTTTCGTTTCTATTATGTAGATAGGAATAAAATCAAAACAAGTTGAAGGAATTCAAGTTAATTACTGTGCATCAAGAGCTTGCTCTGTAGCATTCTACATGATTAAAATACCTACTAATTAATCTCTTTGGGTGTTTTGAAGGCTTGCATTCTTTACATCCTCCAAGTTGGTGTAACTGATCAGATGACTGAACCTACTCAGAGGGACTTTTTGGTTTTCCTGGGAAAGCAGGTAGGCTTAAGCAAATTTGAATAAGGTGGAGTAATCATGAGCTGGTTCTTCTCTTGATTCTGTTCTCACTGAAACTTGCAGCTTGAGTCTTCTGATGCCAGTCCTCCCATGAAAATTGCTGCGTTACGTACATTGTCATACACTTTGAAAACATTGGGCGAGGTTAGGCATTACTATACTGTACATTTAAAATGGTTCATTCAGTTTTCTAATGTACTTTTCAAATCTGGTAAAATTTACTGTAAAAAGATGATCATCATGGTCAACATGATTTGAATGATGATGATCCTTTGAGCTGGCTGAAAAGGTGAAACTTATCAACAATACTAATTTAGCATGACATGTATGAGTTTAATCTTTTCTGGATAAACAGTTCTGCTCCAGCCCTGGTGGCTGTTGCTTTGTTCCATCTTTTTAACCCCCTTTGCTATTTATCTTCTCTTGTTTAGGTCCTCTCTTCCCCTTCCTCCTATATTTGGTTCTTCTTTCTTCTTTCTTCTTTCTCTCCTCTGTTTGCCTCTTCTTTTACCTGTCTTGGATAGTTGGGAACACCAAAGTTGTTTCAGTAGTTACTTGCATGTCTCTTCTGTTCACCTATCAGCTGTTGTGTTATGATGATCTCTGTCTTGAACTTCTGTGGTTATATCCATCTTCTAATCAGTCAGATCAGCAGGTAGCCCTTTAGTAGACCTGTCTTGGTCTCTTTCTTATGTGTTAACTCTTAACTTCTTTTCAGCCTCTTTTTGCAATCTCTTTTAAGTTTCTGGTCAGTGGTCCTAGTTTTATCATTCTAATATCTCCAGTTCAATTGAGAAGTGCATCATGTTAGCATGTTGATTTGACGGGACAAGCTTTATGCTTGTTTTTCCTACTAATCAGGATTGCTTTTTGTGAATTACTTGTCAGTGGTTAATACTACATTACAAGACCATTATGCTGTTTTATGTACATTTTCAAATATATGCATAATAATGGTTGTGATGATGTTTTAACATGGGACTTTACCTGTTTATTTTGTAGGTCCCATTAGAATTCAAGGAACTCTTTGATAACACAATTGTTGCTGCAGTATCTCATTCTTCTCAACTTGTAAGGATGTCATCATGTCTTACTCTTTAGATCTTATTAATGAGTCTCCAAATTGTTTTTTCTGTAAAATTTTTGTAAGTTATTTAGAACATTCGCTTGTTTTATCTAGTTGTCAAATAGATGGTAAAGTCCCACTTAAATGTTGTGACAGCTATTTCACTTGAGTTACTATCCTTTTCTTTCTTATGGGCTTATCATGCTCTAAACTATTGTAAATTTAAATTGAAGATTTTGGATGTTAGTATGTTCATTCTTTTAATATTTCTTTCAGAGTGGTAGGATTGTGTCATCATGGTGCAGGACAGAGCTGTAATCTGTATTGCTAAAGAAAAGCGTCTCCTCATTTTTTTCTTGGCTCTAGTGTAAATATAAAACCAGTAAAAATTCTAGTATTTGCTTTTGGGAGGACCTGGGTATGAAAATTTCTTTTTTTGCTATTATGTTTCCTTGTCTTCACCTGCTGCTGTTTTTTATACACTTAATAATGATATTGTATTTGATTTCAATGTTCTAACTCTTCTAGTTTTGCATTTATACGGTTTCTATGGTAGTTGAATTATTAATTGGAAACTTGTGGCTAGGTACGCATTGAGGCTGCCTTGGCATTGCGTGTTTTGGCTGAGGTTGATCCTACATGTGTTGGTGGTTTGATTTCTTATCTTGTGACCACACTTAGTGCTTTGAGAGACAATGTTTCATTTGAAAAGGTATAGTTAGTATTTTGACATGACACTTCCTTTGGCACTAAGTGCTTGTTCTATCGCTGTTGCTGTTGCTCCCTTCTATTTTAATGTCTTGTGTGTGTGAGATGCTGTAATTTGGAATCAATTCAATGCCTGAAGTTCATAGGGTGAAGAAAATTAGGATCCTTTTTCGTGCATTTCTTTTGCTTCTCTCTCTCTCTCTCCCTCCCTCCCTCTCCCTCCTCACATCATATGATCAAACTAATTTCTTGAGTTTAGCAAGATAGAACCTGTATTCTCATAACTTTCCATTTAAAAAAAAGTTTCTGTTGGTTGTTCTTGATTGTTTCCATATTGCCTCCCCTCTCAATTTCAAGGCTATCATTTTCTCTACATGTCAGCTGTAAAACTATTTCTATACAAGTGTGCTATTTTGAATTTTGCATTTTAAAGATTCTTTTGAATGTGTGAATAGAAGGTATGCCTCTGATCCTGCCTGCTTATAATTGCTTCCTAACTGATGCTCTTCGTACAGGGAAGCAATCTGAAAACGGAGCTTGATACTTTGAATGGTCAAGCTACGGCTTTGGCTGCTTTGGTTTCTATTTCGCCAAAACTACCTCTTGGTTATCCAGCTAGGTAATTATTCTAGTTTAGTTCGTGCCTCCAATAAACTCGCTAATGTCTTGGTTGTTGAATGTGGTTTAATTTTGCAAACTGTTGAGTTTCAAAGTGAATTGCTTCACATTTCCATGGGCTCCTAAGAACCAATTCAACAAGAGTGAGTGAGTTTTCAAACTAGGAGTTTGTATACCTTTGATCTTTGGAATTTATTCTTCACATGTTCACATGAATAGTAACCGGCCATAATAAAAATATAAACAAGTGGATGAATGAATGAATGAAGTTTCACTTTGAGGAATTGCCCATCTCTTTCTCTAACCTATTTAAAAATAAATAAATAAATAAAAAATAAAAACAATAACAACAACAAAGAAAGAAAGATGGCAAGGAGAAGACAAAAAAGAGAAAAGAGTAATGGAGTCTATATGAGTTAGTCTTTTTTTATGCTTTTTCTTATTCCATTCTGGATATATTTTAGCTATGCAACATTCCTCAAATCATTTTACTATACTCATCAACCATGCCTTGAACCCAGACCGGTTGGTGGCTCCATAGAGCTGCTTTCTCCATTTAGACCTGTCATGGATTAAACTCACTGCAAGCTCTTGTGATTTTAGATTCAAAATGCCCTACAATATCCTACCAAACTTGAGATAATTGGCATATTTATATAAAAGCAACACAGCTGGTTACAGATTTCGAATCCTGTACCTTTTGAGCACAAGTGATAGACAGGAGAACCTGTTTGTCTGATTGGGAAATTCCTATGTTCTAGGAAGCCCTCTTGTTCCGATTTACCAGTTTCTTTTTATTTCTTTTAATGATGATTATCTCTTTGGTTACTTGGAGTGTGGAACACTTGGTTTGTTACATGTGGAGAGTTACTTGTCTCAGAAGTAGGCTTCTTGGTATGGCTTTGCTAACCTTTTTAGGGCTGTATATTAGCAATAAGCATGCACCTTGATACAGTTAATTCTAGGCAACAAATTATGGTCTGGTTCTTCATTTGTGTAATCTTGCTCTCTTTGTACAAACAAAGTTGGTCTGGTATATTAAGTATTAACATTTGTGTATACATTAATAACCATTCAGAAGCCTATCGAACAAGTTAGCCTGTCGCACTGCTAATGCATTTGACTACATGGATCAGGGGTTCCCATTACTGGTTTATTAGTTTAGTGTTGGATCAACCCTTATATGTGCTCCATACCAAAAAAAAAAAAGGCATGTCATGCATGCATCACCTAAAAGTTGAGTATTTGAAGGGTACTTAAACTTTACATACCTCTGAGCCACCAGCATATTGAAATTATTGATATTTCTAGTTGAATTGATAACTTTTCAATCTATTGCAGGATTGGAAGTATGGTTTTATGCTGGGATTCTTCAGACCGAATATTTGATTTGAAATTTCCATTTCTCAGAAAACATAAAACATGGTTAAATAAGATATTTTTACAGCCCGTGATAGTTAGATGTATTTGCATGTTGACCACAGACTGGTGTGTTCACCATTTCATTCGATTTTATTTTCTTGCTGCTATACTAATGTTTATCTTCGAGTCTGGCAGTTAACCTGCTTTATAATTGTCTTCTTGTGCTCAGATTACCAAGATCAGTGCTGGAACTTTCAAAGAAAATGCTAACAGAATCTTCTAGAAATCCTATAGCTGCAGCAGTTGAGAAAGAAGCTGGATGGTTACTTTTGTCCTCGCTATTATCTTCAATGCCAAAGCAGGTTTACAGCCATTCTATATTCATTAGTTACTGTAACCACAGCATGAATGTTATGGTTAATAGTTATTCATTAATCACTGCAACTATGATGTTATTCTTGATGCATGTAGGAGCTTGAAGACCAGGTTTTTGATATTCTTTCCCTATGGGCTACCCTCTTCAGTGGAAATCCAGAACGTGAAATTAAACAAATTGAAGATTTGGCTTCTAAGATATGGTAAGCTGATACATCAAAGCATTGTTTGTCTATACTCTATCTGCTACTATGAAGTAACCCCTTTTTTCAATATCCTCTCTACATTTCATTTCTTTTTAAGAAACAATTCATCCTTTTTATTTTTGTTTAACTTAGACTGTAGTTATATTAAAAACTTCCTTTTGGGATCAAAAGAAAATCTTGGTTGATTGAAGGTGAGAGCACAATTGCACAAAGGATAGTAAGGCATTCAATCAGTAGCTTTCCTATCCCATTCAATGTCAGCTAATAACACCTAAAGAATCATTTGGAATTAGTGTGCCATAAACTGGTGATAAAACATTTTATGCTTGGAAATTATAGAATTTTGCTCCATTAAAAGACAATAGTACTTGCCAATAGTAGCACATTTTCATAAAATCTTGCATTCATTTCCTCTTCCAAAAAAATGCATGAATATCGTTTCACCTTACTTCGGGAGCTGATAACTCGTAGCAATAAGCTTATTCCACATATCCCAAGTCATTGTACAATAATTAGAAACATGACTGTCTACTCTCTATCAAGGCATATCATAAAAAATTACTCGAAATGTTTTATGAGATCCCTTTTCACGTGCAACTAAAAATGCTTTGGGTTCATTTTTTATCTGAAATTTTTAAATATTGATGAAAAGTTCATGATATGAACAGTTTAAGTTTTGGATAACAATGTATGGTTCAATTTTAACCTAGAAAGACTCAGATCTTGTCTCATATATATGAGTAGAAAAGAGTGTAAAAATAATGGCAGCTTTTTTTTTCCCCCTGGTATTCTAATGAACCTTAGCACTAATCTCCAGAGGTATCTGCATACACTGTTTCCATGTTTCTTATGTGGATTTTTATGATGAAAAGGATGAGTTCTAGAGAATAATTTGGAGTTCTTGTAAGAACCATTCTGCATTGAATACAAGATAGATCTCTGCTAAATATCCAATTTAAAACACCTCTTGTTTTGTTTCCAATTCATCACTGTTTCTAGCTGAAAAAAATGCCTTTGATACACAAGGTAGCTACTGATGTTATTGTGTTTGCTCGTTCTTTTTGCTTTCTGTAGTGTGTGGTCTGCAGCTGTTGATGCGCTGACAGCATTTGTAAGATGCTTTATTTCTCCCAATGTAGCTAGCAATGGGATTCTACTTCAACCAGTGATGGTATACTTGAGTAGGTACATTTTTCACCAGAGTTTCTTCACCTTGCACCCACCCTATTCCTTTCTTTTGGATTTTGATTTGTTTAACTTCATCAAGTGTTATGGTTCATGCTAAAAATTTGATTGTATTTGAAAACAGTGCTCTGTCCTATATACTATTGCTGCAATGGAAAGAGCTGCCAAATATTAAGCCTGCAATAGACATATTCATCATCAGAACATTAATGGCCTATCAGGCCCTCCCTGATTCAATGGCATATAAAAGTGACCATCCCAAGATTATCCAATTATGTACCATTCCATATAGGTAATTATGTCATATACTCTGATGGTGGTAATTTGTTTTCGTTTTTTATTTGTTTCTTTGTTGAGAAGTTTTACATTTTGTTTTAATGAAGAGAATTTATTATTGTAGTTTTTTTTTATTATTTTTAGAGAGAAAGAGTTGCATGACTGATTTCGCTATTGTTCCTTTGTGTTGGTTAAAAGGGATGCTCCTGGATGCGAGGAAAGTTCATGCTTGAGGTCACTGTTGGACAAAAGAGATGCATGGTTGGGTCCTTGGATTCCTGGAAGGTGCCTGAATCTTCATGGTTTTCTCGAACCATTTTTTCACAATGTCTATTATTTGGGTTTTCTGTTAATTGTTTTGTTACAATCATGCTATGTTTCAATATTTCATATAGAAGTTTGAACTCTCTCTTGCTAACCTTTTTTGCTGGTGTCTTTAATCAGGGATTGGTTTGAAGATGAAGTTCGTGCTTTTCAAGGTGGAAAAGATGGTCTTATGCCTTGTGTATGGGAGAATCAACCCTCAAGTTTTCCTCTGGTAACAACCGTTTCTTTGTTTCTAGCTGTGTCATTAGATGTTGTATTATTATTATTATTTTCTTATGTTATTTGTTTATGTAGCTATTGTTCTTGTTGTTATGTTACTTTATTCCTTATGCTGGAATTTATTTTGTTCTTGAAGCCAGAAACAATAGACAAGACGTTGGTGAACCAGATGCTTCTTTGCTTTGGAATCATGTTTGCTTCTCAAGTAGGGGGATCTAGTATTTGGCTTTGACATTTGTTTATCAATGTTTTAGTTGCAAGGGTGGGATATCTGACATTTAAATTTTCTGCTGATATTATATCCCAGGATAGTGGAGGGATGTTGTTGCTTCTTGGAATGGTTGAGCAATGTCTAAAAGCTGGAAAAAAGCAATCATGGCATGCAGCCAGTGTTACCAATATATGTGTTGGGTTACTCTCAGGATTGAAGGTTCTTGGCATCCCTCTTTGATCTGCTTAAAGCTCACTGTAGGGTTCAAGATTATTCATTCAGGATTCTATGCTATTTTCAGGCTTTGATTGCTTTACGTCCTCAACCTTTGGGACCTGAGATATTAAATGCTGCTCACGCAATTTTTCAGGTACTTAACTTTCATGGTGTGTTTGATGAAAGGGTGATGGAGGGAAAAATTACATCCCTTGTAACCCTACCTTTGTTTTGTTAGGGGAGTGGGAGGAGGAGGGTAATTGTTACCCTTGGTGAGTCGGGGTTAACTATGGTAACAATTCCCCCTCCAAAAAAAAAAAAAAAAAAAAATGTTTCCTTTCAATCTCTCACTTCCTTTTTCCCTCAAAAGATAGACTCAAATAATTTTTCATCTCCATGTCTGTCTCTAATCAGTAATAATATATGTTAGTCATTCTCTCGTTCCTCTAACTATTCACCCTTCAATTTATTAATAAAGCAAACATCCTTAAAATCCAACTCTCATGAGAAATTTTATAATATACAAGGAGTAACCAGTGATATGTACAGTAGTTACTCCATGGACCTACTTTGAGGAGAGAGATAGACAAGAAAAGGAGAGAAAATTAAAAAAAAATTGAGCAAACGTGGAAATCTTTTTATCACTTTTGTTGGGTCCGGATGTAATTCAATGTGTGTATCTCTCTCCTCAAAGTGGGTTCATGGAGTAACTACTATATATGCTACTAGTTACTTCTTGTGTATTATAAAATTTCTCCAACTCTTACATGCTTAACAATTACTCCCTCAATAATTATTCTTGTAATGTCACACCTGCATTTTTTGACCTTGAAGCAAAGGCACCCCTAGCAGAATACCTTGTATTGAACCTGTTACTATCATGCATTTGGTTATCATTATGCCTTTTCTTCATTTTCTTGCTTTAATTTGTCAGAGTATTCTGGCAGAGGGGGACATCTGTGCATCCCAACGTAGAGCATCATCAGAAGGTCTTGGTCTATTAGCTCGCCTGGGAAATGATATCTTTACTGCCAAAATGGTTAGTTGTACTTTGTATTGTCTTGGTCTATTAGCTCGCCTGGGAATGATATCTTTACTGCCAAAATGGTTAGTTCTACTTTGTATTGTCTATGTAGTATTTCTGCTCTCTTATGATGAACTTGATTGTAATTGTTGATGTGGAGATGCTATACTTCTTTCATGGAGGTTAAAGTTTTATATTTTTCTTCTCAGCTAGGATTCTTGATAGCTCTGTCCCATTTCATGTGTTTATCTGATGGTCTCTCTCTCTCTTCCCCTCCTTTATGATGATAAACAGACTAGGCTGCTTCTTGGTGACCTTCCTGGTGCAACAGATTTCAGCTATGCTGGCTCAATTGCTTTTGCACTTGGCTGCATTCATCGCAGGTGAATAGTAATTTTTTTCATTTTTTTTTTTATTGTGCTCTTAAAGTTTTCTGCTTTCCTGTTGGTTGTATATGACACTGATGGCTCCTTAAACATCTTATTATTTTACTGAGAAAGTAATTGGAAGGTGCTCCTTATGTTTATTGAAGACTATATAACGACTGTATATCTAAACAGTTGCTTTGAGATCGTTTTGTTGCTGTGGCATCTCTCTGGTGCATTTAAGGGAATACAATTACCTTGTTTTTCTCAGAGATTGAAGCTCTTTTGAATTTTGTACTGAGTATCGATGGTTTTTTTTCTTTCTCCTAAATTGATATAAGTTTGTTGGTAGAGCTAGTAGTTAGAGGTGGTGAGGAAATTTCAAACCACCCCTTAAAGTTGGGTATGTAGAATCATAGGTTTGTACTTAAAGTTGGGTATGAAAAGAGATCTTCAAGGTCATTTTTTTTTCCCCTTTTATCCGAATCTATTGCATATATTTTAACTGACAGCTTGGGAAACCTAATGCATAGCTAAAATTTTTGAATGTTAGAGAAGAGAAAGAAGGAAAACACTAGGTTAACCGGGTTTGGTCATAAGACCTACATCCATAAGAGATCTTTTTTTAATTTATTATGTGTCCGTTATGTTTACAATGGAGGACTCTTCTTTTTATAAGGGACAAAATACACCAGAATAGGAAGGAAATAATAGGACAGAAAATCAAGATGACAGAAATCAAGATTGATTTTCTATGATTATAAGACCTTCCTAAAATAGCAAAGAATATTCTCCAATATTACGTTTTCCCACACTCTCCCTCAAGCTGGTGCGTAGGTGTTCTCCATTCCCAGCTTGGATACAATACTTTGAAACACCGAGCTATTTAACCCTTTAGTAAGCACATCAGCAAGTTGACCATGTGTAGACACATAGGTTGTACAAATCAGACCGCTCTCCAACTTCTCTTTGATGAAGTGTATCAATTTCGATGTGTTTCGTTTGATCATGTTGTATTGGGTTGTGGGCTATACTAATTGCAGACTTGTTATCACGAGTAAAGTCTCATCGGACCATCCCACTTAACCTTCAAGTCTTCTAGAATGATCTTCAACCACGGTAGTTCACACACTCCTTGAGCCATTGCTCGGAATTCCGCCTCTAAAGTAGACCTTGCAACTACATTCTGTTTTTTACTCTTCCATGTCACAAGATTTCCACCAAGAAAGGTGCAATATCTAGTAGTTGATCTTCCGTCAACAATTGACCCAGCATAATCAGCATCCGTGTATGCCTCAAGTGCTAAGCCTTCATTCCTTTTAAACAAAATACCTTTCCCCGGTGTTCCCTTGAGGTACTCGTAACACTCGGTGAGTTGCCCGCAAATGAACTTCTTTTGGGTTATGCATAAATTGACTAATCACACTAACTACATATGCTATATCCGGACGCGTGTGACATAGATAGATGAGTCTTCCTACCAATTGTTGATACATCTCCTTATCCACTCGCAACATCCTCTTCATCATTTCCAAGTTTAAGATTTGGATCTATTGGAGTACTTGCTAGTTTGCATGCTTGTCTTGCTCGTGTCTTTGAGGAGATCTCGTAACATACTTTTGGTAGGAGATAAAAATACCTTGCCTAGAGTGAGCAACCTCAATCCTAAGAATATTTTAACCTCTTAACTCTTTGATCTCAAATTCCTTAGCTAAACATTGACTTGGGATCTGTCTCTCTCGTCATCATCTCCCGTCACTATTATGTCATAAACATAAACCAAGAGAACTATAACTCCCCTTGAAGGTGAGTGTTTAATGAATAACGTATGGCCCCTTTGGCTTTCTATGTATCCCATAGCTATCATAACTTTAGCAAATCTCTCAAACTATGCTCGTTGTGATTGCTTTAGGCCATACAAGGCTTTCTTCAACCGACACACGGGATTAGCAACCAAGTTCTTCTCATAACTCAATGGAACCTCCATATAGATTTCTTCCTCTAATTCTCCATGCAAGAATGCATTCTTAACATCAAACCGTTGTAAATCCCAAGCATAATTAGCTGCTAATGATAGCAAAACTCGAACAGGTGTTCATCTTTGGAACGGGGACAAAGGTCTCTTGATAGTCAATTCCATAGGTTTGAGTATACCCCTTGGTTACCAATCTTGCCTTATATCTTTCTATGGATCCATCTGCTCGTATACTTCACCGTATGCACCCATTTGCACCCCATAGGTTTCTTTCCAGTCGGTAGCTTCACCAACTCCCAAGCTTTATTTTTTTCCAATGCTTCTATCTCCACATTCATAGCTTGTTTTCATTTCTCATTGGACAAAGCCTCGGATAAGGTGGTTGGAATGGTAATGGTATTTAAACCAACAAGGAAGGCTCTATGAGATGGTGAAAAATTCTTAAAGGACAAGAAGTGTGCAAGAGGGTATAAAGGTTGTTTGGTGCATTCATTTGCTCCTTTCCTAATAGCAATGGGAAGGTCCCGATCGTCAATCCTCTCATGAGATCCAAATTCATTATGCAATAAGGGATTAGAAATTGTTACTTCATTCTCGGGATTTGGGTTGGATTCTTGGACTTGCCTAGATTTAGGAGCACCCATCTTCTTCCTTATGAACACTTTTCCTTTGCCAAATCTCACATTTTCAAGAGTAGAGTCGATTTTTTCTTGAGGAATAGGTGCGGGAGGATGTTCAAGAGAATTTTCAGAAATGGATGGTGAAATAGGCTTTTCAAGAGACGAGTTAGACTCGGGAAGGGATGTTAGAAAAATTCCTTATCTTCCATGGTAGAATGCTCTCCTGGAAGATAAGGAGTGGTGAAATAAGACTCTTGTTCATTGAAAGTTACGTCTACTCGAAACATAGAACTTTTTAGACAGAGGATACCATTTATACCCCTTTTGATTAGAAGAGTAGACTACAAAGATACATTTTATTGCCCTTGGATCCAATTTTCCCTTGTTTAGACTATGGACATGGATGAATGACACACACCCAAAAACTTTAGGGATAAGGTTATTTGTAGTATGGAGGTTAGGGTAGAAGGTTGAGAGTACTTCTATTGGATTTTTAAACCCCAATACCCTAGAAGGTAAACGGTTTATGAGATGAGTGGTCGTAAGAATAGCTTTCCCCTAGAAAGATTTAGGCACATGGTTTTGGAATAATAAAGCTCGGGTTGTTTCGAGGAGGTGACCATTCTTCCTTTCGGCAACTCCATTTTATTGTGGGGTATAGACACAAGATGACTCGTGTATTATTCCTTTTTGAAAATATGGAGTTAGGATTTGATTAAAATAATCCCTTGCATTATTTGACCTAAACCTCTTGATGCCGACTTCGAATTGGTTTTTAACAATGGAACAAAAATTTGGGAGAACGAGTACTAACATCGGATTTATGTTTGAGTAAAAAAATCCGAGTAACATGAGTGCAATCATCAATAAATGACAAACCATTTTGCCCCGTAAATATTAGGAATAGTACATGAGCCTCAAATATCATTGTGAATGAGATAAAAAGAACGAACTTCTATTAGTACTAACCGAAAAAGATGTATGTTTGTGTTTAGCAAGCTCAAACACTTCACAATGAAAGTTTTCAACATTTAGGCCTTTAAAGAAAGAGGGAAACAAAATTTCAATAACCCTAAATGATGGATGTCCATGGTCGGCGATGGTGAAGCCAAACTTTCTCTTTATTGGATGAAAGAATTTCTGAAATGAAGGAATGAGATAATCTATCCTTGATAATGTTCAATTGACTTGGTGTTTCAAGGTAGTAGAGGCCATCCTGTTCTTTAGCATGTCCAATCATCTTCCCCGAATCCTTGTCTTGAAATACGCAATAACCGGGATTAAAAATCACTTTGCAATAGAAATCTCGAGTGAGTTTGTTTATAGAGATAAGGTTTGTAGACAATCTAGGAACATGAAAGACATTTTTCAGAATCACGGATGGACTTATTTGGGCATCTCCTACATCTCGCTATCGTGGTTAAAGCCCCATCAATAGTGGCTATTTTTCTACTTGCTTGGACATGGAGAATAAGTGGTAAAAATATTTGGTGAGTGAGTCATGTGGTCAATGGCTCGAGTCCATGACCTAGGAGTTGGCAAATTTTGTACCCGAGACATTGAACCCAATAGAGAGTGGAAATTGAAGAAAATAATATTTGGGAAAATAATTTCAGTATCTTTCTTTACACAACTACGGATATATATATATATATATATATACACACACATAGAGAGTCCTAAGATAGGAAAGAATTCCTAAAGAATAGGAAAATAGAATAGGATCCCTACGGAATAGGAAAGAATATACAAAATATTTCCTATCTAAATATATCTCGTTATTTCCTACACTCCCCCTCAAGCTGGTGAATATAGGTCTTCCATTCCCAGCTTGCATATATTTTCCTGAAATGCATGATCTGTTTAATCCTTTTGTTAGAACATCCGCCAACCGAAGATCCGTAAGAACATATGGAGTACAAATTAATCCATCGTTGAGCTTTTCCTTAATAAAATGTCCGTCCACCTCTATATGTTTAGTTCATTCATGCTTGCACTTGGATTGTGAGCTATACCGATGGAAGATTTATTATCACGAGTAGAGCTTTATTGGACCACACCATTCAACCTTCATATCTTCCAAGATGATTTTCACCCCACAATAGTTTACATATACCCGCTGTCATTGCTCTAAATTCAATCTCTCGCACTTGATCGTGCAACCACATCCCGTTTTTTACTCCTCCAAGATATCAAGTTTCCTCCAACAAAAGTACAATATCCCGTAGTAGATCTTTTGTCAACTGGAGAACCCGCAAAGTCGGCATCTATATAAACTCGCTAGATCAATAATCTGTTTTTTCTTAAATAGAATTCCTTTGCACGGGTGAGCTTTCAAATAGCGAAGAACTCGTAAACAGACTTGTAGATGAATTTCTCTTGGATCATGCATAAACCGACTAATAACACTCACGGAATAAGCTATGTCCGGTCTAGTGTGAGCAAGATAGATGAGTTTTCCTACGAGACGTTGATACCTTTACTTCTCCACCTTCTTATCACCTAAAGCTTCTCCTAATCGATGATTTTGTTAGATTAGAGTTGCTGCAGGTTTGCTTGCTGTCATCCCGGTTTCCATGAGTAAATCGGTAACATATTTTTGTTGTGAGATGAATATTCCTTGCTTAGATCGAGCCACCTCTATGCCAAGAAAATATTTCAATCTCCCAAGGTCTTTAATTTCAAACTCTTGGTTCAAATACTGCTTCAACACTCCTTTCTCTCGTTTCATCGTTCTCGGTTACAATGATATCATCAACGTAGACAATCGAATTGTGACTCCCCGAAGCGAGTGTGTTCGATAAATAAAGTGTGGTCTCCTTGGCTTTGTTTGTATCCATTCGCAAGCATCACATGAGTAAACCGACTAAACCAAGCACGGGGCGATTGTTTAATGCAATACAACGCCTTCTTGAGTTTACAAACTTAATTCCCATCACCGCCACTCGAAACCAGGTGGAATGCTCATGTAAATATCTTCCTCCAAGTTATCATGTAAAAATGCATTCTTCACATCATATTGCTGTAACTCCCAATCAAAGTGGACCACCAATGACAACAAAATTCACACTCGTATTTATCTTTGCTATTGGAGCAAACATCTCTTGATAATCGACCCCATATGTTTGAGTATAACCCTTGGCAACCGATCCGGCCTTGTATCGTTCTAAAGACCCATCCGCTTTAAGTTTCACTCGCAAACACCCATTTACAGATCGATTGTTTTCTTCCCTTGAGGTAGAAACACCAATTCCCAAGTATCATTCTTTTCCGGTGCTTCCATCTTTGCGGTCATAGCAAGTCTCCATTCTTCTTTAGATAAAGCTTCGGACAAAGAGTTAGGAATAGCAATTGAATTTAATGTGGACGAGATAGCTACGGTGATTTTGAGAAAAATTAGTGAAAGACACAAAATTGGCCGAGTGGGTATAAAGGTGTTTTTGTGCGGTTGCGGGTTCCTTTCCTTAAGGCTATAGGTTTGTCAAGATCGAGTCTCGGGTTGTGTAGAATTAGACGAGGGAGAAAAAATGTTAGAAATTATTACCTCGGGTTCGTAACTCGGTACAAGTGATTGATCTTGTTGTAGAGTAGGAATGACATCTTTTTTCCTTGTATACACCTTATCAAACCGAAGCCGATCAATCAATCTACCATCGACTTCGTTTCTTCGCGGGCAAGAGAATGGTGGATTGGTAAACATGATCATCAAGAGGTCGTTCATGAGGCGCTACATCTCTTGATGAAGAAATATCAAGAGATAGATCAATATCGGAATCGACAATTGTAGGAAGCTCTTTCGGAATGTAAGGTGTAGAAAAATATGGTTTATTTTCAACAAAAGTGATATCGAGCTGAGACATAGAGCTTCTAAGTAGGTGGATGATAACACTTGTATCCTTTTTGAGTGACCGAATACCCCAAAAAAATGCATTTAAGGGCTCTAGGATCTAACTTTCCCCGAGTGGTATTATGGACATGAACAAAGGATGTACACTTAAAAATACGAGGGGTAAGGCTAAAGAAGGACCGAACATCGGGAAAGAATCGAGATAAAATTTCCGAGTGGACTTTTGAAATCTAAGACTTTAGAGGGCATCCTATTTATGACATAGGCCGATGTTAAAGCCGCCTCCCTCCAAAAAGTTTTAGGAACATTCGTTGGAACAAAAACCCCCTAGTACATTCAAGAAGATGACGGTTTTTACGTTCGGCGACTCCATTTTGTTGTGGAGTGATGACTCGGGATGACTCGTGAATAATACCCTCTTTTTGACAATAGGAAGACAAAGTCCGATTAAAGGAGTCATGAGCATTATCTAACAGGATACGTTTGATTGGTACCCTAAATTGATTTTTTATCATAGAGATAAAGGTGGGAACAATATGATCGACATCGGACTTTTGTTTAAAAAGATAAACCCGGGAAGTTCTAGTGCAATCATCAATAAAAGTAATAAGCCATTTTGATCCGGTAATGTTTTGGATGGACGAAGGGCCCTAAATGTCACTATGAATTAAAGAAAAAGGAAAACTTGATTTTTTATTGCTTATTGGAAACGGTACACGTGTGTGTTTGGCAAATTCACAAATGTCACACTCGAAAAACTTTAACATCGACTTCCTTAAACAAGTCTTGGAACATTATTTTTAAGGTAAAAAACGACAAATGACCTAGGCACCTATGATGCAATCAAATGGTATCTTTATTTGATCGTGAAAAACATGAGACTCGGAGAAGATAAATTAATCGAGCTCGCCGACTTGGTGTACTCGAAGTAGTAAAGGCCATTATGCTCTTTAGCAAGTTCAATCTTCTTCCCCGACTCCCGATCCCGAAATTCACAACAACCAACGAAAAAGGTAATATGACAATTCAAGTCTTGGATAAGTTTACGAACAAAAATAAGATTGGTGGATAATCGAGGAACATGAAGAACATTTTTTAGCATAATGTTTTTACCAATTTGAATATCTTCAATACCGACTACTATGGTTGTTGTATCATCGACTACGGTTATTTTCCGACTACTCGGGACAAGGTGTATAGGTTTTGAAAGAATTGGATGCGTGGGTCATATGGTCCGTAGCACTCGCGTCTAAAATCCATGCATTCCGAAACTTATTATCCAAAACATTTGATCCAAAGGAGAGGGAGTTTTACCTAAGAGCGTTAATGAACACAAACCTTGAGATTGGTTAGGAGGTGTAGTAGGTTTTTCCATGGATCCTCACTTGATGGAATTGACGTCACGGATGAATTCGGAGCTTTGGTCTCCGAAGATTGTGTGTCGGCCATTGTAGGGGGCAAAACGTAATACATAAAAAAGTAGGAGATAAGTGCAACAATGAAGGCTGCGATTTTAACAATTGTCCCTAGAGAAACCCTAGGGCTCGATACCAAGAAGAAAATAATATTTGGGAAAATAATCGGTATCTTTCTTTACACAAATATATATATATATATATATATATATATATATGGGAGAGAGAGAGAGAGTTCCTAAAGAATAGGAAAATAGAATAGGAAAGAATATATAAAATATTTCCTATCAATTATATCTCGATATTTCCTACGTAAACTTACCCGAATATGGCAAAGAACAAGTACCCGAAGGTTTTCCAAGGTTGTTGATAAGAGATCTCAACCTCTCAATCTCCTCTTGATTAAGACTATTTGTCTCCCGAGGTGATGGTTCACTTGGTTGAACTCGCAGTAACATGAGCTTGCCCATTGCCCCTTGGTTGCTCCTTTTTCTGTCCCCATTCTCTACTTGGAGGCTTTCCATGAAGCTTCCAACACTTTTCACGATTGTTGTGTGCCTTCTTGCAATAGGTGCACCATAGGTTGTCACGACTTTGAGCCTTTGATTGACTAGGCTGTCCACCTTCAAGAAATTGTGCTTTTTCTGCTTTTATGGCAGATTCGTTACCATCACTTGCCACCATTGCTGAGCTATCCATCGCTTGTGATTCAAGCATCAAACCTCTCCTACTTTCTTCACTTCGGATTAGAGCTACCACTTCATTAAACCATGGAACCTATGGCTTGCTAAGAATATACACCCTCACTTGATCAAATTCTGGAGTAAGACCAACAAGAAAATCGTAAACTCTATCTTGCTCAATAAATTTTTTTCGAATAGTTGCATCGGCAGGACATTTAGTTTTTATTACCCGATAATGATCAAGTTCTTGCCACAAGGGTTTTAACCGATTAGCATACTCGTAATAGATTTACTTCCTTGTTTTTCAGCCATAGTCTTCACTTTGACCTCATAAGCTTAGGCTATGTCATTAGCTTTAGAGAAGGTCCGTTGTATTGCCTTCCAAATCTCCTTGGCAGTAGCCAAGAACATACATATGTCACTAATCTCAAGGGTCATAGATCCTTACAACCACGCCATAATCATGGAATCCTCTTCATCCCATGCTTCAAACCGAGGATCACCCGGTTTAGGTCCCGTACCGCAAGGTGGATGATCTTCCCTCTTCCTTTCAGCATTGTAAGAACAAGTTGGGACCACTTGAGGTAATTTCTTCCATTCAATCTGTATGCGACTCGAATGCTTTGGAGTTCCCTGTGCTGTTGAGATCGAACAGACCTCCTCCGATTGGGTTGTAAATGTCGTTTCTTCGTCCTTTGACATATCCCTTGGTTTCTAAAAACTATGAAATGAATGTCTTTTGTGTGTAACAAAAACACCAGCAATGAAGGCTGGTAACAATTCAGTAACAAAAAACCACCAGCAAAGTAGGCTGGTACCAATGAAGGTTGGTTAAAAAAACACCAACAATGAAGGCCGGTAACAATTCAGGTTTCTGTCCTAGAAAGAACTAGGCTTTGATACCATGTTGAATTTTAGAGAAGAGAAAGAAGGAAAACACTAGGGTTAACATGGTTCGTTCATAAGACCTACATCCACAAGAGGAGATCTTTCTTTATTTTATTGTGTGTCCGTTATGTTTACAATGGAGGAGGACTCTTACTTTTATAGGGGACTAAATACACCAGAATAAGAAGGAAATAATAGGGCAGAAAATCAGGAAGATAATAGGACAGAAATCAAGCTCGATTTTCTATGATTACAAGACCTTCCTAAAATAGCAAAGAATATTCCCCACATATTATGGTTTCCCACAAAAATTGTGCATTTCCATGGTTTGTCACCTCTTTGAATATAAGGCCAGATTGCTTGTAAGTATTGTGATATAATGGTTTGGTGGGTGGGCATCTTGCTTTGTGAATGCCATCCAGTGGATAATATTTGTCAATTTAAGGTTTCTAATAGGTTTGAGGCATCAAGTAATTAGAAAATTCTGAATGTTATCATTTACATGTGTAGAAGTGGCCAGATAAGTAGCTTGTGAATTTCAATTATAGTTTAGTTGGAGGAGCGAAGGACAATGATTAGCATTGAAGAAAAAATGGTTGCCATTTTAAAATCATTTTCTGAAAGTCATAATTTCTACATCAGGATAGTGATTAGTAAATGAGATGGTTTTCCAGTTTAAAATAGTTATCTTGTTGTCATAGTGCTGATATAGAAATTGAGTTTTGTTTCCCTTTGCACCTCTTCTAAAGGAAATTTGGACTGTGATTTATCCTTTGTTCTTTTTTAATGGTTTTCTGGGTTTAGAAGCAGGTGCCGTTAGACTTCAATGGAGGCAGTTTCTTGGTTAAGGGATTATTACACTATTGCATGGATATTTGGAAAAACAAAGCTGGGTTATCATCCTGTTTTACATTTATGTTAAATTTTGAAATTTGGGTAGAATTTCAAATACTTTGCTGGCCAACCATACAGGCTTGTTAAAATCGTATTCTTTCAGAACGATGCTCATTGATAGTTTTTTGTTTGTATTAATCACAGAATATCAATACATTTTTATGCTCATATTTTTATTTGATTTTCCTGCATCCCTGCAGTGCTGGAGGAATGGCATTGTCAAGTTTAGTGCCTCAAACTGTGAGCTCAATATCTTTGCTAGCTAAAAGTACGATCACTGGGTTACAGATCTGGTCGTTGCATGGTCTTCTTTTGACTATTGAAGCTTCTGGTTTCTCATATGTATATCATGTTCAGGTATTTGAATTTGTATTCACTTTATACTGTTCAGAAGGTGGGAAAATTGTATCCATGGCATTCAATCTATTTACTTCCAAGATGGTTTTCCATTGATTCTGTTATATTCTTTTCAGTCACGTTATATTACTTCCCTTATCTTTGTCTAAAAGAAAGATTGATCTTGGTAGCTGAAACATGTGTGGATGCATGAGAATCTGCACCTCTTTTGATATCTTTCCTTGTTGCTGATTTGATAACTTTGATCACATAAAAAAAGGTTTAGGAGTGTATTGTGCCTTGCATCAATAGTCAAATAAACTTGCTCAGTACACCTTTTTGAAGTTGAACTTGTCTAGCATGGAGTTCTTGACCAATCTTCAATCCGTTGCTTTTATTGCTAATTGTGGTGTACATACAAAAATATAAGACAATTTCAAGTTCCGGTAAATTGTCCTGTAATGTATTGTATGAAATGTAATGTTAGGCAATGTTTGTTATGTTTCTCAATGAAAATACAATATAACTTTTTGGCTAGTTATCTTGCTTGATTATTTGGTCACCAAATAAGTCAACTGTGGCTATGCATATCTAATCATTTATGTTGATTTGTTGATGTTCTGTCCTTGCTCTTCTTTCCTTTTACCTTCTGTATACAGGCAACACTTGGGCTTGCTTTGGACATTCTTCTGTCTGAGGAGAATGGATTGGTTGACTTCCAGCAAGGAGTGGGCAGCCTCATAAATGCTATTGTTGCAGTTCTTGGTCCTGAACTTGCCCCTGGAAGCATTTTCTTTTCACGCTGCAAGGTATCGTCTTCACAAGTGCTGAACTTCTGAATTATTTTTTAAGACTGGTTTTCATTTTAATTACCTAACAATTATCTTTACTGTCTTTTACTTGTTTGGCATTACATGTCAATCAAAACTATGTATCTACTTCGGCTGAAATGAAATGTCTTTTGTCAATTTTTGGTACTTTGTGCTTTTCATTGTTTTTTTTTTTTTTTTTTAACAGTATTTCATAAAGTCGATTATATTGATCTAATGATTTCTATATGCAGTCTGTAATAGCAGAGATAAGCTCCCAGCAAGAAACGGCAACATTGCTAGAGTATGCTGGCAAATACTTGTTTCCTTTTTGTTTTGTTTTGTTGTGTTTTTTTTTGTTTTTCCCTGCAACTATGGTTGTTGGGGTCTTGTTGAAAACAATAAGATTTAAATATATATATATATATATATTATTCTTTTGGTTTCTATCTGTTGGAAGATTTTAACTAATAGTTGCATCAATCTGGCAGGAGTGTTCGTTTTACACAACAACTTGTTCTTTTTGCTCCACAAGCTGTTTCTGTGCACTCTCATGTGCAAACTCTCCTCTCCACCGTGTCAGCTGGACAGGTTTTGCTCCAATCTACTTCTTTGAAAAAGAAAAGTTGTTTGTTATCTTTTCTTTAAATAATACAAATTGGTTTCATTGGAAGCAGCCAACCCTAAGGCATCTTGCTGTCTCCACCCTACGGCATCTCATTGAAAAGGATCCAGTGAGTAGTTATAGAATTTCTTTGTTTTATATTTGCCAACCAACAAACCTCATCCCAATATGTCCAATCCTCGTGCTTAAAATTTCCTTGGCAGGTTTCTATCATTGATGAGCAAATAGAAGATAACTTGTTTCACATGCTGAACGAGGAAACCGATTCTGAGTAAGTCAACAATATTCTTTTTAACTGTGATGTTTGATCAGTTCTTAGGTTGCAGTATCGGGAATGGTTATCGCTGCAATGTTAAATTTATGTCCTCATATCATTTGATGTGTACATTAGAATTGCAAAGTTGCTATTCGTTTCCAATGAACTTTGTATATCTTTTTTTGCTTGTAAAGTGAAATTCTTTCCTGTGCCTGTGCTAAAGTGTCCTATCATATCTGATTTGGGAGAGCAAGCATTTTCACTCTTCCATCCTCAAATCAATCAGTAGTAATTTAGCGACATCGTTCATCAAGTAGTGATTTTTAAGACTCTTCTTGCTGGAAGAGGCTGAATGCTACTAAAGTTGTCTTGTGCAACGATTGGTGGTTGCAAAAAAAAATGTGCATGAGTTCTGAGAACTTATTATCATTTTATAAGTGTCTTGTACAATTTGTTGAGTTACAAGGTTCTACAAACTTTAGAATTTAATTCGGATCAGTTTTCTTGGCTGTCTTACTTGCCATTTTTGTAGTCACCATTATTCTTACCCAGTATGCTGGGGTAATATAAAGGTGGTTTACTTTCTATTGAGTCCTTTCAAGGAACATATGGGTGGTCAATTGTGTCTGCTGCTCTTGCTTGTATCAATTATGATAGACATCTCAAGCTTTTTTTGAATGTTATAGCAGTGACTAGAATATCATTAGAAATCACTTTTTGCAAATGATGCTTCACAATAGTTATCCCGTGTACGCAAGAATGCATCAAAGCAGACCTTTTCTGTAACATTTGTATGGCAGTTCTTTCCTTTGACTTTTGGTCTTTAAATTGCTTTGATTCTTGTAGGATTGGGAGCCTGGTACGGGCCACAATTCTGCGATTGCTCCTTGCTTTGTGCCCTTCACGTCCATCTCACTGGATATTAATCTGTCGTAACATGGTAAGTTCCTGGGAAGCTACCTCTTAGAAGATCAGATTTTTTTCTCTAGACCAAGTATAGAATGCTTTGCAAAGAATGCCAGTGAGTGTCATAAACCTTTTGCTAATAAGATTTGTTGAATCTTTACTATTATATCAAGCCAAACCCTGGTTTTTCTTCATTGAGCTGCATTTTGAACTTGGGTTACCAAAGTATGATTTTGATAGTAGTAGACATGTTTCATCTGGAGAATGAAGCAAGGTACAGTTTTACATGATATCTATGGTTTTAGGTGACTACTCTTATCCATGATAGTTCTTAACTTTTCTTGGCAACAAACTAGCCCTCCAGGCTCTTGTTGTTTGGCTGGCCAAGTCTCCCAAAGTTTCAGCTAATGCTCTTTAAAAAGCATCTGAAGCAGAATAGCATAAAGAAGCAGATGGGACCAATTTATCCTAGATATTTATATGGAATCTGATCTTGAAGTATTCTAGCATTCCTCTCTATCGACAAGCTACAAGCTAAATTACTGTAAAAAGCATGTCTTCAAAGAGCTTTACAATCCCATGTACTTCCAGCAACAGAATAATGTAAGGATATCGGTCTTTCACTGATTGTGGGAGCACCCGATGCTTGTTTTAGGAGAGTTGTCTTCATGGCATCCTCACCTGCAATTGGTCACTAGTGTCTATCCTATTGAGAAACCCTGATCAAACAGAAAAGCTTGATTTCCAAATGAGATGGAACTATATAGAAGGAGATGTATATATGGAAAAGAGGAGACATTCTAGGCATAACCTAAAACTAGAATTTCCAAACCACTTAGAGATCATCCCCCTTTATCAGTCTACATAAAGAGTAAAATGAATTCAGAACAAGAAATAATCTCCAACAAATTCTCCTCAAAGAAAACATGACAACCATTACCAATCTTATGTTTTATGGACAGAAATAACAAACACCTATGAAACAGCTTGCAGGGACTTGCTTGAGCAACAATAAATCCAGCCTTAGTTTGGTCTCTAATTAGCAACTAATGTTGTGGAGCTTTGAACCTTTGGACACTGGAAGAATTGGGTCACTGACTAGAGAATTTCTTTGGCCTTGGCCATGCTAATTGAGAATCTTTTACATATTTTCCAGGTACTTGCTACATCAGGAAGGCGAGATGCTGGAAATGATTCTCTAAATGGTCCAGAGAATGAATCAGGAATGGACTTTGGAGAAGATGATGAAAATATGGTTAGTAGCTCTAAAGGCATGCCAGTGCAAGGCTATGCATTTGGAGCTCACATGATCAATCATAATAGAGATAAACACCTCAGATACCGAACTAGAGTTTTTGCTGCCGAGTATGACCTTATTTATCCTCTCTACCAATCATATTTCCTTAACTTATAATGTGTGTGTGTGTGTGTGTATTCATTAAGTTGTTTTTGCTCAACAAAAACAAAACAGAACAAGTTGTCCATCTTGTTTTACTTCTTTCCAATATTATCTGAATCATGTTTAGAGGTTCTCACTATCATTGCACCTTTCATTATGTACTTCATTTTCACGATCACCATCTATAAATTTTATGGCACAATGAATGCCATAAGTTTCTGGCTTCAAATTGAGACCCAAGTCTTAGTAAATAATGTGGAAGTCTAACTTACTCTCATACTCACTTTGATGAGAATATTGTCAAGTGATTGAGTGATTTTATTGTAAATGGTTAATAAATGCACCAAAAAAGGCTGCAAATTTAAGTTATTGGATTTAAAGAATACTTGCTTCAACAAAATTAGTTTGTACTTGGTCAAGCTAATATTGCAACTTGAAGTACAAAGGAGTTCACTCGTATGAGCAGCTGTATGCCTGTTGCCGTGTGTAAACCTTGTGTCACTTGAACCTAAAATCTTCTCTTGCCTTTGAAAGCATTGGTCACAATTTGTTTGAGATTCAATTTTCCTATTTAACTTATTTCCAACATCATAGTAATTTAATTAATTAATTTGGTGAAAACTAGGTGTTTGGGTCATTTGCCTATAGCCGTTGGTAAGAATCCTGCACATTTTGACCTCTCTTTGGCAAGGAAACAAGCTGCTAATGGGGAAATCTCAGGAGACTGGCTAGTCCTCCATGTGCAAGAGCTCATTTCACTGGCTTATCAGGTGTGGATATAATGTTAGTGTTGGACTGCTGTATTAGTTCGGTAGATGTTATAATTTATTTTAAATACAGATTAAAATTGACATTGTTGTGATCTTTCCTCTGTCATAGATAAGCACGATACAGTTTGAAAACATGCGGCCTATTGGTGTGGGACTTCTAACTGCAATTCTTGACAAGGTAAATATGGGTGAGGAACACTTTAGAAAAAATTTAGTTATTTATTTCCACTTAGTTTACTAATTAAATTCCAGTTAGATACTTTGTCCTCTTCCTTTTTGGAGAATGGTGGTGGCATTTATAATGCATATATTGAGTTGTAATTTCCCTCCTTTTGCTTCCCTAGTTGGATAAGCGTACATCATGTACTTCTAAACTTGGATTTCAATTGCACTTTGTTTCTTCATGTTAGAGAATGTTTCGTATTCACTTTGAGTTTCTTGGCAGTTCTACCACTTAAAATAAGAAATGATGATGTTAGGACTTCTGCTATGAACCTAGGTAGGTTTACTACTGGTTTTGGGCTAGGACCACCATACCAACTGATGCGTTACAGGTTCTACCAAATATGTATGCAAAGTCAGTCTCTATATATGTGGACTTCAAGGAAGTTTGAATCTAAATTGAGTTGTATTTTATCGAAATCCAATTGTCTATACATGGGTCCTCTAAATGGTCAGGAAGCAACGTCTTATGTTGGAGGCGTATTGAGGATAAAAAAGGGAAAATTGAAGTTAAGTTTGATGCTTGTTGTGGAGGAATGTATGATATGTGGGGGTTCCTCCAAAGCCTCCTTTGCCCTCTGAACTGTGGTTATTTCTTGTACTTGAAATCTCACAATTGGCAGTGGTTTATTTAAGTTAATGTCACATGTGGAGGAGATAAGAAAATAATGGATCTTGTTTTGTTGTGCAACTGTCAGAGAGATATGATGGATGGTACTTGTTAGCTGTTACATGTCCTTGTGTTTATAACTTAGTTGTGGCATTTTGTGTAGTTAATGTCTCTGCCTTACTTTGTTGTTGCATCTTTTTTCTCTCCACATTCTCTGTTCTGTACATAAAAGTTTTCCCTTTTAATTTGTTTCACTTTTATCTTCTTGGGATACAGTTTGAAAAATCCCCCGACCCAGAGCTTCCTGGACATCTTCTACTGGAACAATACCAGGTATGTTATTTGCTTAGTTATTAAATTATGTTAGTACATTGATCTGGCTAATAGTCTGGCTCCCCAGTACTAGTTCAACCACTGTACTTAATTGATAAAACACACATATTGGAACAATTTTTCACTGTTAATTCATTTATATTATTTGTTTAGTAAAGTTTGAATTTAATAGTCTGGGACGAACAAAGATACACTGTTTATTGATTTGTTTTTCTCTGAATGATACTACATTCATCCATGCACATATGAATTATTTATGCATCTCTGTTGATTAATTTAGGTTATTTGATATCTAGGCCCAGCTAGTATCAGCCGTTCGCACAGCATTAGATGCATCTTCTGGTCCTATTCTTCTTGAGGCAGGGCTTCAGCTGGCCACTAAGGTTCAGACTTAACATATGGAATTACTTTTTTTTTCTTAAGAGTAGTTGAAGTGCTGTATGTATAAGAAGATGAATTGACATTTTGTATTTTAGATAATGACTAGTGGAGTACTGGGCGGTGATCAAGCTGCAGTTAAACGCATATTTTCATTAATTTCTCGGCCACTGAATGACTTCAAAGATGTTTATTATCCTTCGTTTGCAGAATGGGTCTCATGCAAGGTATAACTAGTGATTGTTGCTTCAGTAAGAGAACAAAGTTACTATTCATGTCCTGCATATTTTTTATTTTATTAGGATGCAGTGATTTTACTAATTAATTTTGAGATGTAATAGATCAAGATAAGACTTCTGGCTGCTCATGCCTCCCTCAAATGTTACACATTCTCATTTTTGAGGAGACACCACAGTGGGGTTCCGGATGAGTACCTAGCATTGTTACCATTGTTTTCTAAGAGTTCAAGTATTCTGGGGAAGTACTGGATTGGGGTTCTCAAGGACTACAGTTATATTTGCTTATGCCTGGATGCCAAGAAAAATGTAAGCATAATAAGTCTGCTAGCTTTATGCTATTGATTGCTTTCTTGTTTGGTGTCATGTGTGTTTATAAAGGAAATGTTTTAAGTAATGCTGTTCTTTCTGTACAGTGGAATCCATTCCTTGATGGAATTCAATCACCTCTTGTTTCATCGAAAGTGCAGCCTAGTTTAGAAGAATCCTGGCCAGTGATTCTGCAAGCACTTGCATTAGATGCAGTCCCTGTAAATACCTATGGGAATTCTGACGCAACAGATGAAAATTCATCAAATAATAGTTTAATATCTGGATATAGCATGGTTGAACTCAAGTTGGAAGATTATCGATTTCTATGGGGGTTTGCCCTGCTTGTTCTATTTCAGCGACAACATCCAGCCCCCTGTAGACAAATAATACCACTAAGTTCTGAAGTAAGATATGGTGGGGACTCACCAACTGAAGAAACAAATACTACAGCTTTGAAGCAATATGAGATTGTTCTACCAGTTCTCCAGTTTCTCTTGACAGAAAGATTTTTTGCTGAAGAATTTCTTACTTTGGATAGTTGCCGAGAATTGCTGCAGGTTGTGACCTTTGTCTTTGCCCTTTCCTCTAACAACATGTGTAAAAACTTAACTTTGCTTCATGGATTTATTGTCTTTCATGTTTCTAGACTTGCTAGAAAGAACTTGTGATGTCATTCACTTGGTCATAACACTATAAACTCTAGTGCTGCTTGTGTTTCTAAAAGCCATACTGGAAAGGAAACAAGAATGAACACAGTACCTTCTGTGCTTGTAGCAGACATATTTTCTTGATGCTTGCATTGGATGTCAATTCTATTTTTCCACATTAAATTCTGAGTGAAAAATTTTCAAGCATGTCCATGTCATGTCAAGGAAGACGGGCATGATAGATCACTCATAAGGAAGACTCAATTTTTCATGTCAAAAGAAAAAATAAAACTGTTATACTTCAACTTTCAAAAGACTGAATTCACATGCTACATTGCAAGAAATACATAGTATGATGAACACGTGATTTGTGAAATAAATTGGTCTCTTTTAATATCTTTTAGCTTCCATGCACTATTATGTGAATCTGCTCGTGAGTGGCTTTTAACTTCTTATGATCCTGAGATGATTGTCTTCTCATGCTCAATATTGATGGCCATGTCCTACTTGTTTAAACCCTTTTTATCATACTGAGTCGATGCAGGTTTTCTGCTACTCCATTTACATGGATGATTCTTGGAATACTCTTGCAATATCAGTTCTATTGCAGGTAAGTTTCACAAGTTTCTTTTTTTCCAAATAATTTACGTTTCTTTTGTGAAAGTTCCTCTTTACCAACTTAAATCAAGCTTCTTTTCTGAACTTGTATGATTATTAGAATCATTACACCATTTTTGCATCTTGTTCAGTTAAGTTGTAACTTCTATCAAATCAGTGACCAATAATTGCACGCATGGCACCCTAACTACTACAACTTTAACTGAAGCATTACAGATGATTTCACATTGTTGATGTCCTACTACTAATTATTCAAGTCTTGATGGCTGTGTGCTGCATCGCACCATTTCCTTTTAGTTATGTGTTTATAAGCGCCATTTGCAGATAAAGGAAATAGTTCTTTTAGCATGTTGATTGGAAGATTAATGATGGATTCTGATTAAATTAATTACTTTTCCAGGATTGACCAGACTTTCATTTGTGTATTTACGAATTTTTAAATCAATTTAGCAGCAAAAATGATGAGTTTTAGTTTGATGTCTGTATTGGATGTTTGCTTTCTTTTGAGTTGAATCTAATTTATTTTTCTGGAACAGGTTGTGCAGAATTGTCCTTCAGATTTTCTTGAATCAGAAGCTTTAGGTTATCAGGCCATGGAACTGCTTTTGGCTTATATCTTCAGCGTTTTTCAGAGGTCATGCCTTCACAGATAGTATTCGAAATTAATTTTACTTTAGGCATTTAATAGAGTATGTTCCTTCAGAAACACCTTTGGCTGATACTTTCCTACTTACTGGTGCTCAGAACTGTTGGGGTTTTATCAGATCACCCAAAGACACTTGATATGGAGGACTTGATATCTCCATTGTTTATTACAGCGAAGACACTTGTAAAGCGTTTTGAAGCAAAGGTGGGTTAAAGTTTTTAGTTAAGATTTTGCGTATACTTTATGTGATTTTGTCTCTGTAGTTCATTATATTTTTCTTTGAGGATTACTCATGAAACATGTTCACCTATTACCATTTGTTTATCTCTTTATTACCATCTTAAGCTGCTGAGTGAATTCTCTTTGAAGTTTTGCCTTAATATGCAGAAGCAATTTAAGTCTGTGGTTGTGGCCTTTGTGTTGGTTGGTTACAAGTGCATCAGAGAAGCTTTGACAGAGTTAAGCTTTTCAACAGTTTACGACTTTGTAAAGTGCACGATTCCATTGGTGAAGAAACTTGTTGATGGTGAGCATTTGGTACTTGACATTGATGCAATGTAGCTGTTAGTGAACTCGTTCACTTGTGATTAATCATAAACTGAAACCACTCCTGTGGTATTGCCAGTTTTTTCGTTTTGTCTCCTTATGGTCTTGGGGATAACATTTTACTCTCCTATGGCTTGCTTCATTACCTTTTTCCTTAATCAGAAAATGTAATTCTTAAACCTAAAAAAGAAATTACTTAAACTGTGGGGTTAAAATATAGGGGATTTATCTTAGGAATTCCCTTGGCGGAAAATAATGAAGGGAAAGTACCGTTTCAGATAGCACAGGGTGGAAAAAACCTAATGAACTGTTCTAGTATTAGCTTAAACTATGATACACTAGGAGGGTAGAAGTGACAAAGGGCTTTCTGCACTTAGCCTTTCCACATTTTTTGAAATAGATAACGGCTATCTCTTTCTCAGCTAACTAAACTCATAAGTTCATTTGACAGGTCAAACATTGGTCTGAATGACTACCTTATAGGGAAAATTTTAGTTTTTATTATATAACAGATAAATAAATAAGTTCAGTTTGTACTATGTGTTGTTGTGGTGTGTGTCTCTTCTTTCTTTCTATATCTTTTAGGGAAAAAAGCACCATGCTGCGGTGCTTCGATCCTGTTAAGTGAACGTGGTTTCAAATAATAAATGCTCCATAGGAGGCTAATTGAAGTTTGTGTTGCAGACTCTGCTGAACATGGTAATGATGGCAGTCATCTGAGGGCAATTCTGGGAGCTTGTCTGAATGTGATTGCTGATTTGATCAAGGATTGTGTCAAGGGCATTCATCTTCTGGAGAACAAAAGATCCAACTTACGCAAGTTACTGCAATTGAAGCTTTCTTTCTCTATTGAGCAAATGATGTTATTTGCCAAGGTAGTGTATGAAAGTCAACTTCATGGACAAACTGAAGGCAGCCGTACCATTTTTCTTGCTGTGCTCAAGTATTGCACCAAGTATTACCAAACTGTGTTGAATGATTCAAATCTACAGGTAAGCTGATATTCATGCAGGTAATTTTAGGAATGGCCACATTCTTTTCCCAACATTAAAGGGCACCCAGTGAACTGTGTTCTGTACAGGTTCAAGCAATTGGATTGCAAGTGCTCAAAACCATGGCTCAGAGAAGCACCAACATAGAAGACAGTTCTTTCTTCACATTTTTTAGTGGAGAGCTTATTACAAACATTTTCACCATGATCCACACCTCGTTAAAGGTTTTGTTTTTAGTTGCTAATTAAAATTATGACACCTGCACTTCTAAACTTCAATGCTGACATTTTAAACAAGTTATAATATTCCATTGTTCCAGAAACCAGTAAGTAAAGAATCTGTGGCTATTGGTGGTGAGTGCTTGAGATTTCTAGTGCTTCTACAAACACTTTCAAAATCTAATGAATGTCAGAGATGTTTCATGAATCTGCTTCTCAAAGCCATTGTCATGGTATTCTCGGCATCAGAAGATGATTCCTCTCAGGTTATTAAATCTCAACACCTATTTAAGTCTTAATTAAGAATAGGATTGTCTATATTTATTAACATGACTGCACAATCAATGACAGGAAGTGAGTGATATAAGAACCAATGCTATAAGGCTCGTTTCTTCTCTTGCTCAAATTCCTTCATCAGCAGGCCACTTTAAGGATGTGTTGCTATCAATGCCTGCGTCGCATAAACAGCAACTTCAGGTTACTACATTGATATATTTTCTTTTATTTAGCTTTTTTTGCTGGATTTCTATCATCAATGTCTGCACCTTTTACTTCCACCGTAAGCGTATGGCAACTTCTAAAGCTTCCTGAACCAGATGTGACTTGGACTACAAGCTATTGCATCTCTTTTGAGAGTCTGACTTGTAATGAAAGACGGAATTAGAGTGCCATTCTGTAGCATCAATGGCTTAATTTTTTCAGTCAATTCTTCCTTGTTTTATGGGACACAATTGTTGATCCACTGCAGCATGACTGCCTATGCTTACCTCTCTGTGTGCTCGCATGCACATGGACGTGCATGTTTGCATTTGGAGGGAGTGGCTTGTGTGTGCGTGTGTGCATGTGGACATGCATTTAGGGAGGGGGAGGCTTGTTTAGGCATGAGAGGAAACTAATTTTGAAAGATTTGTCCATTATCAGCAACTCTTGTTCTTGGTCTTAATTCTTAATAATGGTTGATTCTAGTAGTTTGTGCTTTTCCCTTTGGTTAAACTCATTATTTGCACTGTGTTTTCACTAATTCGTCAAAAGAGCCCTCTATTATCAATGCAGTTAAATGAGGTCCTGTATTTTCAATTGATTGAAATTTAAAATACAGTAGCTCAATTGACCGAAGTAATAATAGAGGGTGCTTTTGTATAAATTGGCAAAAACACGGGCAAATAATTGGTTTTACCTTCTCCTTTTCAGTGCTTTTGCCGTGGATATATTAGATTTTTCCTTAGGAGTTTATCATGGAACTTCCTTATTGACCGCCCAATTTCTACTTTCAGGGGGTAATTCGTGCTTCTATGGAACAAGATCAAAATGCATCACCTATGAAACCTATGACATCATTAGAAATAAAATTACAAGTGCCAAAAGATTCCCAAACATCCACATCAACACTGCCAACAGAAGGAAGTCGACACAAAACTTCTACTCCATCATCTCCTGTTCACTCTGACCATGACAGCATGGAACATGACCAAGAGGACGAAGATGACTGGGATACTTTCCAGTCTTTCCCTGCCTCAACAGATGCAGCTGGTACTGTTTCAAAAGCAGAAAGTACTGCAGAAGAACCAGACCTGGTTGAGAAATCTACTTTGGAAAGTGAGTTTGAAGAGTTTCCTACATCCAAACCCATCAACAATGAAATTGATACAAACAATGCCGAGCATCAAGAGGAAGTGATTTCTGATTACCTAGGACATAATATCAGAACCAATCTTCAACTCATAGACGATGTGGCAAGCCATGAGGGTGAAGAGGGAGCTGTGTCCAGCCAAGAGAATAAAGAAATCGCACCTGATCTTAAAGTTTTTAACGATACAGAAGGGTCAATTCAAGTGAATGTAGTGGAAGCCTATGAGCAGACAACACAGAGCTCACGCACTAGTATTGATCATCAATTATCACCAGATGATTTTAAACCTCTTGAAGAGAAAGAACAGGTTGAAGTAAATATAGTGCAGGGCCATGACCAGCTGAAGGTTGCTCCAGATCGGCAAAATGTTACTCTGCATGCAGAAAGGCTTTCTGGACATGAAACTGAGGGGGAAGCAGAGGATGGAGCAAGTATCGAATATGTTGAAGCTGAAAATGCAACTGGTAAAACCGTGGATGAATCTAAGAGCAATGACCAGCAGCAGGATAGCAGTGAGAATTTGGAATTATCAAAATATCAAGATCTGGGGAAAGCAGTCTTGGAATCCAATGAAAAACAGGGGGAAAAACCTGATGAAAATACTATGGACAAGACGGCGGCTGACAATAAGAGCAATGATAGTGGTAAACTAGAATCTGTCAGTGAGATTGACAGAACATGAAGTACTTGTTGCCATAGATGCAGATTTTTGTGTTTAAGCCTTCCTGTGACTTGAAGCCTAGGAAGGCTATTGATTTTTATTCTATTAATTTTTAGATGAGGGGTTGGCTTTTAATTTCTTCATAGATGTCCCGTTCAATACTGAGAAAGTGCCAAGTGGCTTGAGTTCATGATGCTTGATAGTAGTTTTGGGTGAAGTTCACCACCTTAATGCTTGATCTAATTATATTAAAAAATTGTATTTCCTTTGATGAAAAAGAAAAATGAGTTAATAGAACAAATGTGTAATGTTACGTAATTTGATTTTCTTTTTTCTGCTCTCTTTTCGTTTGCAATTCGCACTTGTTCTCCGGGGAAAAAAAATAATAAATTAGGCTTAAGGTGATGTTTTACCCTCAGAACTTAGAAGGTTAATTTTACAGGGGTAATGGATTGATGGGATTTAGGACTGAGAAGATAAAAATGTGCTTAGTGGTGGTTAATAATAGAATTAATCTGTTATATAACAATTACTGACATGCAATTATCTCCGGTATTGTGAAAACTAACCAATAATCTGTGATGGGAATGAGATAAATATTGTGGTACATCTTCATAATTGTAAAACTGACCACAGCAACAGACGAATCAGTTCACTGTGTGTTCACCCTATGGAAGTGCTGCAAGTGCAAGACTCAAGTCTCAAAAACATCACATGAACGACTTCCAATTTATCTACCCGTGGGACTCCTTGCGTTTTATTAAGAAAAGTTAAAGAGTGATGGTGTTACATGATATGACAAAAAATTTGGTCAAATTATGCATAAATTGAGTAGCTCTTTTTATGTCCATGGAGTACAAATAATCATGGATTATTAGAATGCCAATATATTTTGTTCAAACAAAACGTAACTGAGATGCATAAATATTTATCACGATGAGTCAACACTTTTATATTAGCCAAGAAAAAAACAATGCAATGAGAGGATCATATATTAAATTACATTATTATTATTTAAATTGAAAGTAAATTGTGTAGCTTAGCCAACATCCATTAATTAAGGTACACCATATCTATCTACACAGAATATGCTTAAAAGTGTTTTTCCACGGAAAAAAAAAAAAACCATATTGATGTTTGTTAATAATTTTAAGAGGATGTCAAAAACAATCAAGAAGCATAGAAAAAAAAAAATCAATTTGATGTGTTTTCAGTAAAAAAAAAAAATAAATAAATAAATAATAAAATAAATAAATAAATTTGAACAACATTATCAAATACACATTAAGGCTTTTTTAAAAAAAAATCAAAAGAAAAAAATAAATTTGATATATATATATATATATATTACCCATAACAAACAAAATTGTTGCGAAAGTGCAAAACATATTCATTAGCAAATAACGTTCAAAGTGTATAATAGAATTAATGTTTCATTTTCTTTAGCAAATAACGTTAAAAGTGCATATGTAATAAAAATACTTTGTTTTCTGTTTGTTTTTATTACACCGTACTAGATAACATTTCTCCTTTTCTAACACGTCCATCTCAATCTAATAAAAATTTAAAATCTGTTTTCCTAACCATAATTAATAGTGGAGATGGATGCATTGATTTTGTAAACAATAAATAACTATACTAGATGACATTTTAATTATTTGTGTATTAGGAAAGAATGAGTCTTCGGCAACAATTGTGGAAAATGAGTATGGTAATGGTTCCAAAAGGCTTTGGTCTCAAAACTACCTATCTTTGTAAGAGTCAAAACCAAAGTATCATTAACATCATTATCAAGACAACATCATCGAGACAAAGTTGCTTTACCTGAGCATGATGTTTGCATGGAATAAAAGAAAGAAATTCTTCCAAGCCAACTAAAACATCCTTTACCCTCAACTGTTTGTAGATAGGGATAGGAGAGTAGAAAGATGATTCACAATCAACTTTCATATGTAACGATAATAAATCATCTCTCTAGTTGAATCCTCATATTTCCTATTTAGAAACATAGCCCAAAGACTAGTGCCCTATAAATAAGACCAGGGCAACATAGCTTGAAGAGCTTCCATGACCTACCCTAAACCTCGAATACCCAAACCATCTTTTGTCAAAGGTTTGCAAACCCGACACAATGATGCCAATTCTCTCTAGAAGAACTCCATAAAAAATAAAAAATAAAAAATAAAAAAAATTGACATTATACTCTCAATTCTTTATATATTGACTTCGGGATAAAAAATTATGGCCAAAACATGGATTGGGATGCTAATAATCATCGATTTAAGCAAGGTAATATGAGTCCCAAATGATAAAAGTTTGGTCTTCCAACCCCTAGGCCATTGTTAATTTTCTTTTAAGCAATGAAAATATAGTCATCAAATTTGCCCAACAAAAAGAGGAACCCCTAAGTATTGCATGGAAAATTGAAAGTTACTACAACTTGTCCGTTACTTAATGAAAGTTATTTGGCTTATAGACACATATTTTGGATTGTAAAAATCAATTTTAGTCGTATTCCGAAGTTGTCCCGAATATGCTTTATATCTCCCGGTTTATGTTCGAATATGTAACGTGCATCTCTTCGAACCATTCGTGAATAGCAACATGTCATCTACATAAAACAAGTGAGAAATAAACAAAGCCCCTCTTCCCATATCGTATAGCTGAATATTCCTCAAATCTAGTAGCAAGTATTTTAGATACGATTCTACAACAAAAAATTGATAAGCTAATTGGCCGAGGATCACTAAGATTAGTGGGATTATCAACCTTTGGGATAAGGATAAGAGTAGTGGTTGACATACATTTATGGAGATGCCCTCTTTGAAAAAATCCTTCACCATTGCCACAACATCATTTTGAATGAAATCCTAACATCCTTGATAAAAAATTTCGTGAAGCCATCCCAACCCGGTGTACTAGAGGGATTCACACCTACAACTCGCCTCTTAAACTTCCTTCTCCGAAGGGATTGTTGTTAAATGCTCATTAATAGTTTTCAAAAAGCCCTTAATTAATACCCGAAAATAACTCCTTATGAATGTCAACGTGAGGCTACGAAGGAAATTGTGGGCAAGATGGAGTTGCCACCTAACTAATCAAGGAGAAATAAGAAACCCTAAACATATTGGTCTGCAAGGATATTTATGTAAAGAATCGGTTATGTAAGGAGAAAATATAACATCACTACCATCCAGATCCTACCTAAGGTAGGTCTGTATTGAATGTATGTGAAATTTTTTTTTTTTTTTACTATGTTATGCTTCTATGCCTATTTAAATGAGTTTATTTTGTTAGGATGTAAAAACATATTAGTTTGGGGTTTAGGTCGGTCTAAGGCCAATACTTTTACTTAGAGAGGAAAGGTGAGAGAGATTGAAATTTTAGCTAATCTTTAACAAACATGGCATATACTAACACATAGGTGAGTTTCTAAAGATTGATATCCTTTATTAACATAAATAGAAAATCATCAACAACTTTGCTTACACGAGTGGGAAGTAGCTATCAATGTATGATCATGAGTTTAGAGAGCCATCAAAAACTTCATCACAAAAGTAAAAACAAATATCGATAACTTCATTTGGCTCGAGCAAGAAGTAGATAACTAATTTAAAAGTCACTAGTAACTTCGTCATATAAGTGAAAAGCCACTAGTAGCTTATTTTTCGACGAATAGAACACGAAAAAAATGATGTCAAAATCATTGATAGATTTTCTCACATAAGTGAAATGTTATCAATAATTTTATTTCCATAAATATTTTTGGAAGAAAAACGATTTTGGGGCCACCGGCGACTTTGTCCACATAGATGGGAGGTCAATAGTGGCTTGTTTTGTAACGAACGGAACATGTGTAAAACGATATCAAAATCATCAATAGCTTTATCACATAAGTGAAAAGTTACTAATAAATTCATTTCCATAAATAGTTTTGGGAGAAATATAGTTTTAGGGTCACCGACGGCTTTGTCTACATAGGCGAGAAGTCATTGGTGGTTTATTTTCTAACGAACAAAACATATGCAAAATGATTTCAAAATAATTGATGGATATTTCACATAAGTGAAAAGTTATCAATAACTTTGTTTCCCTAAACATTTTTAGAAGAAAAATGATTTTGGGGCCACCGGCGACTTCGTCCATACGAGTGGGAAGTCATCAAAGCCGGTGGTCCAATTTTTAATGAACAAAAAAAATGTAAAATGATGTTGAAATCATCAACAACCACAAGTGAAAAATTATTAATAACATTTTTTTCATAAACAATTTTGGGAGAAAATGGTTTTGGGGCTACTCGGTGGCTTCATCCACATAGGTGGGAAATCATTGATGATTTGTTTTCTAACGAACAGAATACATACAAAATGACTTAAAAAATATTAAAAATTTGATAATATGCTTTAGATATGACTACTACACATTTAGGTGCATTGTAACCAAACATGCCAAATCAATCAAACCATAAAAAAGGCACAACCCGGTGCTAGAAATACAAATATTTAAATGGCATAATTCATTCATGATCATGATTACAACAACATTAATTTCTTTTCATATTTAAGCAATGAATATATAAATGAAATGAGATAGTTTTTATTGAAAATTTAAAGGGGTAAAATTATTTAGGAGCCTCGATTTGAGGGTCGGTTCTACTCTCTTCATCCCCAATAATAACCGATTGTTTAGTTAGTCAAGGAAGGAGAGCAGTTGTGCATTGCCAAAATATTATATAAGTCCTACTAAGGTGACTAAATGTTACTTCAAAATCACTAAAGTAGTCAAAGTTACTACTGCTTATCAAAGTTACAACAAATTTGCCAAGGTTATCTACAAATTTGATAGTATCTTTGAAAATTTTCAACTTCTTTGAAAACCGCCAATGTTGCCATAACTTAAAGAGCCTTGATAACAAAGTAGTTGTTGTGTTTTTTCTATCAAAAATAAACACAAATGCAGTTTATAACATCATATTGTTCCCGCCAAACTCAATCATCTAAAAAATATTTTTTTTTATGTTTAATTTTATCCGTAATTAGTCTAGTTTTTACAAATGTCAACAACCAAAATAACAACCCTTTAGCACATTTTCTAGCCAAAAAAGTGTGGGGAGATAGGGATGGCCATAAGGGACTTTTGGACGGAGTTTTCAGCTATCGATAGGGGGTTGCTTTAGAGTCGCTGATGGGGTGGTTGATGGTGGTCATTCATGGGTATGGAGATGAAAATGATAGTGGGTTGGTGTAGGGTGCGAGTCGTGGTGTGCAAGGTGAGGGTTGGAGCTGGGTGAACATGTTGAAAGAAGGGTTGTACAGAGTGTGGACTGTCATGTATCGAGTGAGGGCTAGTTAGCATGGAAAGATGTTATGGTGTAAGTCGTGTGTAGGGTGAGGGTTATTTAGGATGGGCTATGTCTGTAAAGTAAGGGTCGATTAATGTGGGAGGAGGATGTAATGCGGATGAGGGTTGTGGCACGGGATGTGTTGTAGGGGTGAAGTCTAGTTGGCATGAGAGGAGGTTGTTTTGAGTGAGGTGTGCAAGAGAGCCTAGCATGAGGGAGCTTGCTCGGGCGAGTGAGGTGCTTGGAGAAGGAGAGGCTATTTCGAGTGAGCGAGATGACCTTGTTGTTTTGACCAAATGGGAGAGTATGATAGCAACTTCAAAAAATGCCAATAACACTATTTGTTTTGCTACCACCATTGGTAGTAGGAATCAATTTTCCCCTCTTATTCGAAGTAACAAATATCCCTCTTGAATATCACAAGCCAATTTTTTTCAAATAAAAAGTCCATCGTACAAACAACATCACTACAATAAATAAATAACTAAGTAAAAATTGAAAAAATATATAATACAAATTATAACTAAAAGTTGGCTCAAGTCCATATATGGTTCATGTTTAATCCGGACAACAAAAATTTATGTCTTTTTGTAGACAAGAGGAACATGGTTTGTGAGTAAAATTTTCCAACTAGTTGCTTTTGATTGTGTGCTCCATGTTCTCTTAGGTATGATGGTCGAGTTTTCACACCAAGATGGGACTCTTAGAAGCAAACCTATCCCATAGCTTTCCTCACATTACAAAAGAAAAACAAAATCAATCTAGCCTTAAAATAGCGTCCCACACATACAACATGTTCAAAGCACTAAACAACCCTAAATAAAAACCTAGAATAGCGCTCTAAGCTATCTTAAAAAAAAAATTGAAAAACTTAATGAAAAATTTGACGGAAGTATGGTTGGAAGAATTCCCACCATTTTTCTTTTTTATGTTCCGGAATTCCCATATTTCTATATATTTTTTAAAGAATGAGCTAAAATAATTAAAATATGTATAGTTTGTGATTTTTCAGAATATGAAGTCATATTCTATATCAAGAAGAAAAAAATTTAAAAAAGAAAATTTGTAGCAAGAGATTATGTTTAATGACTAAGAGTGTTTTACTTTAGATACTTACTCTTGTTTGGATTTTAGTCTCGCTTAATCATGCAGAGCCTTCATTAACAACTTATATAATTCTAGAAAAAATCTATGAATTCTTTTTTTATTTTTTTCAATTTTGGACTCGTTTAGAAACTTATAAAAAAGCAAGACTCAATTTTATAGAAATTATACAACAACAAAAAATTAAAGATTCTATTTATAAAAAAGATAAAAATAGTACAAAAATATCTAAAAGTTAGTCATAAGAAAAAAAAATGGCAACTATATAGTTAGCCTATTGTGAAAGAATGTATAATCGTTCTAATTATAATAATTATTAAACATTTTAACACAAAAAGAATAATATTCATATTTATTTTTGTATCCGAAGCTTTAATTTTAGTAATGCCTCCACTCTTGACTTGATAAATCTATTATTTTTTAATATATTATCTTCTAACAAAAAATACCAAATAGAAAGGAATAGTAAAACCATATGGAATAATGGACATCAATTGCTTATTTAGAGATTTTTTGGTTATCTTATTTCGATTTATCATAGCCCGCAACTCGTGAAAAAAGAAATGTTATCTTCAAACTAATCCAATAAAAGGGAGAATGGATAAATGAGCATAGATCAATATTAAGACTATCCAAAATCAAAAAAAGAATTCAACAAATAAAGAAAGGAAAACTCCAAAAATAAAAATCCATGTTTTAAAAGTGAGAATTTAAAACTTCTATTATGCAAATAACTAAAATATATTTCTAATTCAAGTGGTAATTTGAAGTAAACATTTAATATAACATCAACCATTTTAAAATATTAACCAATGACACATTTCATTTACTCTTTGAGTTTAATAATATTATTTATTTTGCTATTACCACCATTAGAAGCAAAACAATCGATTTCAATATTCTATGGCTTAATGTTCTACAAAATCATGAACTATATACTTTTTAATGATTTTAGCTTGTTCTCCAAAAATTATATAGAAAGATCACTAATTAAGTCTCCGATAATAATACTAGCACGAGATATTATTTTGCGATCAAAATTTTGAGCAATGCTAACATACCAATTCATATAAGCATGACATGTGGACTCTAACAAGCCACATATTATCATAAGTAGTGACATGAAAAATCAATTACATAAATCCTATATGACATGCTAAAGTTCTCATGTCATGCTTACATGGATTCTACATGGCTTGCTAAAGTACATGTGTCATGCTTCGTTACTAGCCATGTCGGGGTTGCTCGTAATTTAGGTCAAAAAATCAAATCGGTGCTAATATTGTTATCAAAGGCTTAGTTTGTATCCTTTCTATATAATTTTTAAAGAACGAGTTAAAATTATTAAAATATGTATAGTTTGTGATTTTTCAGAATATTAAGTCATATTCTATATCAAGAAGAAAAAAAAAGAAGATTAAAGTTGTGAATGCTCAAGCTAAAAGAAAAGGAGTTGTTAGTGTCCCTTAACCGCTCGAGCTAAAGGAGAAAAAGTTGTTGGCTTCTCTTAATCGCTCGAGATAAAGGTGATATCGCATCATCGTTTCCCTCATTTCTCAATTTTTAGGTTTTCTTCTTTGAATATTATGGAAGATATTCAATAAAAAGGTGAAAACTTAAAGAATTGAGAAATTAAACTAAAAGCTTTTAGCTTAAAAAAATGAATCGATATACTTATGTTTTTTCTTGACATTTTCCCAGTATAATTACAATGACTCAACATTAACCATGCATATAAGTCTAGGAATTTTTTTTTGAAGTTCTCTTTCAATTTCAACTTTGTTGAGAGTCTATTGCAATAATAATAAAAATAATAATAAAATAAAGAGTTAATTTAGTTAAAATTATACAAAGATTCTATGTATAGAAAGGAAAAATATAGTAAAAAAAAAAAATTGAAAGTTAGCTATAAGAAAAAGAAAATGGAAGTAAGTACTTACCTTATTGCAAAAATAAGAATACGTGTACTCTTTATAATGAGTATATACCGAAATACAAAAATGAATAATGTCCATCTCTAATTTGTATCCACAAACAACATGAGAAGGTGATAAAGCCTCTAGACTCTATGATCCATTCCCTGGTTTACTTAATCATTTTGCCTTGTCATATATACTTTCAAATATACTCGCCTTTGGCCAAAAATGTCAACCGGTTTGGAGCATTAGGAGTGCACCGAATAGCTCTCGTAAATCCTTTTCTAGATATTTTTTTTTATTTCATTTCTTGGTTAATTAGGTCCCACGACTTATGAAGAAAATCTACTCTCTCCAAAATAGTCCAATAAAAGGAAGTGTGGATAAAAAAGCATAGATCAATCAATATTAAGGTTGCCCAAAATCAAATAAAGAATTCAACAAATGAAAAAAGAGAAAAACACTTCAAAATTGAAAATGCATATCTTAAATAAAGAACTTACGAACTTTCATGATGTAAATATTCTAAATACAATATCAAATCGAGTCGTAATTAGAAATGAACATTCGATACAACATCAACCATGTCAAAAGGCAAGCCCATGATGCGTTGCATCCGTTCTTTCAGCTCAATAACATTATTTGTTTTGTTGCTACCATTGGAAGTAGGAATCAATTTTCCCCTCTTGTTTGAAGTAACAAATATCCCTCTTGAATATCACGAAGCCAATTTTTTTCAAATAGAAACTCCATTACACAAACAACATCACTAAAAATAAAAAAAAATAATTAAGTAAAAATTGAAAAAATATATAATACAAAATTATAACTAAAAGTTGGCTTAAGTCCACATGTGGTTCATGTTTGATCCAAATAACAAAAATTTATGTCTTTTTTGTAGACAAGAGGAACATGGTTTGTGAGTAAAATTTTTCAACTAGTTGCTTTTGATTGTGTGCTCCATGTTCTCTTAGGTATGATGGTTAGGTTTTTACACTAAGATGGGACTCCTAGAAGCAAACCTATCCCATAGCTTTTCTCACATTATAGAAGAAAAACAAAATCAATAGAGCCTTAAAATAGCACTGCCACACATACAACATGTTCAAAGCACTAAACGACCCTAAATCAAGACCTAGAATGGCCCTCTAAGCTATCATAAAAAAAATTGAAAAACTTATTGAAAATTTTTACGAAGGAAGTATGGTTGGAAAAATTCCTACCATTTTTTGTTTTTATCTTCCATGAACAAATCACTCACCGGATTATTTTTAAAGTCATGGCGAGTAAAGCATGAAAAAATGTTCTAACCGTTTTAATTCCTCAACTACTCGTCAATGTAGCTTTAGTTTAATCTTTAATTAGATGATTGACAAGCAAAATGTTTGGGTGTTGCGGTCTCAAGGATAACAAAACGCGAAATGTGAATGAAACTATGTCAATGTCTTTTCCCAATAAAGGGATAAAAGACACATTCAAAGAGCAAGCATGATTGGTCATGATGCCTTGATATAATTCAATCCCGCAATCCTTGTTGACAAGAAAGTTCAAATGGGGAGAAATCTGCAAACAAGAAAAACAATTGTTAGTACAATTTAAATAATTCTAAAAATACTAAAATGGAATAGCTATATTCCAAATCTATCAAACCATAAATCATGTCCGACAAAAGCATTTATAGCTACAAGTATGCATTTATATTTCAAAACTTATACTACCAATTATGCCTATTTCAATTGTTCCTACAAAATTTGGAAACATTCTTTATCCATAAAGAGGAAGGAAAGGAAATGGGAACAAAAAAAAAAAAAAAAAAAGAAATATAGTAGGAAATTGTAGTGAAAATTTGTTATTTTCCCCGATTATTCTCTTTTTTCCTTTTTTCAATGCTCTTAGGGGATTATTTACTACAAACAGCGAAAGATTTCACTTCATGTAATTTATTGATAATGTTGGAAGATCATAATTGACGGTATCCTTGAAACATGTCCAAATAACTAAATGAGGAGACGGAAAGTTTAGTTCTTGCCATCTTGAAATTGAGAATAAAGTAAAATGAAAGAGAACATGGCATGGCTCCATCCACCAGGGAATCTTGAAACCATTCTTTAATTAGGAAAAGAACATATATTTTTATACATTTTTTTTATTTTTAATCAAAGTGTATTTTCATTTGATTAGATAACTAAAATTATGGTTCAAACAAGATATTATTTGGATAATAACACAAAACAAATAGAAAATGATTCTCTTTGAAAGAATAAATAAAAAGGGGAAAAGGGAATGACATCCACCTCAATTAATGGTGTCAACAACTCCAATAAAATACCCATCCCCTCCAAATTGAGCAATGCCACGTAGAATCTCCATCTTCTCTAACTTGAGAGACGCCAATAATAACTCCGTCCCCTTGATCTTGAGGGATGCTAACAATAACTCCTTTTCCTTCAAATCGGGGAACCCTAGTAGCTCATTCCCCTCCAAATTGAGCAACACCAATAGTATATTCATTCCCTTTAACTTTAAAGATGGCAACAATAGTTCCATCTCCTCTATCTTGAGGGACGTTGACAATTGTTCTTTCCCCTCCAACTAGGGGGATGCTAGTAGCTCCTCCCCTATAACTTGAGAGACAACAACAATAGCTCCATCCTCTCTATCTTGAAGGACGTTAACAATAGCTCCTCCCACTCAAATTAGAAGGACTCCACCATCCGTATCCCCTTTTAAAAAAAAATCAAATTGAATAAAAATTATTATAGTAGTTAATATTTTAGAATCAAGAAGTTACGATAAAATCACTTCATGTCACATAGTTTTACAAGCATGTAGTTAAAAAAATTATCATCTTCACACTCCTTTCTATTACAATAGAAGTTAATTATATCAATAACCTCATTTTATTTTATTTTTCTAAAATTTTGAAATCTCTACGAAGTTGGATTGAATATCTTCTATAATCTTTAAAGAAGAAAACCTAAAAATGCAGTTATGAGATAAACGACGATGGGATTTCATCTTTAGCTCAAGCGAGTTAAGGGATGCCAACAACTTCTTCTCCTTTATCTCAAGTGGTTAAGGGATGCTAACACTATTTGTTTTGCTACCACCATTGGAAGTAGGAATCAATTTTCTCTTTTGTTTGAAGTAACAAATATCCCTCTTGAATATCACCGAGTTAAGTTTTTTAAAATAGAAACCGCATCGCACAAACAACATCACTCCAAATAAATAAATAAGTAAAAATTGAAAAAAAGTATAGTACAAAATTATAACTAAAAGTTAGCTCAAGTCCACATGTGGTTCATGTTTGATCCAAGCAATAAAAATTTATGTCTTTTTGTAGACAAGAGGTAGATGGTTTGTGAGTACAATTTTCTAGTTAGTCGCTTTTGATTGTGTGCTCCATGTTCTATTAGGTGTGATGGTTAGGCTTTTACAATAAGATAGGACTCTTAGAAGCAAACCTATCCCATAGCTTTCCTCACATTACAATAGAAAAATAAAAATCAATCTATCCTTAAAATAGCCTCCCACACATACAACATGTTCTTAGCACTAAACGACCATGAATCCAAACCTAGAATAGCCCTCGAAGTTTTCTTAAAAAATTAAAAAATTTAACGAAGTATGGTTGAAAGAATTCCCACCACTTTGCTTTTTTATATTCCATGGATAAATCACTCACCAAATTATTTTCAAACTCATGGTGCTAAGGCATGAAAATTCTAGCCATTCTACTTCCTCAACTACCATCAATATAACTTTAGTTTAATCTTTAATTAGATGATCGACACGTAAAATGTTTGTGTGTTGCGGTTTCAAGGATAACAAAACATTAAATGTGAGTGAAACCGTGTCAATGTCTTTTCCCAATAAAGGGATAAAAGGCACATTCAAAGAGCAACCATGATTGGTCATAATGCCTTGATATAATTCAAACCTATTGTCCTTATTGATAAGAAAGTTCAAATGGTGAGAAATCTGCAAATAAGAAAAACAATTTGCTAGCACAATTTCAATAATTCAAAAAATACTAAAATAAAATAGTTATATTCCAAATCTATCAAACCATAAATCATGTGTGACAAAAGCCAATTATAACTACAAATAGGCATTTAAATTTCAAAACTTCTACTACCAATTAAGCCAATTTCAAGCTGTTCCTATAAAATTTGAAAACATCATTTATCCATAAAGAGGAGGGATGGGAAATGGGAACAAAAAAAAAAAAAAAAAAAGGAATGTAGTAGGATACTATAGTGAAAAAAAAAAATTTCCTTGTTGTTCTCTTTTTTTCATTGTTCTTTGGGGATTACTTGCTACAAGCGACAAAAGATATCACTGTCCGTATTTTATTGATAGTGGTGGAAGATCGTAATTGACGAGTCTCCTTGAAACATGTCCAAATAACTAAAAGAGAAGACTCGAAAGTTTAGTTCTTGCCACCTAAAAATTAAGACTAAAGTAACATGAAAGAGAACATGACATGGCTCCATCCACCAAGGAATCCCGAAATCGTTGTTTAACTAGAAATGAGATCTATATTTTTCTATGCTTTTTTATTTTTAGTCAAAGTGTATTTTCATGTGATTATATAATTAAGATTATTTTTGAAACAAGATATTATCTGGATAATAACATAAAACAAAAAGAAAATGATTCTCTTTGAAAAAATAAATAAAAACAAAAAAAAGGAAAAGGCATCCACCTCAATTAACGATGTCAATAGCTCCAATAACATATTCATCCCCTCCAAATTGAGGAATGACCGTAGCATCTCCATCTTTTTAAACTTGAGAGATGCCAACAACAACTCTATCCCCTTTATCTTGAGGGATGCAAACAACTCCTTTTTCCTTCAAATTAAAAGACCCCGATAGACTGCTTTCTCTCCAAATTGAGCAATACCAATAGTATCTTCATCTCCTCTAACTTGACAGAGTAAACAATAGTTCCATCTCCTCTATCTTGATGGATGCTAACAATAGTTCTTTCCCTTCCAACTAGAGGGACACTAGTAGCTCCTTCCCCTCCAACTTGAGAGACACCAACAATAGCTCCATCCCCTCATCTTGAGGGACACTAATAACGACTCCTTCCCTCCAACTAGAAGGACTCCACCATCTCCATACTAACAAAAAAAAATCAAATTGAATAAAAATTATTGTAGTAGCTAATATTTTAGAATGAAGTAATTACTCGTCAAATCACTTCATGTCATATAGTTTAACAGACATTTAATTAAAAAAGTTATCATCTTCATACTACTTTCTATTACAATAAGAGTTAATTATATCAACAACCTCATTCTAATTTTTTTATCTAAAAATTTTGAAATCTCTATGAGGTTAGATTGAATATCTTTCATAGTCTTCAAAGAAGAAAACCTAAAAATGAGGATATGAGGGAAACGATGATGGGATTTCATCTTTAGCTCAAGCGGTTAAGGGACGCCAATAACTTCTTCCCATTTATCTCTAGTTAAGGGATGCTAACATTATTTGTTTATCTACCACCGATGGAAGCAAGAATCAACTTTCCCCTCTTGTTTGAAGTAACAAATATCCCCTTTGAATATCACAAGCCAATTTTTTTTTACATAAAACTCCATCGCACAAACAACCTCACTCCAAATAAATAAATAGATAAGAAAAAATTAAAAAATATATATATTGTATAAAAGTATAACAAAAACTTGGCTCAAGTCTACATGTGGTTCATGTTTGATCCAAACAACAAAAATTTATGTCTTTTTGTACACAAAAGGCATATAGTTTGTGAGTAAAATTTTCTAGTTAGTAGCTTTTGATTGTGTGCTCCATGTTCTCTTAGGTGAGATGGTTAAGTTTTTACACTCGGATGGGACTCCTAGAAGCAAACCTATCCCATAGCTTTCCTCACATTACGGTAAAAAAAAAAAAATCAATCTAGTCTTAAAATAGCCTCCCACACATACAACATGTTCATAGCACTAAACGAGCCTAAATCCGGACCTAGAACAACCCTTTAATCTATCTTTAAAAAATAGAAACACTTGTCAAAAAATTTGACGGAAGTATGGTTGGACGAATTCCCACCGCTTTGCGTTTTTATCTTCTACAAAAAAATCACTCACCAAATTGTTTCAATGTCATGGCACTAAAGCATGAAAAAATTTCCTAGCCATTCTACTTCCTCAATTATCATCACCGTAGCTTTAGTTTAATCTTTAATTAGATGATCGACAAGAAAAATGTTTGGGTGTTATAGTTTCAAGGATAGCAAAACACTAAATTTGAGTGAAGTCGTGTCAACGATTTTTTCCCAATAAAAGGATAAAAGACACATTCAAAGAGCAACTATGATTGGTCATGATGCCTTGATATAATTCAATCTTGTTGTCCTTATGGACAAGAAAGTTCGGATGGGGAGAAATCTACAAACAAGAAAAACAATTTGCTAGCACAATTTAAATAATTCAAAAAATACTAAAATGAAACAACTATATTCCAAATCTATCAAACCATAAATCATGTTGATAAAAGCCAATTATAACTACAAATATGCATTTCGTTTCAAAACCTCTACTACCAATGAAGCCAATTTCAATTATTCTTACAAAATTTGGAAAAATCATTTATCTTTAAAGAGGAGGGAAGGGAAATGGGTAAAAAAAAAAAAAGGAATATAGTAGCATACCGTATTGAAAACTTATTTATTTTTCTTTATTATTCTCTTTTTTTCATTGTTCATTGGGGGTTACTTGTTACAAACAACAAAAGATGTCACTATTTACAATATATTGATAATAGTGGAATATCATAATTGATAGTCTCCTTAAAGCATGTCCAAATAACTGAAAGAGGAGACGGAAAGTTTAGTTCTTTCTACCTAAAAATTGAGAATAAAGTAACATGAAAAACAATGACATGGCTCCATCCATCAAGGAATCCCGAAACCATTTTTTAACCGAAAATGGGATGTATATTTTAGATGCTTTTTTATTTTCAATCAAAGTGTATTTTTAGTCAAAATTATAACTAAAAGTTGGCTCAAGTTCACATGTGGTTCATGTTTGATCCGGACAACAAAACTTTATGTCTTTTTGTAGACAAGAGATAAATTATAACTAAAAGTTGTCTTTTTGTATTTCCAGTTAGTTACTTTTGATTGTGTGCTCCATGTTCTCTTAGGTGTGATGGTTAGGTTTTTACACTAAGATGGGACTCCTACAAGCAAACCTATCTCATAACTTTCATCATATTATAGTATAAAAAAAAAATCTAGCCTTACAATAGCCTCCCACATATACAACATGTTCAAAGCACTAAACGACCCTAAATCAAGACCTAGAACAACCCTCTAAGCTATCTAAAAAAATTGAAAAACTTATCAAAAAAAATTTCGAAGTATGGTTGGATGAATTCCCACCACTTCGCCTTTTTATCTTCCATGAACAAATCACTTGCCAAATTATTTTCAAAGTCATGGCGCTAAAGCATTAAAAAATGTTCCAGCTTGTTCTCCTTCCTCAACTATCATCAATGTTACTTTAGTTTAATCTTTAATTAGATGATCGACAAGCAAAACGTTTGGGTGTTGTAGTCTTAAGAATAGTAGAACGCGAAATGTGAGTGAAGTTGTGTCAATGTCTTTTTCCAATGAAGAGATAAAAGACACATTCAAAGAGCAACCATGATTGGTCATGATGCCTTGATATAATTCAATCCTACGATCCTTGTGGATAAGAAAGTTTAAATGGGGAGAAATCGACAAACAAGAAAAATAATTTGCTAGTACAATTTAAATAATTCAAAAAAATACTAAAATGAAACAGTTATATTCCAAATCTATCAAACCATAAATCATGTCCGACAAAAGCCAATTATAACTAAAAGTATGCATTTATATTTCAAAACTTTTATTACCAATTAAGCCTATTTCAACTCTTCCTACAAAATTTGGAAACATCATTTATCCATAAAGAGGTGGGAAGTGAAATGAAAAAAAAAAGGAATATAGTAGGATACCGTAGTGAAAATTTATTATTTTTTCTTATTATTCTCTTTCTTTTAATGTACTTTGCGGATTACGTGCAACAAATAGCAAAAGATGTAACTGTTTACAATTTATTGATAATGGTGGAAGATCATGATTGACGAACCTCCTTGAAACATGTCCAAATAACTAAAAGAAAAGACGGAAAGTTTTATTCATGCCAACTTAAAATTGAGAATAAAGTAACATGAAAAAGAGCATAGCATAACTCCATCCACCGAGGAATCCCGAAGCCTTTGTTTAACCGAAAATGGGACGTATATTTTTATATGCTTTTTTATTTTTAGCCAAAGTGTATTTTCATGTGATTAGATAACTAAGATGATGGTTCAAACAAGATATTATCTAGATAATAACACAAAACAAAAGGAAAATGATTCTCTTTGAAAGAATAAATAAAAAGGGAAAAAAAACAAAGGCTTCAATCTCAATTAATGGTGTCAACAGACTCTAACACCATATCCATCCCCTCCAAATGAAGCAATGCCCATACCATCTCCATCTTCTCTACCTTAAGAGACACCAACAACAACTCCACCCCTCTATCTTGAGGGATGCTAACAACAACTCATTTTTCTTCAAATTGGGGGACCTTAATAGCTCTTCCCACTTCAAATTGAGCAAAACCACAAGTATATTCATCCCTCTAACTTGAGAGATGCCAACAATAGTTCCATCTTCTCTACCTTGAGGGATGCTAACAACTGATTCTTTCCCCTCTAACTAGAGAGACGCTAGTAGCTCCTTCTTCTCCAACTTGAGAGACACCAACAATAGCTCCATCCCCTTTATCTTGAGGGACGCTAACGACAACTCCTTCACGTCCAACTAGAACAACTCCACCATCTCCATCCCCTAAAAAAGAAAAAATCAAATTGAATAAAAATTATTGTAGTAGTTTATATTTTAGAATCAAGAAGTGACCATTAAATCATTTCATGCCATATAGTTTTATAGTATTTAACTAAAAAAATTATGATCTTCAAACTTCTTTCTATTATAATAGAAGGTAATTATATCAACAACCTCATTCTAATTTTTTTTTTTTTTGTCTCAAAATTTTAAAATCTCTACAAGGTTGGATTGAATATCTTCCATAATCTTCAATGAAGAAAACCTAAAAATGAAGATATGAGTGAAACGATGATGGGATTTAATCTTTAGTTCAAGTGGTTAAGTGATGCCAACAACTTTTTCTCTTTTATCTCAATCACTTAAAGGATGCCAACGACTTCTTCTCTTTTATCTCAAGCAATTAAGGGATGCTAACACTATTTGTTTTGCTACGACCATAGTAAGGAAGAATCAATTTTCCCCTCTTATTTGAAGTAACAAATATCCCTTTTGAATATCACAAGCTAATATTTTTTAAATAAAAACTCCATCGCAAAACAACATCACTTGTAAATAAATAACTAAGTAAAAATTGAAAAAAACAATATAATAAAAAAATTATAACTAAAAGTTAGCTCAAGTCCACATGTGGTTCATGTTTGATCCGGACAACAAAATTTTATCTTTTTGTGGACAAAAGGAACATGATTTATGAGTAAAATTTTTCAACTAGTTGCTTTTGATTATGTGCTCCATGTTCTCTTAGGTATGATGGTCGGGTTTTTACACTAAGATGAGACTCTTAGATGCAAACCTATCCCATAGCTTTCCTCACATTACAAAAAAAAAAAAAAAAAAATTAATCTAAGTTAAGAAAGAACTCTCGGTAGTCGAGTGCGCTAGGAGTGAGAAAGTAGAGAGAGACATTCTCCTCCAATGGAGATCTTTCCCTCGGATCCGGTCGGCGCCATTGTTGGAATTTCTCCCCTGTAAAACCCCCGTTCTTCTTCCCCGCTAGCCCTCCCTTTCCCTCCTCTTAGTTACTTGCTCACCTTTTCTTCTCTCTCCACCCGTTTCTCTTTGCTCCCCACTCACTTCCTTTTTCTTTCTCTCTCTCCCCTCTTTCTATCGAGTCTTATGGCTAAGAAAAAGAAGAAATCTAGATCCAAACTACGGGATCGAAGAGCCCTAACGAGCTCGTGATAGCCCTTACCGTGCAACTGGATCCTCTTCCCTCGTCCTTCTATTGCGGACACTCGTTCATCAAGTTGAATCCGCCAAATCCGTGGTCGTCTGGGTCCAAATCAGTGCCCAACTTACTCCACTTGAAGATGTGGAAGCCGAATCTCGCTCTAGTGAAGATGAATCCGACTCTAAAGATGACATTTGGAAGATTCAAGTTTGAGTGAAAATTTGGGTTCCCGTGCAAAATTTTTAAAATCTCCCTTTCCTACCCAACTCGTTATTGTGACCAAAACTCCCACTCGCTCCCACCTAACCTTTTTCCCGAGTAGAATGGAGGCTACATTTCCAACGAGTATGACCAATGATGGGTCTCGAGAAGCCGTCTCTCCCCCATCCGGCTCATTTGGGCCTTCCATTAGCGATCATCCCGACCACCAACCTACTACTACCCCGGTACTTCTCAACCCTCTATCGACAAATGGAAAGACTTATTTGCTAAATAATTGTATTCTCGAATTATTCCTTAAGCTCATCCATTTTACTGCTATCACTAAAAGTAAATCCCGTGTCTTGCTCGATGCCGACTCGAAATGTGATATGTGGAAAACTTGCTTAATTGGGTATGTTGTTGGGAGATCCTCGGGTTTTAGAGCCCTAAACAGGATTATTGCTAGTACATACAAGTGTTCGGTTACACTCTCGTTCATGACTCGAGCTGGCTTGTCTATAAATTTGCCTTAGAGGAGGCCAAATCCTCAATGTTGAATGGGGGTCCATACTTAATCTTTGGCCGACTTTTGTTGCTGAGACCCATATCGAGTTCTTTGATTTTTCACATGAGGAAATGTCACGAGTGCCGGTATGGGTGAAGCTTCCTAACCTCTTCCTTAAATGCTTGGTCTCCCTTGTGCCTCTCTAAAATGGCTAGCTTGCTTGGTAAATTAATCCGAGTGTGATCGGCTCACCACCTCTATGGAACGAATTTCCTATGCTCTGGTTTTGGTTGAAATAAACATCATGGAAGAGCTATCGAGAATAGTCAAGATTGGGCTCCCAAACGGTTCCACCCTTCTTTAACTTGTTGTGTATGAAACCCTTCCTAGCCACTCGTAAAACTTACCGAGTTTTGGGGCACTCTACCGCCTCTTATGGAAAAAAATCAACATCGATCGGTCTAGCCAAAGGAATGGCTTTGAATGGGGCTGTGAACTCCAATCGAGCTCGAGTTAGTGTTTTTCACGGGATGGTATCCGTCGCTACCGAGATGCGGGATAAAATTCCATCGGAGGTGCATCGATTAGACCCAATGATTTCGAGGCAGCTGCAGGTGTCTCAGAGAATGGGTGACGAGTTACTAGTAAAGCCAAAGATAAATCCCAATCGAATCGCAAGCCTTAGTCTCGACGGTCGGTTCCTACTCGGTCTCGACGGCGAGGCTCGAGCGTCGCCTCGGAAGGAAAATCGGATGGGCACGGGGCCTCAATCCGTGCCTTAGAAATGCAAGGGTAAGGCTATTACGGAGGGTATTAGCGGCATTGAGAATCACCCAAGCCACGGTGGGCCTATGGAAGCTGTGGAACTTTCGACGAGTCGGGCGCGGCTGGATAATCTATGTACTAGGGTCAGTTAGCCTCAAAAGCCAAAATGGTTTGGGTTGTGAAAGGCGGGATGAGGCGATTCGGGTGCCGATACGGACGTTCGGGTGGATAAGGTCGCTCTCGTTATTTGCGTGGCGTAACTTGGCGATGAACCTTCGGATAAGCGCGAAGCGACAAGGCTAAAATGAGTGCGAAGGGGTCCTCACCTCCTCGAGTCGCTAGATTTTAATTCTCAATTGAAATGTTAGGGGTCTAAATAGTCCCCTCGAAACGAGCATAAGGTTACTGGCCTTATGAGAACGAAGAAGATAGATGTTTGTGCTTTTATTAAAACCAAGCTCGGTCTTTCCAAGCTTGCTCAAATGCACGAGTTTCGATTTAAACTTTGGCGTTTCACTTCCAATGCAACATATGCCTCTAAAACTCTGTATTGTCCTCTTTTAGAATCCCGATACCGTTTTGCTTGATCTTCTTGATTTTTCTACTCGAAGTGCTGAATGTCGGAATCCGCGAGTCTTGTTTATCGGTCGGTGTTCAATGCCATTTTTATGTATGGCTATAATACGATTATACATAGACGATAGCTCTAGGAGGACCTCCTTAAATGGAGCCCTAATTGTTTGTGGCTTGTGCTTAGGGATTTCAACTCAATTCTTAGCGGGACAATAAGCATAATGGTGTTGCGGGCTCTACCTATGAGATATCGATTTTTGTTCATGCTACTTGGACTTGGCCTTAAAGATCTCACCTATATGGGCGGCCACTTCACATGGAACAGTGGGAGTATCTAGACGAAGATTGATAAAGTTCTAACGAATCTCCTTTGGTCCATGTCCCTTCTCTCGGTTTTTGTTTATTTTAAGTTGTACGGCGCCTTCTCGGATCATGCTCAAGCTTGGGTTCGGATAGCCGATCGGCTTCCTCGAGGTCAAAAAAACTTCAAGTTTTTTAATATGTGGGCGCACCATGAAAGCTTCCTCCAACTTGTTAATCGACATTGGCTCTATGACACTAGAGGCGGTCCCATGTTTGTCTTATGTTGAAAACCGAAGGCACCGAAAGGGCCACTTAAAGCATCTCAACGGGCTCCATTATAGCCATATTTTCGAAAGAGTTTCCAAAGCTATCGTAGACCTTGAACGCAACCAGCGAGCCCTCCGAGCATGATCGGGATAGCGATGGCCGTCTAGCACGGGAGAGGCATCTATGGCTAGATTTGGTCAACCTAAAGTCGATGAAAAAAATGTTTTTCAACCAAAAACTCAAATACAAATACCTAGAAGAGAGTGACGGGGGTAGTCGATTCTTCTATACTCTCATGAGCCAAAGCCACAAGAGGAACTTCATTGTAGCCATAGAGGACACTAATAGGCGGCTCACCACTTCGTTTACTATCGTGGGAAGCATCTTTGTTGACTACTATAAAAATGCAGCTAGCTCTGCTAGGGACACTCTTCCTCTCGATGTGGAAGTTATTTCTAGTGGGCCTCGTCCCGATCCTAGTGCTCATGATTTGCTCCTTACTCGGTTACCAATTAGAATATCGGGGCCACTCTGTTTGGGATTGAAAATGATAAAACCCCGGGTCTAGATTGGTACTTCTCTTTATTTTTTAAGGAAGCATGGGACGTTGTAGGTGCTGACTTCGTGTTGCGGTAAAGGACTTCTTTACCTCGGGGAGCCTACTTAAGCAAGTCAATCATTCTGTCACTTCACTAGTTCCCAAATCGGCTAACGCTTCCTCTTCTTTGAATTTTAGGTCGATATCCTACTTCAACATTGTGTAAAAAGTGATTTAAAAAATCCTCTCTTTTAGGTTAGCTTTGTGCTTTGGTTGATGTTATTAGCCCCATGTAGAATGCTTTCTTGGGTGGGAGGAAGATGTCGGATAATATCCATCTTCTCCGGGAGCTACTTCGGCAGTATGGATGGAAGCGTGCCTCCCCTAGATGTCTTCCGAAGGTGGACTTCAAGAAAGCCTTTGATTCGATGCGGTGGCCTTTTCTTCGAGACGTCCTTCGCAGCTTAACTTCTCGAATGCTTTTGTCCACTTGGTTATGACTTGGTTATGCATTTTCTAACTTGAGAGATGCCAACAATAACTCCATCGTCGCTATCTTGAGGGATGCTAGTAATGGCTCCTTTTCCCTTCAAGTTGGGGGACCTTAGTAGCTCCTTTCCCTACAAATTAAGCAACACCAATAGTATTTTCATCCCCTCCAAATTAAGAGACGCCAATAATAGTTCCATCTCCTCTATCTTGAGGGATTCTAACAAAAGTTCTTTCCCCTCCAACTAAAAGGACACTAATAGCTCCTTCCATTCTAACTTAAGTGACTCAAACAAGAGCTTCATCTCCTCTATCTTGAGGGATGCTAACAATAGCTCCTTCCCCTCCAACTAGAAGGACTCCACCATCTCTATTCCCTTAAAATAAATCAACTGAATAAAAATTATTGTAGTAGTTAATATTTTAAAATGAAATAGCTACCATCAAATCACTTCAAGTCATATAGTTTTACAACATTTAATTAACAAAATTATCATCTTCATACTCCTTTTTATTGTAATAGAAGTTAATTATATCAATAACCTCATTCTATTTTTTTTATCTAAAAATTTTGTAATCTCTATGAGGTTGGATTGAATATCTTCCATAATCTTCAAAGAAGAAAACCTAAAAATAAAGATGTGAGGGAAACGATGATGGGATTTCATCTTTAGCTCAAGCGGTTAAAGGATGCCAACAACTTCTCATTTATCTCGAGAAACTAAGGGATGCTACCACTGTTTGTTTTCTTACCACCATTGGAAGCAGGAATCAACCTTCCCCTCTAGTTTCAAGTAACAAATATCCCTCTTGAATGTCATAGGCTAATTTTTTTTTTAAACGGAAAGTCCATTGCACAAACAATATCACTCCAAATAAATAAATAGATAAGTAAAAATTAAAAAATATATATATATATATATATAGTACAAAATTATAACTAAAAGTTTGCTCAAGTCCATATGTGGTTCATGTTTGATCCGGACAACAAAAATTTATATCTTTTTGTAGACAAGAGACAGATGGTTTGTGAGTAAATTTTCCAATTAGTTGCTTTTGATTGTGTGCTCCATGTTGTATTAGGTGTGATGGTTAGGTTTTTACACTAAGATGGGATTCCTAGAAACAAACCTATCCCATAGCTTTCCTCATATATCGAGTAGAAAAAACAAATCAATCTAGCCTTAAAATAGCCTCACACACATACTAACATGTTCAAAGCACTAAACGACCCTAAATCAAGATCTAGAACGACTCTACTAAGCTATCTCAAAAAAATTGAAAAACTTATCAAGAAATTTGATGGAAGTATGGTTGGATGAATTCCCACCACTTCGCTTTTTATCTTCCATGAACAAATCACTTCCAAATTATTTTCAAAGTCATGGCAATAAAGCATGAAAAAATATTCCAGCCATTCTACTTCCTCAACTATCATCAATGTAGCTTTATTTTAATCTTTAATTAGATGATCGACAAGCAAAATATGAAATGTGAGTGAAGTTGTGCCAATGTCCTTTCCAAATAAAGGGATAAAAGACACATTTAAAGAGTAACCATGATTGGTCATGATGCCTTGACATAATTCAATCCTACAACCCTCGAGGACAAGAAAGTTGAAATCTGCAAACAAGAAAAATAATTTGCTAGTGTAATTTAAATAATTCAAAAAATAATAAAATGAAACAATTATATTCTAAATCTATCAAACCATAAATCATGTCCGACAAAAGCCAATTATAACTACAAGTATGCATTTATATTTCAAAACTTCTACTACCAATTAAGCTTATTTTAACTGTTCCTACAAAATTTGGAAACATCAATTATCCATAAAGAAGAGGGAAGGAAAATGGAAAAAAAAAAACGAATATAGTAGAATACTGTAGTAAAAATTTATTATTTTTCCTTATTATTCTCTTTCTTTCAATGCTCTTTTTGGGATTACATGCAATAAATAGTAAAAGATGTCACTCGTTTACAATTTATTGATAGTAGTGGAAAATCATAATTGATCTGTCTCCTTGAAACATGTCCAAATAACAAAAAGAAGAGATAGAAAGCTTTGTTCTTGTTATCTTCAAATTGAGAATAAAGTAACTTGAAAGAGAACATAGCATGGCTCCATCCACCAAGAAATCTTGAAACCTTTCTTTAACTAGAAATAGGGTGTATATTTTTATATGCTTTTTTTTATTTTTAGTCAAAGTGTATTTTCATGTGATTAGATAAATAAGATTATGGTTCAAACAAGATATTTCTGGATAATAACACAAAACAAAAAGAAAATGATTCTCTTTGAAAGAATAAATAAAAAGGGAAAAAAGGAAAGGTATCCATCTCAATTAATGGTGTCAACGGCTCCAACAACATATCCATCCCTTTTAAATTGAGCAATGCCTATAGCATCTCCATCTTCTTTAACTTGAGAGTCACCAACAACAACCCCATCCCCTCTATCTTGAGGGATGCTAACAATAACACATTTTCCTTCAAATTGGGGGGCCCTAGTAACTCCTTCCTCTTCAAATTGAGCAACACCAATAGTATCTTCATCCCCTTTAACTTCAAGGATGCTAGTAGCTCCTTCTCCTCTAACTTGAAAGACACCTACAATAGCTTCATCCCCTCTACCTTAAGGGAAACTAGCAATAACTCCTTCCCCTCCAACTAGAAGGACTCCACCATCTCCATCCCCTTAAAAAGAAAAAATCAAATTGAATAAAAATTATTATAATATTTAATATTTTAGAATCAAGAAGTTATCATCAAATCACTTTACGTCATATAGTTTTACAATATTTAATTAAAAATATTATGATCTTCACACTCCTTTCTATTACAATAGAAGTTAATTATATCAACCTTATTCTATTTTTATTTTTTTTGTCCAAAAATTTTGAAATCTCTACAAGTTTGGATTGAATATCTTCCATAATCTTCAAAGAAGAAAACCTAAAAATGAAGATATGAGGGAAACAACGATGGAATTTCATCTTTAGCTCAAGCGGTTAAGGGATGCCAACAACTTCTTCTCCTTTATCTCAAGCGGTTAAGGGATGCTTACACTTTTTGTTTTGCTACCACCATTAGAAGTAGGAATAAATTGTTCCCTTTTATTTGAAGTAACAAATATCCCCCTTGAATATCACAAGTCAATTTTTTTTTTAACGAAACTCCATCGCAAAACAACATCACTCCTAGTAAATAAATAGATAAGTAAAAATTTAAAAAATATATAGTACAAAATTATGAATAAAAGTTGGCTTAGGTCGACATGTGGTTCATGTTTGATCCGGACAATAAAAATTTATGCCTTTTTACGGACAAGAGGTAGATGGTTCGTGAGCAAAATTTTCCATTTAGATTCTTTTGATTGCATACTCTAAGTTCTCTTAGGTGTGATGGTTAGATTTTTACACTAAGATGGGAATCCTAGAGGGAAATCTATCCCATAGATTTCCTTACATCACGATAGAAAAAAAATCAATCTAGCCTTAAAATAGCCTCCACACATACAATATGTTCAAAGCACTAAACGTACTCGAATCAAAACCTAGAACGAGTCCTCTAAGCTATCTCAAAAAAATTGAAAAAGTATCAAAGTATTTGACGAAGTATGGTTAGATGAATCCTCTTTGCGTTTTCATCTTCCATGGACAAATCACTCACCAAATTATTTTCAAAGTCATGGCGCTAAAGCATGAAAAATTGTTCCAGTCATTTTACTTCCTCATCTACCATCGGTGTAGCTTTAGTTTAATCTTTAGTTAGATGACCGACAAGCAAAATATTTGGGTGTTTTAGTCTCAAGGATAGCAAAACGAGAAATGTGTGTGAAGTTGTGTCAATGTCTTTTCCTAATAAAGGGATAAAAGACACATTCAAAGAGCAACCATGATTGGTCATGATGCCTTGATATAATTCAATCCTCGCAATCCTTATTGACAAGAAAGTTCAAATAGGGAGAAATGCGCAAACAAGAAAAATAATTTTCTAGTACAATTTAAATCATTCAAAAACTAGTAAATTGAAATGGCTATATTCCAAATCTATCAAACCATAAATCATGTTTGATAAATGCCAATTATAACTACAAGTATGCATTTATATTTCAAAACTTTTACTAATAATTAAGCCTATTTCAATCTGTTCCTATAAAATTTGAAAACATTATTTATCTATAAAGAGGAGGGAAGGGAAATGGGAACAAAAAAAAACGAATATAATAGGATACTGTAGTGAAAATTTATTGTTTTTCCTTATTATTCTCTTTTTTTCAATGCTATTTGGGGATTACCCGTTACAAACGAGCAAAAGATGTCACTTTTTGCAATTTATTAATAGTGGTGGAAGATCATAATTGACGAGTCTCCTTCAAATATGTCCAAATAACTAAAAGAGGAGACAGAAAGTTTAGTTCTTGCAATCTTAAAATTGAGAATAAAATAACATGAAGAAGAACATGGCATGGCTCCATCCACTAAGGAATCCCGAAACCATTCTTTAATTGGAAATGGGATGTATATTTTTATGTGCTTTTTTATTTTTAGTCAAAATGTATTTTCATGTGATTATATAACTAAGATTATGGTTCAAACAAGATATTATTTGGATAATAACTCAAAACAAAAAGAAAATGATTCTCTTTAAAAGAATAAATAAAAAGGGAAAGGCTTTCTCGCTCAAATAATGGTGTTAACATCTCCAACAACATATCCATCCCCTTCGAATTAAGCAATGCCCTTGGTATCTCCATCTTCTCTAACTTGAGAGATGCTAACAACAACTCCATTCGCTCCGTCCGGAGGGATGCTAACAACGACTCATTTTCCTTCAAATTGGGGGACCACTAGTAGCTCATTCCCCTCCAAATTGAGGAACACCAATAATAAATTCATCCCCTCAAACTTGAGAGACACAAACAATAGTACCATCTCCTCTATCTTGTGGGACGCTAACAATGGTTCTTTCCCCTCCAACTAGCTCCTTCTCCTCCAACTTAAGAGACACCAACAACAGACTCCATCCCTTTTATCTTGAAGGATGCTACCAATGACTCCTTCCCTCCAACTAAAGGACTCTACCATCTCTATCCCCTTTTAAAAAAAAATCAAATTGAATAAATTTTTTTTGTAGTAGTTAATATTTTAGAATCAAGTTACCATCAAATCACTTCATATCATATAGTTTTACAGCATTTAATTAAAAAAAAATTATGATCTTCATAATCCTTTCAATTACAATAGAAGTTAATTATATCAACAACCTCATTCTTTTTTTTTCTTTTTTTTCTAAAAATTTTGAAATCTCTGCAAGGTTGGATTGAATATCTTCCATAATCTTCAAATAAGAAAACCTAAAAATGGAGATATGAGAGAAAAATTGATGAGATTTCATCTTTAGCTCAAGCGATTAAGGGATGCCAATAACTTCTTCTTTTTTATCTCGAGTGGTTAAAGGATGCTAATAACCCCTTTTCTTTCAGCTTGAGCATCCATAATTTTAATGTTTTTATTTGCTTTCTTTTTGTTTGTTTTCTTCTCATCATTTGCTTCGTTTTTTAAACTTTCTTCTCTTTCTTCTTTTCTTTGTTCTCATCCTTTCCTTCTATTTTTTCAACTAACATATCCACTTCAAGTATGTCAATTTTATGTCTCACATTTTTAACTAGCTGCAACTTCTTATCTTTGTTCATTATAACCTTGTATAATTTTTTTTATAAAAATTGAACGCTTCCATCTTCTCACCCATATATTTATACGCTTCTCTGTATATAAATGCATATTAGAAAAAAAAATCAATAGCTAACAATAAAAAAAATAATTATTCAACAATATTAACGAGTTAATATATATAGCATTTATCTATAGAATTAGCTACTACTCTTGACATCTAGAAAACATAAAATATATAAATTTAATAAAATTTAATATTTCAACTAAGATTTCAGAATAAAGAAGTTACCATCAAATAACCTAATGTCATATAATTCTAAGAACGTAATTAAAGCAATAAACTATGGTTTTCATACTCTTTTCTACTAGGACGGGATATAATGATACTAGAAACTTCATTCCATTTAATTTTTTCCCGATAATTTATAAATTTCTACAAGGTTTGATTAAATATATTTCACAATTTTGAAAGAAGAAAACCTAGAAATGGAGATATGCAAGAAACAACAATGAGATTTCTAAATCAGATTATGATGTAAGAAATAAGTAATCGATTATGGGCTAATATAATTGGATTGAGTGGTCGAACATAAACAAATAGTGGTTAGACACATTAAAAATTCATAATTAGTTTAATAATTTTTTCACAAATTCAATTTTTTTTACCATTATAAAAGATGTGATTTCCAACCAACCTCCATGATTATACTACTATGATCACTATACAAGTAAGCCTTCATGCTATCACGATTTTGATAGATAGTAAGAGATCATGTTGAAGAGATAATGAACACCTAAGGGTTACGGAAGAAGAACGAATAAAGAATAGTCATTTATCATGTTATCTAATGAGAGCTTAAAAATCAATTTTCTTTAATTTCTTTATTAATCTACATTCGAAGCCATCTCAACCCAAAAGTTTAACTTATTATTATTATAATCAACATAATTTAGGCATGCAACACTTATCTTGCCATTACCTCTTTTCACTACTACAAGCAAAAGTAGTAAATCAAAATTTTTTTTCTTAAAATTTTTTCTCACTTCGACATTCCAATTTTTCTTTCGGGCCTCTAACAACTCTTTCCCAAGTAATCACCCACATTTTTACATGACTTCTAGCATTTATGATGAAATCAACTAGTTACTCAACAATTCATAAACTTAGAATGTTTTACATACTCATGAGTCAAGTTGCCGTTTGACATAAAAATAAACATTGGTGATAAATACCCCTAGTTACTAAGCAACTCAAAACATTAGAGTAGGTTTACAATTCACTTAATAAAGCCAAAATTTCAATTTGGAATGCTTTCTTTTTTCCTTCTCACGAGTTTAATAATTAACTAGAAAATCTTGTTTACTTAAACCATGCTTAGGCTTAGTTTCAAAAGGTAATTTCAAAACAAACATTACTTCAAAAATCATACTTAATCAAAAAGACATATAAATCTTTCTAGCATGCATGCACTTCCATAATAATAACATTCAAAACAATCTCGACTTTCTCATAAGATCTTGTTAAAAATTCTACATCAATCATCAAGTAAGAAGGATATCATACTACTCATGGCATTCGTTTTTTTTATATATATAAATAACCTAAAAATAAAACAAAAACATACAAACAATTACAAATCCTTCCCCCGCATTTAAATCTTACATTATGCTCGATGCAAACATAGAATTAATTATAGGCATATAAAATTTAAAGAGATCAAATATGATATGCGTAAATCGAAAGGAGGGAGAGGTGGTAGATGGAATGAAAGCTTGAGACACATCTTGGTGCTTTCGTGCTATATAACTTGTGTATTACTTCTCTTCCCATATCTCTGTCTTTCCTTGGAAATTGAAGTGCCAAGCATACCTTAATTTACTACCTAACCTATATGTCTTGTCTCTACCCGTGCTTACTTTTTCTCTGTCTACGATGTGTAAAATAGTACGGAAACACATAGGATTGCTTTTTATGTAGGTGAACTAGTGTTTGTGCCTTCTAACCATATTTCCTCTCCTTTAATTACAAACTTTAAAACACAAGGCACCCACGTGAGCGTGCTTATTAGTAGTACACATGTTGTGCCATTCTTTTATACTCGTGTCTCGCTCCTTCGACTCTCTTTTTACAATGCCTAGGTGTACTTGTATTGCATCAATTCTCAAAATCAAGTCACGGTGGAGGGAAAATTAACTAAATGCAAATATAAAAAAGGTAAATAAATTCATTAGATTGCTCCTAATAATCATATTTGTTTAACGTCGTTAGCTCGATGTTGGTATTACTCGGTCCTCGTAATTATGATCCTCCGATGTAATCACTTCCTCTATTTGCACTTGGAATCCTTCATAGAAGGATTTTAATCGATGACCATTCACTTTAAACATCTTATTGGTCTCTAAACTTTGAATTTCAAGCTGTAGCATAAGGAAACACACTATAACAACAAAAGGTCTAATCCGGCGAGAACGTAATTTATCTAGAAAAAGCTTACCACTAGAATGATAAGGAGAACTTTTTGTCTAATAAAAAAAGTCTTCCCAAAAACCATCTCCTAAGAATCAAGCCTCCGAATGATCAAGCATCCTATGGAGGTATGAAAAAAAAAATCTCCATCTAAGAATCTCAAAATCAAGCCATTGAATCAACTAATCATACATACAAAAATTAAAGTGTGAGTAAAGGATTACCTCTTGTAACATAGATTTTAATTTTACACAAAGGGAGCCATCCAAGTGTCCAGCCTCTATCGATAATCCATACAACCCAAGCATCAACACAAGAAGCATTCGGAAGTTATAAAGTGCTAGAACCACCTTTTATGACTTGTTTAATATTTCTCTTTAGAAATCTATTCGGGGATATTTTACGACAATCCTAATTGAGAGGGAGAGAGGTAGTGTGTATTTGGAAGAGAGAAAACTATTTTCTCTATTTTTCCTTTATTGACATGTATGCCTACAATTATTACCACTCTTTGCCGCATCTCCCTTTCTATGTATAGGGGGAGTGTGTTCCTTGTCCTATAAGGATAAGGAAGTGATGATATTAAGTTCCAAAAAGGACTCTAGGTTGTTGCTCCCTAATCCTTAGAGGATTAAGAGTTGTACTACATGTTAGCTTTTTCATCTTATCTTTTTAAACCTTGAACTTTATCCAATAAGGTTTATATTTATCCTCCTATAAAAATATCTTACAAGCTTTTAAATTAAATCTATTGGCCCAATTAATTACTAATTAATTTGAACTATCCCAATAAATAAGGTTAGATATTTTTAGGATGCCCATATTAGGAAATAATTTCTCAAGTTACCCTTAAACTTATACGTGTGACTCAATAGGCTCCTAGATATGTTGGCAATGTATCAAGAATAAAAGACACCTCTTTTATCTCTTGATACATAAATCAAGATTAGCCTCTAGGAAGACGTCATGACTATCCAATTCTCTATGAGGATTAATTAATTCGCAATTACCTTTCATGAGCATGGTTACCATATAATTCATTCCTCATGTCAATTTACCATAATGTGATCTCGAACTTGGTTATTATTCTATTTGATTATAATCATATAAGTTTTCTTCGAGTCCTAAATGTCTTAGCTCTTGGAGTAAATCAATTATAATACTCCTATTATGGCCATAAATTTCTTGAGAAAATATTTATCGAAGTATAATGTGATAACTCCTTTAGCATACAAGGAATGACATGTCTTATCTTAGTCATCCATCTATCTCCATTAGATTCCTAATGCACCTAACAAATTACATATGTACAACTCTTTAATGAGTCCATCGCAAGGAGCGTCAAAGTACATAAATTCCCTAATGAGATAACCATGATTATTTTAAGTCAAAAGACTAGTTGTACCCATCTTGTATGAGATTTCTATAGACTAAACCAAATGAGTTCTCATGGCTAGTCAAGTCCAATAATATGTTCTCTAACATTAATCACCTAAGTACTTGCTTTTGACATCATCATGCTAATAGGTGTGAGATCTCCTACTATTATCTTATAGCATGAGCATAGCACTCACAAGTCTTACTGTATATAGTCAATGTCCATTCTTGACAATGCTACAATTTAGGATATATAATGATATCATTTAAGTGCGTTAATATTTATCTCACATATTTTGATTAATCATTAACGTAATGCATATCATATGGACTTCATCAATTCATCAATAAATATAAATAATAAAAATTAATAAAAAGACTTCTTTTATTAATAAAATAAATAATACAATATTATAAAAGTCAAACCATCCAATCAAAGTTGGATCTTGGGCACCTACACTAATGACCTCATTTCCTCTAATTCCTATAGTTACAATTTCCTTTGCTCACTTGCCTCATCCATTTTCATGTTGTATTATTTGATTCCATAAAAAGCCTTATGTTCAATTTCTACTAGAAGATGACAAGACATCCCATAAACTAAACGACAAGGGGATATGCTAATTGGTGTCGTGAAAATTGTCTTATATACCCAAAGAGCATCATTATGTCTCTCACTTTAATCTTTATGATTGGGATTCACTATTTTCTCCAAAATAGAATTAATTTCTCTATTCGACACCTTAGCTTGATCATTTGTTTGTGGATGATACGTCTTGAACTCCTTATGTGTAACATAGTATTTTTTTCAACAAATTAGCTACTTATCAATTGTAAAAATGTGTACCTCTGTCACTAATCAATGCCCGTAGTGTCCTAAATCCGGCAAAAATTTTAGACTTAACAAAATCTACAATAAATTAGAATCATTAGTCTTAGTGGCTTTAGCTTCCACCCATTTAGACACATAGTCCACCGCTAAGATAATATAAACAAAGCCAAAAGAGAAAGGAAAGGGTCCTATAAAACCAATGCCCCATACATCAAAAATCTCACAAACAGGTATAAGGGATAAAGGCATTTGATTTTTACGGGATAAATTATCTTTGTTTTTGACATTGTTCACATGTCTTACGGAACATATAGGAATCACAAAATAAACTTAACCAATAGAAGCCACATTTAAATATTTTTCTAGCAATTCTATTACGTCCAAAATATCCACCATAAGCATATGTGTGAAAAAATATCAAAATAGACTCAAACTCAAGCTTAGGCACACATCTTCTAATTACTTGATCGAACAATACTTGCGTAAAAAAGGATCATCCTATAAATAATATTTGACATTACTTTTTATTCTATCTTTATGAGCCCTACTCAAATCAATAGGTATTTCATGCTTTACTAGATAGTTAACAACATCAATATACCATGGATCCTTACCTTGAAGTGTTAATAATTACTCATCTAGAAATAACTCATGCAAGGGTATTGCATCCTTTTCCTTCACTATTCGACTAAGGTGATCGATCGCTAGATTCTTTACCGCTTTTCTTATCTTTGATCTCCAAATCGAATTCTTGTAGTAGGAGAATCCACATAATCAGCCTTGGTTTTGCTTTCTTTTTTAATAAGAGATACTTGAATGCTTGCATGGTCGAGTATATAATAACTTTTAAACTAAGTAAATAATATCTAAACTTAGCAAACAAATACAATGGCCAAAAGTTCTTTCTTCGTAGTGAAGTAGTTGCATTGAGTAGGACTAAGAGTTCTTAAAGCATAGTACATGGCATGTGCCATTTTTCCAAGTCTTTGACCAAGGACGGCTCCAAAGCGAAGTTACTCGCATCATACATGATCCCGAAGCATTGACTTTAATCAAGTGGTTAAATGATAAGTGCCAAAATTAACATCTCATTTAACTTATCAAAAGCTTCGTTACACCTTTCGTTAAACTCAAATGGTACATCTTTTTGTAACAAATGGCATAAAGGTAAGGAAATTTTTAAGAAACCCTTGATGAACCTCCTGTAAAAACATGTATGACCAAGAAAAGAACAAATCTCATACACATTTATAAGGTAAGGTAAGTTTTGCATAATGTCTACCTTTGCTTTATCAACCTCAATTCTTTTAGGTTAAATTACATGTCCTAAAACTATTCTTTGTTCTATCATAAAATGGCATTTTTTAAAATTGAGAATAAGGTTAGTTTCAATGCATTTTTCAAGTACATAATTTAGATTATCTAAGCGTGCATCAAATCAACCTCTATGAATAGTAAAATCATCCATAAAAACTTCAATATTATGCTTAATATAATATGAAAATATACTTACCATACATCTTTTAAAGGTGGCCGAGCATTGCAAAGACCAAAGGTCATCCACCTATAAGCAAAGGTGCCAAATAGGCATGTGAAAGTCATTATATTAGTTTTCCCAAGCTATCATAATTTGATTGTATCCAAAACACCAATCAAGGAAATAATAATGAGATCTACACTGCCAATCAAACACATCATCCATTCTAAACTCTTATAAGGATAAGTTCATTATTCCGATTCTAACCTAGTGTAATCCTTGTCTTTTTTTGGCACTACTTGAACTAAATTTACCCATTTACTATCTAAAATTGGATAGATCACATCGACATCTAACAATTTTAAAATTTCTTTCATTACTACTTCCATCATCGGAGGGTTCAATCTCTTTTACGCTTTCCTTGTTGGTTTGGAACCCTCCTCTATAAGTATTATGTGCATGCATGTGGAAAGACTAATACTTTTTTTGTTAGCTATAGTCCATTCCGTGGCTATTTTATGATCCTTAAACACTCAAATGATCTTCTCCTCTTGTAATTTGGTTATGTTGTTTACTATGATTATCGAAGTTTTTCCCTTTTTTCTAAAAATGCCTTCAAATATCTTGGTAATGGTTTGAGTTCGATGATCGAGGCCTGCATAATAGAAGGTAGTAATTTCAAATGAGATATAGGTGAATCAATTTTAGCAACTTTAAACTCGTTAAAGATTAGAGGTAACGAATGCTAGGTTAACATCATCTCTTTTATCTCATCGTCAAAAGCTAAGTTAGAAGTCCGCAAGGTATTTTATTCTAAACTCATACGAATTGCGATTCTAACTTATCTTGATTCTTTAAACCAAACACTTTTTATGACAAGCAATCAATAATATCAATTGATAAAACGGAATAAATATCGCTAAGATACCTCAACACTTCAAAAATGTTAAAGCAAACTATTTCACCATTAAATTCCATGGTCAAAGTTCCCTTATGCATATCTATTTTCATCCTTATTGTCTTTAAAAGGGGTATGTCCAACAAAAGAGGTGTTGAAATGGATGAATTTTCATAAAAATCTACTGGAAAAACCAATTGATTGACTTGCACTAAAACATCCTCAACTACCCCTCGGGTAAGCAATAAATCTATTTGCTAATTAAATTATAACACCAATTTCATTTAAAAGCCCTAAATTGAGAATCATATAAATGAAATATGGCATGAAATTAATTGAAGCTCTTAAATCTAGCATGATCTTTTCAAATCTAGCATTACCTATTACATAAGTGATTATAAACATACCTTGATCTTTTCACTTTAGAGGAAGTTTAATCATTACAACCACATTCTCTTATATACTTACCTTTTTGTTTCCTTTCAACTTCCCTTTGGAAGTGCATAACTCTTTTAGGAATTTGGCATATTTTGGAACTTGCTTAATGGTAATAATAAGAGGTATGTTTACCTCAATTTTTTTAAACATTTCTAATATCTCCTTATCTTTCTCTCGCTTTTTTTATTTGGCAAATCTATTTGGAAAAAAAAATAAAGAATTAACTAAATCTTTATTCACGAGAGTTGAAGAAATTACCTTAAGATTTTTTAGAAGCACTTCAAGTTCTTTTTCTATCTTCTCATCATCTTTCACTAGATGAGCCTTACATTGTGCGTCCATTTCTCTCCTATTTCTTGAGGTTATGGCACTTATGTTTTCTCTTGGATTCATAATTATTTAAGAGGGAAGTTTGCCCAAACTTCGGGCCTCTAATCTACCCATTGTAATAGCAATCTAACTCATTTAAGTCTTTAAATTCTAAATGCTTGCTCTTATTTATTGTTGAAATTGCATGGTGTTATTCTAAAGCTGAGTAGTATTCCGAACTAATGTTTTCATCATGTCTTCCAATGAAGAGTTAGAACCTAAAGTTGAAGCTCGTTGCTTCTAGAATAGTGGTTAGTAGGGCCTTTATTATTGTGCACCACCCCGATTATTCCCACGAGGTTAGGTGTTGGTTATCTCTCCATCCAGGATTATATCCGTTAGATCGAATGTTATACCTTTTTTGTTGCGATAGCCTAAGAAAATTACCTACGGCTTTAGCTTGTTCCGAAGAATTATCTTACAAAGTAAGACACATTTCAATGGGTTGCTCTACAACTAAACAAAAACCATATGCCTTCACTTACTATACACCACTCACTATCATTTATCTCATTAGGGAAGTTAATATCATAATTTGCTACTCAAATGAAGAGGTACCGACTTTATTTACTTTCTTTGGAGGAAGGTGATCATATCGAGAATCAAGCTGTTAAGTGTTAGCGACCATGTAAGAAATTAAAATTCTAGCTCCTCCTAGTGTCTTATATACCAAAGCACCACCACTAGCTATATCTATCATAGCCTTATCCAATGGGAAAAGTCCCTCATAAAAATATTGGATCGGGAGTTGCTCACTAATTTGATAATGAGGGCAACTAGCATATAGTTTTTTAAATCTCTCATAATACGTATATAATGTCTCCCATGTATACTATCTAATTCCATATATCTCTATATGAATGTTAGCAGACCCTAGATACGAGAAAGGGTTTCTCTAGAAACAATCTCTTCATTTCATTCTAGGTATAGATTGATTCGGATGGTAAGTAATAGAGCCAATCCTTGGTCAAATCAGCTAATAAGAAAAGGAAAAGTCCTTAGTTTAATATGTTCCATGTATATCTCAACTAGTTTCATGCTAGAGAAAACTAAATAAAATTTCTTGATATGCTTATGAGGATCTTCACCGGTAAACCATGAAAGTTAGGCAAGAGATGGATTAGACTAGACTTAAGTTCAAAAGCTACCTTAATATCGGGATATTCGATACATAAGAGTTGAAGATTTAGATCTAAAGCGACCAACTCTTGCAAAGTCCTATTTGTACCTATGATTTCCTCTTCAAAATTACTAGAGGAAAGAAACAATTAGAATGTTAAGAAATAATCAATTTAAACACAACTCCCAAGCAATGGTGTCAAAATTTGCTAGCATGTCTTACCACCATAGAATTATTTATTTCTTTTTCCTTACTAGACCTAATCACAAAATTATAATTAGGGTAAGCAAGGGTCGATCCTAGAAAAAATTGGCTCAATCAATTTTTTCTATTATGTGAATGTCCCAAAGTAAAAAAAAAAAAAAGAAGAAAAAAAGGGTTTTATTTGTAGTGTAAATAAGAATATTAGAAGCCTTGGTCAAAAGATAGTCTTCACTTTTGGTTCAATCGTTAATCATTAATTCAATTATTAATCCATTCTTTTCATGAATATTTATCATAGAACAACAACAAGCTATGTTATCCTCAATATATCCTTAGTGATTCGTTAATTAAAATAATATATCTAATTAATCTCTAACTATTGAACAACCTATAACAAGTTATCTAGATTTAATCCAATAATAACCTTAAGTAATAAAAAGATGGATGAAGCTAAACAACTCTCCCATAAGTTAAGAGAATTTAATCTAGCTCTATATTTTTCAAGAAATTAAATGAAAACTAATTTATAATTATTAATCCTTAGTTACTATCACAAATAAGATTAGACAAGCAATTATGGACTTGAATTCTTAACTATTAATAGATTATATAAATTAATCCACTAGTGTTCATCCTAATCAATCAATCAAAATAATCATATTTAACTATAATGGAAAAACATAAAATACCCAAAAAGAATCGGATTAGAAAGAGAACTCATTTAGATCTCATAACGATTTAATCAAAGCTTCAACTTTTCCTTTAACTAGGCAAGAGTATTTAGAATTGCATGTTGTGCTTACAAAAGTTTTTTTCTATCTATGGCTATGTGAATGAATGAACCCCTAAAATAAAATCCTAACTTCTCTATTTATAGCTAAATGTAGGGTTTCAACACACACATCGCCACCACACATAGACACATAATTTGCTTACTTTAGGTGCATAGTTTGTTTATTGTAGGCACACGGCTTGCTTGATTGAGGCATACTATTGTGTCATATTTGTTCTTTATCTCGTGTCCTTCGACTTACGCCAATGTGGCATCTCTTTCTCCCTTGAATGACGACTTAGTGTTGACACATACGGGCATGTCAATTCTTATGTACAAGTATGCTTATTTCCACTACCCTTTGTGTCTTCTTATGTTAAACGTCTACACGACTTTCCTTTTAGTTTCACACGACTAATAGTTTTTTCCTCTTGTAAGACATACGGCCATATGTCTCCTTCCTTCAATTTGGCTTTGCATGTTGTCTCCATTGGGTTCTTCATGGGCTTAGGCTTGTATGCATCTTGGCTTAGGTTTATTCACTTTGATTAATCATTTTTCTAGCAAAACTCAAAAATCATTATCTTATTTTTAATTAGCTTAGCATAATGTATAAAGTACTAGTAAGTTTAATGTAAAAAGGAATAAAAATTATATAAATTATGTACTAATCACTCATCATAACTCTTGATAACTCAAAATGATCATTCGATGTCTTTAAGTTTAAAAAAAAATCCTTTGATACTTATTTCTTCTTGACCTTTAATTATACTAGGTCACCTTCATTGTAAGTTGTCTTGGTCAAAAATTTAAAGACCACAACCTATGATTTACCTTTGCTAGCATTTCCATCAATGTTTGTGTCAAGCTTCAATTCAACAAAATCGGCGAGTCTTGGCTTGATTCTCTAGCCTTTTTCATTTTTTTCTAGCAACAAATTCTCCTACTTTCTCTATGGTAGCATTCCTAAAACGATTCGAGTCGGTCTCGACAATAGCACCATTTTCTTGCTTTTTGAATTTGTCAATATCGCAAGTAACCTCTCATATCCTTTGATGGCAGTAACCTTCTCACTTATTCTTTCATCTTAGACATGACCTTAGGTACCCATCATTTCCCTCACAAACAGTCATGTTCACCCTATAGATCTTGAAATCATCATCAACACTCCCAATAATATCAAATTGGTCAACACAATGGGTAATCATTCCATTAATAACTCCTGTCATATCACCTATGACATTCATATCCATAAGCTCAAGCATTTCACCATGCTTACTCTAAATACTCTCCATTTTAGTCTTTAATGTGTCACCATGCTTTCCCCTATCATGATAAATAATAGACACTTTTCCATCTAGCCTAATATCAATAGTATGTAAAGAATCGAAATCATCATCATAATCATCATACCTAGGACTAGCATTTAAACCGACATAATTGTCTAATCTACTTGCCTTGGCATACTCAAAAACTTCATCATGATCAAACTTATATAATCTTTTATATCGGAATCATGATTTAGATGTGACTTACCAAGATAAAAGATTGGTGAGCTAGTTGTGCTCTCCTTTTCCTCCTTAACCTCCACTCTAGCCACGATTCCTTTCATCTTCGAATATAAAGTGATCAAATAATCCCTCATAAAAAACTTAAGATTATTAAGGTGCCCATCGTGTGTAACCCTTCGATCAAATTGCTATGGCCTCCCTAATACCAAGTGACATATATTTACGAGCATCATATCAAACCATCCTTCATTCAAATAATAGCTCTATCAAACCATCCTTCATTCGAATAATATCTCCCTACATAAAACCTCACCAAACATCGTTGCTTATTAACCATTCATGCCCTTTAGCTACATAAGTCATCATATACGTCCTTGGATAATTAAAGTAGCTAACCTTAAATCATACACCACCTCACTACATCTTACATTGGTGCATGCCTCACTATCAATGATACCCTTTAATACCCATTCCCCAATCGTAACATTAATATGGAAGATACTTTTTCTCTTCCTTTCATTGTCGCTAAGTTAGGATCACAAGCCCAATCTAACATCAATACCTCTCTTATATCAGCCATAACTTTCTCTAAGCCCTCAAGCTCTTGCTCCTCATCACACTCAACCTTTGGCTCAACCTTCTTAAGCTCTTCCTCCTCTTCGATTTTCTCAATCAAAGTCACAACCCTCCTATTTAGACATTCTAAAGTTATATGCCTCAAACCTAAATATTTAAAATATTGAATAGGTCTTGAGTTTATGAAGGATCATACATCCTATGGAGGTATGGAATAAACAAAAAAATTTCTCCATCTAAAGGGCCCAAGATCATGTCGTTAGATCGACTAACTATATATACATGAATTAAAGTAATGAATAGAGAATTACCTCTTATAGCGTAGATCTAAATTCTTTAACGGAAAAGTTATCCAATTGTTCAGCCTCTATTAATGATCTACGTAGTCTAAGTACCCATAAAGAAGCACTTAAAATTGGTAGCGTGCTAACTCTACCTTTTCCGATTTGTGTAGTGTTTTCTATAGAAATCTAATCCGGGTAAGTTTGCAACAACCCAAAGAGAGAGAGAGGAGGTAGCATGCTAGGTTTAGGGAGAAAATAATTTTCTCCTTATTTTATTTCATACGTGTATCCCTTTTAATTTTCTTAATGTTCTAAATTTTCTCTCCCAAAACTATTTCTTTATGCTCGCACCTCTCTTCCTATTTATAGGGGGAGAGAGGGGTAGCAAATAAGTCCTAATTCGACTTATGCCTATTGCTTCCTAATCTTTCAAGGATTATGAGTTATTTTACATATGGGCTTTTGATCTTCATCTTTAAAACATTTATTATTATCCAATAAGGTTGATGTTTATCCTCCTACCAAAATATCTTAAGGCTTTTAATCAAACCAATTGGGCCAAAATCATTTTGGTCTAATTAATTGATTTGAACTATCCAAAAAAATAATCTTAGATAATTTTAGACGGCCTACATTAGGAAATAATTTCTCAAAATACCATTTAACCTAAATTAAGAAATTCATTTCCATTTTAGGTTATTTACTTCCAAATTTAGAACCAACTTCCAAATTAGGAAACCGATTTATAAAATAGGAAACTTTCCATTTTTTTCCATTTTAGAAAACTTCCATCTAAGAAAAATTTCCATTTTAGAAAGCTTTTCATTTATGAAAACCTTTTCCAAAATTGGAAACTTTTTTCAATGTCTTTGTTTCTCTTTAATCATGTGAGTACTTAAACTTATGCATGTGACTCAATGAGCTCTAAGATATGTTGGCAATATATCAAGAACAAAAGACTCCTCTTTTATATCTTAATACATAAAACAAGATTGACCTCTAGCAAGGCATCATGACTATCAAATTCTCTAAGAGGATTAATTAATCCACTATTACTTTTTACGAGGATGGTTACCATCGAATTTAGTCATCATGTCAACTTATCACGGTGTCATCCGAAAATTAGTTATAAGTTTTGTTCGATTATGATCACACAAGTTTTCTTCGATTCCTAAATGTCTTAGCTCTTAGAGTAAATCAACTATGCTCTATTGGTGTACTCCTACTATGTCCATAGATTTTTTGAGCGGACATTCATTGAATTTCAATGTGATAATTCCTTTATAATATAAGAAATGACATGTCTTATCTTAGTCATATACCTACCTCCGAGTAGATTCCTAGTGCACCCAACGAATCGCCCACGTGCAACCCTTTACTAGGTCCATCAAAACGAGTGTCAAAGTGCATAAATCCTCTAATGAGATAATTATGATGACTTCAAGTCTAAGGATCAATTATATCCATCTCGTATGATATTCCCATAGACTAAACCAAAAGGGTTCTCATAGCGAGTCAAGTCCGGTGATATGTTCTCTAACATAAATCACCTAAGTGCTTATTTTAGCATCATTATACCAATAGGTGTGAGACTTCTACTACTATCACATAGCATGAGCATGGCACTTACAAGTCTATCTCCATATAGTCAACATTCATTCTTCACAATGCTATGAATTGGGACGTTTAATGATATCATTTATATGCATTATTATTTGTCTCACATCTTTCGATCAATCATTATTGCAAATACATATCATAAGGACTTCTATCTAATTCTACTCGAATTAATAAACATAAAAGCATAAGAATTAATGAAAATACTTCTTTTATTATTATGAAAATAAATGATGCAATAATACAATAACTCAAGCTCATCCAAACGTGGTTGGATCTTGGGCACATACACTAACAGTTTAGACTCGTAGGTTTTAATTTGATAATACCTCCGAGTGTGCCTTCTTCTCTAGGCCAAACCCCTGCAGGGTTTATTATTATGCTCCTAGCTATACCGTTCCATTAGTTGTCACCTCTCGACTACTTGTTGGTGTACTACTTTATCCGGACATTTATGATGTCTCTCCACCTTTTTGGCTAGTTTTATAATATCCTTTAAGGTATGGTATTGTTATTGTTTTACAACATCGACGAATGTCGGTCGTCAATCCATATATAAATTAGACCATGGTGTACTCATCGACCTCATTAATGTCACGTCTAAGCATGAGTTACTCAAATTCAACGACATAATCCTCCACACTCATGGTGCTCTATTTCAAGTTATGGAATCAAAGAAAAGTATCTTGACTATGAAATTTAGATAAGTATTTAGATTCCAATACCTTTTTCATATTCCCACATACGACTATCTTGGCCTTCCCCTCATGTGCTCTTTTCCTCTTAATGTTCTTTCACCATAATGTGGCATTCTTTGTTAGCTTGATGGCGACGAGTTTAACCTTATTGTTTTCTTGTACATCATGAAAGTCAAAGACTTTTTCCATTCGATGCGGCCACTCTACAAATACATCGGAGCTAAGTCTTTCCTTAAATTCAAGGATCTCAAATTTGACTTCATAATCATGGAACCCTTACGACTCCTTATATCTTCTACAAGCTAAAAACATTACCTCTTCTTCTTGAGAAGATTTGACACTCATATCATGGAAAGGATTCTCTTCGAGCGACCCTCGAGAACTCTTTCTCCATTAACCGACTCATGCCTCTCTTCGAGCACATAGTTTATCTCTAAATCTTGGTTCCTACATCCCAACTCAATGTTCGCTTATTATATTCTTTAATTGCCCTTTGCATATCGTACATGGTCATTCAATCAATGATTGCTCTTATTATAATGCTTTAATTGCCCTTTACCTACATCGCAACTCGACATTGGCTTATTATAATTCTTTAATTGCCCTCTCGCATATCGTACATGGTCATTCAATCAATGATTGCTCTTCTTAGTGGCATCTTTATATTCGACCAATAAACAATGAGAAGCAAACTTAAGCTCGATACCAAATTAATGTCGGATTAAGATGATAAACCATACGAAAGCTCAAGCAACAACAAGCAACACACGAATAATCCTAGGCTAAAACAATCAAGGTGTAAAATAACTTTAAATAAACCCCAATCAGACCTCAAAAAACACCTAGACCAAGATCAATTCTCAATTCGCAAACCTTTCAAACACACGACCCAATCAAAACCCACGATAACCAAACAAACACACATGTTATCCTCAACAAGAATATATGCTTTCACCACTCAAATTAGATCAAAACGAGTATGAAATTTTTACACGACTTATATACTACCTAGGAGAATGTGTATATCAAATTTTAGGTTAATTTAAGCCCAATAGCCCCTATTTTAAAAAATTCAAAATTCTAGATAGAATATGTTTCGAATTTACACCAACTTCCACAACCCAAAAACAAAAGAAAATATTTTTTATTTTATTTTCTAAATTTTTAAAAGTTAAAAAAAAAAACCCTTAACTAGTTACTCGTCAAAATTTCAAATTAAAATAAAATTCCTAGTTTTGGTTTTTACGGATACATACATACATATACATATGTATGTATGTATGTGTACACACACACACACACACATATATATATTAAATTAAACAAATTCTCAAAATTAGTGTTAATTAATTTTTATTTTACTCCTAATTCTTTTAATTGTTTAAAATATTATATAGACTTACATGCAATATCATATGGGTATTATGCTAGTAAGTTCTAAAAATATGGCTTGTACATTCTTTTGTTAGGGTTAAATACCTCGACAATGTAGGGTTTATTTCTTTTTAAAAATAATGATATAATAGAGCAAAATTTAAATTTAATGTCTAATGAGTTTCTTTGTAGGCCGGTGAAATTGTGCAATATATAATAACTTCCACTCGACGAATCGGGCATCATAAAAACATGCCAAGAACCATAAAAATTGTTGCAAACAGATGCTCATGGTTAGCGATAACAACAGACGAGGTATAAAATAGATTATTACTTTATCCTATTTAATAAATACATATTAAAAATGTTCAATAGATATTAAAATAGGTAAAGATAAAAAAAAATACGTATTAATATAGTTTCCGAGTATAAACACGGATAAAAACTTATAAATAAATGATCATAATGTAAAATAATAATAATAATAATAATGAGGACCAAAAAACTGAGATATTTTCTCCATATTTCGTACAAACCAACATGATTAAGACAACAATATCCTTAGTTGTCAACTAATTAACACATTTAGGGACAGGCGTCTCTTCTGCTAGCTACTAGCTTGAGTGTGAATTAGTCGACAACATGCCATTCTTTAACACGGAGTATTTTTTGTCTCAACCAAGATTTCAATTCAAATTAATCTGGACCCGACCCTAACCTTTTATCCATTGGTTGCCTAGCATCATTTCCCGAAAGAGAGAGAGACAAGCAAATATATTAAAAATGCCTTGTTGGTTCCCATAATCTCTCTCTCTCTCTCTCTCTCTCTCTCTCTCAAAGAACGCAAAGACAAGTATAAAGATGTTGGCATCCATGGCTACCCAACTCCAAATCCAAACCCACTTACAACCCTCAACGTTTTCTTCACAAAGCCTCCAGCTTAAACCCCTTAAAACCCCTATATTTTCTATCACACCAAAACCTTCTTGTTTTCACTTAAAATCCCTTTCTGCTCTCAAAACCCCAGCAAGACTCAAAATTTCTGCTTCAAGAGCTCAACAAACACTCCCTGTAGAAGAGCAAGAAGAAGAAACATCCACTGGGAAAGAGGTTACTTTGCACACAATACCTTTGAATGTCCTTTTCTTTTTTTTTCTTTTTTTTTTTAATGTATGATTTAGCAACTGGGGACTTTTTTTATCTTAGTTATTTGTTTATTCCATTCTTTTCTTGCTTGATTGAATAATGAACTCAATTGGGTTTCATGGAACTGATTTGCAATGAGTGAAAAGGGTTTTTTTTTTTTTTTACTTCATCTTTTTTGATAGTGAGAAGATAGAAGAAAGCATTAGTGAAAAGAATTGAAAAGGTTTCTTTTTTCTTTTCCTTTTTTTCAATATTGTAGAAGCTTGGAGTGGTGGTGAAGCCAATGGAGAAACCAAGAGTAGTATTGAAGTTCATTTGGATGGAAAAGGTAATTGGAATTGCACTAAACCAAGTGATACCAGGCCATGGCACAATCCCTTTGAGTCCCTACTACTTTTGGCCCAAGGAAGATGCTTGGGAGCAGCTTAGACTATTGCTGGAAGGCAAGCCATGGATATCACTGAAGCAAATGCATGTTCTTCTCAATCAGGCTACTGATATAATTGAATTGTGGCAGGAAACAGGTTCCAGTTTATAGTAATTTACTTACAAATACAGAGAAGTTTTGAAATTTAGGATCAATATGGTATAGTTTGGTTTACAGTAAAATATTACATTAGATTTTGTTTGGATTGTTTGAATTGTCTTTGTTAAAGTAAATGAAATATGTGGTTTCTTGATCTTTCTTGAATGTGAATATCAAGTGAATACCGTGCCCTAGAATACAACTTACTGGAGTGTGATGTGATATGATTTCTTTGTTTGTTATTCTTAGTCAACATTTCAATATATTGCTGGGTTATTTTTCATTAACTTTGTTTCTGTAATTTTAATCATGTTTGAGAAATTGTATTTTGAAGACTGAAAACAGATTAATAGGGATTGTCCACAATTGGAATACATTGACTGTGTCTTGATGCTGTTAAAATCACTGTACAATACAGAATACTGCACGGATTCAGAAACCTAAAAACTTGTTGAGGTGCCTGATGCAGCATCCAAAATGTTAATGATGATGGAACACCAGTGTCCATCTTAGTTGCCTGTCCCAATTGACTGCATCCTGGTTAGTTACCATGGCAGAAAATTAACACACATATTCCTTGAATTCAGTGGCAGGCAACAATTTTGTGCTGCCTTTGAATCTGAACATAGAATCTATTATGAACTCCCAGTTAAGCCTGCATTTTCCTGGTCTTCTGCTTCTGATAGATAGTTGATGAGTTATACCTTCTTTTAGATTATGCAAACATACAAGATAGACAATGCCCAGAATTAGAATGGCATGATTTAAACTGAGTTTGGAAAGCTTGGTCTACCAATGGAGTTTGGCAAGGTGTGATTGCATTTCTAGAGGTCTCTTCTGTATGTCATTCTATTCACAAGCTACTAAATCCTACCTGCCCTCTAAATTTAATATACACCAGAAGTGTGTCTTCTAAAATATGCCTTGGTGAAAAATATGACTTTCTTTGTCCATCCATTTATTGCAGTATAAAATGCAAATCTCTCTTGTTCTTTCCAAAGATATTGGCTGAGGAATGGTGACATTCCATAAGCAATCTTTGTTCTATTTTCTTGTAGTATTTTTTATTAAGTTGTCTTCTCTGCTCAAGCAATCATGCTATCCAACTATCTATAAATATCAAAGATAGATCACTAAAAATTCTGAAATTCTGTTATGAAAGGCATGAAAAGTTTAAATTCCATTGAGAGTCTGAATCTCCAAATATTACACCTTCAGTTAACAAAAAGGCCACTTCAACTTATGATGTGTTCTCATCCTCATATTTGTGAGTTAGAAAGACCTGCGCATGAACCTAAAAGTCCTGTAAACTAGAGGAAAGAGTATTTTTCTTATCTATTATTTCAAATTGAATGTGCAAGCTGCCAGTTATTTATGAAACAAAAAATGAAGAAATAAAATTATGAAATCATATACATATGGCTTAGCAAAAACTGAAATGTGCAAGCTGCCAATTATTTATCAAACAAAAAATGAAGAAATAAAATTATGAAATCATATACATATATGGCTTAGAAAAACTGAACAGAACCAAGGAAACAAAATTTTTCGGCTTTTCTCGTATACTTTCAGGCCCCCTTTGCTCTTCTAGTCCTCACAGATAAAGGCTTCTTGTCTATGTTTGGACGTGAGCTTAATTTCTCATCAGAATTTGCAGAGTGTGCGATTTTATACTCATAGTTTCCTTTTGTGGGATTTATCAAAGCATCGGCATGAGATTTCAGTGGAATCCACTTTGGAGATTGGTATGGAAGCTTATTTTCATCCTCATCTGAGGCATCTTCTTCATGAACTTCATTATACTGTCTGATGTGTTGGTTTTCATCTGCAAGCAAATTAGTATTTCTGTACAAGTTCAAGTCATGGTGCTCTGGTGATGTAATTCTCACTTGTTCCCTCTCAGCCTTATTGTGAACGAAATATGAAACCCTATCTTTACCTACTGGTTTATTGTGGGAGAGCGAATCTGAAAGTTGTTTTCTCTCATTCCACTTACTCCTGTTGGAATCTGAACTTGAATTAGATGGCGTCCTATCAAATCCAGGTTTTGTTTTGATCTCTTCAAATTCCTTTAGATGCACTCTTTCGTATTCTTTCATGTTTTCATCTTCTGATTCAGAACTGATATTGTCAATGGTATGGATTTCATTAAATACCAACCTATCATTTGATTGCTTGTTCTCCTTTGAAGCTTCATATCTGCTTTGAAGTTCAGGTGTCAATAACCCATCAGAATCATACAAAGTCCCTTGTCCATGACTAGAATCACCATAATCATCTTGTTCATTGTCATTAGAATCATATCTTGAGAGTTCAACAGCGGCTCTTGCAGCTTGTGCTGCATAAGCTGCTGATTCAAAAGCCTCTAGAGCTGCAGCAGCTACATCTTTGTACTTCCTTCCTTTCGATGATTCAGACAGCTCCTCGGGCAAAACGTGGGTTTTTCCTTGGGACACAGTAACATCTACCTTTGCTGATTTATAATCTTCCGCATGCTGCTCCTGCTGCTTTGGCTGGTGGACTTCCATTTTTTCCTGAAACCATCAATGATTGTTAAACCTCAAACTCTACATTCCATACCAAATTTTACTCATTTTGTAATGTACAAGTTTCATGCCTGTGCAACCTCAGGAGCATCTTCCTCCAAATGCAGGATAATACCATTCTCAGATGCAATGTCCTTTAGCAGTTTCTTTCTGCTTTCCAAGCTTGGTTGTCTTGTAGCAAACTTTTGTATAATCTAAAACAACAAAAGAAAAACAGAATTTTAAGGGGGGAAAAAAGGTTGTGAGAAAAATCTGCATCGCTTCAATCTGAAAAATATTCAGCTATTTACCTTGGGATTCACTCCGCAGTTACTGCGCAACTCAACAGCACGAGCAGCGATTTCTTTTCCAAATCTTGATACGAAAATCCCACGAATCTCTTGCAACTCAGGAAACTCACCACATCTTGAAGATGCAAAGATCAAGCTCGATATTGCTTCCTTGAGCTCATCAGGACACTCTCTACGCAAACAAAAGCAATCCATAGAAGTAATATGCATGATTTAGTAACAGAGCGGACGAAAACAACTTTTTCAAACCCTATATCACCAAGGCAAACACCGTGTAAAGTAAAATGAAGTTAAATTCAAGAAAACTAACTTGTTTGTTTCAAGTAGAACAACTCTATCTATCAGGAAATGTAAGTAATCCTCCATCATAACAAAAGCATCCACCATATTCTGATCCTTGATGACATGCTCAATCTGTCGAGCAAACTCCATCATATATCAAACACATATATATAAAGATAGAAAGACCAAAGAAGCAAAAAAGCAAAAGGGAATGTTATATATGAATTACCCGAAGGACAGCTCGTTCTTGCTGTCCAAGGTTAAGGAGCTGAATAACATCAGACTTTGCTTGGGAAAGCCTGACTTGTCTCTGGTTCTTGAGGATAGAAATCCTAGATACTGCTAGTTTTGCTAGAGTACTGAATTTAGAGGTCTTGAATTTCCTCCCGAAAAGAGCATCCAGTTTCTTTCCCATGTTTTGCAGCCTATAACTTGTTGCTAATGCTCTCAAGCTCCGTAAAAATCCTGAAGAAGCAAAAACCCTAGCTATTCAGGGTAGTTTAAGTACCTGAAGAAGTCATTGTAACCATAAAAACTGCTTAATATAAATTGCGACTAATTCGAGTTTGATGTGTCTGTCTGTGATGATGCTTCTATCACAGTCAGCTTCTAGGTTTACCGCGTATGCTACGATCATCTATTTATTACGTGTCACAGTATTATTGGAAGTGATTACTTAAACAGTAATTGTGAGGTAATTGTAGCCTTTCTCTAGTTGAGATCGGTACACTAGCTTTGAATTGGACAAAGCTTTTTGGGTCAGTTCTTGGCGGCTGCGGCTTCTTTTTGTCTAGAAGCAGAAATAATCAACAAAACTTGACACTATAATTTGAACAAAGACGTTTTATGTTTTTTTAATATTTTTATTTTTTCTTTCAAGAGGTAAACTATTGTTTTTTCGTGGGCCATGACCTATGACGATGTGAAGGTCGAAAAGGGCAAAGAAAAGTAATATACGACACTACAATATGATATATATTTTGGATTTTTTTTTTTTTAGGTCTTTAAAACTATTGGCACATTTTAAGCCGGTTAATGGTATAGAATATATAAAAAAAAAAATTAGTGTCACTATCATACGGTCATGCATGTTATATGAGTAAATTACAAATTAGTCTTTCTAGTTTTGACAAGGGAATTAACTAGTCCTTTTGTTCATTTTATACTCTTTTCTAATTTTTTTAAATAAAAAATAAATAGAAGATTGACAATAAAATAAAAATTAAATTAAATTAAAACATGTTCAATACTGTTTATAAGAATAAATAATTAGTTTTTGAAATAAAATAATTAATTTATTTATTTTTCAAAACGACAGGGATTAATTAATAATTTTCTTCATGCTATATTGTGCTACATGTCTTACACCGGTAAAATCACCTTTTTGCCTCTTGTGTTTGTGGCAATTGGTCATCTTACTTTCTATATTTAAAATTTGATCTATTGATGTCAAAATTATCGAAGTGTTGGTCAATTTGTGCCAATCAAATATGAAGGGACTAAACATAAAAACGGAATTGAATTTTTTTTCTTTTTTATAAACAATTTCCTTCTTCACGCATCGGTACTATTCACCACTAACTCACTATGATTCCAAACATCATTCAACCCAAGGAACCAAAACCACCCTTTAAACTTCCCAAACAACATTAATGACCATTAATTTTTTTGAAAAAAAAGCTCAATTCCATACCTTTTTTTTTTTTTTTTTTTTTTGAAGAGGCAGTTATTGATTAGAGCAAATTTACCAACATTTTATCAATTTTGATGTCATCTCCCCAGTATAAAACACATGGGGCAAGAGGAACAATTGCTACAAACATAGGGGCCGGGGCAAAAAAGTGATTTTGAAAACGTGCAACTCAAGGATTGAAAATGTGAAGTTGAAGAAGAGAATATTACTTGTTATTGTGTAAAGGATTGAAAATGTGAATCATGCCAGGACTTTTTCGCTAGGAAGTACCATGCAATATTACAGAATGCGTGACCAGAACCTAAAAATCAAAGTAGAATTAACTAGTAGTCTTGTGTCCGATATTCGAGACTAGCCTATCAAGAAGGTTTGAAATTTATGAACATGTATTGATCTTATTCAATGTGTTGCTGTCATGATAGTCCTGTTTTGAAGTTTTTGGATTAGCCGAAAAACAATAATAATTTGTGAAAGCAACATAAAATTGAAATGGCTAAGAACCTTCCAAATGAGATCGTACGTATTGAATAATTTAGCGAAGTTCTTGTCTTATCATCTCCCACTTGGGCTACTAGATTACCAAAGAGGGTTTGATATCTATATCATCTTATCACCTTGGAGATGACAGATATATCAAAACCCTCTTTAGTGAGCTAGGAGCCCAAGTGGGCTTCACTAATCCCAAGTTGTATTTGGTAGTTTGTCCTTCCTTTTCTTTCCTTTTCCCTTGTTTTATGAGTTCCCGGAAATAGGTCCAGCAATGAAAGCAAAATATGTGCAACATTTAATGTGTAGCGTAGTGGGCTTAGCAAGAAACTTTTGCAGGAACCAAATTTATCATAGGGGGTTCTACTTCGTGGTAGATTATGATGAGCTAGGTTCGTCAAAATAAAAGACAATCATTCCAATCAAATAGTATATAATTCAATTACAGTGGTTTTTTTCGCAATAAGAGATAATGGATTCAGATACTAATATATTAATGTTACTAATAGCTTTGGATAAATGAATTTAAAAAAAAAAAAAAAAAAAGACATGCATATTTGGCTTTGAGTTCGTAGAAGAGTAAAATGCAACAATCTTGAGGGGGAAAAAAAAAAAAAAAAAAAAGCAACATAACTACATGAATTTGTTGAACAACAATACTTTAGCATGCTGTTTGAAAGTCTGATGTGAAAGATAAAAGCAAAATTAAGAAAGATTTAACTCTGGGAAGAGAAGAAAATGGAACTCTTTGACACAAATATATGTTTGAAAAAGCAAACCCAACCCCAGTCACATGGAATTGGAAGGGCTGACTCATTGCATGTACCTACCAACTTGGCGGCAACATCATAAAGACAACTGCTCTATCGTTTGGTGCTTGCGTTGGGATGCCGCCGTGCATAATGGCCATGACTGGTTCCCATCATACAAATAAAGGGAAATATGCGCCAACATTGAAATAATGCGTTCAGACTGCTACTAAATACACAATATGGGAAACAAGGCAAATATTTTACAATTTTTGTTCAAATTAACTTGTAGCGCACTCTTAGTCTTCCCCAAACAATTATTTGTGGGTATGGCGTGCCAAATATTTCGTAAAACGTGTGCGCAATTCTGCAATACATTTTATTCTCATGGCTTTGCTCATGACTGAAGGTCCAAGGAAACTCAATTCGAGATTCTTGGAAACTACATCAAGTTTAGTTTGGTACGGCTGTTGATAATGAAACCAAAGTAGGTTCCGACTTTGGGAAGGTAAAGACTTCATCATAAACTCAAACTCGAAAAAATTGAGTTTTATTTTTTATTCTTTGTATACGTGGGGAAAAAAGGTGGTTAGGTTTTCCTAGCTTAATCAACACAATGATTCTGTAAATTTTAGTTCTCCATGGGTAGTTGAATATAGAGAACCCCAATTGAGTTTTGATCGTTTCTACAAATTTTAAATTATTTTGATTGAAATCATATATTATCTTTCGTATTAATTAAGTCCATTTATTATTTATTATATTTTATTTACATCCCTCCATTATAAAGATTTTAGTTCATGAGCTGGTGTGAAACGTTTATTTCTAAATGTGTGAATGGAAGGACTCAATTAAAATAATTTGAAATGTATAAGGATTCAATCAACACTATTCAAAAAGAATAGGGAGTAACTTATTGATTGTTCTTTTTTAATTTTCATGTTATTTTTATAAAAAAAACTTCATCTTGAATGCTACAAAATATGCCGTACATGGAATCTTATCCCAATAAAAATATAAAAAGTATTTTTTAAAAAATATTATAATAATTGAAAAATATATATAAAAATATAAACTGACATGCAGTTAAAACAAAAAAAAAAAATACAAAGATGTTTTTCAAAATTAAAATAAAATCAACAATAATGTTGATTAGTAGTTTATTATTTATATCAAATAAGAAAATGAGGTGCAATCTCTAGTTCCCCCCCCCCCCCCCAAGAAAGCAACTCTGTTTTTCACTATAAATATGTCAAATATTAGAAATTTCTTACTTTTTGTGGACGATTGGACCCATTAACTCAGAATCTATGGCTAATCAATATTACAAATCACTATATTTTTATTTTTAATAATTACATGCTAGGTTCGTTTTTTCTCCTTTTTACGTATTTTTTATTATTTTTTAACTTATTATAATAATTTTTCAAAAAAAAAAACACTTTATAGTTTTACTATAATTAGTTCTCACATATGACATATTTTGTGCATTTAGAATGAAGTTTTTTTAAAAAAATAAAAAATAAAAAACAATAACATAGAAATTAAACTGAAAAAACAATAATTTGGTCATGTTACTTTTTGAATTTTTCAATTATGTTAATTGAGTCGATGTTCCTTTTGAATTGATTTGATCTATTAGAGTGCTGGGTTGAGCACTTGTCATTTCTTCAAGAGTGAACATGTCACATTTCACAAACGAATGGCATTATGATGAAGGAATGAAAACAAAATAAAATAAAAAAAATTAAGGACTCAATTAGAAGGGAAAAAAAATAGAATTTCAATCAAAAACAATTTAAAAACTATAAAAGTCATATGGGCAAAACCCGTACTTAAAATGTTATAAATCCTAACGACATGTAGATCCATGAGTTTGAACTCATGTCATGTTCTCATGCTAGAAATAACCTAAACCATTATCATGAATGGTTATTTTAGACCATTTCCGGGCACTCATTTCAAACACCTATTTCATTTCATCAATAATTCGAGTACGACTAACTAGGAGTGATCATTCGATTAAACGGTTCAGTTTTGAATAATTCGATTCGGTTTTCGGTTAATCAAATTAAAGAAAACGAAAAGTAAAAACCGAACCAAAATAAATTCGGTTAATTCAATTTGAAACCGAATTATTTCGATTCGGTTTTGAAATAATTCAATTTTAACTGAAATTTAATTTGCTATAAAAAAAATTTAGACCAATCTGGAAAATTACACACTACAATACGCCAAGCCTTTGCTAAAACAAAATTCAAGAAAGAAAACAAAAACCAAAGATTTTTCCTGTTACACCAAAACCTCTTGAAAATAATGATGAAAATGGCCAATATGTGGAGGCTCAATCTCCCGATGTATATCCTTCGGTTCTCCTGAGTTCGAACATGTGAATTCCGTTGTTCTTCACGGATTTGATGACATTTTTATAACAAACTAGCCAAATATAATCCAGCCCACCACTATTTTGGCATTTTTCATTAAAACTAGATTGATTACGCTTGAGCTAGCTAACCCCATATTTAAATCATTCCTTCCTTTCTCATTCCCATTAAGACTTAAAATCTTAAATGTTTATCATTAGCTTTTACAATATTAAAAACCAAAACAAAATACAATCCATGAACTCAAATAAAAAATAGACATCATCAAAATATTAAAAACATATCAAAATACAATTCATTTGGCATAGATAGATTACATATACTTCCAAGTCTTGGCAAATGGCAATTGCATTCCCTATTAAAAAAAGAAAAATAAAAAGAAAAAGAAAAAGAAGCACATTAACTTAAATAATCTATCAAAATATTAAAAGTTTAAAAATTTATTATATCAAGCAAATTAAAATTAGAAACTTACTTATGCTTTCGAACTTTCTAGTAACATTGCTTGAACTAAATAACTTATGTAGCTACTTAAAAAATGAAAACAAGAACAGGCCAACAAGATTCCATTTCAGTGCTATCTCTTATCTAATGAACAAACTATGTTATTCTTAGTACTTCATTTATTATCATTATCCGATGTGTCAATGAAACAATGCAAAGTAGGGATATTCATGCCACTATTATTTACCGAGGAAGGATTCTTAGGAGTAGTATACGGATCAAATGAAAATTTAAGCGGGAAATATACAAAGAAGAGAACACAGGAAAAGGAAATTTATTAACATGATAGTATAAAGCAATATTGTTAGTTTTTTACACAAAAGAATGCAAATTAATTAGGAGTTCCTTTGGGAAGGCATTACCGTCACCGAAACTCGGTGCCATTCCTAATAGCACTGGAAAGAAAAATGCAATCTCTTAGTTATGTTCCTAACTCTAGAATAGAGACAACAACCTATATAAAAAATTTAGCATGAACTCGGATGCTATTACTATCCTAAAACCCAATGCCATTCACAATAGGCTGGAAAAAAAAAAAAAAAAAAAAGAAGATAGTCTTTGAGTTATGTTCCTAACTCTATAATAGAGCCAACCACCTATATCATAAATTTAGCATGAACTGGATGCTAAATTTAGCCAAATTCCAATGCTATATATAAAGTAATATACCAACAATACGATGCAAACATAGGTGTTTACAAGTTCACAACAAAAAATAGAAGATGCGATTTTCAAAGTCCCGACTCCCGAGACATACTTTAAACAAGTCTACTCCTTTTGCCTTTCTTAGAAGAAGCCTTTCCTCATCACTCAAGAATGCTACAAGTAGTTGTGAAGATCTAGACAACTCGATGACTTTTCAAGAATTACGAGTTCTATTAATGCATAGAAGTACGTTCACATGATGCATTTTAATTAGGTGACTTCTCATTTTTCTTTCGGGTATTGGTTGAACAAGGAACAAATTCAAGAACTCGTAATGCTTACTAGACCCCAAGTCCTTAATGCTCTTACCACTCCAATGATATGATGATGGAAAACATTTTTCACTTCCATATTTGTATTTAAAATCCCACTTGCCCGATGCACCGAGATCTAATGCTAAAAAAAAAAAAAATTACCCAATGCATCCGATGTTCAATGAACAACCGGTACCAAAATTTGTTTACCCAAACCATTTTACCTTATTGATAATCTATGCCGTTTTTCTTACACAAAAAATTAATTTAATTATTGTTATCGGTAAAAAAAAAAAAAAAAAGTAAAAGAGACCGACCTTAGGAGAGCTCGCAAGTAACGAAAAAGATGAATAGTAGGCTGAGACCATTAAGTAGGAGGAGGAGGGTGGTGAGTGCGATGCTAGGCTCAAGGCATAGGCCATTAAGGCCTATGCCTAAGGCCCCCATAGAAAGGGGGATCCCAATTAAAATTTTACCCTAAACCTACACCCGTGCGGAATGAGATAAATTAGAAGATGCGGTCTCCACCTAAGTATGAGACATCATTCTTCTCTTTAGTAACGAGTCATAGGTACTAGAGTTCTTGCATTGAAAGGCTCCCATTGTTCGGAGATATTATTATTTCAACGTTAAAAATTCTACCTTTTCTAGATGTCTTTTCAATTACCTTCTACCTATAAAAGCTTTCAATTTTTATTTTGGTGAGACACTTTTACTTGCGGAAAAGTTTCAAAAAAATATTTGTGAGTGAAACAATTTTTAGATCTCCAAATTTTGTTATTATATTCCTTTCCTTCTCCAAACAATCAATGATATCTTATAAAACCTTTTCTAATTAGCTTGGCGGAATAATCGAAGGTAATTTTTTAATTTATGCAAATAAAATTATGTATATAGATCATATAATATTTTATTTTTTTCTCAAATTTCTTTTTATTTTCTCGGGTGATTCTCTCCGGGTTTACTTGATTAGGTGTGGCAAGCAAATATAATCGGGTATCAAAGTTTCTTACTCTTTTTATAATTATATTTTAATTTTATTATTTGAATAAAATATCTATTAGAAAGTATGAATATGGATATGAAAAATGTAAAAAAAAAAAAGAAAGGTAGAAGAACTAATTCAATCCCAAAAAGGTACACTTGATAGATTTGTTACTACTATTAAACCCTAAATACTAGAAGAACAAGATAAAGATTTAAATGAAAATATAGTTGAAAATTGTCAAGAAAAATATTATTTTGCCTAGGGTCACATATATTATAAAGCCGACCACAGGTGGGTGGTGATTGATGAGTGATGACCGATGACCATAAGTTCGAAGGAAGTAACAAAGAGTCGGGTTGTGAGGGGTGAGCAAACAGTGGGTGGTGATTGGTGAGATTGAAATTTGGAGGAGAACTGGAGCCTGGAGGAGGATTAAAGAGTGGAGAAGCAAGAAATGAAGTCGAAGGAGGTTAAGGAAGACGAAGGAGAATTGGGTGTGTGATCGCACGTTTCGGCGAAGAATAAGGATCGAAGAACCGAACTATTGAAGTTAGCTAGTTAGCGATTTAGAATTAGATTAGGATTTTTTTTTCTATTTATTTCGATTTTTGGTCGAAATCGAAATTTTTTCAAAAACCGAACCGAATCAAAATAATTTCGAGTTTTTCGATTCGATTTTAAATTGTACAATTTTTAAATTCAAAATCGAACCAAATTTCATAATTCGATTCGATTTTATTTGGTTTTCAATTAACCGAATCGTTTGCTCGCTCCCGGTGCTAACAACCTTTTACCCTTTGTTAAATTAGAGAAATGGCTAGCGTATTCTTATATGTCAAAAGTTTTGTCCAATGTATTTTTAAATATTTAATTGCATCTAATCTATTTTTGAAAAAGTTATTATATTCAATCTATATTTTTGTTAGATTTTCGCAATCAAGTTCAAATTTTATACATTTAAAATAACCCTCATTAAAAAATGTTTTCAAAAAAACGAAATTCTAGAATTTTTTTTTTTTTTTTTCATAACTTGCTACATTTGAAATAACTTACACACTCAACTTATCAAAACTGAGTATTAAATATCAGTTTACGGAACCCAAATTAATATCCAAAATCTTCTTTTTTTACTAGTTATCTCTTGATGAAGGGTATTTTGAACATACAAAATCTAAATTTGATCATCCGCAAGATCTATTTTCATTAGTTTCGATGGTGAAAATGTAATAGAATGATAGATTAAAGACACAATAATTTTTTAAAAAAAATAGATTAGATGTAATTAAATATATAAAAAATAAATTGAATACAGCCCTTAAAATCTAAGTACATATAAAGCCATCTCATCTTCTTAAACTATCAGGCAAGAAGTCCAAATATAACCATAATTGGACGAAAGACTCAGTTGTACTGGACCAACATGACATCATGTCATCCCTTAAAAGTGTGAATTAAGGATGACAATTGTACCACCTTCATTTACTCGAATGGAGACAGATATATATAGACTTTTGTTCTCATGCAGACGTCGGTAAAAGTGGATAAAAATACCTAATTTATTCAAGTACGAAATGCAACAATAACATCCTTCCGTCAATCTGATAGACCACTCATATATATATATATATATATAACCTCGATTAAATATATGTAATACTTAAAGAATATTTTTATTAATGAATTATGTACTCCACTAAATAGAAATTAAAAAAAAAACCATCATGTGTGCATCGCCTTACATGTAGGTGGATATCGAAGATTAAACAATGCCTCTAATAGAAATGGAAGCAGGTATGGATGTCAGGAGATCATGGAACTCCATCGCCTTATCGACACCTATGTCAATCCTCTTCAGTGTTAACTTCACGCAGGAGAAATTTGTACACAGTGAACCATGTCTTGCAGCAAATAACAGATTTCTAAGCAGCATCAAAGGCTACAAAGAGTATTATAAAAAGCCATGATTGCCCCTACAAGCCTTGTTGCCCAGTAGCTGGATGCTTCTGTGGTTCTGGAACAAGAGATCCAGGATTGTAAGGGGAAAAGGAAAAGGAAAACCATAATTCCCATATTCAAACACAATTATGTATTATGATAACTAAATCTTCAAAACAACGAAAGCAGAAAGTGCTATGTTTGTCCATGGATAAAATGGGGACATGAACATTTTGACAGTCTCTGCTCACGAAATTCCACAAGGTAAAACAGTTTGGCATGAGACACAACTAGACATGAGGAACACTTGTTTCATTCGTCGAACTCATGCATGTGATCTAATAGATAGTTGGCCGCCAGTTCTTCATTCTTGTTGCATGCAAAGAACACCTCCAATACTATGGCTCGATCAAAGCCCATTCCTTCAAGCTGCCAAATTGACATTGTCAATGTAGACCGATGCGAAGATAGATTAAAACATAGGAAATTAGAGATGTATTTAAGGACTTCAGGTTTTCTACATGTGTGCCCTTGAGCATCAAAAGCAAGAGGAAGGAGATTATGATCTGATTAAATGCACAATTATAAATGCATGAAGACATCACGTAACCATGAATGTGAATTTTCAGAGATGCATGCAATAAACAATTCTGATTTCAATGCATGAGGCATGTAGCATTGACCACCTGGCACCTAAGGAAAAAATATCAAATTAAGTTCAGCAGATGCAATCCCTGCAATACTTTCCAAGGCAAGTATGAAAAATGTAAGCGGCAGAGAAAACTTCAAAACTGTGACTCCACTGCAAATTTTAAGGAAGTGACAAACAAAACACAGCACCAATAATAAAGAAATATATTTTGCATCGAGTGATGAACTTACACGTTCAATTGCCTCACGCTCCTCAGGGGTGACAGTCACCGCTTGTGGCATTGCAGAGGCCAATTGGCCCAGCACGTTCCTGATTAAGTAAAAGCAATTTAGTATCACAAGCAGGGAGTTCTGTGTATATATCATTCTAAAAACAGATTCATCTCACCCCTCTCCTTCAACAGGTTCGTTTATCAAGCGCAAGAAATCAGCCTGATGCTCTTGAATAAGACGCATCAGGTGTGGATTTTGCTTCCCTAGCTCCTGGAGCATAGGCTGCATGCATGAAAAGTCATCAATCATCTGTAGGTTAGCAACTAAAAGTAATGCAACAAGGAGAAACAAAAACAGATGAATTAAAATCCTACTAGGTACCTGCAGGATTTGAGGGTTTGCTTGCACCATAGCTCGCAAGGCTTGGAACTGAAATTAAGAAGAGGTGTTGCATAAGAAACTTCAACCAATTAATGAACATTACACTGACCCACAAAATAAATATTAAATACCTGTTGGCTATTGCGTAAGAAATCCAAGTTGCCTGCACTAGCGTTAGAACCAGTACTGGGAAGGCCCTGGTTCCATGAGAATCATATTCATCAATTGACCCAGCCTAATGAGGCTTAGAAACAACAGATTGAAGAAATACATGCCTGTGGAAAAAGATCTAGCGGATTTGCATTTGGTCCGCCGCTAGGAGGTGCAGCTAGTTGCGGAGCCTGAGCTGGAGGATTTACAGCGTCAACATTTGCTGGACCTTGGTCAACTTGTGGAACTTCAGCTTGCTCTGGAATACCCTGATATAGTAATCCAAATACTAAAATGACTACCACCATAATAATAGATAAACAAATGCAACAAGTAGTAAAATACACCTGCAGCCAAATAAAATCTCACCAAAAAGAAATAATATATGAACCAAAAATTACAAAAAAACAAATAAAGTGTTTATCTCATTATGATTAATTTGCATCCAGAATGTTGATGCTCTTATTTAAACAAGAACTTAAGCCATATACAAATAGATGTAACAATGGCTTCTCATGAATGTTTTCATTTTTGCAAAGGGGGGATTGTTGCCAAAGTCTAGGTCTTGGGTTGGGCAATATATTGTCATTCAGGCTCAACATTTCGCAACATAATGCTATTAAGGTTCAACAGTATTATCAAGAAAGACAGTTAGAAGACAAACAGGGGAAACAGAACAGCTCAAGATGAACCAATAATGTTAAAGATCAAATAATATATACCAACATTTATCAGTGTAGAAGTTTTGAGAAGAAAAAGATGAATGCAAATGAGCATAACCTAGATCAAGTCACCAGGTTACAAAATTATGGAACCACAATTGTTCAATGACTTACCGAGTATAGATATTCAACAGCTCGTTCAGGGTTGTTGAATGCAGCACGTAGAGCACGAACAACAGTTTCTCGGTCCCAACTTCCTCCACCGATATCGAGAATCTGTTGAATGGTTGCTTCTAAATTATTTCCTGCAACGAGATTTGATGCCGCTTGCCCATACACGTCTGTATCTGAACTGCTTCAATGACAAAAAAAAAATGTAGCCAAATCCATAAATATATATAGTAGCAGAATCTCTGATTCTAAGTGCTTCAATGACAAGAAAAGAAAAATATTATATAACAATGGGAATGCATTAAGTGTTCAAACTGTTACGAATCATGTGTTTTATAACCATAATGCCTACTTAAGCTCCGTTATTCAAGATGCATTTGCCTTTTGCTGCTGTAGAGTAAGAAGCTCAAATGTAAGGCATTTGGTTATATAAAAATGTCCACAGGAGCTGGCGGATAGAGCTCAAACGGAGCAGCTTTTCAAAAGCTACAATTTCAAGCTTTTACACCATTTTCATGAAGAGAATGTTGGCTGTATTGCAATCCCATGTGTAAAGACTACAGTGTCCCTAGTTTTTTGTTCAAAATTCAACTTAAAACTATTATGAACAAGCCTTGATGGAGCACCTATCCAACATGACTGTTGTTCTCATTTTTGCTTTGTGTTTTTAATCAGTTATGTTCCAATATCAAAACTTCCATTGTAATGTATTTTTATTCTAACTATGATAACACTTTATAGTAATAATATTTCATGAAAAATAGTAAATTAAAAAAAATATTAATTAAATTTAACTGCTATTTAATATCTTGTTAAGTTTCACTTCAAAACACGTTTTATTAATAAAATAAAAATTGAAAACAACATGTCCTTTTCCTTCATTCAATTGATAACAACACAACCAATTGCACATGCTAACCAAACGCTATATTATTTAATGATTTATTATCGTTGGCTAGTAACTGGAGCATGACACACCAATAATTTGATTACTAGCTCTTTTAAGAGCATAGAATTTGTATATTTTATTGGTTGTTTATTAAGAATCCTCAAAAATCCCTATTTGTTAGAAATGTGTTAAAACTCTAAATAAAACACTTCCATGACACACAGTAGGAAGGAAAAGGTTGAATAATAAACAAAAGAATGTATCTTTTTCTTGTTGCTGGTCTTTTTTTTAATTATTATTATTATTACTAACCTTTTCTCTTTTTCAAATAATAAAAATATAAAAAATAAAATTCATGTGCATGGCATATGACATAAAAGCTGGGAAAAGAAAAAAGGAAACAATCAAATTCAAACTCAAGATGAGTAGATAAAGATAATCTAGTGAATCAAATTAAGAAAGCTGTAGATCATGAAACTTATGTTCTTGATATTCATGGTATCACGCTCCTTAACAGTGATGGTAAAGAAGATTGGTTAAAAACTAGTACAAGAAAATACTCACAGAGCTGAAGTAACTACAGCAGGATTGGATTCAGCAGCAGATTGCGGCCTGCAAGATTCACAACTTTGGAACAAAAAAGACCAGAAAATACAAACCCAAGCAATAGCAGAAAATGAAAAGATATTCTGCCATTTGAAAAAAAAAAAACAAAAACAAAAACAAAAACAAAAAAACAAACAAACAAAACAAAACAAAACAAAACAGAGAAGAATAGAAAAAAGTTTATAAATTCAAAACCCACAATGCTGCAGCTGGCACAGGAGCTTGAGATGTTATTGATGGTTGTGTCACATTGGAAGGCAAGGAACTTGCAGGTTGGGCCTGTGCAGCAAGCAGTTGCATTAGTTGCCTCAGATGCAACTTAACAGCACACTTTGGATCATATTGCTAACAGAGCATCTTTAATTGCTGCTTGTTAGGAAAATAATGAAAAAAATGAAAGAAGGATGCAAAATGTTTAGGATCTGCAAAATTAACTACAAAAAGTTATCCTCTTAATCAGAAGATATATAATAAATGGGTGTTTGTTAAACTAATAAGGAAAATGCATGTATAATGAAAACATGTTGGCAGGTGTTTTTTTTTTTTTTGGAAAACCATCTGGAAGATCAAAGTCACATTTAGAGTGTCCTTTGCTTAACAGTGCTGGGGGTAAGACTTCAACTATCAATAAAATTCAATAAAAGGGAATAGTGTGGGTAACTCAGTGCTATCTTTGCAAGGAAGACGGTGAATCTTTTACTTGTTGACATCATTCATAGTGTAGAGCTTTATGTAATTAGCATACAGGATTGTGGTTGTCGCTTGGATCATGTCAGGCATAGTGAAAGAGGAGCTGAATGTTTAAACCAGGAAGAAAGGGCAATTTTGCAGAGGCAAGAGAGACCTCTGGGGTCAGTATTCCATCAGCGGAAGTGAATGCAATAAAAGAGCATTTGACAGGGAAGAATTACATTGGGAAACTATACTTTCAGCATAAGGAAAATACTTTTCAAGCTGTAGATGATGCAATACTATACAGTGTGTAGATTCTTTATTCTGCATGTATTTTCTGTTCCCATTAAATGGGTGGCACCATCTTGGTGCCTTTTAATAGAAGGCAAAGCCTTTTAAGAAAACTCTTGATTGCAAAACTATTCAAATCCTCACAAATCCACAAATCACAAGGAGACTGAGTAAAGTGAAGCTAACACTAAAAACCCAGCACTTATTATTTAAGCATTCGTAAAACATAGCTATTTCATGAAAATATTGTTATCCTGAAATCTTTAATTTCTGTTTTGCTCAAATTTTGATCTTGCACTAGAACTCCATAGATTTTACAACGAGGCTGAAGCAAATTTCCTAGTAAAAGTATCCATACATCATGGGGAGAGATCAAAGCCATCCCCACCTCCAGAAAGATACAAAAGCCCTAGAAGTACAACCTGTTAAAGCATCAGTAGTTACTTTTAAATGAATCCAATCTATCCCTTAAAAAGTAGGTTAATAAAGCAAAAATCAGAAAACCACTAATGTCTGCATGAACCATAATTAATCATACACGCCAAAGTATCTCATCCTAAAATTTAATAAAGGAATGCATCTTTGCATTCTGCAACCAAAGGTATAAATGTAGAGACCATTTTATACTTACTTGGCTTGGGGGTGCAGCTGGTGCAACTGGTGCAGCTGGTGCAGTTGAGGGTCCGCCTGATGAAACCTTACTCTACACAAGTTTGAGCATATGCATAAATCAGTGAGCATAATTTATATAATTTCTTGCATCACACTAAACGATAGTGAAACAATGTTTTTCAATTTACCAATCAGACAGCAGGACTAAAATAAATTACATCAGACTTAACATAGAAAATGTACCATCACTTTCCATACAAATATACATAGAATTCCATTCTTATAAGCATGGTTGTTAGAATCTTACGATTCACGATTTGAATCTTATGATTCATCTCGATTCACGTACAAAACGATGCGAATTGTGGGGCAAATCGCAGATGCATGTGAATCTTGCGATTCAGTCATGATTTGATTTGATTCAGAATGATTCAGTGAATTTTACAAGACAACTCAAATAGAAAATGAAAGTAAAATTCATAATTGTAAAAGAGATGGTAAGAATATGAATGTTGAGTCTAGAGGTCATATATGGCAACAATGTATAAGCAAATTTTCTTTGACAAATATTTATATTTTAAACTGAAACGAATTATGAATTATATTTTTGCAAAAAAAGACAAGGGTGGTTATTACCTTTTGTTAAAGATGGAAGGTTTAGTAGTTTAACTAGTTAGAAGATAGCTTTTAGATATTTTATAAGTTATTGAATCTTTAGGATTATCGAGTACCGATGAAAAATATGTTGAATTTTGGGACTTTGGGATCATTTGATGACTAAGGACTAATAAATTAAATGAATTGATGCACGTTTTGTTTAGTAAATGGTCATTTTTCCTTTATATTAATTTAGTATGTTATTTATGTTCTGTGATACCAGTTTCCATTTGTTACTGAACCTTACAATTCGCAATTCAATACGATCAAAAATTCCAAAAAACCGACTAACAAGTGATCTCAATTTGACAACCATGCTTATGAGCTATAAAATTTTCAAACATCACTATAGAATTCTTATACACCATTAAATAAGTTCAGAAAATACATCTGCTGCAGGAAGCAGCAAAGCCACAGCATAATTTATAAGAAATGCAAAGCTGGGTAAATGAATATCAGCATTACAACAATGGTTATTTTCAACGAAAAGACTGAGGAACCCAACCCTTGAGGTACAATAATATATCCTTAACACATGAGCTACAAGAATATACCAACAAAATATGTATACATATTTCTTCTAAGCAATAAACTAAAAAATATGTATACATCACGAAAAAATCCCTGCCAGCACCTCTCTTACTACTTTTATTTCCATGCAAAATGAGAGATAAGGAAATTCCACTCCCCAACAGACCTAACCACATCTAGAGTCAGTTCGGGAAACTTTTGCCATCTTCACATGGCAAACACAGAGAATGAAATAAACAAGCAATAGGAGTTATTTTGTACACATATCAAATTTCCCTAAGGGTAGTTATTGAACATTACTGAACTTCCAAAACAAGAACTAAAGTAACTGTTGGATTTATCCCGTTGTGCTTATTCAAAATTGGCGGCATTTCCTTCCACTTAAAAGACTTTCCTTTCATCACTAAAATGAGCAACGAAACCGAAAACACTCACCTTGCTTAACATAACAACAATAAAACTACTTTCAGCAACTTTATTTTCATCCAATGTTGTATCATCCTTAAGAACTTTCCCTTGATAAATTAGCATCTGTTGCGCCGCTGGATAAACATCAGCTCCCTGTGCACTCTCTATGTTTTTCTTCACATCAACCACCTAAATTAAATTAAATAAAAAAAACCGAACGAATAAATAAATAAATAACCAGCAGCATCGTTTTTATTGAACTAAACAACTAAAATAAAATTTGAAAGGGGAAAAAAACGCGTAAAAGCCTAAATAACCTAGAAAAAGAAATCAAAAGAATACACTAAATTGCAAATAATTACGAAAATTAAACTCTGCAAATGCCAATTATAGTTTTAATCAGTGTAATTAGCGTGAGAATCCAAGAATTTAAGCGAAAAGATAGAGCTGAATTACCGTATCTTCAGGTTTAACTTCGATCTCGAAATTAGTACCCTTCAAAGTCTTTACAAAAACCTTCATTATCTTGAATCCGAATAATCGTCAATTTTTCTCCGGCGGGTGAGCACTGATATCCGGTTGCCGCCGGCGAGAGAGAAAAGAGTAGAGGAAGGGACAAGGTACGAGTCAGTGAGAAATTAAAAATGGGTGCTTGGTTTTGTTGGATGTTAGGTGGTGGGAGGAGAGTACACAATTGAGTAACGGCTAAGTGGTGTGAAGCCCAATTATTTGACAACACGTGTCGAGAGGGAGGAATTTGTGCAACGTGTGGTATTTTTATTGGGTGGGTTGGAGTTTTAGGGGAAAAAAAGGTTTGTCCACGTAAGCAGGGAGAGTATATAGGGAAAGATAATCTAAGTTCGGTAGATTTTTCCGATTTTGTGTGTCTTGAAAATTGAGGAGCTTTCTTCTATAACTTTAAAAAAGTCAAGGCAATAAGATGGATTTGGATTTTTGTGAAAAATTAGCGATTACTTAGTTGGCGTGCTTTTCTTTTCGAGAGTTTTTTCTCATACTAATACATTTTTAAATTTTTATTTCTTAACTAGGATATTTTTAAACTTATTTCTCAAATAAAAGCTTTTGTTGCCACATAAGATTTTTTTTCATCCACGTCATTTTTTTCTTAATTGTTGAAAAATAATATCATTATATTAAATAACTTTATTTTTATTTTAGGTATTTCTTTAATTGAAAAACATAAAATTACTAAGACCTCTCTTCTTAAAAGGAAAAAAATAAAAAAAATGTTAATCTTTTTAGGTTTAGTAGCTACCGTCGACCGGACGATATCATCACAAATCTTTAAACACTTTTTTGTATGTTTAGTCTTTGCACATCAGATGATCAATTAAAAAACTACATACTTTATGAATTAAAGCTTCTCTTCATAGAAAAGGAGTGAAGATTGAAGGGTCTCAATTTGATCATTATGGAAAAAGGCACGCAACAACTGATCTTTTACAGAGAGGGAACACAAAAATCTCTTTAGATGCTGATTTTAGCAAATCCTAAAAGCTATGCATGTAAATACAAAAACTTCATTGATGTCTCGTCAATATTGCTTGGACAATCAATCTCTTGATGCTAGTAATTAGTTCTATTTAAATAATACAATTAAAAGAAACGAAAGCATAGTTCATGGTATTTGGTTCATCAAGAGTGCTAGTAGCATATATCAATTAAAATTATGAAGCTTGCCTCAACAAGCCTATGAATTCCGCTCAACAAGGCGACGTTATTTTGTCAGAAAAAGCATCAGGTTGTCCTTAAATCCTAATGTTAAGCGAAGTCTAAAAAGTCATCTTAAGAACTTTGGTATCCCGCTTGTGTTAGACTTGGAAGCTTTTGGACAGGAAATGCAAGGTAATCGACACACAGACATAAGCATGAACAATGTATCTTTTGAATATTCCACAAAGTCGCGAGCATTCAAATTAATATTCAAGGGAGCAATCATACCAAGTAGCTTCAATGCATGAACTATGGTAATCGCAAGCAAGATTGCAGTCCCAAAATCAAAAGGAAAACTAAAATTGAACAATACAGACCCTAGGCAAAACCCTTGAGTGGAATTCAATTATCTAGGAAAGGAAAGCGAATTGGCAGAATGTATCGAGATGGCTCCATTGCTTGAGAAAATAGCAAGGTCGAAGTTCATCACTCAGTTCACCGGGGTTGAACCCCAAAATTATTCAACGTCCAGTCCTTATGGGTTAAGAAAGTTCTACAAAAAGAATGTGAACACCTTTACCACAATCATGGTTGCAATGTTGTGTTAGTTGTTGACAAAGATTACAAAGATTACAAAGCTTATGGGATAAAAGGATTGAGATTCATATATGGCTCAAAATTTTTGGAATCACCAGGTACAAACCCAGCTGCTACTGTCTTAATTTTGGGACGATATCATCTAGCCAGCGGCTGCTCCAAAACCTAAAAAGATTAACATTTTTTTTTTAAAGAAAGGTCTTAGTAATTTTATGTTTTTTAATTAATGAAATACCTAAATAAAAATGAAGTTATCTAATATAATGATATTACTTTTCAACAATTAAAAAAAAATGATGTGGATGAAAAAAAATCTTATGTGGCAAAAAAAGCCTTTATTTAATAAATAAGTTTAAAAGTACCCTAGTTAAGGAATAAAAATTTAAAAGTGTACTGATTTAGGAAAAAACTCTCTTTTCAAGATAATGTCAATCTTACTAATGCTAATCCAAGAGAGTTTATTAGATGATTAAAAAAGTTTGTTTCCTTTTTTTATTTGATTTTATTAGATAATTAAAGAAGTTTATTTCCTTTTTTGATTTGTTGAGTTCAAACTTTGAGACAGTAGGAGACAAAATTTATCTAAAAAGGCCAAATTTTTCTTGAACTTTATTTTATTTGAAAATCAATTTTTAAAATTTTAATTTCTATTTTAATCCCTCTAAATTTTGTTTTATTTTTAAAAAAAATTAGTCTATTTTATGATATTTAACTATAACTCCTCTTCTAAAAAAATTCGTATTTTGTTATGAAGTTTTGCATAAATGTTGAAAAGAATTCAATTCATTTAAAAAAAAATTCTAAAAATTTTCAAACCAAGAATTATATTTGTTTATTTTTTCAACATTAAATATATATAATTAGAAAAAGTAAAAAATAAAGGAAACAGAAAATATCTATTCTAGTTCTATCATTTACTATGGGTTTGAATCTAAAAGAAATTCTAGAGAATGTGTGCTATCCCAAGATTTTTTTGTCTTTCCTAAACAATAAGGAAAAAAAATGAGTCAAAGTAAAATTTCATTTTGGAGTTTTATCAATAATTCACTTGTGTAGGCGAAAGTCCAGTATTTTCCGAATCCCGATGTAAGGAATTACAAAAGAAATTTTTTCAACAAATATGTTAATTAGGAAGGATTTGGTAGCTAAGTATGAACCAAAGATTAAATCTTGATATACCTCGTAGCAATACAATCTCAAATATTTTAGAGAGCTTCAAATAAATTTCATTGAACCATTTCCATTGTGGGGCTATTTATGTAATTGTTATTTTTTTAATAAATAACCAAAAACTAAAAGATGGATTTAATCTAAAAAAAATAAAGTTAAAAGAAGTTAAAACATAAATTAAAAGTTCAATTAATCATTTTTAAATAAACTAAAGTTCAAGAGAGGTTTGTCCTTTTAGCATTTCTATAAATGAACTAAGTCAATATGGAAGGTATATCATTAAAATCATTCAAGGAATGACTTATTTTTAATTGACGTGCAAGTTAGTCCAATGATGTCTTTAGTATCATATCAAAAAAATAAAAATCTTATTATGCTCATTTTGTTTCATGTAAAATAACCTGTTTTTGAAAAAATAACATATTGTTTGGTTATGTTAAGAAAAACTATTTGAAAATAATTATTTGGAGTTTAATATGTATAAAAATAAAAAATTAGGGTTAGAAAGGACAAAACAATAATCCATGATCTAACAGCAAAGGTAGTTTTCTAAAATATTTTTTATATTTTTAGAAATTTAAGTTGTTTTTCCAATTGTTTTAAACTTATTTTTGCTTTTATTGTAAAATAATTTTAATTTATCCAATTTTCATTGGCGAGCCAAGTATAGAAAAATAAGAAAACATTATACGAAAGTATATTTTAGGTGAAAACAAACATTGCTCACATATTCTTTCTTAATTCACTTTTCTAAATAATCATATGCATTCAATAAATGAGATCTAATTAAGGAATCCTATAAATCCAACGATTTTGATAAACATTGTTTTTCCTTTTTTTTTTTTATTAATCAATTAAGAATGCATAAGTTTTTGGAAAAGATTCCAAGCGTTAAAACATGAAATTTTCATTTAAAGACATTAGAATAGATGAGGTAAGGGTTTAAAAACCGGAGAAAGCTTTTCCTATTACATGGTCTGTAAAATAACTTTTTTTAAAAAAAAAAACATATTGTTTGGTTGTGTTAGGAAAACCTACTTGAAAATAATTATTTGGAGTTTCATGTGCATAAAAATAAAAAATTAGTGTTAGAAAAGAAAAGACATGAATTAATAAGTGGCAGAGTCCGTGATCTAACAACAAAGATATTCTCATAAAATATTTTCTATATTTTTAGAGACGTAAGTTGTTTTCCAATTGTTTTAAACTTATTTTTACTTTGATTATAAAATAAATTTTTTTATCAAGTTTTATAGACAAGCCAGATATAGAAAAGTGAGAAAAACATTGTATCGAAAGTATATTTTAAGCGAAAAAAAAAATTGCTCACATATTCTTTCTACATTAACTTTTCCAAATAATCACATGCATTGAATAAATGAGATCTAATTAAGGAATCCTATAAATCCAACGATCTTGATAAACATTGTTCTTCTTTTGTTATTGATTAATTAAGAATGCATGCGTTTTTGGAAAAGGTTCCAATTGTTAAAACTTTAAATTTTCATTTAAAGACATTAGAATAGGTGTGGTAGGGGTTTAAGAACAGGAAAAGCTTTTCCTATTGTATGGTCTACATTGTATTAAGGCTTATTATACCATAAAATCATGAATTTAACATATTTTAATAATTTTGGAACATTCTTTTAAAAATGAATGAAAAATACATAAACTATGATTCCAATAACTATATAATGAATGAAAAATATATAAACTATGATTCCAATAACTATAGTAACATGTGAGAATTTTTTCGGACAAAATTTCATTTTCAACTTTCAATAATCGTAGGTGGCTTTTAATACATGCTTGTCATTTTATCTATCTCACCACATCGGCTAAAAATAGAATTTTGTTTGGAAAAAAATTTGCTTTCTACTATGGTTATCAAAAGTTTAATTCATTTATTTTCTATCAATTTTTAAAAGAACGTCCCAAAATAATTAAAACATGTTAAGCTATAATTTTATGTTAAATTTATGATTTTATGGTACAATAAACATTATATTAAACAAATTTAAAACAATTGAAAGGATTTTGAGAAGAGTTGATCCAATATTAAGACCATTTATGAGTTTTTTTTTCTTTTCAATATCTCAATATTATATGCAAATGTACATTTATGTTATTCTAATATATAGAGAAGTTTCATTAGATCCTAGTAGGAACCATTACACATGCGGCTATGTCCATGTGTGTATTCCATAAAATTTATTATAAAATACTCATGGTTTTTTTTAATTTTAGTAGTCGTTGTGTCTTGCATTATGAGGATCTATCTTTATCTTAGAAGTGTTTTTGCTTTGAAAACTATAGAGATTTTCATACACAACTTAAAACATTTTATTCATTTTTGCAAAGTATGTGTATGTAACTTATAACATTGCATGATATTAGCTTGATACTAAAAAAAAAATTGTGAAGTGAATCATTAACCAAAAAAATTGTATAATTTTTAAGGATGAATAATTTTGAATAAATGAATATGTCATTTCAAAAGCCTACATAGGCCACCAATATAGACTTTCCACAAGTAAGAAAATTATTATTAGAAACTATATGATGTCGACCTAGCCGTCTACAAATGTATTACAAGGTGGTCTAATTTCGATTATCCTTTTTTCTTGTAAATTTAATTTGACTATAACCATCTTTTGTATCATAATATATATAATCTGTATATGTGCTCATTAATATAATATTTTATTTGATGATTTGTGTTTATTGATGTAATTAATGATATCTATATTGTTTTTAGTGTGTGGGTCTCTATAAGAAAAATGGTATTAGGTCCAGTACCAGTAAAAAAAAATTATTCATATATAATACAAAGGACTCCTAACTTATGAACTTCTCTATACCTATTTATAATTTAATTTTTTATTTATATTTAAATTTTTTTATTCTACTTATCCAACCCAAGTATATAAATATGGTCAACTTGATTAACTATTTGTATAATTTTTTATCAATTGAAAAATTTGCATTATTATAAATAAAAAGAGAACCATTTTTTTTTAAAGTATATATAAAATATTATATACACTTGATGCATCGTCATTTGAAAATTTTTAACTATACTCAACTTAAAAAAAAATAATAATAATACCATAAATTATATACATGAATTAATATTTTTATTTTTAAAATTATGTAGTTGAAAAATAATAAGAGTATAAATGAAACAGAATTTTGCTTATGTAAAATGAATTTTTAAACAACTTAAGAGACCTTAAAATGAATTGATATGATATGAGAGCTTTTGTACATCCTAAATGAAAGTTTGTTCTACATATTGCGCTAAATTTTTATTCAAAGTTTTTTCATTGAAAAAATTATCTTTAATTCCTCTTCCTTTGTTTAAATAATTGATATCCACGTTGAATTTTATGATATATGACTTTAGCATGTTGATTACTTTTTTTGACTTTCTAATAATTCCACAGTCCAAGATAGCAAAGATTTTGCTTTTCTTTTACATATAAAGAAAGATAAATAGAAGATAGATAAGGCAAATAGATGGATAGATAATGACGATGATGGCCTATATAGAGATAATGGATGGATGGATGGGTGGATATTAATACATTAAAATAATTAAAAAATTTATTTTCCTAAAATCAAATTATATTGTTGTTTCTACTGTATAAAAAGGAACATGATTAAATAATAAACAAATTAAACAATAAATAGATAAATAACTTTATTGTACAATTAAGATGAATAAAAAAATAGAATTTTTTACCTTGATCATTAAAAAAATTAGAAGCTAAAACCATATTATCATGTTTTATGATATAAAGATGACCGAACTATCAAAATTCTTTTATCAAAATTTTTAGATGATTGTCTTGAGACACAATGAGGTTGTTTTTTAAGATGATACGTGTCATCCGCAACGAGATCAAATTTATGTTGCAAGTCATCTCAAGAATGCAACAAACTCAATCGGTTCTTATATCTTACAAGTTTGCACTAATTGTAAGATTTGAAACTCAAAAATAAATAGCACCACTCTTGCCCAAATAAATGATCAATATAATAATATAGCTTTTTAAAATGAGACAAAAAAGGTAAAGAAGCAAGGGAGCTAATTTTCTTTGATACCACTATATTCCTTGTCAAATGACAAAGATCCATGTATATAGTCCTAAAGAGAAAGTATCCTTTTAAAAACCATAATTATCATTTAAATAAAAATAGTAACAAACAGCTAAAACAATGAATGAGATATTTTTTTACCGTTTATGATCGTTATTAAAAATAGACTTTTTTTTTACCATTTCGACCGTTACGAAACCTTTTTTTTATCATTATAAAAATATTTGTATTTAACAATTTTAAACCGAGTGTGAAACAATTTTATATTTAAAAGATATAATAATGATTACCGATAAATTTGATCAAAATTAATATTATTTTTTTAATCAAAATAATTCAACATATACTATAGAATACGGTAGATTTAGATCATTTTATGTTCACAAGGGATAATTGGTTATAAAAAAAATCTCATTTCCATTAAAAAATTAATTTTTTAGACCAATTTTCCAATCTATCCTTATAATTGGAGTCATTCTTTAATTTGTTTCATACTTTTAAATGAGAAATTCAAATCTCATCTGGTTTATTAAAAAAACAAACATGATAAAAAAAAAATCAAATTTAATAACACACAATTTATTTTTTTCAAATATATATATTTTTATAATAAATCAAGTTAGGTTTGAGTTTCTCATATTAGAGAATATTTATTAAAATGATAGATTGAAAATGACTCGAAAATATAAAGACTAATCAATTGGGAACAATTAGGCTTGTTGGGAGATATTAGAGACTTGATCTAAAATATAATGATAATTTGAGCCAATTTTCTTTAATTTTGAATCAAATGACTCGAATTATTTAATAGATAAACTATTAAAGCATTAAGTTGTTATCATATTTATCATGCGAGTTCATTCAATTTAAATTAATTGATTTAGGGGTTTAATATATCATGTGTCTCTTTACTTTAATAAAATTATTGTCACAACCTCTCTACCTAGATATAGTTCATAAATGAACATATACTTTTGGATGTTGTTGTAAAATAACCCATCTATTATATTTTTTCCGATAGTTTGACTAACTTATATTAGTTGCTAACGAATGACCAATACAATATAGACATCTGTTAATTTGATAGTGAAAACATAATTTTGTTTATTGACTTTATTTTAAGTTAAGGTAACCGATAATAATTTAAAAAGATTTTAAATTGAAAAACAAAGATAAAAAATATTATTCCCAATCATGGTTTGCTATCTTTGGTTTGTTGAACCTAGATAAAAGAAAGAATTGACCAAAACAAAATAATTATCCTAAAAAATAGCTAATGTTTTCATCTTCTTTGCCATTCTTATGTATCCATCTTCTATGTCTAGGGTATGCTTAGTGGTCTTTCAATTTTTCTAATCATCTATATGTTCTTCATTTTTCTCTTTGTCTTTCATTGTCTTTCCTTCTCTCTTCGATTACATGTCTTTCTTTATCTCTATGTCACTCTTTGACTTTATGTCTCGTCTTCATCTATTACAATTAGGTTTTTTTTTTTTTTTTGTAGTCTCTCGTTTCCTAAAAAACATTTAGGGTTTAATTTTTCTCTTCATTTATCTATCTCTCTCATCTTTAAAAAATTGTCTTATTCACTTTGATGCAAGCATTATCAAAGGGATTTTATGCAAGTGTGAACCCGGAAACGGGATAGAACAATGACTTTTTCTTTAGGATTTGTCCTTGAGGTAACCCAACCATTATTTCTTTAGTATATATTTCATTTTTTAATTACATGTGGTCTATTCATACGAAGATTTTTTTTTTTTTTAAGGTATGCTTAAAGATGTCATATATTTTAACTTTTTATAATAGAGAGGAGTTCATCGGGACCAATAGTTTAGAATATATTAGGAGTGATGTAATAGAAAAGGTAATTGACCCGAAAAACTGTGTTTGGGGAGCTTGTTGAGATTGTGCATGGGCATAGAGTATTCTAATATTGGTAAATTATATTATACAATGGTAGAAAGTGGTTCCAAATTAGACCACAACCTAAGGACAATTAGAGAGTTAGATGATTCTTGTACTAAGGAGACTATAAATTACTTATTTAAGGATAAACAAGTTTAAATTTATGTCGAACATAGAGGGATCGTCTTTTTTTTTTTTTTGGCCAAGTGTTATGTGTACTAGATTGGGTATTAATAAGAAAGGTCGGAGGGTTAGTCCATACAATCTAAGAGAGAGTAATTGTAAAACTAGGACTAGGGGTGTTGTGATTGTGGAACAATATGCTAGTAAGGGTAGTGCTATTATGGGTGATTCAAGTAAGGGTAATATGAGTGATCGACTAGTTGAGGGCAATGTGGGCGGTGGTTGTTATGCCGAGGGCAATATAAAAGTGGTTGTCATGGTGAGGGAAATGTAGGCAATAGTGGTGGTGGCGAGGGCAATGTACGAAGTGGTTGTCATGATAAGAGAAATGTAGGTAGTGGTGATGATGGTAAAGGCAATATAGGGGGTGGTTATCATAGTGAGGGTAATGTAGGCGGTGGTGGTGGTGGTGTTGAGGATAATGTGGACAATGATGGAGTTGTTGAAGGCAATGTGGCGGTGATGGTCATGGTGAGGCCAATGTGGGTAATGTTTGTGCTTCTAAGGGTAATATGGGCAGCAGTAATCATGGTGAGGGCAATGTGAGTGGTGGTTATGGTGTAGATAATCCGGGTAATGATGATGATAACATAGAGATAGCTGAAAAAGATATTGAGGAGGAAAATTATTTGGTTGATCTTGCTTCTAAGGGTAAAAAGGGAGTTGTACAGGGTCAAAGTCGGGATAGTGATATATAAAGGAATACTTTTACTACCGGTTCGGAGGAGGGTGAACATAGACAAGAAAATGATGACGAGTGCAGTATTATTCGTATAAGAAAAAAAAAGCTAAAATGATGAGAGAAGATAAACAAAAAATTAAAAAAGAAGAAGAGGAAATAGAAGAGAAAAGGAAAAGATGTGATTATTAATGATGATGCACTACAAGAAAGTAAGCAATTAACAACGGAATTTAATGACGAATTCAATCTATCGCCATTTATAATAGTGATCGAATAATGATGAAATCTAAAATAACTCATATAGTGATGGATCAACAATTGTTTTGTGATGAAAAAGTAACTATGAAATAGTTTTCGTCGCTATTAAGCATGCAACGACGGATTGGCGATGACTTTGCAAGAGAATTTAGTGATAAAATACAAATTCCATCACTAAATGTAGTGTTGGGCAAACGAAAGAGCTTATACGTCACTATCCATTGCCAATCAGCGATGGATAACGTACTATCGGTAATTAGCAAAATTTGTGAAAATTTGTAAACAAAATTAACGATAATAGAAAATTTAAATCAATGATAGATATGATTGTTTCATTATTAATTAGCAACTGAATACCGATCGAAAATGTGTCTATCATAAATTTTGGTAAACTTCTTAATCCTTTTAGACAATTCAAGAAACGTTTAAAATTCAAATTAGCGATGGACAATTATTTTCTTCGCTAATTAGTAATGGATTAGCAATAGATGTGTGTCCGTCACTAATCTTAAACCCCTTTAACTTTCGGACTCTTTCTCTTCCTCCCTTATTTTCCCTTTTCCTTATTCTCCTCCTCTCCTCCACCGTTACCGCCACCCCCAAGAGCTCCAAACCACTACCCCACACCACCCCACTCCCTCCCCACCCAACTCGGCCTTACAAAAGGCCACTTTCTCCCCGAGATCCGTTACCAATCTCTCTTCTCCCTCTTCTCATTTAGTAATTTGCTCTCTCTCTCTCTAGATCATTATTTATTTAATTAGATTAATGTCGTTAGTTGTTTTTTTTTTTTATTAATTAGTATGTCAAATTTTATTAATTAATTGTCATTTGTTAAGTTGTTATTTTTTTTTATTGTTTTTATTAATTGTTATGTTAATATTAATCGTTAATTTGTTAATTTTTATTATTTTTGTTAATTGTTAGGTTAATATTAATTCTTAATTTGTTTGTTGTTATTTTAAAATATAATTAACATTTCAATTAAGATTAATATTATAATTAATTAGGATTAATATATTTAAGTTAATTTGATTAAGGATTGATCTAATTATAGTTATTTGAATTGATTATTAGAATTAAAATAATCGATTTAATTTTGATTATAATATTATAATTTATTAATCAATATCGATATTTAAAATTTAGTAAACGTTTGAATTAGAATTAATTTTATTAAGTTGATTTGAATTTATAATTAAATTAATTAGATTTAATTTTGATTATAATATTATAATTTGTTAATTAATATTGATATTTAAAATTTAGTAAATGTTTGAATTAGAATTAATTTTATTATGTTTAGTTAAATTTATTATTGAATTAATTAGATTCAATTTTGATTATAATATTATAATTTGTTAATTAATATCGATATTTAAAATTTAGTAAACGTTTGAGTTAGAATTAATTTTATTATGTTTAGTTGAATTTATTATTAAATAAATTAGATTTAATTTTGATTATAAAATTATAATTTGTTAATTACTATCGATATTTAAAATTTAGTAAACACATGAATTAGAATCAATTTTATTACGTTTAGTTGAATTTATTGTTAAATTTATTAGATTTAATTTTGATTATAAAATTATAATTTGTTAATTAATACCGATATTGAAAATTTAGTAAACATGTGAATTATAATTAATTTTATTTCATTTAGTTGAATTTATAATTAAATTAATTTGATTTAATTTTGATTATAATATTATAATTTGTTAATTAATATCGATATTTAAAATTTAGTAAACGTTTGAATTAGAAATAATCTTATTACGTTTAGTGAAATTTATTATCAAATTAATTGGATTTAATTTTGATTATAACATTATAATTTTTTAATTAGTATAAAAATTTTGTTTAATTGTCTTAGATAATATTATTAGGCTAAGACACGTGGTTACGGTAGTCGTGGACGTGCATCCCCTATTGATGGCTACCTACGAGGATCGCCAACCAACGTCGATCGAGGATCTCCTACTTTAGGCGTTAAGCATGGGTCCCTCGGCTCTCGAGGCCATAGATGTTCTTCTTTTTCATCCTATAGAGCTAGCAAATTTACAACATCTTTGGCCGTAGAGGTTTTCGCATCAAGAATAGAGGTTCGCGCACCGATTATACGAGTTCCAGCCCGATCGAAGTGGGTGCCACTTTCAACGATGTATCTACCATTCTAGAGAGCTCCCAAAGTTCATCTAGTCCGTAAATTATTTCTATCTCTCGTAGATGGTATGTTATTTTTTAAAGATAATGTTATTATTTGTTTATTTGAATATGTTATTTCAATAATTACTTTCTATTTTTATTTTTATTTTTTTGTGATGTTGAACAGTTTTAGTTAACCTAGTAGAGATTATTCTATCAAGATAACAAATATTTTCAAGTCGTGGTTGGACATCGGTGAGTCGGCGTGGAAGTCCGTCTCGGATATCACCATACAATTTTTACTTTAGTGAATTTAGGATAACGTTTTATTAATTTATTTTATTATATTTAAAATATTAACTTACCATTAAATTAAGTAGTTAATATTAATTATTTTCATTCATATATAAGTGTTTTTACTAAGATCCGGCCATCGAGGCAATGGCTAGAGAAGCTTGGGAGGCTCGGCAAAGAAGTGCTACTTCGACTTCATCCACATCAATGGTTTGATGTCCGAACGAGCCTCATTTTGTTAGGCGTAAGGTTTGGGACTCGTGAAATTAAGATTTTGCTAGACCTAATCACTAGGCTCGTTTAGAGCAAGCATCATGGAACCAAATATCGAAAACCGATGGATCGGGTGCGAGCCCTTACGGACATATATAGAGGTCCATCTCTTCGAAAGAGCATGCTCACTATTTGGTAAATCATATGCTATATTATTAATTAAATGTTTAAGAAAATTTTAATTTACATCTCATGTTATTTTTGATTCATTTTTTTAAGAGGCAAAATTGGAGCACGAGCCAACGAGTTTTGAGTCAGTTTCGACCATTCATAAGTGGTGAGATGGTTCTTTCATCGATCATCATTCCTAGCATGCAATGGTAAGTGTTTTCCATTTTTAAATTTTATGTATAAAAATATAATCTAAAACTTATTTTAATCTTTTAACGTTATAATTATTTCAATTATGCAAGAGCGTGTTGAAGAGCTCATACTAGAAGTTTTTCCGATGTAGTAGGTAAAAGAAATCCTAGAGCCGGAGGTTGATAAGAAGGCCATATACCTCGAGGTTGTAAGGGAAAAAAGAGAAGAGGGTATATGGTGTGGGCACATAGGCATCGTATTATCTATCCTAATCAAGTTGCGCTAGCTTATCTTTTATGTCATCACATTATACGGATGACATGCCTAATAAGGAGGTTCGAAGGCGGTATAAGGAGGTAAAGTAGGCAATATAAGGGATGCAAGGCGGATAAGATGAGTTGCAAAACATTGTCATGCAGCGGCAGAGTTCCATACGGAGGCTGCAGTCTCGGTATAACACACTTGGCTCCATGTTGACTAGGACGAGTGTAGACATCCGGATTATCCGTAAAGGACGCCATCGTCCCTCTCATCGAACCACGGGACGAGGAGAGGGGATTGGATGATTAGAATAAGTGACATTTCTTTTCTTTTCTTTTCTTTTTTTTTATGTACAAACAAATAATTTATTTAATTTTCATTTTCAATAAAAAAAACAAATGTTAATAATGCCTTTTTTTTCCTAATTGTTAATTACTATTGAAAATATTATAAATTTAAAAACTAAAAAAAAATAATTTTTCAATTAAAAAAATTTAATAAACGTAGCGACGGAATAACAATGGATTGGCATTTTAAATTAGTGACGAAATAGCAACGAAACATTTAGCGATGGACTTTGAGATGAAATAGCAACGACACGATCTTGGGATTGACGACCCATTAGCAATGAAATTTAGTCTTTTAGCGATGACATTTCCATCACTATTTAGCAATGGATATGTTTCTTCGGTTGTTAGGGTTAGCAATAAGCATTTTAGCAAAAAAATTTATACGATCGCAAATCTATCTCTAAACACTATCCATTGATAATCGGCAATTTCCTTATTGTGATGGTGATTATGAGTATGTTATCAATATAAAAGGCAAAGACACGAATTACAAATCTAATGATAGTTTTAGTTACATCGGTATTGAAGATGAGAGAGATGCAGAACCTACAAGGGTAATTAAATCAAAGAAAATTTACTTGAATCCTAATAAGGAGAAACCCTTCTTTTAGTTGGGAATGATTTTTCTAAATAAGAAGATATTTAGAGATGCAATTATAACAAACTATAGAAACCTAAAATTTGAGAAAAGTGATCCGGATAGATATAGGGTTATATGTAGAGATGATAATTATAAGTGGGTAATTTTATGTTTTCCTCATTTGGACACTAAAAATTAGGTTGTGAAAACTTATAATGGTGAGCAAACATGTATTCAAACCTCACACAATAGATTAGTCAATTACAAGATAATTCATGAGTACTTCAAAAAGAGAGGGATTAATGTCACAATAATGCATGCTTTTAAATTGGTTGATGAAACACTAAAAGATTTGCATTGTATTGTAAGTTTTTCTAAATACAAGAATATTTTGAGATTGTTGAAAAACATATTCTTTGGTAAAATTGATGATGAATTTAAAGATGGTGATAGATATTTCAAAAGCATATATGTTGATTTTGATACATTGATTAGGGAATTTAAGCATGGATGTAGAAAAGTAATTGGGTTTAATGGTTGTTTTCTAAAAGATCCTCTTAAAAGAGATATTTTATGTGTTATAGGTCGAAAGCTAATAACCAAATGTTTCCTATTATTTGGGCTATTATGAGATGGGAAAGTAAGAAAACTTGGAAGTTGTTTATCATTTAGTTGATGGTTGATTTGAGAATTAGCATGGGAACTGGACAAGGATATACTTTCATTTCGATGTTTACAAGGTATTAATATTGGTTTTTTGTTTACATTCAATTGTTTTTTTTATTGCTTTGCTTGGGCTATTGAATTAATTATATTTTTTTTTACGTTCAATTATATGTTTAATGCTCGTTTCAACCGTTGGTTTTATAGGATTTGATTGGAGCAATTCATGAGCTATTGCCGGATGCTAAGTATAGAAAGTGTGCAAGGCATATCTTTGTCAAATGGAGAAAAATTAATAAAGGTACTACTCTAGAAAAGCAATTTTAGACAACCCGTAAAGTAAACACACTAGTAGACTTTAAATAGAAATTGAAAAAGCTTGGTGGGATAAGAAAATAATTTTTTTTAGAAATAGCTCAACCTTTTGGTACAAAGATTTATTCAAAAAGCATTATAAGTCCGACATAATTGATAACAACTCATGTGAGACTTTCAATGCATTTATAATGAAGTCAAGTTTCAAAAGTATTATTTATTACCTTGAAACTATTAGACATCTAGTGATGGCTAGAAATGCTCGGAGGAGGAATAAATATGCAGAGAAGTATAAAAGGAGGATTGGTTCAAGAATATGGAAGAAGATCAAAGATGCACACGATGAATTTTGGAGATACAAAATAATACATAATAGCCATCATGAATATGAAGTGAATACTCGGATAATACTTATGTTGTTGACTTGGAAAAACATAAGTACACTTATAGAAAGAGGGACCTAACTAGGATATCATGTGGTCATGCAATTTATATTATCGAGTGTTGAAACTAAATGAGGTTGAGTATGTTGTTGAGTACTATAAGTTAAAGAAATTCAAGAAGAGTTATGAGCATTGCATTTAGCCGATGCAGAGTAAGAAATTCTAGCCTAAAAGTGGCAAAAAGGTTGTTTTTGCACCAATTATAAAAACCAAAAGAGGTAGACCAAAAAAACTTAGGGTTAGAGAACAATGAAAGCCTTCTTCTATAACACATTTATCTAGAAAAAGATAGAGTTATAAGATGCACATATTGCTATAGAAAGGGACATAACAATAGATCATGTATTGAAAAGGTAAACATATTCACTCATTTGCTAAACCGTGATTGCTTCAATTAAGTTTATATCGTAATTTTGTTTTTCATATGTTATTTATGTAGAAAAAGAAAAATAGTGATGGTTGTTTAGCTGGAGGTGTTCTAATTGGTCATGATGCTAATGTTTGATAATGTCGTGAGTGTAATTGGTGGTAAAGATGTGGGCGAGTGGACATCATGATGTTCCGAATGTAATTGATGGTGGAGATATGGACGAGTGGACATGATGATGTTATGAATGTAGTTGCTATTGGAGATGTGAACAGGTGAACATGATAATCTTATCAATGTAGTTGCTGCTTGGAGATGCGGACAATGAACATGATGATGTTATCAATGTAGTTGTTGCTAGAATATGGATAATAAATATGATGATGTTATCAATATAGTTGTTGTTGGAGATATGGATACTACTGGTGGAGATGGTGGTCGGTCGAAAAATCTAGATACTCGTTGGATTTGAAGTTACACCAATTGCCGGAAATTAAAAAAGAAAAAGAAAAAAGTATATAATGCCACTCGTTGGAATTAGCGAATTACTTACAAGAATAACAAGAAGAAATAAAATTGTTCGACCAAATTACCTAAAAAAGTAACAAAGAGAAATGCCAATCATTGATGTTGTATTTATTTATTTTGCCATATGGGGTTAGATATTGTCAATTACCTTTTAAACACCATTACTCATTTTGGATTTTTTTTTTTTTTTACTTAAAACTTTCCTTATGAAGAAAGAATCCTTCACTTAAATACAAAACAAATCATATCGGATACAATATACAAAAAGTTATTCCCATGTTTAGCAATTTCGACTTCAACTCTTCAATCTTGCTAACCTAGGTTCTTCCTTTTCTTTCTCATAGCACAACTTCATAAAATTATGTTCAACAAACAATAAATCATACTTTTCCTTCTTTTTGCATATCATCTTTCAATCTTTTATTGGTAATATATAATTCCCTTTCACATATCTTCAACCCATTAATAACATCCCCAACTTTTTCTATTTCTCTAATTTCGGGATTAATAAACTCATAAAAATCACATCATTTTTTTTTCCTTTTTAACAAACATGAAATCACAAACTTGGATTTTCATCTATCCATGATGTCCATTTTGGTGTCTTCAAACCACAATAGCACCTTTTTTCTAGAAACTCATAATCCCATATGGGTTTTTAATGAACAAAAGAGCATAATTTCTTGTATATTGCTCTGCTTGATATCGTTGAGGAAAAAGAAATTGACAAGGAAGAAGAGAAAGAAGAAGAAGACACAAAAAGTGATGAATTGTAGCAACAAACATGTAAGTAAAGATTTGTTGCTCAATTGCAACAAGAAAAAAAAGGGAAAATTTAGAGTTAATCAAATTGAAGATTTAAGTTTGCTAGAGTTTTAGTAAGAAAATGCGTCCAATTGCAAATATATATAAGAGATAGCAAATAATGGTTAAGACTAATGTTGTTTTTTTTTTAATCTTTTTTTTAATTTAAAATTATTTTAGCTACCTTAACTTAAAAAAAATAAAAAAATAAAAAATTATATTTTTACTCTCAAATTAACAAGTGTCGATATTGTATTGGTTATTCGTTAGTCAACTAATATAAATTAGTATAAGGTCATTTATGAATTATAACTGGATAGAGGGGCTGTGATGATACTTTTGTTAAAATATAGAGACATAAGATGTATTAAACCCAACAATTTAGATTTAAAGAACATAATGAAATAGGAAAGGAGGGAACACAAAAATAATTAAAAAGTAAGATAAAATTTTTTATAAATAAAAATAAGGTATGGTTACATAAATATTAATTAAAAAACAAATGAAAGGTTGGAAAATCATAATATTAAAATAAATTTGGTGTGAGATTCGCATAATTTATGGAATAAAATGAATTTTTTTTTAATAACTAAAAACTTTTATTAGGACAAAAAATTAGCCCAAAAACACAAGACCCAATCCATCAAACACCCTTAAGCCTGGGCCTGCCCAGGTCCTCACCAAAAAAATGAAAAATTTTCTGTGTAGACTTTCTTGTACCCTGGGCAGCCATCCTCCAGCCTCCAATCTGTTCTGTTGCTCACCCATCATGTGTCCTGATCCACCGAAATCCATTGTCAAAAACTCCAGAGTTTCACACGCCAGTACCCACTAACAACCCAAAAACACACAAACCAATTTCCATCCCAAAAGGAACAGAGAAAAATGGAAAAGAAAGAGAGAAAGAAGGTTCAGATACTCAAGTTAGAAACTGAAAGCAACAATCTTGATGACATCTCCTGCTTGTTTTTTCAAAAGGGAATAATGGGTTCATTTCTTTTAATCAGTATCTTCAGTCTCCTCCTCAGAGTTGCAGTTTCTCTTCATTCATACTCAGGTGCAGGCAGTCCACCAAAATTTGGTGACTTTGAAGCTCAACGTCATTGGATGGAGATTACAACTAATTTACCAATCAAAGATTGGTACTTTAACACTACTAACAATGATTTAAGTTATTGGGGTCTTGATTACCCTCCATTAACTGCTTATCAGAGTTACTTTCATGGTCTTTTTTTGAAGTACTTCGATCCAAATTCAGTTTCACTGTTTACTTCTCGTGGTTATGAGACATGTTTTGGGTAAGGATCACAACCCATTTGTCAATTTTTGTTCTTTCTATGTTTTATTGAGTTATTAGTTGTGTTGGGTTTTGAATGTTTTGTGTTTTGTTTGCAGGAAGTTGTTAATGAGGTGGACAGTTTTATCATCTGATTTGTTGATATTTTTCCCTGCTGTTCTTTATTTTGTTCTTGTGTATTATGGGGGTACCCGGTCTGGTTTAAATAAGAGTGATGTAGCATGGCATATTGCTGTTATTTTAATCAATCCGTGCTTGATCTTAATCGATCATGGTCATTTTCAGGTTTTGGAAACAATTTGTGTTTGCTTGCTTTTTCTTCTTTGTTTTTTTTTTTTTTTTAATTGAATTCTGAAGTATGTGATTGTTCTCATATTTTGTATTTTTTTTTCAGTATAATTGCATCAGCTTGGGCCTTACTTTAGGTGCTGTGGCTGCTGTGCTTTCGCAGAAAGATCTTTTAGCTTGTGTTCTGTTCTGTCTCTCTCTTAACCATAAACAGGTGCTTCTCTCTTTGTTTTTGCATTAAATGACTAATTTATTAATTTAGAATGGCCTTCTGTTATTGCTTTAATAGTTTGAAGACAAGTGATGTATGTACATTGATCCCATATTTTCACATATTTGAGGTCTGTATTTTTATGTGGTCAACAATTAAGTTAATAGGAAATGGTGACATTTAGAGTTAGCTTAGCAAATTGTAAATAAATGTTTTTTCCTTCAAGAATTTAAGGGCAGTCAACCTATTAAGTCAAATTAGGTCGGATGAGGACTGAGATAATGTGTTTAGCAGGAAATTTGCTCCAGGAGCTCTTTTGAGGGTGTTGTCAGAAAGTGTATGTTTGTCTTCCTTGAATGAACTGCTGCAACATACTAGTTTATTGGTGTCTAGCAGGAAATTGGCTCGAGGAGCTCTTTTGAGGGAGTGTAAGAAAGAGTGTGTGTGTGTGTGTGTCTTCACTGAACGATCTCTCTGCAATATAGAAGTTAATTGGTGTACAATATAATGTCGATAGTCTGGGCTCAGCACTAAGTTTCATAACATTTTCCATCATGACTAAAAAAACCTTGCACTTTTTTGGATAAGTAACTTTCGTATCTTGTTTTATGTACAGAGTGAATATTATGCATTGCCGATGTCTTACCACCTTGTAAAAAGCTGGAAGAATATGACCTAGCAATGGTAACTACTTTAGCATGACTGATTAAGTGTGGCCAGTTTTGATAGGGACTCCGATTAGGACTGTGTAGTGAATAGTGAGTGGATGCTCACTGTAGTTTTATTTCCCAGTTTATATTCTAATTGTGACAATGGTATTTACTGCTGACCGAACAATGTGATTCCATGATTGAGAGGATTGCTAATTGTTAATATTTATAGGAGAATCATAGAAGTCATTGGTGTGACTTGTTGTCTGAAGGTTATTTTTAGTTTCAAAAGAAGACATATCTGGTTTTACACTCATAAAGTATTGAGGCTCGGTAACTTTGCTTGGCGGGTTTTAGCCAATGTCTGTTTATTGATTCGAATCAATAAATAAGAGACCTGATTCAGATATCCTTACCTCTGGATTGCGAAGAAGCACAGTGACCTATGATAATGAAGGGATGTCTTTTGACTTCAGTTATCTGTTTGTATTCCACTTTGGAATAAGCAAATGCTTGATCTGTCCATGTTGGGGATAGACAGTAAATAAGCATAAAATATCATTATTTATAATCGACTGATTGATCATCCTAGTATATCCCTGTAATCAATGATTTGGTTATTCTTAATTTGTTCATTCTTTATTAATTTAGAAGGGCCTTCTGTTAGTACTTTACTAGTTTGAAGACAAGTGATGTATGTACATTGATCCCTTATGTATTAGTTTGAAGACAAGTGATGTATGTTCAGTGATCCCTTATGTTCTCTTAACTGAGGTCTGTACTTGTATGTGGTCAACAATTAAGTTAATCGGAAATGGTGACATTTAGAGTTAGCTTAACAAATTGTAAATAAATGTTTTTTCTTCCAGAATTTAAGGGCAGGCAACCTATTGAGTCAAATTAGGTTGGATGAGGACTGTGATAATGTATTTAGCAGGAAATTTGCTGAAGGAGCTCGTTTGAGGGTGTTGTCAGAAAGTGTATGTTTGTCTTCCTTGAGTGAACTGACTGCAACGTACAAGTTTGTTGGTGTATAGCAGGAAATTGACTTGAGGAGCTCTTTTGAGGAAGTGTAAGAAAGTGTGTGTGTGTATGTCTTCACCGAATAAACTTTCTTCAATATACAAGTTAATTGGTGTACAATATAATGTCAGTAGTCTGGACTCAGCACTAAGTCTCATAACGTTTTCCATCATGACTTTAAGGACCTTGCACTTTTTGGATAAGTAATTTTCTTGTCATGTTTCATGTGCAGAGTGAATATGATGCATTACCAATGTCTTACCACATTGATAAAAGGCTGGAAGAATAATGATCTAGCAATGGTAACTACTTTAGCACAACAGGTTAAGTGTGGCCAGATTTTATAGGGACTCTGATTAGGACTGTGTGTAGTGACTACTGAGTGGATGCTCACCGTAGTCTTATTTCCTAGTTCAGAGGTCGAATGCAGCTTATATTCTAATTGTGATGATAGTAGTTACTGCTGACCAAACAATGTGATTCCATGATTGAGAGGGTTGCTAATTGTTAATATCTATATGAGAATTATAGAAGTCATTGGTATGGCCAGTTGTCTGAAGGCTTTTTTATTTTCAAAAGGAAGACATATCTGGTTTTATACTCATAATGTATCGAGGCTCGGTAACTCTGCTCGGAGGGGTTTTAGCCAATGTCTGTTTATTGATTCCAATCAATATATAAAAGACCTGATTCAGATATGCTTACCTCTGGATTGCAAAGAAGCACAGTGAAATAAGACAATGAATGGATATCTTTCGACTTAGTTGTCTATCTGGACATTCTTAATTTGTATTCCACTTTGGAATATGCAAACGTACGATCTGTCCATGTTGGGAATATACAGTTGATAAGCATAAAATATCATTATTTATAATTGACTGATCAACCGTCCTGGTAAATCCCTGTAATCAATGATTTGGTGATTGAAGAAAAAACAAGCTGATATTTGATTGATCTAACATCCTGATGCATGTTTGAACATCTCATATTTGAGTCCATGTGAACATTGACATTGGCTGCTGCATATTGTACCTTCAAGATAGATTTCAAACAACTCCTGTTGTTAATCATGTGCAACTTGGATGAATACACAGAGAGGATTTAATTACCGCAATTGTCAGATTTCTGGTGCCAACCTTATTATTATCAGTCTTTCATCAATCATGTGAAAAGTTGTAAGGTAGACTTAGTCTACCAACCTACTCATGGATTAAGCCAATAAATGCGTAATGGGTGAATTCTAACTTCAACACATAGGATCCATTTATTTTCTCGACACTGTCACTTCACTATTGGCCTAGTCTATGGATGAGTTGATAGACTAAGTCTATCTGACTATTTCTCCAATTATGCATACCAAACTTTTCGCAGAACCCAAAGTCATGTTGACTCTTATTATTTCATATATGTTTCCTTTCCCTTACTAATTTCTTTGTATTTTAGTAAATGATATTCTTTTTCCATAAATTAGATGAAATTATATTCAAATACCCATAAATTTACTGATACTTTGCAATACTGACTGCAAAAAGTGAGAAAACACAGAACCGAAAACTTGTTATGTGCTTTTCTCTGTTTTGATTTGGATACTGATGGGATCCTGAAAATCCTATCTTTCCATGCATATTTATGGCAGTATAGACTTGCATGTTTAGGGATTATAGCTTTGGCTGTTGCACTTCTTAAGCTAGTGTAGGCAGAATATTGAAGAAAAGAAACTACTGTTGAAGATGGATCTAGTCTATTAACGATCGTTTTCTTTCACTGAATTGCATTCTCTGCATGTTGTGTGCATAGAAGCCATATTGGGGGGAGAAACTAATGTATTTATTCTGAGAAACAAGAACTAAAAATAATGAATACCTCATATATCCTTCCTGACCAAATTAAATAAGAATTTCCTGTTATTCTTCTTTTTACTTATCTACACTTGTTATTAGTTTGATGTTAACTATAAATTCTAAGGTGAAGTTTTTCTGTGTTTTCTTCCAGATGAGTGCATACTATGCACCAGCGTTTTTCAGCCATCTGTTTGGTAGCTGCCTAAGGCGTAAGAATCCCCTGCTTGAGGTTTTTAAATTGGGCTTGGCAGTAGTAGGAACATTTGCTATTGTTTGGTGGCCATATCTTCATTCAAGAGATGCTATTTTTGGGGTATGAAGCAGTATTAATATGTCAGAAAAAGTTTGTTGGTCCTTGTTTTTATTTGCATTGGTTAACACATGTATGCATTTCCATTCCTTTACCTTAGCATTTCACACTTAACATGCGATTTCAATACGTTGAACACATGACCACCTCTTGTTGCGGTTTGTATTTGTGTTTAGCGCATGTTTATGGTCGCTGAAGCTATGCTACTTAATGGCACTTCTATTGATCATTGTTGCTATTTGACTGTCCAGGCAAACTGATACTTGACTAGCTCTTTGATTGGCTGGATATTCCAGTTTTATATATATTTGAATTTTGTAAGATGCGTTTTAGGCACAAGCACTGGCACTCCAATTTCTGTATCTTTTATTTGTTTTTTTCTTTTTTCCTTTTGTTGATTGTGTAATAAAGGACAGCAAATTATAAAGAATGACTTCTTCCTCTTTGCTTTAGAGTCTCTATAATTTCTTCCTCTTTGCTCTAGAGTCTCTTGCAACCTAATACTTTCTTATAGGCAAGCAGCTGCAGTGAGAGAAGTACATGCATGATTTCTTTGGTAATGAAAATTGATCAGGCTGCTAGATTCAATTCTCAGTGTTGTTGCCTGCTCACATTGTGTCTTTGTATAAATGAAAACATTGATTAGACTACTAGGATGAATCAAAACACTTGATGGTCGTCATTCTTCTCTAAAGTTGATTGTTGCACTCCTCAAGTATCTCTATTTACTTCAAGTTGGTGCTTGGTACAGGTTCTTTCACGGCTTGCTCCTTTTGAGAGAGGGATATATGAAGATTATGTGGCTAACTTTTGGTGCAGTACGTCGGTTTTAATTAAGTGGAAGAGATTATTTACAACACATTCTCTGAGGTTTCTCAGCTTAGTTGCTACTATATTGGCTTTTCTGCCTTCAATGATTCAACAAGTATTGGCTCCCAGCAGCAAAGGTTTCCTTTATGGGTTGCTGAATAGTTCTTTTGCGTTCTACTTATTTTCATTCCAAGGTATGTAGAACTTTCTCAAATATTATATATTTTTATATAATCTCGCGTGTAGCAAGTATTTGAGTCACTGCTTATTAAAACTGCAGTTCATGAGAAGTCCATTCTGCTGCCGCTTCTGCCCGCAACCTTGTTGACTATGGAATTGCCTGGTGTGTACTCTATGTTAGTAATGCTTTCTGCATTGTTCTCTATGTTTCCTCTTCTGTGTCGTGACAAACTGGTTGTGCCCTATATAGCTCTTTACGCACTCTCCATCCTTCTTTACTTTGCACCTAGTGGAAGACTGGATATTAAGAAGCATCTTTCTTGGCCTATGATTACATTCTTAATTGTGATGTTTTCATATCTGTGCTCTCTTGTTCTTCATATTATATACCTCACCACTCGCCCCCGGAAAATTATCCTTTCCTTTTCGAAGCAATGATCATGGTTTTCTGCTTCTCTCATTTCTTTGGCTTTACTGTTTACACCAATGCAAAGCAATGGATGCTGCCAAGACAATTTACATCAAGGGATAAAGAAAAGAAAATTGATTGATTTTGTGTTTTTCAGTTTAGGTTCCTAGTGTTAGCATTTAGAATTTTTTTTGTTCTGCTGGTGGGAGCATAGATATGGAAGTGGCAAGGGCATATGTAAGCACTTGGAAACTGCAAACCTTTGTAGTGGATCCCATCTCAATTGAATTAAGCAGCCCTAGTCTCCCATTTATCATTTTGTTCCATGTTTGTTTGTATCAGTGGTGGGAATTGATGACTTATAGTTTTTGAATTAAATTTTCTTCAAGTTTTCTGTGATGGTTGCTGGGTCTTTCATTAGATTTGCCAGTACTGTTTCTTTCCAAAGTTGTTCAGTTATGCATCATGAGCAAATCCCATTTCCAATTAGCAATCAGGAAAAGTGCATAGCAACCACATGCGGAGGTCATGGCGAGGTGACTACCATCTCTCTTATCATTAGTGTAAATTGCATCTACCGATGTGTGTATGATGTGTGTATGCTATTAGATTAGATGAATCAACTTGACATGTAGAGCGACGTCCTCTACTTAATTAAGGTACGCAGGTTGTGGTTTTGAGCTTGGCACCTATCTGGTACCCCACTTTTGAACTTACGTGAGATGGGGCAAGTAAATAAGGGAGTCCTTCGAACTTAAACTTGGAAGGGATTTTCAAGAGGAAAATACACCTCATGGACCCTGGAAACTGTTTGGGGTCATAGAGGATGATCACATTAGGCCTGGTTAGCCCTTGATTTCCAGGTGCTTCAAAATTCCAGTGCTTTCATAGTTACATCAAGCATGGGTTCCCCAATAAGCCTTCTGGCATACCACAATCCATGTCCCCATCCCAGAAAGAAAAATGTCTGGGGTTCGAGTCTTTTCTTCGTAACCAAGAAAATTCAAAAACATGGGACCATATTTCAGGATGGATGAACTTCATAATAAACACAATCCATTCAAGTAATAGCAAAATAGCAACAACTTTGGGAGTTGAAGCTAAAAAATGGAACGTTCAACTCGGACCTAAACTTGTATCTTGATGATTTCTCACTATAAAGTGTGAAAGTGAAATGCTTGGTGAATTGTGGAGATTTGTCATGTGAGATGCCCTCTTAAGTAACGTCACGTTATCATACGTTACTTTTTACTTATGAGATGTAAACATTCATTTATTGAAAGATAATATAAGAATTTCAATAAATCACTTATTGAGAATTCAGTTACATTGAACCTTTTCTACTTTAGTTCTTGCCATCTTCACTCAGTCAGACATGATGTAAGTGATAAAATTCTTGCAATCTTTACCCATAATTAGATATGATGTAAAATTACGCAGTAAAATTTCCCATCATTACTAGAATTTTCGAAAAGTGATTTATCGAAAATTCAGTTACGATAAACTTTTTTACTTAGTTCATTGAAATCTTTATTATGTGGTAAAATTCGAAATCATGTGATTGTCATTATCAGAAATGATGGAATAAAAAGAGAAGGAATGTTAACATATGGTACCTGTAAATTAATACTCGTATATTAAAGAACAATCATAGAATGTGAAGAAAAGAATAGATTCATGGGCTAATTTGTTTTAGGTAGACGGACATTGATGTCCTAAATACTGCACCACACAACCTCTGTATTAGGTTGCTCAATGTCCTCCTCAGGATTGAAGAAAGAGACTTTTCATCTTTTGATTGCATTTTTTCAGGTTCGACAGTGACAATTCTTTTCCAGGTTCATCAAGGACAAGATAATGTCCTGCTGTAACCACACCATTCATTCTCCTGAATGGGCTAGCTTGATGTAAAACAACGTGGACCTTTCCATATCCTACAAGCACTAGACTTGTTCTGTCCTTTTACAGTTTTTATCAATCAAATCTCAGGTCCATTAAGTAGCCGGCTTCAAGACCCATGTTAGGTTAAAAGCCTGAAAGAATTTTCTTTCTTTTCTACCTTATGCCCTAGACGACTTTAACATGGATGGTCAAGCAATTTGGGCTCAATCTAGTTTTTAGGTTGGGAAGGGATTCGAAAGTAGGGCTTTGCAAGAATTATGAGGTTTTTATATACGCTAATTCTTTGCAATGAAAAGTTGAATAAGAAATTTATGCTATTATCGCCAACCGACCTGAGTTTAGCAAATGTGAGATTAAAGTTTGCTGTGTGGGCCTCATTAATATACTACTTGTTTCGTTAAAAACCATGACTTTTTGCATATTAATGCCAACCACAAGAACTAAGAAGGAATCTAAGATCGATAAGCTATTCAATACCATAAGTCCTATGGTTTTATTTTATTTTTGTAATTTTTTACATTCACACAAGACTTATTGGAGAATCCATTAATGAAAAAGTAAGAATAATTATGTATACATCAAGATAGCTCAATAGTTTGTGTTCATTAAAATTCTAAAGGTTGTAATTTTAAATATACTAGTCTATATATGAATAATTTATTTAAAATTTGAGAAAAGAATTTATCGAAAATTAAGTTGGCGTGAGGATATCCTTAATATTAAAACCGAAAGATAATGAAAAAAAAAAAATCTATTTAAATGCTAAGTTTTGAATCATATATTCGCAAGCCGTTTTTCCTTTTCTTTTTTGTTCTTTCCCTTCTGCATTAGTGCTTGTTTTTGTTTATGTATTCCTTCGACCAAAAACCAAGACACGCATGTACAAGGAGCAAATGTAACACATGCATCGTTTTGCCTTGTCTCGATCAATCCATTTCATATTTCGAAAAGGGAAACAAAACCCAACCATTTGCTAGAACAAGAAAATGGATGCATTATCATGTGGGGTTCTTTTATTAAAAAATTGTCTATACTTTCTCATTTTAAACCTAATCTCAACCGTACGAAGCATCTATACTTTTGACACAAGGTACGACTTTGATCGAATTTGTCCTCCATTTTGTGTGCCTTTGTGTGGCACGCTGCCCCCTAACAAGGGCACTCATGCTCCTACCTCCCCATGAGAAGTTCTATGCTTTCGTTCAAAGGCTAATTCTTTAGGACTAATTCGTATGTTCATGTCCTCTCCCATTCCTATCCTTTTTTGACTAATTCAGTCAACAATTCGTTTCCATTTTTTTTTAATTCCCTCTTAAATTATATTTGAAATGTGGAACCAATGTGCAATTTAATCATTAGCAGATTATGATTCCCTGAAACCCTCCTTTCCGCTATTGATGACATTTTTTTAATTAATCTTTGTTTTAATTGCAATATATTTCTGTATATATGCCTTTTAGAAAAGTCACTTTAGACCCTATTAATTTTACTATAATCATGGATAAGTTTTACGCACCGACTCACCAATCCCTGCCATCAGATTACTTAGTGAGATTGCATTTTCTGTTCATGGAACATATCCAAAGATGATACGATAAATTTTGGATTGTCGAAAAGGATTCTAAGTTCCCTTTTGATCATAATTTTTAGCTATTCCAGATTAATTTTCTAAATTTGTATTGTTAGCTTTCGGTTGGATACTTTGCATGCCTTGATTCTTTATCCACTTGGTTTATGAGCGCGCCACTCTCTTTACGAGGAATGTCAAAGAAACTTGGCACACAATTACTTCTTTTTTGTGTGTTCATATTACCATTGATAGGTGCTTTGCATGTGCCATGCATTGTTTAAAAAAAAAAAAAAAAAAAACTACAGGATTTTAGATAATTCTCATAGAGAATTTTCTATTTGTATTATATATATAAATTTATTTAAAGAATTCGAGATTTCGGTTTTTTGTTTATAGTTATAATTCTCTAATTTGAGTTTCTTCATATAGTTTGCAAGGTAATTAATTGCTTGAGTATAGTGCAGCTTATAGACTAGCTTGGATACATAGACGGACGATCATAGACACATGGATGATTAAGCAAATATTATTACAAAATTTTAGCAACCTTCTAAAGTGATTAATGAACCTTGTGATTAAAAAGATTTGTTTAATAACCACTAGAATTTATGTTAGGGTTTGTAAGTGTAAAATTCTCATGAATTGCTAGTTTTATCATATCAAATAATTAGATTTAAAGCTATTAATTATGAAGATAGCATTTAGTTAAACAAATATTGTCAAATAAATTTGATTCGGTTTGTGGGAACATTTTTCTAATTAATTTGATCTTGGATATATATATATATATATATATGCATGCTACATTTATTGTTGTTATTGTTATTATCATTATTGAAGATGTTGGTATGCTAAATTTATGAGGTATATTAATTAATCGTTATGGACATTTCGTCAGAAACAACATGTTGGGGATCCCATGCAGGCCTGCTTCTTTAACCGAGTAGATTATAAATTAGTCCTTTTATTTTCGACAAATAAATTAATTATTTTTTCGTTTAAAAAATTAATTATTTATTCTTTTAATTATTATTAATCATGTTTAATTTAATATTATTTTATTTGTTTTTTCTCTTTTCTATTTCTTGAAATAAAAAATCAAAATAAATAAGAAAAAATGATTTAGTTACAAGAAAATTTAAAAATATGGGCACTAAATAATTATTTTTTTGAATTCTTTTTGAAACTAGAAGGACTGAATTTATAATTTACTCCTCTTAAATCCTTCACCAAAAAAAAAAAAAAAAATAAAAAAATAAAAAATAAAAAGAGATAAGAAAAGAAATAGGAAATTCATGCATCTTCTAGCTTGTCGTAAATTAAGAAAACAAGCTAGCTTTAATTGTATATTTATATAATAGTAATATTTAAAGATTGTAATGATTCATATTTTAACCAAGGTTGTAATGTAGTTGACTGATAAAGTGGTCAAACAACCAAATACACAAAAAGTCAAAGCATCTTCCTTGCCTTTTGAACTAATTGACCCCAAACAATATTTAATTTATAGGTTCTTTGCAAGGAATCGATCGAATATATAAAGAAACAAAGTTATGCGGTGCATTATATTGTTTCTCTCAGTTACAATTTCAAATATTAGTTTATGCTACTTACATGGTTTTGGAGTTAAACACAAGAAGAATTTTTTTTTTTTTAATTATCAAAGAGTTGCATGCGTTTCGTGAGTTTTGAACATTATTTACGTTCCAAATTTTTGTAGCATAGTGGGAAATATGGAGCTAAATCCTTCTACTAGAATACTAAGAGGGATTAAAATCAATATCGTGTTGATGATTATATGTGGAGAGATAGGCTTACTTCTCCAGTTGGGTTAAAGACAAATAGCTAAGTCAAATCCTCAAAGTTAGCGGGCAAAAAAAAAAAAAAAAAAAAAAAAAAGAGGGTTAAAACCATGAGAAATTAGCTTACATATTGCAAGCATGAAAAAATGCTTGGATGAAATAAAGCCACATGCAAATATGGCAGGGATTCAGAAGACACAGCAAGATTCATGATCAACACCATTTTAAATAATTCTTAAGCAATCACAAATTGATGTTTTTTTTTTTTTTTTAAACAAAATCCAAGGACTATATTTATATATATCTATATCAAGATCAGACAACAAAACAAGCAACTTGTGATAATCTATTACATTTTTATTTGTTTCGTTATGTGTAGGTACGTAATTGCTCAGCTCAAAAAGATAAAGGAACCAATTGTTGTTTTCTTGATTAATGAATCGAGGTATAGGTAGCAAGAAACGTTCAATTTTTTTATGAATAATAATAATAATAATAATAAAAAATTCTGTTTGATTGACTGACAACTGAATAGGGAATACAAGATCTGGCAGATATGGTGTTTGATGAAGATACAAAAATTTCATTGGTTCAAATGGACGGCATGATCTCTCTTGATGTTATCGACCTTTCTGGAAATAATTTGTACAGATTGATGAAGTCAATTTTTTGAGAGATGCTAAGGATGATAACAATTTAATTAATTTCTTTTTCAATATTTGAAAGTTCATTTGTCAGAAAACGAGATTAAATTTTCTATTTAAAAAATCGAAAATAACTCTGCGTTTTAATTCCTTTCAGTTGAGACAATATAGAGTTGATAATGATCATACAATTATTTAGTTTTTTTTTAAAGAAAATTTATTATTTATATTTATTTCAAATAAAAACTATCATGAAAATATACTATTTATTAACTTGTAAAAAAAAGAAACATTTATTTTATGTTTATAAATAAAAAATAAATTTGTGATACTAACCAAATTTGAAAAGAAAAAAAAAACCAGTTTTAATGTCCTCTGGTGGTTTAAAGTCCATGCATATATAATGAAGAATTGTTTGGCTATACATAATTTTAGTTAAACACTCTTATTTTTCTTTTCAAAATAGGTTTAACTCACATTTGGACCACATATTTTTTGATTTTTTTTTAATTGAGATCCTCTATTCTTTTTTGACGTGATTGACATTCTCTACTTTTTGAAAATTTTTACTTCAAACTCTCTCGTTATAGCGTTATTAATCGGTGATTAAAACGTCATATTTTAAAATAAAAAATCTCAATCATGTGTCGATAATTGATTAGTGACGTTATAATAAAGGATCCGAAGTAAAAAATCTTGAAAAGTAGAGAGTCTAAATCAAGATAAAAAAGGGTAGAAAATCTCAATTAAAAAAAAATAATAAAAAAATACGGAGTTCAAATATGGGAAAAATCTTTCAAAATATAGTAGAAAACTAACAAAATATCAAAAAGATGTTGCCAAAACTGTGTATAGATTTAAAAAACTAAAAATTGATTTAAGGGAAATTTTTAAAATCAAATGAAAGATGTAATTTTTGATTTATGAAGATAAAGGATTTATTCTTATTGTCTCTAAGTAATACAGGATCTTTGAGATAAATTTTCATTTTATGATAGTCAATTAAAAGTTTTTAAAAATTTGTACTTCTTATATGTAGAAAATCTATATTTAATCTCTTGATTGCCATAACCAAGTATTTAGAAGCTTTGCATGTGAGAACTATGAATATGATAAAATAGAGCTCAAATTTTATCACTCGAACCACTCCTTACGGTTGAAATTATGTCCATATGTTTGTGTGTGTGAGTTTTTTTTTTTTTTTTTTTTGGGGAAAAAGGCATATGTAGAAGTTCAAATTACAAACCATAAATTCTAATTTTTTTTCTTTGGGCAATTAAAATTAGGATCAACCAATCAATAATAATGAATGCATAAATAAATAAACATAATAACAATCAACACATGAATTTTTATGTGAAAAACCTCGGTGTGAGAAAAAACTATGAAATTGTGGTCCAACCTAACAATTCTCTCCTTTCTTACTCATTTGGAGAACTTCACCAACCCCACCCCCCTCCCCCCACCTTTTTTTTTTTTTTTTGCGGTACTCAATATTCTCTCGCAATAAAGGCTTGGTCATCATATTCAACCAATTATTGTTGGTATAGATTTTGTCAATAGCAAAAGACTTCAACTCCATTGGTATTTGACCTCTATCATACGCCGACCTCTTAGCAATCGTAAAAATAAATTAAAAAGTGTAATGTGTAAATGTGGAGTCACCATTCAGCTTTCAAAAAGGTGAAAACTAAGAAAAATCTAACATTGATCACAAGAGTTCTAAGTAAGGGGATTGATTATATAACCGGAGAAGACTACAATCACCATAGAGTGCCCTCACAATAAGGTTAACTTTTCTTTCTAGCTTAGAGAAATTCATTCATGTAAATTATCTTTTTATCTTGATTTACATGCTTAACTATGTAGGCTTTTTCTAATCAAGTCCTAAGAGAGGTGATTTAGAGATTGAAATAAAACTCGGTCTCTCACCTATTGTGTCATTGGGCCATTGGAGACTCGAAATAAAACTTAGTCTCTCACCTAAAGTGCCCTTGTAATGAGTTTACCTTGTCTTTTTAGCTTAGGGGAATTCATTCATGTAAATTATCTTTTTATCTTGATTTACGTGCTTAAAAATTTAGGCTTTTTCTAATCAAGTCCTAAGAGAGGTGATTTAGAGACTAAAATAAAACTTAGTCTCTCACCTAATGTGTTATTAGGCCGTTGGAGCCCACTAGGGAAGGTAAAAAATTAGGACTAAAAACCCATTGTCCATTAAGTTCTAGCCCCACTGAAACACAAAAATAAAAAAATAAAATAAATATGGGCCCCGGCCCAAATTCACTTGTGAAACCATAAAACATAAAAAGAAAATAAAATTATAAGTTCGTAATGACTAAAAAAGAATGGACATAGGCCTCAAGCCCATATCACCTACCATGCCATCTTAAAATATAAAATTGGGTTCAAAGCCAAACTAAGAGCTAAATCTTCAAAAGAAGAAATTAGTAGCACAAAAAAATGATTAAAATTAACAATAAAACATAACCAGAAAAAAGCAAGAAAAATGAAAAGAAAAAGGCCCATCATTGGAGCAAAATCGGTCTCGAGTCCTAAACCTACTCCATCTAGACCGACTTAGACTGACATCATATAAAATAAAAACACAAAGTGCAAAACATAAAAAAATGTTAAAAAAAAAAGAGATCACATAAAAAAAACTTCATGAAAAATAAAATAGCCATAGGCTTTCACAAAGTCCTTGGCCTATAAATTTAGATTTGGCTTATTTTAATTTTCTAAAAAGAATTGCTAGCTTATTACTAGCTTCATCATTGATCGATAGTTCCTCGGATACTTATTAAAAATAAATAAATACTATATAATATGTCAAACAACTTTTTTTGAAATGAAAATAATGATAAAAAATAACAATAAAAATAAAACAAAGACAATATTAAAACAAAAAAAAAAAGAACATTTCTATCCACTATTTTAATTTTATTTCACAAAAACAATCTAAATTTAGATCTCACATAATATTCAAGTTTAGAGATCTATTAATTACGCCTTTAATCAAATATTTTACATTCAATATTCATTATCAATCATATAATTAACATTACTATCATATGAAATATAAAAAAAAACTAGAAAAAAATCATATAAATTGAATGAAAATCAAATCGAAATGTGAAAGTGAAGAGGTATAATTACCTAAATCGGTAGTTCGGGGACTAAACTCGGATCCGAAGTTCACCACTTACGACAAAACTTTGAATAGCGAGTGTGGCCTACGCGACGACCGGAGACCGAGTGATTCTTATGGAGTTGGAACCATAAGAAGTGAGTGACGACCATATCTTTAGGGCGTGTGTATATAGAGAGGGATAAGAAGTGAGTAACGACCATATCTTTAGTGGCTATTGTTTTGTCTCTTGGATATGAAATTCACCACCGATGATGAAAGTTTGAACGACAAGTGTGGCTTCCTTGGTGATCGAATTGAGTAATTTTTATGGCGTTGAAATTGTATTGGATAGAAGTTTCTTTTGGTCTAGTGTGTTTAGGTAGACGACGGACAAATGATGGATGGTGGCTGAATCTCTATGGTCGTCGACTTTGTTTGTTTTTTTTTTCAACTAGGGTTTTTTATTTGTTTTTTTCTAAGTGGTCGTCCTTCTCCTTCTTTTTTGGTATGTGTAAGCCTAGTATTTATAGGAGTGTTTCTAGGATTAACCTAGGATTTTTTTTTTATTCGATCGAGCTTAGCCTAATATCTTATCTAGGCCTACTCCTTTTTTCTTCCTTTTTCCTTTTTCAATCCTAATCTAGGCCCAATTCCTTTTTTTTAATTTTTTTTTCTTTGTTTTTCTTTTTGTTCTTTTGTTCTTCTTTGGTTCTTTTTTTTAATAGGGTAAAAATAGGGTGATTATAGCTACCTCCTCTTTATAATGCATACATGTTAAAGATGTAATTAGACAAATCTTCGAATATGTTGACTTAGTGAGCTTGTAAGAAGAGATGTGAAAAAAAATGACAAACTCAAAGAGATGAACCACATATGGTTGATTTGACTTTGAAAATGAATCAAATATACGAACAATCTTAAGTTGATTTGATTTTAAAAATGAATCAAATATACAAATCATCTTACGGTGATTTGACTTTTAGAAATACATGAATATGCAAACTCTCTCAAAGTGAAGCAATAAAATGTACGATCCCTCTTGGGGAGAAAATTAATCAAATATACGAATGTTCTTGAAGGTGATTTGATTTTAGAAAAGAAAATCAATTAAATATACGAACTTTCTAGGAGTGATTTGATTCTAAAAAGTGAATCGATCAAATTTACGAACCTTTATGAGGTGAAGAAATATACGAATCCTCTTGGGATGTTGGATGATCTTCTTAAGAGAAAGATTGGTCATCTCGATAGGGTGACCACATGGATGTTTGTGAATGAATGACTTATGAAAAAGAGATATGATTGAAAAAAGACAAATTGGTTAGCTATGATAGGGTGACTTCCTACCAAATGGTTCCTAAAATATGGTGACCTTTTGGAAAATGGTTCACTATTATAGGGTGACCTTTTAGCAAATGGTTCACTAAGATAGGGTGACCTCTTGGCAAATGGTTCACTATTATAGGGTGAGCTCCTAGTAGCTGATTTACTATTACAGGGTGACCTCCCGGCAATTGGTTCACTAAGACAGGGGGACCTTCCGGCAATTGATTCACTATTATAGGGTGACCTCCCGACAACCGGTTTACTTTGATAAGGTGACCTTTTGGAAAATTTTGAAATTTGATCATCTTAATAGGGTGATCACCTGGATATTGTTTTAAAATTTGGTCACCTTGATAGGGTGACCATCCGAATTTTTTTTTTGAAATCGATCATTTCGGTAAGGTGACCACCTTGACTCTTTTTGAAAATTTGGTCATCTTGACAGGGTGACCACTTAAGTATTTTTGAAAACTTGGTTATCTTAGTAGGATGGCCACTTGGACATTTTTGAAAACTTGGCTTATGATGAATAGCCTTACAAGGATAAGTTTGTTCATTCTTATGCTTAAGTTCTTTTTTATCTATGATAGTGATAGTTTGTAAGTTCCGTCGGGATAGTACCTCTAAAAGAATCTAGGTCGCACCATGCAAAACTTAACTCCTCATTTTGAAACTGGTGAATCAAGTCGGATCTTGCATCTTGACTAATTAATTTGTTAAAGCTTTTAGAAAGAATGTTGTTTTGACTTGTTGCTATTTTGCTTTACCCTTAGAAATGTGATTCTAGCCCCCATATTTAGGTCATGCCATCCTCTAGTTACTCGTTATAGCCTTTGAATCATCTTCAAGTCCTTATTACTTATGAATTCCTAATGAGATTATTTTTGTGCCTTCATTAAGCATGGATACATGTTGAACTATAAATTCCCTCTAGATGCTTGCCAATTAGTCATATCTTACTATTCTCATATTGTCTAGATTCCATTCATTTCATCATCAAAGAACACTTAATGTCATCTTCTTGCCCCTTGTTAAGCTATTATGCCCTATATCTAATTATTTTTGTGCCATCCATCCGCCCCTAAGTTTAGCCGATGTGTTGTTAGTTATGGCTCTTGAATTATGGTCTTGCTTAACCAACTCGACTACAATCAATTTTATCCTTAATCATTCACTTGTTCAACTCTTAAGCTCTCACTTTGCAAATTTGATTCTATTTAATGACACCGTTGTGAAACAAATCATTCTATTTTGAACCAAGCAAGTAGACTTTAATGGCATTTTTTATATTATTACAAAAAAAAAAATTCGGAGATGTGCATAAAAAAAGTATTCTCATTCATGAATTATTTGATTGATTGTCATAAGCCAAAATATATCATTCAAATACTAGGTTGCAATCATATTCGGATTGCAAAAGAGTTTTTGTAAATGAATATCCTTTGGTACTCCTTGCAAAGTGATCAAAAGTTTGGATGTGTTGAAAATGAAAGGCTCGAATACGAGGTCATATTTGGAGTGGGTTAAGCTTAAAATATGGCTTGAAATGATAACCTTGTCTTGTCTTTTCTTATGATTTGATGTCATAAACAATGATGTGGAATACACAATGTCGCGGGGCGACATCGAGCGATGAGGTAAAATATAGGGCAAATGATTGGAGTCGCCACTTAGTATTACGGTTACTAGGAAACCTCATGACCGGTCTATTCGCAGTTTTGAGTAAGGGGTTTATTACGTGTAAGGAAGATCAAAAGTCACCTACCTCGTCTTGCCTAAAGCAAACCGCATTGCATACAACCTTAATTTAACTTCGATGAAAGTGCCCTCTTTGTCGAGTGATTTGGGACTTGGTAGTCGAAAACCTTGTCCTCACTCCGTAATGAATGGCTAAAAATGATGAACACGGGGATATGTCGCTAGTGCGGCTCAAACGACATGCATGAGAAACAAAACTTAAAATGGGCAAATAGGCAAACAAACAAGCCATGCAAAATGACAGAATAGGCAACACGGATAGAAATAGACAAATTGGTAAATAGGCAAAAATTGACAAATACGCAAATTGGTAAAATCGATAAAGAGGCAAATAGGCAATTAGGTAAAAATCAACAAATATGCAAAATAGGCAATCATAGGCAAAAATAGGCAAAATAGGCAATCATATGCAGAAATAGGCAAACTTAGGCAATTATGGGCAAAAATAAGCTAAAATCGGCTACATAGGCAAAAACGAGCGAAAATTGACAACCTTAGCAAAAAGAGGCAAAAATCGACAATTTAGGAAAAAACGAGTAAAAATCAGCAACTTGGGCAAAAATAGATGAAAGTTGACAACTTTGGCAAAAATAGGCTAAAGTCGGCGATGAAATAAAAAATCGGTGGCTTTAAGCAAAATTAGGCTAAAATCCACAATGCAAAACAAAAGCCACAGACTTTGGCTAAAATCGACAATGAAAAATGAAAGCCATAGCTTTGGGTAAAATCGACAACAAAAAGCAAAAGTCACGAACTTTGGCTAAATCGACAAAAAAAAATGAAAGCCACGACTTTAGCTAAAATCGGCAACGCAAAACGAAAGCCACGACTTTTGGCTAAAATCGGCAACAAAAAACAAAAGCAACAACTTTGGGTAAAATTGATAACGAAATCGCAAATTGACGGCTTTAGGCAAAAATAGGCTAAAATCAACAAAACGAACACACATAGGCAAAAATTGACGAGAACTAACAATTTGACCAAAAATAGAGAAAGTACAAAAAAAATCGATGAAATTTATTACTCTAAGCATGCATAATCAATCATGTTTGAAGAAAGGAAAGCTATATGACAACATTTAAAACTTGCTTGGTTCGACGTGTGTTTTATAAAATTGTCATACAAGATGCACTCTAAAAAAACGCATACACGAATCCAAATATCCAAGTTAACGCATTATTCACTAAATTACGAATATAACAACATGCACTACCACGCAACGGATAAATAACCCATATCATATCATTACATAACACAACTATTTAATTTACACAACACATATAAGCATGAATCAAATTCAATACATGTCAAAAAATAAAAATAAAATAGAGTAAATGTGAAAAAGATTACTCGTAAAGAAAAAAAGGCGAGTCGCTTTGCTTGATGATCTCGAAGTCGGATCCGACCTTTTCGACCTCGATGAAGACCAATGTTTGGTCAACCGAAGAGGAAAGGTGGCTGCTAACGAGAGTGGGAAGGCTTGCCTGCAGGTGGTGGCCGCTCGTCTGCGCCGGCACGCCGCTAGTGCCGGCGTCGTCGCTAACGTGCTCGGCGCCGACACGGCGTGCTCGTTGGCACGCTAGCGCCGGCGTGTTGGCGCCGGCGGGCCCGTGGCCGGCTTGACGTGCTAGTGGCTACTATCGGTAAGGGGTCGGCGGCTAGGTTTAAAAAGCTTCGGCTACGGTTTTTTTTTAACCATAGTGAACGATAGTTGTCCCCCTTTTTGAGAAAAGGGGTGTTTTTATACTAGGTATTTTTTTAGGGGTTTTTTGGCTAAAGGTCTTTTTGATCTCTCACTTTACAAACTCCCTTTATTTTGGCTCCTTTCTCTTTTCTTTTTCAATTATGCACCCAATTGCATCTTTTCTTTTTCCTTTATTTTTTTCTTTTCCTCTTTTTCTTTTTGGACCCAAAATTAGGTGTTAACATTACCCCTCTTTATAATGCTTGCGGCGCGAAGCCATTGAAAATTTGACTTTTCTTTGGCTTTGCATAGTGAGCTTGTAAAGAAAATCATAGAAGGGCCGTAACCAATTAGCAAAGTCCATTCAAAGGCCTTCTCCGATGATAGGTTGACGCAGTGATCATCCTTGTGGTCAAATAGGTGACTTTCCTTTGACAATGCACCGAGTGTGAGCGATGTACCCGAAACAAAAAAATGTTACCGGCAAAACCTACACTTCCCTCCCGGCTACGGTACATCTTCATTGGGCTAGGTTTGTGATTTCTAGATTGGTCGCTCTTACGGGTTTTGGTCCATTTAATTGCACGTCTCCCGAATCCTTTTCTTTTTTTTTGATCGGCCGACTTTCTATGCGCATGCTTGGACTATCGTTACCAAATGCTTTATTCCTTGCCATTGCATATTGATGGGGTGTACTCTCTCCGAAATGGTCGAAGCAACCTTTGATTATTGTTGTATGATATTCATAATTTTTTATTTTTTATTTTTTTTCACACCACGAGTTAATGAAAAAGCCTTTTCATCTATCAAGGGTGAATAAAATTTCTATCATTCATATCATTTGTCCTCTTTTGTGTTATCATTTTCATAAATAACATTAAGCATTAGATCGCGCATGAGGCAAATAAAAGATTCTTGTTCATCTTTCGTGGACCGATCACCTTGTGAAAGCGGGTTATTTGATAGATAAAGAAAAAGTCGGGAACGATCTATATGGGGTGGGCAAGAAAGAAAAGAGAAGTAAAAGTAAAACGATTAAACTAGAAAATATTCAACATAATTTCGATTATTTCCTTTTTACAATGGAACAAAGAAAAACTTCGCATGCTCAAGCATGATATTTCTTTACAATCTCGGAATTCACCAGCTCCGCATGACCTCACCATCCATCTTCATCAAAAGGAGGGTTCCCCTAGAAAATGCTATTTTTACCACATACGGACCCTCATAATTGGGTGCCCACTTACTTCTTTCTACCTCCGGGATCGGGAGTACTCTCTTCAAGACTAAGTCCCCTTCACCAAAAGTTCTGGTGCGGACTTTCTTATCATACGCCCGAGCAATTCTTTTTTGATACAACTACGTATGATAGATGATCGCTAACCTTTTCTCACTCATCAAGTTCAATTGTTCATATCCGATTTGACCCATTCGGACTCATCTAGCTCTGCTTCTTTTAACACCATAGAGATGGTATCTCTACTTCCATGGGCATCACTCGCCTTCATCCCATATACTAATGAATACGGAGTTGCCCTAGTTGACGTCCTCATAGCCATCCTATAAGCATGTAATGCAAATGGTAACACTTCATGCCGCTCTCGTACGTGACTACCATTTTCCGTATGATCTTCTTTATGTTCTTATTTACGACTTCCACGACCCCATTCATCTTGGGTCTATATGGCGAAGAATTACGGTGCTTGATTTTCCACTCGTTCACATAATTCCGTAATCATCCCGCCATTGAAATTTTATGCATTATCCGTGATCGTGGTTTCCGGAGGTCCATATCGACAAATGATGTCTTTTTGTACGAATCGACGGATAACTCTCTAGGTAACATGTGCGAAAGATGCCGCTTCTACCCATCTAGTGAAATAATCAATTGCTACTAGGATGAAGCGATAACCATTACTAGATTTTGGATTTATTGGCCCAATCACATCCATTCCCCACATTAAGAATGGCCGGGGAGACACCATGTTATGGAGGGGTACAGGAGGAGCATTTATTCGATCTATATAGATTTGACATTTGTGGCACTTTCGTATGTAGTCTATGCGAGTCCTTTCCATGATAGTCCAAAAATAACCACATCTCCGAATTTGACGAGACATTATGTGTCCATTGGCATGGTTTCCACAAATCCCCTCGTGAACATCTTCAATCACCTTTTTAGCTTCGACGGAATCTAGACACCTCGGTAAAGTCCCATCGAAACTTCTTTTATATAGCACTTCGCCATCTAAGTAAAAATCCATTGTCAATCTTCGAAGTGCCTCCTTATCGATCTTTGAAGCATATGATGGGTATTCTCGACGTTTTATGAACTCGCTTGATGTCCTTATACCATGGCTTCTCATCAAGCTCGGCCTCGATCGGACAACACGAGTAGGTCGGGGCATTTTGAACTTTGATGCATATGGGGTGAATCTTTATACCGTATGCTATCTTTGTCATTGCAGCCTAGTACGGCCAAGGCATCGACGAAGTGGTTCTTGTCTCGACCCAAATGAACGAACTCTACTCATCAAAATGATCGACTAGCTTTATTAAGTATTCCTTATACGGCTTTAGCTCTTCATCTTTCGTCTACCATTCTCCTTTGACTTGACAGATTATCGGTAATAAATCACCATACAAATCTAATATTTAGATCCCCATTTCTAAGGCCGCCTCTAACCCGTGCACGTACGCCTCATATTCTCGCTATGTTGTTTGTGCATTCAAACTCGTAATTTTATAACCATCGGGAACCGCTTTCCATCCGGTGAGATGAGGACCGATCCAACACTCGTTTTCATTCACATTGATCGCCCCATCGAAATATATGGTCCATTTACCGGTTCCGGACTCGCATTCTTCATCTATGGTCGTAATTGACTCATCGGGAAAGTCAAATTTCGGAGGTTCATAGTCATCGGTTGCACCATCTGCTAGTTGATTAGCTATGACACTCCCTTTCACTCGCTTTTCTCGTCATATACATAATATCATACTCGGACAACATGACTTGCCATCGTGCAATATGGCTAGATAAGTATGGCTTTTCAAAGATGTACTTAAGTGGATCCATCTTTGAAATCAACCACGTGGTATAATAAAGCATATACTCGTCTAAGCTTTCTTGCACACCATACTAGAGCCACAACACATCTTCTCAAGCACACTATATCGGGACTCACAGCTAGTGAAGTTTTTACTTAAGTAGTAGATAGCTTGCTCTTTTCTTCTTGATTTATCATACCGACCTAGGACGTAACCCACGGTCGCCTTTGTCACGGTTAAGTACATAATCGGAGGCCTTCCAGAATTGGTGGTACCAACAACGGTGGATTCCGTAGGTACTCGCTTGATTTTATCAAAGGCTAGTTGACAATCTTAGTCCCATACCTCAAGATTCTTCTTTCGTAATAACCGAAAGATTGGTTCACATATCGTGGATAACCGAGATATGAATCGAGCTATGTAGTTCAAACAATCCAAGAAATTTTTAATCTCCCTCTCGGATGAAGGTACAAACATGCTTTGGATCACCTTAACCTTATCCGAATCAACTTCAATACCTCCGTTGCTTACCACAAACCTTAGTAGTTTTCCCAACTTTACACCAAATATGCATTTTGTGGGGTTCAACTTCAATCCGTACCTTCTCGGTCTCTCAAAGAGCTTCATATACCGTTAGAGTATGATCTTTGCCTTCTTTTAACTTTGCAATCATATCATCTACATATACTTCGATGTCTTTGTGCATCATGTCATGGAAGAGTGTGACCATGGCCCTCCGATAGGTGGCTCCCGCATTCTTCAAACCAAAAGGCATAACCTTAGAACGAAGGTTCCTCGAGGTGTGATAAAAGTCGTCTTTTCCTTGTCTTCCGTAGACATTTTAATCCGGTTGTATCCCGAAAAACCATCCATGAATGAATAAGTTGCATTTTTTGTTGCGTTGTCCACCAAGAGTCAATATGAGGGAGCAAGAAATCATCCTTTGGACTGGCTCTATTCAAGTCACAAAAGTCCATACACACTCGGATTCGACCATCTTTCCTCCCCACAACGACGATGTTTGACACCCACCGAGGGTACTCAACCACTTCTAAAAATCCGACATCCTATCGCTTCCTTATCTCATCTTTGACTTTTAGCAGAATATCTAGCCTTGTTCATCTCAACTTTTGTTTCACTAGCTTGCTCCCCGAGTTCAAAGGTAATCTGTTTTCCACTATGTCGGTGTCTAAACCTAGCATATCAGCATACGACCATGCAAATACATCCGCATACTCCTTTAGTAGTGCAATCAATCTCTCTTTTCTCGTACTCTCTATTAGTGTGCCTATCTTAAGCTCTCTTTTATTCTCCTTAGTCCCCATATTTATTACCTCCAAATGCTCTTTGTGCGGTTGGATGGATCGTTCGATTGCTCAATTAGCTTAGTAAATTCTCGAATATCATGGTCATCCCGTTCTTCTTCGTCCATTGCAATTAAGGTTTCATCAAAATTAGGCCATATATTTTTAGGAGAATTGTTTTATTTTTTAAGAAGTGATCATATTGATTGTCCCCGAAATGAAATAAAGTACAAATAAAAAAGAATAGAAGAAGACAAAGGCTAAAATTTAAAATTTTTTTACGCAATCTAATAATTAATGTTTTTATGAAAAATAACAACGAGTAGTATACGTTTAGTATACTACAATGTTCAAAGAATAAAAAATAAAAATGACAAGAAAATTACTCGATCTTGAAGACCGAATGTGCTTCTTCATCGAACCAATTATGCAACTCTTCTTCCTTAGTGAACTTGTGGATGAGTTGATTTGGATCAAAGGTGTCTCCCAACGTATCGACCGTGAGCCGGGCGGGACGGTTGTACTTGCACCGGCTAAGGCCGACATTGGTTGGACCGATTGACCTCCATCATCAATTTCTTCAACCCCCGCAGTGTTCACTACCATATCTTGGAATAATTGATCCGGACTCGGATCCTCATTATTCACGTGAGCTATATACGAAGGCTTTGGAAATTAGACACGGATATGAGGAATATCAATTCTTTCATCGTCCGGATCACGCCCTCGACACGAGCCCTTCTTTTTTCTCGCTTCTATTCTACCATCCTCTCGGTAGTCTTTTCTAGATGGCTTAAAACCTAACCCAAAAGGATGGTCTTTGTATCTCGACTTCATATGGATCCTTGCCTTTGACGGTCGTCAATCATCTCAAATGGATGTATCCCACACTTTATCATGTACTTAGCCGATATTTTCACAGACTTCGATAACTTAGGCTTTCTTATCTCGTGAATTTTCTAGGACCAACTCGGCATTAACCACCTTGAAAGCATGTAAATCCCCATCACGTGCCCCCTCTATCTTAATATATGGGACCGATACATTCCGAATCATTGCCATCGCTTCCTCGATCTTTACGGTAACTAGCCTCCCGCCAGCCTATGTGTTTCAATAGTTGGTGTAACGAGGATGTAACCGCATCGACGGAATGAATCCAAAGCCTTCCCAATAACATGCTATAAGTAGGTTAGATATCGATCACTTATATGGTTGTCTAGAACCGGTGAGACCCGATGCCAAGATCAACATCTATATCACCAATGACTTATCAAGGCGTACCATCATATGCTCATGCCATCATCTTACTCGACCTTATGTGAGAAGGATCAATTGGTAAGTGATCTAATACACATTTGGGTAGCATATTGAGTGTAGATCCGTTGTCAATAAGCACCTTCGTTATCGTGTAGTCCTTGCACTTAACGGTAATGTATAGAGCTTTGTTATGCCCGGTGCCTTCGGTGTCCTAGCTCGTCTTCTATGAAATACGGGTAGTTAGTAGCTTGTACTCGACCCACTAGATGCTCCATCGACTCGGAGGTGATATCTTGAGGCACATATGCCTCATTCGAATCTTCCGAAGTGCTTTACGATGAGGTTCGAATAGAGTATTAAAGCCAATAAGGAGATACGAACGAGGGTCTTGTTTAGCTACTCTACCACACTCGTACTCGGTGTGTTTCATTAGCTTAAAGAACTCCACTCGCTTCTTCTTCGTTCACGTACTTACTTACAATAGCATTCGAGGAGCGATCTCTACTCCTTTACCCTTTATTTCTCTTAATTCATCCGGGGTAAAGCATCTTCCCGAGCGTGTACCTCTTCCTATATCAACTATCCTATTAGTAGAGATCTTCATCACAACACTTGATCCATCGACTAGATGAGAAGACCCATAGTTATGAGGGGTGGCTTGATAATTGACGCTCTTAAGAACAAAGGCCCTCAAGATTAGCTTCATAGGACCGGTCCCATTTACTTCATATCCGACTAACTTTGACTCTTTATTTTTAGAATTTAAGGTTAGAGTGTTCACCGTAGGCTCGTCCCTCCCTTCTCTATTCTTAAGGTCCCCAAGGCCAACATGATTTGAATTTCTTGATGAAACTCTCGACAATCATCAACACCATGCCCCTTTGCTTCATGGAACTTGCGGAATCGTTCTATATGGGTGGCATTTTGAGGCTCGACAAGTTCTTGTCAAAACTATTAGCCTTCAATCTATTGAATAGGTTTGACATGTACATCTTCAAAGCCGATATTCTTTTATCACCCTTTATATCTCCTCGCCGATAAGCATGTTCACCCCTCCCGTGGCATGATTTAGGAGAGGGTTAGAGTTGGTATTCGGGGCATTTGGGGAATCCTCGAATGCTCGTCAAGCTTTGATTGATCGAGCTTCGCACCCTCTTCTTAAAGCTCACACAATTCTCAATATTATGACCGTTAGCACCACTATGATAGTCACGGACTTCATTTGGCTTCGCACTAATAGGGAAATGGCGATTGGAGTAGTGGAAGTGTCATTGGGACTAACCGACCAATGGTTATGAGATGTTTAAAGAGGTAACCGAGGGATAGAGGCGGAGATGATAATATGTCATTAAATTGTCCCCCGGTGGTGTTTCTTGGGAAGTTTTGGTTCGATGGTCTCGGTTGGTTTATGAATTGTGGTTGGTTTTGATAGTGGGTTTGAGGTGGTCATTAGGATTGAACGTGTGTTTAGGCGATTTGGTAAGGGTTGTGTGGCATTTGATATGGTGGGAAGCTTAGTATTTGGGTCGTCGATCCAACTACATTAGTTGGGAAGACGTTTGTCGGGATTCCAAATTGAGCATTTGGGTTGACCATATTATGGGAGGTGTATTGGTTATCATTCCCCCACGAGTTATTTCATCTCCCTCTATTGCCGAAAGACTCCCCAACCCGGTGCACCTCCGAGTCTCTCCTCTTGCTAAAGTTGCTTTTCTTATGTCCGGACTACGAAGGGTCGACTATCCTTCCCGACTTGATAACTTGTTTGATTCGATTGGTCGCAGATACTATTTTAACAAAATTATTCGACTCGTTACTCGACGAAATAATCATAGTATAGAGCTTTGAAAGTGTTAACAAAGAGGGTAACCAACTCTCTTTCCGAAGGGGTGGACGAATACGAGAGGCTATTTCTCTCCATCTTTGAGCATACTCCCGACCGATTCTTTTGAGCCCTTTTTCATAGCTCGTAAGCTTGATCTATCGGGGGTTATCTCTAAGTTAAACTTGTATTACCTCATGTACACATCCACTAAATCCTTTCATTTTTGGATCTTAATTTGATCCAAGTCAATAAACTAGTTGAGGGTAGATCCGTCGAGGCTCTCGGGAAAGAAATGGAACAACAGACTTTTCATCATATGCCACCTCGGCCATCTTATTCGGATAAATCCTTAAGTGGGTTCTAGTGGCATTGACTCCCGGTGTACTTGGTAAACTCGAGCACCTTGAACTTCTTAGGAATCATTACATTCGGCATTGAACACTTATCGATGCTTAGGAGTGGATCGTATATGTCCGCATCTTCAATAGCTCGTAACGCCTCCTCAATGGCCGTGAGTTTCTCCGCCTCCAATCCCGAGGCTAATTCCTCCTTGGCTAATTCTTTAGCAATGAAATCAAAAGTGGTTATTATCGATGCTTGATCAACCGAGGCAACACTAGAGTAGGTCCTACAAGGCGAAAGGCAAAATCATATGCCCCTCCCGGCATCCGATGACGGGCATGGTTAGTAGTACCGGTAGGCTCCGCATGGGGCATGCTAAACGGTGGTGTCGATGCAACATGAGTGATTGGTGGTGCCATGATAGTGAACACTTCGGGGATGCCGATGACCGGCCGACTTCTCCTCGAACGATAACTTCGGTATCATGTGATTTTGCCGACTTCGTTCCACCGGCAGCAGTAAGCCTAGCAACTCTTCCTTCGGTGTTTCCACCTCTCGTTGGTGATTTTGTTAGAGTAGAGCTCTTTCTTCGTTCTCTATCCTCGTTCTTGCCCTAGTGTGGTGAATGCATGAAGGAAGTGTAGTTTTGGAAAATCGATCTATATTTCCGTTCAAACAAAAAGCAACGGACACTAGATGTAAATAATAGGTTAAAGAGAAAAAATAAAATGACACTCGAGACTCGGATATGGAATAGCCATCTACGAGGAGGTGACAAAAGAACTCGCATTATTGATTCTTCAATCCTTTTAAGTTTAAGGACGAATTCGTATTCATCGGTAACTTTTTGGGATTACAAAAAATAGAACATGTCTTGATAGATGGTGGCGTTGATTGCTTGGCCCTTTCAAGTTTAAAGATGAATTTAGATTCATCGGTAACTTTTAGAAATTTCCAAAAGAGGACTACTTCAACAAGTGGCAACGTTGATCGTTAGTTAGATTCGAATCCCGATGATGTCTAACAAGTCTCTCCCTTCGCATTATGTTGCCATTTTTTTGAAGAATGACAATAAGTAACTTGACGGCCTTGGCACTAGCAAAAGTCGACCCTCGTAGTTACTTCCCATTCGGAGCCATCATATTATCTTAACTTTAATTGATGAGACTCGCAGTTTCCATTACAAATGAGTTATCATAATATAAAGAAAGCTTTTATTATTCAAAATAGGGAGTATGAGGGCTCCCATTAGTTCATAATACATCTTTCTTTTACATAACAAAAGAAAGAAGACTCATACAATGGGAAATGAAATAAAACAAGAAAAGCGTTCACTCAATAATTCGCTCGTACTCCAAAGACCTTTCCTCTTCTAAAAAAGGAAAGCTATATGACAACATTTCAAACTTGTTTGATTCGATTGTGTTTTATAAAATTGTCATACAAGATGCACTCTAAAAAAACGTATACACGTAATCCAAATATCCAAGCCAACGTATTATTCACCAAATTCCGAATATAACAACATGCACTACCACGCAACAGATAAATAACCCATAGACAACATATCATATCATTACATAACATAACCATTTAATTTACACAACACATATAAGCATGAATCAAATTCAATACATGTCAAAAAGTAAAAATAAAATAAAGTAAAAGTGAAAAAGATTACTATAAAGAAAAAAAGGTAAGTCGCTTTGCTTGATGATCTCGAAGTCGATCCGACCTTTTCGACCTCGATGAAGACCAATGTTTGGTCAACTTGGGAGGAAAGGTGGCTGCCGACAGAGCGTGGGAAGGCTCGTTGCTCGGTGCTCGGCGTGCCTGTTGGCACGCCGGTGCTAGTGTTGGCACCGGCGTGCTCGGTGGCCGGGCGCTAGTGGGCTCGTGGTCGGCTTGGCGCGCCGGTGGCCGCCGTCGGTAAGGAGGCTGGTTGCTAGGTTTAAAAGAGCTTCGACTAGGGTTTTTTTAGCCATAGTGAACAAGTAGCCGCCCTTTTCGAGAAAAGGGGTATTTTTATACTAGGTATTTTTTTAGGGTTTTTTGGCTAAAGGACTTTTTGGTCCCTCACTTTACAAACTCACTTTATTTTGGCTCCTTTCTCCTTTCTTTTTCAATTGTGACCCCAATTGCATCTTTTCTTTTTCTTTATTTTTTTCTTTTCCTCTTTTCCTTTTTTTTTTGGACCCAAAATTGGGTGTTAACATACAAGTGGATCAAAAAAATCACTTTTTTCTTTCTCACTGGGGATACAACTTATCAGCTTAAATAGCTTATTTTGATTATAAAGGTCTTTCTAAAAGTACGTAACGTAGACCGATGTTCCCGTCTTGAAGAAAAAGGTATAAAGGTTCAAAGTTTGTTTAAGGGTTCGAGACTAAATATCACTTGAATGATCGCGATGCTTCCTCTTGAATTGATTGATCTTGTATAATTCTCTTTGTTCTTTTTTGACTTCTCTTATGAGTGTTTAATGATACCTTTTATTTTTCTATGAATAGTGGTTTTGACAATTTCTCGATTATCCTTTTTTTTTTTAAGGGACAAACATGATGTGAGCCTCTCATATGATTGTGATTATGGCTCTACTTTTTCTTGATCTTTTTTGTTCAAAAAGTTAGTCATCTTCATATTTCAAGCGCATTCTACCTCAATGTGGGGTTGATCCTAGTCTTAGGTCATCATTAAAAGAAGTTATCAAGGCTCAAAAAGGGATCATAAGGGATTTGTATGATGATCATTTATAAAGAATATTTCAAAGATGGCCTTTTCTCATGTCAAAACCAATTTACTTATATTGACAAGGTCTAACTATTTCGTTTTGAGAAAATCAAGTTCGCGACTTTTTTGTATGTATTTCATCATCACTTAAAGCATCAACTCATTAATGATAAGGATTTCTTTACATGAGTGTTTTTTAGGTGAAGAGGTCGTGTTTTGGGCCTTGAGAAGAATGATTGCCTCCAATTAATGACATGTTCTAGAATTTGACCAATCTTAGAAGGATTTAGTGAATGCATTTATCATTATATTCCTTTCCCTTGCGGATAAAATATAATGTTAAATGATACTTTCAAATGTACATTTCTAAATTTCAAAGTCATATAATGAGAAAATTTAATGCCATTAAAATATGCCATGTAGTTTATCAAAACTTGAACAAAATGTTTCAATATGATGTTTAAAAATTAAAAAAAAAGAACTCAATCTATAAAGTACGAGCCTATGTCGACCCTCTATGATCTTGAATATACTTAGTCAACATTTTCATCTCTTGTATTGGCAATTGTATAGTTCGACAAGTGGATTGGTGCTAGTATGTTGTTATCCCGAGAGATCCAAACATCATTAATCAAATATCAAAATTTTCTCTTAAAAGCCATACAACTCTCGATACCATGCCTTACTACACCATAGTGGTAGTCACATTTTTTATCAAGCTTATACCAATACAAATATAATGGTTGAACTGGATCTATAAGGATAGGGATGACTCGATCGATATTGTTGAGATGCATGAATAATTCATCAAGAGCCATAAGAAAAGGAGGTAATATGTCTTAGTACCTTATACTTTGATTGCTTTTGGGTGAAGGCCTCGGTTGATAGTTTGGAAGAGATGTGAATACATTGCCTATGTCGCCATGAGCAAGTGTTCATATAATGTGCATATAAAGGTGGTGCTTGATTATTTATATTTCTCATTTGGAAAGAGTAATGGTTTGGGCACCTTTGACTATTCCATTACCTTATTGGTGGAAAATTGATAGACTCTAGATGATGAACATCGTTATCTTTTTTGTTACTAAGATTATTCTTTTTTAAACTAGATTTTGAAATCTTGCCTACCTTAATAGCTTGTTCCACCCTCTCGTAGATAACCACCACATCAACAAAGTTAGGTGATGAATTATTGATAAGATACTCAAAATAAGGAGCCTCGAAGGTGTTGATGAACATAGATATTAGCTCCTTTTCGGCTAATAGAGGATAGATTTGAGCGACCAATTCACGCCACCTCCGAGCATGCTCTTTAATAGGCTTTTTCACTATCTTTTTCATGTTTGGCGGTATGGTTCTATTTGGGGCCACCTCCAAGTTAAACTTGTATTGGAAAATGAAGGTATCTATTAGATTTTTCCACTTTTTAATTTTATCTATATAAAGACATATGTACCAATTAAGAGCAAGCACTATCCAAACTCTCATGAAAAAAGTGAATTAACAGACTTCTCGTCATATATAACGTCTACCATCTTACACGATAAACTTGAAGGTGAGTTTTTAGGCATTAGGTACCTATGTAGTTTATGAATTCGAGCACCTTAAATTTTCTTGGGATGACAACATCGAGCACTAAAGACATTTCGATAGCTTTCATCGAGTCATACGGATCCATTCCTTCAATGGCCCTTAAACACTCATTTATAGATAATAAATGATCGATTTCATTCGTCCCCATAACTTTATTTATTTTTTAACTTTTCAGCTATAACCTCATTTGGATGCCCAAGTGGCTCCTTTAGTTAGTACCATGAAGGGACGAGGAGCATTAAGACATGATGACTCCTCTTGAATGGTGAATTTAGCTCCATATCTTAGTGGTCGAAGATAGGTAGATGCCTTGTAGTGTTGGCATGGTTAAAGGATGACCAACCATAGAGGGTAATTACGGTGTTACCTCGATACAGGATGTAAGAAAGATGTGGGGTTCTTTAGTAACTCGGTGGTATATGAGAGCTAGCCCCTTAGAGGTCCTCTTATTCAATGTTTTTTCTTGTAGCAATTTCTCTAAAAAACGAGTTAGTCAAGGCACATCTCCCTTGAGATCTTCAACCTCATTGGCATACTTTTGTTCCAACCGATTTCTTTCTTTGTTCTTCATCTTTCTCCTAAGTTTTTTTTATTATGGATCTTCGATGCAAGTTGAGCTTTTACAATGTGACCTATATTTTCTCCCGAGATAAATGTGTAAAATATAAGACTTAGGAAGATGTAATGCTTCCATATGAGAGCTCAAGGTTAGGTATGATTATGAAGTGTGCTTTAACCGAAAAGAGCTCCATGGCTATCTATCCGATTTTAAAACCAACATTAGGTCGGACATCAAGATGTGTTTACTATTGCTACCATTTTTATTCTAAACTATGCCACTAGGGACATCGTATCTTGATCCAATAGAGTCAAGCAATCACCATGAATGGCAGTCTTGATAGCCATGATGCTTCTAAAATGAGACAATGTTATGAATATTCTATATAATATATGCGCCTTGTCATAAGGGTATCCTAGGGATAGGTTCTAGATTTATCCGGACATGATTTAAAAGGTTGGCATAACCTAACTTCTTCAAAGGCTTCCATCGTAGGCTCAAGTTCAACCACGAGTAAGAGATACTTGAAGCTATATTCTCATGCATGAGGGTTAGTAGGTTGCTCTTTGTAGTCTCATGCATGAGGATAAATTTTTCATGTGAGTGGAGGGGTGAGGTGCAAGAGCTCCGAGACCTTAATCCCTCGAGTGCCACCTCCCTCTTTCTAATCTTAGATTAAGGGATTAGAGTTTGTGCAAGCTCAAAGATCATTCTTGTGTCGGTGCTAGTATGTGCAAATGGGCCACACTTCATATACAAGCTGAAATATCAAAGAGAAAGATACCAAATAAGCAATAGAAAAATTAGGATTAAAATACATCAAACAAAGCAAATCCCTAAGGCAAGAAAAACAATATAGGCTTAACCCCTAATTTCTCAACGGAGTTGCCATTTTGTCACACTATAACCTCTCGACGATTGAAAAAATAAATAAAAATATGTAATGTGTAAATGTGGAGTATCCACTCGGCTTTTAGAAAGGTGAAAACTAAGAAAAACCTAGCATTGGTCTTAGAAGTTCTAAGTAAGGGGGTTGATTACACAACTCGGAAAAGACTGCAGATCACCCTGAGAGTGCCTTCGCAATGAGGTTACCTTATTTTTCTAGCTCGGGGAATTCATTCATGTAAATTATCTTTTTATCTTGATTTACATGCTTAAATATTTAGGCTTTTTCTAATCAAGTCTTAAGAGAGGTGATCCGGAGACTAAAATAAAACTCCGTCTCTCACGTAATGTGTCATTAGGTCATTGGAGCCCACTTGGGAAGGTAAAAAATTAGGACTAGAAGCCCATTGCCCCCCTTAAATTCTAGTCTCACTCGAAACGTAAAAATAAAAAAAATTAAAATAAACATGGGCCTTGACCCAATTTCACTTGCCAAACCATAAAACATTCAAAAAAAATAAAAAATCACAAGTCCGTAATGACTAAAAAAGAATGGACATAGGCCTCAAGCTCACATCACTTGCCATGTCGTCTTAAAATATAAATTGGGTTCAAAGCCAAATTAAGAGCTAAATCTTCAAAAAGAAGAAATCGGTAGCACAAAAAAATGATTAAAATTAAAAATAAAACGTAGCCATGAAAAAATAGCAAGAAAAATAAAAAAAGACCCGTCATTAGAACAAAATCGATCTTAGGTCCTAAATCTACTCCTTCTAGACTAATCATATAAAATAAAAGCACAAAGCACAAAACATAAAAACTTGTAAGAAAAAAAAAAATTAGAGATCACATAAAAAAAGACTTCATGAAAAATAAAGTACCCATAGGCCTCCATAAGGTCTTTGGCTTACAAATTCAGATTTGACTTAGTTTAATTTTCAAAAAAAAATTCCTAGTCTATTACTAACTTCATCATTGATCGATAGTTCCTCAAAGACTTACTAAAAATAAATAAATACTATATAATATGTCAAAGAACTTTTTTTTTTATTGAAAATAGTGATAAAAAATAAAAATAAAATTAAAAAAGGCAATATTAAAAAAAAGAACATTTTGATCAACTATTTTTAATTTGATTTAGCATTAAAACACACAACACACCAAAATAATTTGAATTTAGATCCGACCTAGTATCCAAGTTTAGAGATATGTCAAATACTCCCTTAATCAAACATTTTACATTCAATATTCATTATCAATCACATGATTAACATTACTATCATATGAAATATAAAAAACAACCGGACAAAATCATAAAATTTGAATGAAAATCAGATAAAAAACATGAAAGTGAAGATGTGTAATTACCTAAATCGGTAGTTTAAGAACTAAACTCGGATCCGAAGTTCACCACCGATGATGAAACTTTGAATTACGAGTGTTGCCTCCTCGGTGATCGAATTGAATGATTCTTATGGGGATGGAACTATATTAGATAGAAGCTTCTTATGGTCTAGTGCGTGTATATAGAAGAAGGACAAGAGGTAAGGAGAGGCGAGGTCTTTAGGGCTACTATTTTATCTCTTGGATCCGAAATTCTCCACAGTACGATGAAATTTTGAACGATGAGTGTGACTTCCTCGGTGATCGAAATGAAGCAATTTTTATGGCATTAGAATTATCTTAGATAGAAGTTTCTTTTGGTCCAACACATGTAGATAGGTGATGGACAAATAGTAGGTGGGGGCTCAATCTCCGTGGTCGCCGACTTTGGTTTTTTTTTTTTCAGCTAGGGTTTTTTTATTTTTTTCTAAGTGGTTGTCTTTCTCCCCCTTTTTTTGTATGTGTAAGCTTAGTATTTATAGAAGTGTTTCTAGGGTTAACCTAGGATTTTTTTTCCTAATCGAGCTTAGCTTAGCCTAATATCTTATCTAGGCCCACTCCTCTTTTCTTGTTTTTTTCTTTTTCAATCTCGATCTAGGCCCAATTCCTTTCTTTTTATTTTTTTCGTTCTTTTTTTTTGTTCTTTTGCTCGCTTTTTCTTTTTTGGTTCTTTTTTTTTTTTTTTGTATTTTTTAGGAGGTATAAATAGGTGATGACAACCTCAATTTTCTTTGATCAAGAATAAAAAATAGGATACTTATTAAGATGGATTGTATCCTCACTATCGCAATGTAGTATAAAGTTCTTTTGCTATGATCCAAGTTCATGTAAGAATTTTTTCATTCATAACAACTCTTTGTCCTTTTCGGTAAGAGTAATGTTTTTCTACAACCTTAACTATCATGAAACTACTCCCCTGTAAAAGTCATCACTATCTCGATATGGACTATTAAGAATCAATATCACCAACTAAATCATCATATATGTATACATCTAGTATAGGTTTACCAATACCAAAGCACATACTGAAATTAAAAGTGTTTTCGAGATATTTGAGTATTTATTTCATTACTTACTAGTATTCTTTATCGGGATTGAAGAACAACCGAGTTATCACACCAATTGCATGTGCTATATCTAGTCTTGTGCAAACTATGACATACTTAAAAAGGAGAAAAAATCACATCTAAACTTACCAAACTAATATTTTTTTTATTTAAGCCTATTTTTTATCTCTCTCTCCTCTTCATGTCTATTTCTCTTTTATAAAGTAAGTATTGTTAATTACTCTATGAGTAACATAAAATTTCTCAAACGACAACTTCACCAAAAAAAAAAAAAAGGCAAGAAAGAAAGAAAAAAGGACAAAGGATGTTGAGATTTACAACTTTAAACATAGGAAGGAAGAAAGAAAGAAAAAAGGATAGGGGATGTTGATATTTCGGAAAGAGACTAATTATTTACCCGTGTCACACTCGCAAGATAGACAAAACATGTAGAATTATTTAAAAAATAATTTTAGTTTAATGATCCATGTTATACTTGTAAGTCTTCCAAAATATATAAAATCAAAGGTAAAAAAAAAAAAATTTTTCTTATAATTTGTTTTTATAAAATATTTGAGATAGATTATCTTTAAAATACTTTTCATTTTTAAATTTTATATATATATATAACAATGTTACCATCATTTAAAAATTAAAAAATCCATCATATAAATTTTATCAAATTTTTTTTAAAGAACAAATAACAATATTCTAAAAATTTATTAAAAATTCCTCACATAGATCTCTCTCTTCTTCCTTATCTCTCTTTGTTTTTCTCGTCCTCTTAGCGAGTCAAGAACTAGATTATAAGACAAGTAAAGTTGAAGATCAAAATACAAATTGTTGAAAAAATAAAGGACAAAAAAACAATATTAGAAAAAATTACGTATAAAATGTCTAAAAAACTTCAAAATTACACAAAATACCATTTAATGCATAATAAAAAGAGGGTGAATAATGTTGTAGGCATATTAAATGCTTGAAAAAAATGTCATTTAATGAATAGTATTTTGTGAGTATTTGAACAATATAGAGACAATAAAACCCACCACTTGTTTTAAGGTTCTTTGTAATAATAGCTTATCTCTCTAAAAAATGGAGTTCTTGCTGATATCGAAATCTCCTTTAACCTTACTTTCCTTTCTTGTGACAAATTTGTTCCAAATAATTAAAAACAATTTCTATCAAATAGGACTCATTTAACATATTTGATATTTATTCAATTAAAACATTTTAATCAGGTTAAAAAAAAATAAATCTTATAATGATGTATATATGGATTTTTTTAATCCTACACGTGACCATAATTTTTGAAGGCATTAATAATAGTGATAACGATGCTATCATTATTATTATTATTCCGTAGGTGAGAAAAATATGGTTGAGGGTGTCCTAGTTTTGGGGAATGGAAATAGTGTTTTTGGTACATGTCGGATGATAAGTTTCTTTGGAACTTAAAGTAGTATTTTATATTTGAAAATTAGAAGAAATTAACAGTTTTATGTGCCTCGGTGTTGATTGGTAAAAGTTTCTAGTTTATATTTTTCTCGTTCAATGATTCATTTTATTTTTACAATTAATTTTCAATTGTAAAACTTAAGAAAAAGCATTTGAATTTGATGACTAGATTTTGCTTCCTCATTATAATCATTTCTTTACTTCTGATTCTGATTGTTTTGCAATTAATATACAAATTTTAAATTTTAACGTCACTCGCATGTTGTGGAAAATCAATAAAATTATCCTACTTTCCATGTTTTGAGTGTGACAAAATAGAAATTGCGTTTTGGACCATTATCCATAAAATGAGTTAATCACATTTTCACTTTACTAAGTTAATTTTTTTCTAATCTAGTGTGTCTTCTTTAATTTTTGTTATTTGAGTAATCCAAGTTACAATTTTCTTTTAATCAAGTATGTCCATAAGTCTCTATCAATTTTTCTCATTATTTGCATATGAGATAGTTAGCAAAACCCACTTGACACATTTCAATGACGTGGCATCCACATGTAAGATATGTGGTCGCTACATGTAAATGATGTGAAAAAAAGAGAAGAAAAGAAGGAAAAACATCCAGCCGACCCTAATAGAATAAAACCCTAGGATAGAGAAAATCACTTTTTTTCCCAAAAAAAAAAAAAACACCCATTGTCAACTCTTGCTTTACCACTAGCCACCATCGATTGTTGCTTAGCCACGCTATCTCTTCCCACTCCCATAAAATGAGCCAAAATTTCGCCAAAAACCACCTCTCTCACTACCACAAACCCAACTCGAAACCTAGGGATTTAAGGTAAAGGACTAGTGTAAAAATTGTACCGAGTACATTTTGATAGCTTAACAATTTCTAGTTCACCACGCAAGCCTTGAAAGCTGAATATAAACGTGTAGTTAGCAAAACCCACTTGACACGTTTCAATGATGTGGCATCCACATGTAAGATACGTGGCTGCTACATGTAAATGACATGAAAAAAAGAAGGAAAAACATCCAACCAGCCCTAATAGAATAAAACCCTAGGATAGAGAAAATTGCTTCTTTTCTAAAAAAAAAAAAAAAACCCAATGTCAACTCTTCCTTCACCACCGACCACCGTCGATTGTTGCTTAGCTGCTTGCTATCTCTTCCCACTCCCATAAAGCCGAGCCAAAATTCCACCAAAATCCACCTCTCTCACTACCACAAACCTAGCCAAAACCTAGAGATTTAAGGTAAAGGACTAGTGTAAAAATTGTACCAGTACATTTTGATAGCTCAAACAATTTCTAGGTCACCACTCAAGCTTTGGAAGCTGAATATAAACATGCGGTAGTCATGAGCATCAAAGTAAGAGGGGTACTTTTACAAAATTCTTCAAATCCATTTGGTGCCATAATCCAATGCTCTGTTTTAGAAGAGATTCTTGATTTTGCTATCTACAAATGTTACTATAAGTGCCTAAGACCCAATCTGTTTGGATGATTTGATTTATCATATCATTGCATTTTTATGTTAATAAAAGAAGTCTTTTTATTAATTTTTATTATTTATAATTTGATAGAATTAGATAAAAGTTCACATGATATATATTGCATTAATGATTGATCAACTGATGTGAGACAAACATTAATGCATTTAAATGATATTATTAAATGTCTCAAGTCATAATATTATCAAGATTGGACTTGACAACATGTAGTAATACTTATTAGTGCTATGCTCTTGCTATTAAATAGTAATAGGAGATCTCACACTTACTGATATGGTAATGCCAAAGTAAGTACTTGGTAAATGATGTTAGAGAACATATATCATTGGATGTGACTCATCATGATAATCCATTTGGTTTAGTCTATAGAAATCTCATACGAGATGGATACAATTAGTCCTTTGACTTGAAGTCATCACGGTTATCTTATTAAAGGATTGGTGTACTTTGACATTCATTTTGATGGAGTTAGTAAAGAGCTATATGTAGGAAATTCATTAAGTGCATTAGGAATATAATGGAGATATGTGGATAATTGAGATAGGATATGTCGGTTCTTATATGTTAAAGGAGTTATCATATTCTACTTCGATGAATGTTTGCTTAAGGAATCAGTAACCACGGTGAACGTATACTAATAATGCATAATTGATTTGCTTGTGAGCTAAGAAATTTGGAGATCGAAGAAAACTTATGTGATGATAATCAAATAAATTATAAAATGAGTTTAAGATCACACTATGATAAATTGACAAAAGGACTGAATTATATAAAAATCATTCTTATGAAAGGTAATTATGAATTACTTAATCCTCCTAGAGAATCGGGTAGTCATGATGTCTTGCTAGAGATCAATTTTAATTTATCTATCAAGAGATAAAAGAGTTGTCTTTTATCATTTTGCTACATTAGTAACATATCTAGAAGTTTATTGAGTCATACATATAAGTTTAGTCATTCACACAATAAAAGAGAAACAAATGTTTTGGAAAATTTTTTCTGTTTTAGAAAATTTTCTATTTTAAAAAGTTGGTTTCCAAAAAATAGAAAGACATTTTCATATTTTAGAAATCAATTTCCTAATTTGGAAGTCAATTACCTAAAATGAAAATTAGTTTCCTAATTTAGGTTTAAGGTTAATTTAGAAAATTATTTCCTAATGTGAGCTCCACTAAAATACTTGACCTAATTTATTTAGATGGTCCAAATTAATTAGTCCAGGCCAATTGGTGCAATTTAAAAGCTTGTAAGATATTATAGTGAAAGGATAAACTTGAGCACTCGTTGGATAAGGCTTAGGGTTTATAAGGATAAGGTTAGACAAATTTCACATAAGCAACATATCCTTGATCTATAAGGAGATGTTACCGCCACACACACACACACACACACACACACACACGCGCACACACACACACACACACACACACACACACACACACACACACACACATATATATATATATATATATAGAGAGAGAGAGAGAGAGGAGGAAGGAGATACACGATAACAATAAGAAGAAAATAACAAGAGAGAAAGCATTTTTCTCCCTTAAATTAAAAGTTACTTGCATCTCTCCTTAAAAAAGCCAAAAGTTAGCACAAATTATCATATAGGATTTATAAAAAAACATTCACTATACAAAATAGTTAAAGCTAGCACATAATTATTTCTATTGCTTCTAGTATGGGTGTTTGAGCTACATAGATAATCATTAAAGGTCAAACATTTGGACGATTCCTTTCCGTTTGAATTATTTTTGTGCTACGAGAGGTAAATCACTCACCTTAATTTGATACATATTTTTATATGGTTAGCTAATTCAACATCATGACCTTGGGAATCCTAAATGGAGGAAAATATTTTGTTTATTCTGCATCTCCATAGGATGTATGATCCTTTAATTGGTATCGAGTCTCTATTAAATATTTAATTATATGTTATGTTAATTTTGAGTAACTGTATGAATTATTATGTTTTGTTATAAACCTAGGGTTTTTAGTATTTTATAATGTCTTGAAACTAATTTTTGGGCTAGAAATTAGTGGGTATGCGCGAGGCCAACGTTGCATGTTGGCGTTGGCGTATGTGCCGAGCCAAGCGTGCCTTACACATGCTAAACCTATGGCTAGGTCAATCATGTGCTTGCCTCGTGCACATTAGGCATGCCCGAGCCAAAGCGGACAAACATGTTAGGCCAAGGCCATGTATAGGGCCGGGCATATGTGTGAGTGTGCCGAGTCACTAGTAGGCCGAGTGTGCCGGTAGACATGTCGAGGCCAAGCTAATGTCGAGCACCGGCTTATGGGTAGCATTGGCCATTGGCTATTGCTAAGCTAGTGGCATTGTTGGCCTATGCTAGGCATTGGCTAGCTAGGGCATGATAGTCCATTGACCTCTTAGGCTTAAAAGCCCTTAGGCCCAAAAGTCTAAAAAAATAAAAATTATAAAAATTTTAATATTTTTATAAAATGATCAAAACCAATGATTTATAATTATGATTAAAATTAAAGTGTGTTTCATTTGTTTATATGCCATGTATAACCGTGATAGAAGCATGGGTTAATGGTTTGGATAAGTCGACCTAGTTTTAAAAATATATGCTTGTAAAGTTTTGATTAAATAGAGTCTGCATGGCCTGCGTTCTCTATTATTCGATGTATTTCTCTTCTTACTTACTCTTCTTATATGTAATTCGAGATTTCTTATTAAAAAATTATAAAAGTATAAGATAGATTATTAGAATAGATACAAAAGAGAAGGAGATAGATTCTTAGAATAGATACAAAAAAGAAGGAGTTACGAAGAGAATATAATCTTGAAAAATTTACAATAATTTTTCACATAGGTATTTGACTAATTAGTCTCCTTATGGCTCGAGGGGACTAGTATTAGAGATCCATTACCATTCACCAATCCTTGAGTCATGTATGAGATATATATGATTGTAATGTGATTGATATGTAGTATGCATGATAGGATGATATTAATACAATCAAACTATAGTATGCATACAAGGATTAAAATGGTGAGACCACACCACATCAAATCCTTTAAATAAATATCAAGTTATATGCCTTTCAACCTTATAAGGAGAAAACTCTCTTGGTCATTATAAACTTGTTGAGATAACTCAAGGTCACTTCTTTCTCGAAGGAATCAAATCATGGGCCATACGATGTCCTTAAATATTTGGGTCCAACTTGAAATGAATTATTGGGTTTGTTGATATAACTTAAGGTACAACGAATTTATAGACAAAGATTGATATTCATATAAGACGTGAGATAAAAAGGAGTTATCATGCCAATGAGATTAAAAGTTGCATTGGAGACAACTAGTAAGGAGTTATCTACCTAATCTTTCATGTATGGCTTATTGAGATAACTCAAAGTTAATACATGTTACAGGATGAGATCCTAACCCATTAAGGAATATGAATCAAAAAGTTTTCTCAAGTTTTATATTAAAGGTTATAAAACTTAAAGAAAATAGTGGGAGCGAACATAGATTTTACTTCTTAATTTATATTTTATTTTATTAATATAATTTAATTAACCAAACCGTATGTTTTTCTATCCTATTAAGGTTGTTGCACATTATGGCTAGCAATACATCGATGCAATCAAAGATTAACAAAAGTAATGCCTTGAATGGAATAAACTTTCTTGATTAGAAAATGAATATGAGGAATGTCCTTCAACATGGAAAAATGCTCTATATGGTAGAGAGAAAGGAGTACCAAAAAGAGGTGCCAAAGAAGAGTTCTATAAACACATTTAATGTTTATGCTATTAGAGTAAACTTTTCTACTTCTAATCCCCCATCATGAGTATTTGATACCGGATGTAGTGTATACATTTGTACAAATGTGCAAGGACTTAAAGAGTCAAGAAAGATTACTTCGGAGAGGTTGACCTATATGTTGGTAATGGTTCAAGAGTTGTACCATTAGTAGTTGGTACCTATAATTTAGCTCGCCATCTAGGCTTATGCTTACACTCAAAACCTATTATTACATTCCTAGTATAAATAGAAATATCATTTCCATTTCTTGTTTAGACCAAAATGATTTTTCATTTTTTATTTAAGAACAAAGGTTGTTCTTTTTATAAAGATGATGTTTTATATGAAAATGCTAAAATTAATAATGGTTTATATATTTTGAACATAAATACACCCCTTTGTAACATAAATGCGAAAAGATTAAAAACATATGATGTAAAAAAAACATATCCGTGGCATTGTTGACTTGGCCATATAAATGAGAATCGTATATTCAAATTAAATAAAAATAGATATCTAGAATCATTTGATTATGAATCTTATAATGTTTGTGAATCTGGTCTACTTGAAAAAATGGCAAAATCCTTTTTTAGTGAAAAAGCTGAAATGGTCGCTGATTTATTAGGCTCGATATATACTAATGTATGTGGGTCGATGTCCGCCCAAGTAAGAGAAGGATATGATTATTTCATAGCCTTTACTTATGATATCACATTTTGGTTATGTGTATTTAATGAGACATAGATCTAAAGCATTTAAAAAGTTTAAAGAATTTAGATTTGAGGTCGAGAAATAAACTAGAAAAAGTATTAAGGCATTTTGATATAATCGAGGTGATGAATACTTGAGCATTGAATTTTTAGATCTTTTAAAAGAGAATGAAATTTTCTCTTAATGGACTCCATTAAAACACCACAAATGAATGATGTGTCCGAAATGAAAAAATAGGACAACTGCTAGACATGGTCCAGTCCATGATGAATCTTACTATTATCCCTATTTCATTTTGGGAATATGAACTCCTTCCAGTAACTTTTATATTGAACGGGGCTCTAACCAAGTCCATTGATTAGACTCCATATGAGATATGAAAAAGAAAGAAAGAAAATTTATCTTTTCTCAAGATTTAGGACTATGATGTATATCTCAAACGTTTAGACGGAGACAAGCTAGAACCCAAATCAATAAAGTGTAAATTTATGGATGTTAAAAAGAAAAAAATGGATATTACTTTTACTAACAACAAGAAAAAAAGGTGTTCATGGCTAGGCATGCTGCATTTCTTAAGGAGGAATTTACATATGCTAAAACCGAGTAGGAGAAAATTTGAACTCGAAAAGATTTGAGTAGACTCATAAATTGACACTCCACTAGTGGAACCCTAAATAGATAGGTTATAAAGTATTGTAACTATCCCATAAAATGATACATAACAAATTTTAGGTCTAAACGATTCATCAAAAGCTAAAAAGAATGATTTTTTTTCTTTACATATGGTGATTTGTCTCTTATCAAGGATGATGAACGTAATACCTATGACGAAGCAATGTTAGACATTAATTTTGATAGATGGCATGAAGCCATGTAATCCAAAATGAAATCCATGTACACAAATCAAATATGGACTTTGGTTGATCTACCTAAAAGTGTCGGACCTATTGGGTGTAAATGGTTCTTTAAGAAAAAAGCTGATATGGACAATAAAATACATACGTACAAAGCGGATCTGGTGGTAAAAGGCTATCATAAAAAATAAGATGTTGATTATGATGAGACTTTTTCACCAATAGCTATGGTTAAATCCATATAGATTATTGTTATAATTACTATATATAATGACTATGAGATATAACAAATGGATGACAAAATTGCTTTTCTTAATAAAAATTTAAATAAGGATATGTACATGACATAACCTAATGGTTTTATCACCAAAAAATATGCGATTAAGATTTATAAATTGCAAAGATCCATTTATAGAATAAAGAAAACATCTAGGAGTTAGAATCAACGTTTTGATGAAACAATAAAAAAGTTTGATTTTTTCATAAAATAAAGATAAACCTTATGTATGTAAAAAGGTTAGTGAGAGCTTAGTGGCCTTTATTATGCTATATATAGACAACATACTACTTATAGGTAATGACATTATCATGTTGCAAATTGTAAAAGATTGACCAGCTAAGAACTTCTTCATGAAAGACATGAGAGAGACGACTTATATTTTAGAAATTAAGATCTATAGAGATACATCTTGTAGAATGTTATGAGTCTTCCAAAGCATGTATATTGATAAGATACTAAAAAGGTTTAGTATGGAAGAGTCAAGGAGAGAACTTTTTCCAATGTCACATGGCATAAAACTCTCTAAGGCTAAGTGTCCTAAAACACAAAGTGAAAAGGATAGGATGAATCGCATTCCCTATGGATCGACCATAGGATTTATTATGTATGTCATACTATGTACGAGGCTTGATGTCTAATGTACTTTGAGCTTATATAGAAGATATCAAGCTGATATAGGTGAGAAACAATAGATTATTGTAAAGAACATCTTTAAGTACTCGAGAAGAACTAAAGAGCTTATAGTTCGAGTGGTAGTGATCTCTAACAACAAGAGGTCATGGATACAAATCTTAGCGGACTGGTTCTACTAAGAGCCTTAGGTGTGTGAGTTAAAAAAAGTACTTGAGAAGAAGTAATGATGTTTTCTTTGTCTATGAAGGAGATGAACTAGTTGTGAAAGAATTCATAGATGCTAGTTTTCAAGCTGATCATTATGATTTTAAGATTTATTTTCTTGTTGAATGATGGTGCTATTAGCTAAAAAAGTTCCAAGCAAGAAATAGTAATCGACTCCATAACCAAGGTTGAATATATTATAGCTTCAAAAGTAGCAAAGGAAGTTATCTAGATTCATAAACTTCTATTTAGATTGTAGGTTATTCCAATCACTTTTGATCCTATAGTACTATATTGTAACAACAACGAAGCCATAGTGCAAGCTAAGGAAGCAAGGTCTCATCAACGGTTCAAACATGTACTATGACGCTATCACTTGTTTAGAGAGGTTATCGATCACGGAGATATAAGGATAAAAAAGGCCCATACTAATAATAACATACCCGACCCCTTGACTAAGCCTTTATCATAGTAAAAACATAAAACCCCTATTCGATCATTAGGCATAAGAGACATGGCTAGTTGACTCTAGTGCAATTGAGAGATGATTAGTGTATGTGCCTAAGGTCCAACCTGTTTTGATGGTATAATTTATTATATCATTGTATTTTTATATTAATAAAAAAATTCTTTCTATTAATTCTTGTTATTTATAATTTGATAGATTTAGATAAAAGTCCATATGATATGCATTACATTAATAATTGATCAACTAATGTGAGACAAACATTAATGCATGATATTATTAAATGTCCTAAGTCGTAAGATTATCAAGATTTAACATTGATAACATGCAATAAGAATTGTGAGTGCTATGTTTTTACTATTAGATAGCAGTAGGAGATCTCATACCTACTAATATGGTGATGCTAAAACAAGCACTTAGATGAATAATGTTAGAGAACATATACACTAGATGTGACTCACCATAATAACCCATTTGATTTAGTCTATGAGAATCTCATACGAGATGGATATAACTAGTCATTTGATTTAAATTCATCATTGTTATCTTATTAGAAGATTGGTGTACTTTGACATTCGTTTCGATGGGCTCGGTAAAGAGTTGTATGTGAATAGTGCATTAGGAATTTAATAGAGATATATGGATGATTAAGATAGGACATGACATTTCTTATATGCTAAAGGAGTTATCATATTACACTTCAATGAAAGTCTACTCAAGGAATTTATGGCCATAGTAGAAGTATATCAACGAGCATAATTGCTTTACTTATGAGCTAAAACATTTGAAGATTGACGAAAACTTATATGATCATATTTGAATAGACTATAAACAAATTTTGAAATCACACTATAATAAATTGACTTGAGGAATGAACTTTATGAAAATGATCTTCGTGAAAGGTAATTGTGGATTAATTAATCCTCCTAAAGAATTGGATAGTCATGATGCCTTGTTGGTGGCCAATCTTGACTTATGTATCAAGAAATAAAAGAAGTGTCTTTTATCTACCTCTTTTATCTTCTTGATACATTATCAAAATGTCAAAGAGCCTATTAAGTCACACACATAAGTTTAAACATTCACATAATAAAAGAGAAGCAAAGGTTTTGAAAAAAATTTTCTTATTTTGAAAAGTAAGTTTTCTATTTTAGAAATTAGTTTTCTAATTTGGGAGTCTCGTTTCAAATTGGAAGTCAATTATCTAAAAAAAAAAGTAGTTTCCTAATTTAGGTTTAAGAATAATTTGAGAAATTGTTTCCTAATATGGGCTCTAGTAAAATACTTGATTCAATTTATTTGGATGATCCAAATTAATTGGTAATTTATTAGGCTAAAAGAGTTTGGGCCAATAGGTATAATTTAAAAGCTTGCAAGATATTTTGATGGAAGGATAAACTTGAGTACTATTGGATAAGGCTCATGGTTTACAAGGATAAGGTTAGACAAAGTCCACATAAGCAACATCTCCTTGACCTATAAGGAGATGCTACCACCATATATATATATATATAGAGAGAGAGAGAGAGAGAGGAAGGAAGGATGGAGATACACAATAACACCAAAAGTTGGCACAAATTACCCTATAGGGTTTTTAGAGAAAAATTCAATACCCATAATATATATATATATATATATATATATATATATATATATATATAGAGAGAGAGAGAGAGAGAGAGAGAGAGAGAGAGGAAGGAAGGATGGAGATACACAATAACACCAAAAGTTGGCACAAATTACCCTATAGGGTTTTTAGAGAAAAATTCAATACCCATAATAGTTAGAGCTAACACATGATGATTTTTGTTACTTCTAGTGTGGGTGTTGAATTGTGTGAATAATCAATAGAAGATGAACACTTAGATGATTTTTTTTTCATTTGAATTGTTTCTATGCTATAAGAGGTAAATCACTCACCTAATTTGATTTATTTTTATGCATGATAAGTTAATTCAATGATATGATATTATGAACTCTAGTTAGAATTTTTTTTTGTTTATTTTGCACCTTGATAGGATGCATGAGCCTTCCTTCAACAAAAACATTAGGAAAAAAAGTGAAAATCTAGTAGCGAACTCGTAGTAGTGGCAATTGCAAGGAAAGAAGAGTCGACGGTTGTGATTAGTGAAAGAAGCAATGGTTACCGACAATAATGATGACTTGTAATAGAGCTTAGACAATGTTGAGATGTGGCAATGATTGGTCTTTTGATGATTGAAAGTAAGGAGGAAGGACATCTCGGTGAGGGTTACGACGAGTGAAGGGCTTATGGTGGAAGACATGGTGGTCGTGGATGGTTCGAATGAAAGCTAAAGGGATTCTTAGTAAGGGTTTTGACTAGGTTTTGGTCAAGAGAGAGGTAGTTTTTGGTAGAATTTTGGCTGGGTTTATGGGAGTGGAGAGATGAAACAGTTGGGCAACGATCGGTGGTGGATAGTGGTGAAAGAGGAACCGACGATGGGGTGGTTTTTTTGGAAGGGCAAGGATATTCTTTATCATAGGGTTTTCTTATATTAGGACCAGCTAGATTTTTTTTCCTTTTTCATTTTTTTTCACATCATTTATATGTGGTAGCCATATGTCTCACATGCGTATGCCATATCATTGAAATGTGTCAAGTGAGTCTTGCTACGTGTAAATAATAGGAAAAATTGACGAAACTTAATGGACACACTTGATTAAAAAAATTACAACTTGGATTACTCAAGTAACAAAAATTAAAGAAGGCACACTTGATTAGGAAAAAAAAAAATAACTTGGAAAACTACAAATGTGATTAGGTCTCCATACAATACAATAGTTTTTAATAAAATAAACATTTTAAGATCCTATTCTAAATTTGTTCAAAATTCCATTTCATCCTAAAAACATTTTCTTTTCTTACCACATCTACCTAATCCAAACATGTAGGTCAACTATAATTATTTTTTTATAAAGTTATTTATCAATTAAATTGAAAATAAATCATCAAGTACAAAATTAAAATTACAAAAATAAAAGATCAAGATAGTTGAATAAATAAAACATTGATTAATATAATATAAAAAACATCATATCTATTGAAAAAATCATAATAATAATAAAAGATTGTTACAATAATGGTAAGAAGGATATGGGAAAGATGATAGAAAAATGATTTCATTATGAAATAAAGAGTATATAAGAGATAACAACTTTAAACAATTCTCTCAATCTCTACAAAATACTTATACACAAAATAATAAATAATCAAGTCTATTTATAGGCTTCAAAATTAGAAAGAGAATTCAAAGAGAATATGAACAATTAAAAGTACATAAATTTTTGAATTAATTATATCACGTTTTCAATTTCTCATATTAAATGGTGAATTAAATCATATTAAGAATTATGAATAGTTGGGTTATGAAATGTATATGAACTTTCATATAGACATTCATTATTTCATAATACTCATCCTTTAATATCTATTGTACAAAGAACATACCTCATTAAAATTGTACTAGGAAAAAATCTCGTGGAAAAAAAATTTTAGTGAAAGAAAAAAAGTACAATATTTCTTGTACATATTAATTTCTATATTGGGCTCTTCCGTTGAAAACATTATTTAAGATCTCTAAGACAACACATTCTAATCTTATTAATTATCTTCTCAAAATTATGATAGGTAATGCTTTATTGAACAAATCTATATATTGGATTGTCACTTGATTGAATTTGTTGAACATTAATATCATTGTCATACCAAAAATTCCCTCCATTTTTTTTTATCTTTTATCTTTTATTTTATTCTTCTTTTTATTTTATTTTTTTTACTTATTTTATGTTATCTTTATTGCTTGTATTATTAGAATTTATTATGAAAAAAAAGAAAAAAGAAAAAAATACAAAAAATGAAAAAAATAAAATATACGAAAAAATTTAATTTGTATTAGGGGCATAATTCAATCAAAACAAAACTACAATTAGAGCAATTGAAGGTATAATTGAACCAATTGGAAAATGCATGACTAAAATTATGAGGTACAAAGACCTAATAAAAAAATTAAAAGTTCAAGGACTATAATGACCACACAAGGATTACAATTAAGAAGAAACTAAATCTATGGAGGCCTAAATTGATAAGAGGTATGGACGACATGACTAATTTGGAATTAACCCGAACGGCATATTGTTTAGATGCTCCTAAAATCCTACCATGGCATGCCTCGCTTTGTACCATAGCATCCTCTAGCACTCGCTCGTCCCTATCGGAGGCCAAATGGATAAAACTGTTTACATCTACAATCGTGGTTCTTGCACCTACACAATAAAAACACCAAAAGCATAACATCGAAACAAAAAAAACATAATTCTTTTGGCTCTATTCATAAAAAAAATAAAATGAAAAGTCTATCCTACCCAATGAAGCCAACCTAACGAGGCTCATTCTAGTGGACTCGGCCTAATGGGCCGAGGGCCCATCGACCACAAAAGCCTAATACCTTTATTTTAAACCCTTTTTCTAAATTAACCTTGAAATTCTTTTTATATATATATGTTTTTTTTTATTTTATGCCTAATTTAGAGTTAATATTATGAATCTCTTGAATTTATTTATTTAGTTAATATTTAATTTTAGGATTTATGTTAATAATTAAGTTAGGTAATTAATAGGTGAACGACTTGTCGAGTCTTCTAATTTTTAAGGATCGAAGACGACCTCCCACTAACAAAAAAAAAAAAAAAAAAGAAGATAAAATGATAAAAAAAAATAAAAAAGGAAAATGATAAAAAAATCATAAAGAAAAAGAATATAAAGGGAAAGAAGAAAAAAGGAAGAAAAAAGGGAGAGAAAATGCTAGTTAAAAAGAAAAAGATATCGATCAAACAAAAATACCATTTCCTAAGAAGGGTACTACATCTAGTTTAGTCCTAAAATTCATCTCCTAACATGTTTTAATTGTCCCAAATTATTTCGATTTAAACTCCTATATTCTAAGCCAAATTAAGTTTTTATTTTTTATTTTTTATTACGACATCGTATTGAACAAATCATTAGACCCTTTATCGGGAGACATGTCGGTTCAAATATCGGATCCACTTAAGTCTCTATACAACCGGTATGTTGAAGAACGTCTTGATTCTTAAAATGATTTTGGCTAACAATAGTCCCTATAAAATAGGAGACTTTGTTAATTTTTATTAGCCTTTTCTCTTTTTATTTTCTTAATATTCTACCCCTTTCTTGTTTATTCTCATTCATTTTTTTATTATATATATTTTTTATTGGTGGAGAATCGTCCTCAATCCCTAAAAATTAGAAGATTCGATAATTCATTCACCTATTAATTATTTAAACTAGTTATGGAAATAGAGTCTAAAAATTACAATTAACTAAAATAAATCCCAAGAGATCTAGAACATTAAAGTCTAAATTAAATAAGAAATAAACATTAGAGAAATAAAAATATTTAGGATAAAAAATGAAATCAAAGCACTTAGGACATTTTTTGTCGGTGGGCAGTCGACCCATTGGGCTTGGCCCACTTGAGTGGATTGGAATCTGTCCAGTCAAAATTTTCCTTCTTTTTTTTAATTTTTTATTCTAGTCCAGACCTAATTTTCTCTTCTTTCTCTTGTTTTTTTTTTTTTTTTTGGACTTGGCCTAACCCATGTCCCTTATTTGGCTTGACCTAAAGCCAAAAACACAAAACAAAAACTTCCCCCAAACTTTTTGGATCGGACTCCCTTCTTCTTCTTCTTTTCTTCGAATCTCACCCTCTCTTTTTCTCCTCTTGCTCTCTGTCCCATCTCCATGGATGAACCAAGGGTTTCTAGTTCATCCCTCTTTTTCTTCTCCTCCTCCTCGTTTTTCCTTTCCTCACTTTCTTTCTTTCTTCCTTCCTCTCATTTTCCCTTTCGTTATTCCCTTCTTTTTTTTCTCTTTCTCCCAAAATGAGCTAGAGATCTTTTTCTTTGGTTTGTTCTTCCTTCAATCTTCCCCTTAGAAAACCTTTATCCCTCTCTCTTTATTTATTTCCTTTTTAAATAAAACCCTTAATTTCTCTCCTTTGCCATAAGTTGCCATGAAAAAGTTTGAAACCTAAAATTTCAATTTTCTCTCAAATTTTCCTCCATTAGCTTTTATTGGCTTGATTTCTCTAAATATAAAGTGATCTCAAGCCTTTTATAACCCAATTTCTTGAAAAGCCCTTATTTTTGTTATAGTTAAAAATCCCATAAATACTAGGTTTTGATCTAGTTCATACTAGCTTCAATTTGGAGTTTAAACCCTAAATTAAAACCTTGATCACCTTCAATTGACCTTTCTTTCAATTCCTTAACCTTCAATTTCAAATTAGATACAAAACCCTTAAATTTTAAAACCCTAGGTGCCTAAAACACCAAAATCCCTAAAACTCCAACTTTTGAAATTCAAACCCAAATTGGTCTAGGCTTGAATTCAATTCAAACTTCTAATTGAATGAAAAGCAAACTCATGTGTATATGTGATTGAGGGGAAATTCAAGGATGTTAGTGATGAACATCGTCTGCCATCAATCCTTTCAAATAAAAAATTACATTGAAAAGGATAAAGAGTGGATTACCTTAAGGAAAATTCAGATTGAAGATGAAGAAGTGCCTCTTAATGGATTACTACAACTCTAGAAAAATGGATAAATTCCTCTTCCTTTTTTATTTCTATTTTTTATATTTAGATTGCCTTCTAATTCCACTGAATTGAACCTAATTTTTGTGATTTGTTTATGTTTTTCTTTGATTTTTTCTTTTGGAAACTAATTCTCTATTTTGCTACTATTTTTTTCTCAATTTTTAAACAACTAACTCCTCCTCTCTGTTTGTTACTAACCTATATATGGGAATTATTTTGGTTCCCTACCGATGATGGTGTGGGTTTTTCTTTTTAGGTCCGGTGTAGAGTCTGGTTGGGTAGGTTCTTATGAGGTGGTTAACGGTAAGGTGTGCGGATGGGATTGTGCAATTATGGTAGTAGGGGTATCCCTAATTGTAGGCTACAAGAGTTACAACAAGTGAAAGGGTATGTAGGGAGGGTCGACTTAGAGATGGTCTAGGCTGAAGTTGCGAGTGGTGGTCTTGCTAGGTGTGCGGGAAGGCTAGCTACGAGAGTTATAGCATGATGTTATTGTTGGGTTGTGTCTGGTTGTAGTGGTGTAAGAGTTGTTAGGGGGTTTAACTCGAAAGTGGTCTAGGAGCTTTTGAGCTATGATGAAGGATTAGTAGTTTTCTTTTTTGGTTGACCTATATTCTTGTAGGATTATGGGCTATAGTGCGAGGGACATGATTACGGAGGTTCGAGGTTGGAAGTTGCGAGCACTATGGAAAGCTAGAGCCTGTAGGGTTTTGGTGGACAAAAGGGGAGGGCTGACTTGAATGTGGTTCAAGGGAATATTGCAATAGAGATGGAGGGTCCCTCGATCTTAGTTTTCCTTTTTTTTTTTTTTGTATTTTTTGGTTTTTTTGCACTTTTTATTTTTTTAGTATTATTGTATTTATTATTATTTTTAAATAAGTTCTTAAAAATATTTCTCTTTCTAATTTTGTTTATGAGTGCTAAGTAAGATAAAAAGAAATAAATAATAAAGAAAAACTAAAAGAAGAAAAATAAAGAAGGAAAAATTTAGGGTAAGACAGGGGTGATTGATATCTTCCTAAAGGTATAATCAAATCCTTATTTGAGAATCTTTGAACTAGTGCTCATTTTAGGTTTCTAGTTACCTTTAATACTAGGTGGTAATTCTAAAATTAATAATAACTTACATCCTTAAAACAAATAAAATTTTCAATCAAAACAAATAATAAAAAAATTTTGGGAGCCTCGTGAACATCGGGTAGTGACAATCACCATTTTGTTGAAGATCATATGTGAAAAATAATTTTGATGATATATGTTTGGTTTTGTCACCTTTGATTTATCTTTCTTTTAATTAAACTATGCAAGCAATATGATCTTCATATAGTAGTGTTGGAGCTCTTTTGCTAGTGAATAAATTGTATGTCTCTCGGATATGATGGGTCAATGATCTTAGCTAACCATATTCTCGAATTGCCTTATGAATTGCTAGTATTTCGCATGGTTTGAAGATGTGGCAACTATAGTTTGCTTCATAAAATTTCATGATATAGCTATATAACCATATATAAATACATAATTAAGTTGTAATCGAGTTTTGTGTAGATTAGATAAATAACCTACATCGACATAAAAAATTATCATGTTTTTGATTTATTGGAATAAAATAAGTCTATATCAATTATTCCTTAGAGATAATGTAGTATATGTTTAACTCCATTCCAATGTCTTCATGTTAGAAAAGAACTATATCTTGCTAATAAATTTATAAAAGTACTATATCGAGTCGACTATTATTAACAAGATACATTAATGCACCAATTGCACTAAGGTATGGTACTTTAGGACTAAGAATTTATTTGTTATCTTCTCGAGACTAAAAAGGATCTTTTTGGATATCAAGTGAATGAACTACCATTGAACTAGTCAATGGATGAGCCTTATCCATACGGAATCATTTTCGTACTTTTTCGATGTATGTTCGATGAGGAATAAAAATTCCATCCTTGAAGTGTTTGAACTACGGGTCTTTTTAATTTAATTGAATACATCTTTCAAGAATATATTTTATATGCTTTAGGCATTTTAAGTCCTTTTGGCACTTTAATATATATATCATTATCAAGTGAACCATATAAGCGAGGTTGTGATCACATCTATTAAATGCATATAAAGTTTTTCATGTGTTGTCAAGCTAATAAGATAACATAAAGTAATTGTATCCATCATAGGAGAATATGTCTCCTCATACTCAATGCCAGTCTTTGTGAAAACCCTTGTCCTATAAGTCTTGCCTTGTATTATATTAACCCAAAATTTCTCCAATTTTTTTTATCCTTTTTTTATTTTCGATTTTTACTAGATTTTTATTTTATTTTATTATCCTCTTTATTTGTTTATTTTTTTATTTGTTTTTTATTTTTATTAGTATTTGTATTTCCATTTTATGTTGGAATCTACTAAAAAAAAAAAGGAAAAAAGAAAATTTATAAAATACAAAATACTAAAAAAAAATTATATTGGAGGCATAATTGAATAAAAAAAAATTAAACTAATTGGAGTTACAACTAAAACAATTGAAAATCCTAAGACTGAAATTACTAGATATAGGGACCTAATTAAAAAAACAAAAGTACGGGGACTATAATGATACATCCAAATGGTACAACTGAAACAAAACCTAACCTACAGAGACCTAAATCAACCTAAGGCATAAACAATAGGACCAATTTGGATGACTCGGATGACTCGTCATCTAAGCTCCTTTGATAAAGCTCTAGCATACCAGTCTCTTTCATCCCACCATCATTTGGCTATGTGCATCTTCATTAGTAAAGAGAACAAGGTAAAAAGGACACCAATGCTAGCTTCTCTTTGTATTGTAATTCCTCTTAAATAATTATAGTTTACTTAATCTTTTATCACACCGTATCCTACCCGCACTTAAAGCACACACAAAACACACACTCGCACAACATTAACCATAAGTTTTAGCTCTATTCATATAGAGCCAAAATAGATAGTAGGCAAGGAAATTTTTTTGGCTCGAAGGAAGATAGAATTGGTCTTAGGTTTGAAGAAGATTTTCAAGTGTAAATAGCTTAAATATGGATTTGCTCAACTGTAGCCATGGCTTTTTTTTGCTACATCAAAGGCTCAATCTGGACATAGAACTCGTGCTTGAAAATACTTTGCTTGAGGAAGCTAGGAGTACCTAGAGCCATGAAATTGGTAGCTAAATACCTAATGAAGTATGGATTTCCATTAGGCCATGGTTTCAATAGTGGAATGTTTAGGAACGGTTAACTACTTGAGAAGAACGAGTGCCGATCATTCTTTTGGATTAGGATTCAAACCTAGTAGAAAGAACTATTTGAGAGAAATTGAGCACAAGAAAGAAAAAAAGGCTAGATAGAATTAAGGGTCAAGAGTCAAACAATGAGAGGATCTCCATTTCACATATGCAAGTAAACTTCCCTTACCCGACCTATGCAATCAATCCGAATGAAAAGATAATTGACTTGGGGGCGAGAGATGGTTGGTCTATTAATTGACCGGTTAGAGGCTAAGAAAGAAGGAAAAATTGAATAAATCATCTATCTTGAGTCAATGGTGGTCACTCTACGGATCATAGTCCTATCGTAATTGACTATCAACATCCTTAAGGAGATGCTACCGATTAACCAACGGATCAAGGAATGTACACCGGGTAAGGAACTTAATAACTAGATGGAAGAGGAGATTTAATTGGTCTATAATCGTAAGTAATTTACTACTTTGACATCCTAACCTTTTTCTAGATGATGAAAAGAACTTTTGCTGAGTATTTATATTTAATATTAATATGAGATCATGAATTTTTCCTTTTAAACCATGTGTCTTTTCTCTTCCACTCCTTTTATTCTTATATTTTTACTTTTAGGGATATAAAAAGTGAACATCTTTTAAATTTTCAAAATAATTGCATAAGATATGTTTGGCATAAATTTGAGAAAACTCGATTATAATGGGTGAAGAAGAATTAGAGGATGAAGAAGAATTAGAGGATAAAGAAGAGGATAAATTTTCCAATCTAATTGAACTTCTTGAATAATCCATAAAACTCTAGCGGGAAGAATTAAAAATTATAAATATAGGGACGAAAGAAGAAAAAGAGCTATAAATTGGGACCATGATATCGAAATAGACAAAGAAGGATTAATTGCCTTACTACGAGAATATTCAGAAGTGTTTGCCTAGTCGGATGAAGGCATACTTGGATTGGATACCGATATAGTGGTACTTAAGCTTCCAGTATTGCCTAGTGATAAACCTATAAAATAGAAACTAAGAAGAATGAAGTTAGATATCCTGGTTAAAATCAAGGAAGAAGTCATTAAGCAATTTGAGGTAGGTTTTCTAAAGGTGATCAAGTATTTGACTTAGGTATCCAACATTGTAGTGGTAGAGAAGAAAAACAAAAAAATCAAAATGTGTGTTGACTTCTAAAATCTAAACAAAGCCGATCCTAAAGAAAATTTTTCACTATCATACATTGACATATTGGTAGATAACACTATAAAGAACTTTACTTACTTTTTCATAGATGGATTCTTTAGGTATAATTAGATCAAGATGACGGAAGAGGATATGGAGAAGACCACCTTTATCACACCGTAGAGGACTTATTGCTATAATTTCATTCCATTCGGGTTGAATAATGCTAGTGTAACTTATCAATGAGCTATGGTTATTTTCTTCCATGATATGATACATAAGGAAATTAAGGTATATATGGATGAGATGATCACCAAAACAAAACCGAGAGGATGATCACATTCGGACTTTAAGAACGTTATTTGAGTGACTAAGGAGGTAAGAGCTAAAATTGAATCTTACTATGTGTATATTTAAGGTTAAGTTAAGAAAGCTACCGGGGTTTGTCATGAGTAATAGAGGCATAGAAGTAGATCCTAACAAGGTTAAAGCCATCCAGGCAATGCCAACACCCGAGTAGTGAAAAAAAGGTTTGAGGTTTCTTAGGTTTCTTGAACTACATAGCTTGATTCATCTTTCAACTTACGAGTGTCCTACGAAACCATCTTTCAATTATTGAGGAAAAGAAATCTAGAAACTTAGGATGATGCTTGCTACTTTTGATGAGATTAAATGTTACCTATAAAACCTTTCTTTATTGGTCCCACCTATGCCCAGGTTAGTCGTTGATTTTACATATGATGATCACCAATGCAACAATGGGTTAATTTTAGGTCAGTATGATGATACCAAAAGAAAAGAGTAGCAATATTTTATATGAGCAAGAAATTCATGGATTGTGACTCTAAGTACAATACACTTGAAAAGATGTGTTATATTTTAGTGTCAAGTGTCGGATGATTCGGGTTAGGAAAGCTAGTTAGTGTGTTATGAGTAATAGAGGCATAAAAGTAGATCCTTACAAGGTTAAAGCCATCAAGGCAATGCCAACACCCGGTAATGAAAGAAAAAAGGTTTAAGGTTTCTTAGGTTACTTGAATTACATAGCTTGATTTATCTTTCAACTTACAATGTCCTATGAACCCATCTTTCGACTATTAAGGAAAAGAACTCAAGGAAATTAGGATGATGCATGCTACTTTTTGTAAGATTAAATGGTTCCTATAAAACCCTCTTTTGTTATTTCCACCTATTCTTAGTCGGCTATTGATTTTATATCTAATGATCACCAATACAACAATAAGTTACATTTTGGGTCAACATGATGATATTGAAAGAAAAGAGTAGTAATATATTACTTGAGCAAGAAATTCATGGATTGTAAGTATATTATACTTGAAAACATATGATATAGTTTAGTGTGGAGTACCGGACGGTTCGAACAATATATGTTGTATTATATGATCTAACCGATCTTAAAAATGGATCCTCTTAAATACATCTTCGAGAAGTTCGTATATGTCAAGTAGGATTATGAGATGAAAAGTACTCGTTAACCGAGTATGATATCTTCTACATGGTGAGAAGTCGGTAAAAGAAAGCACAATCACTCGTTCACTTGTTAGACAATGTAGTCGATGATTATGAGCCATTGGATTTTGATTTTTCTAATGAGGACATCATGACATCTAAAATTGGGGTAGTCAAGTCAAATCATGAAAAATGGACTATGTACTTTGATAGAGTTATGAATGTCTTAGGTAATGGTGTAGGGGCGGTTCTAATTTCTCTAGATGGAAAGCAATATCCAATAGCCATTAGACTTTGAATTGATTATATCAATAACATAGCAGAGTATGAGACATGTATACATGGTTTAGAGGTTGCTAGAGAAAGAGGCATTAAAAGGCTCGAGGTGTATGGTGACTCAATATTGATAATCTATCGAGTCAAGGGTGAATGACAAACCAAAGATGAAATCTTACCAAACTTATCTAATCAAGCTAGCTAAAGAGTTTTATGAAATCAAGTTTTCCCATCTAAGAAGGGATACAAACTAGTTTGCTAATGCATTGGCAACCTTAGCTTCACTAACCCAACTTGATTATGGAGTTAGAATATAGCATATTTATATTGAAGCTAAAAATTCACTAGCTCATTATTATACTATAAAAGAGGAAGTAGATGGAAAACCATGATACCATGACGTCAAAAACCCAAGAGCATCCACTAAGTGTCTCTAAAGTAGATAAGAAAATCCTAAGAAAGATGGCCATAAACTTTTATCTAGACAATGAAATTTTATACAAATATGCTTTAATAAAAAGCTGTTTAGATGTTTGAATGAGACAGAGGCTAAAATAATGATTAAGAAAGTCCATGAGGGAGTCCATGCAACACATGCAAATGGGTACATTATGACTCATCGGATACAATGAAGTCGGCATTTACGGATGACCATAGAAAAGGGACTCGTATAGAGTATGTTTACAAATGTCACAAATTATAGGTTTATGTGGATAAGATCAACGCTCCTCCTACACCACCGCATAGCATAATATCTCTTTGACCATTAGCTATAAGGGATTTAAAATTTATTAGACTAATTAATCCAAAAGTAAGCAATAGCCACCAGTTCATATTGGTTGTAATTGATCGTTTCACCAAATGGATCAAAGCTGCCTCTTATGCTCATGTCATGTAAAGAATTGTCTAGGAGTTCATAGAAAAGAATTTTGTTTATCAATATGGTTTATCAAAAAAAGTGACCATTGATAATGCTCGGAGCTTCAATCGGAAGATGATTATAGAACCGAAGGATCATACATCCTATGGAGGTGAAATAAATAAAAATTTTTATTTTTCTTAATCTAAATTTTTAAGATCATACTATTAAATTAACTAATCATACATACATGAATAAGATAACGAGTGAGTGATTTCCTTTTATATTGAAGAATTAACTTTTGCACAAAGGAATCATCTAAGTGTCTAACCTTTATTGATAATCTACGTAGCTCAAACACTCACATAAGAACCTATAAAAATCATTGTGTGCTAGTTTTAACTATTTTATATAGGAATTTTTCTATAAAAGAAATTAGGTAGGACTCTGTGCCAACTTTATTTTTTGTAGAGAGAGATGTGACAAATTTTTCTTTAGGGAGAAACATTTCTCTTTTGTTATTTTCTTAGTCTTCAATGTGTCTCTCTTCCTTCATATATAAGTGGTGGCATCCTCTCTTTATAAGTTAAGAAGATGTTGCTTTTATGGGCTTTTCTAACCTTATCCATGTAAACCCTAACCCTTATCCAATAGTGCTCAAATTTATTCCTCCACCAAAATATCTTATAAGTTTTTAAATTAAACATATTAACCTAACTTCAAACTTAGCTAGTCCGTCGATATAGTGCATCATCTTAGTGACATACTTTTTGACATTGAATCCTTCATCTATTATGGCTCTAAAGAGATTTTGGCTATCTCATAATGCTCATGCTTAGTATTCTCCTCAAATTAGCTCTTAAGCTTTGCTATGATATCAAAGGCATTTGTGCCTTTATGTTAGCACCTCGAACATCATAGTAGCCAACATGATGCTGCGAGAGATAATTACATCATCTCTATGTTTAAGCCATCTTGTATAAGCTTCAAGTTTATCCCGAGGAGGCTTAATTGGGAGAGGTGTCTTTATCGTATAGAGAATTTTCTCATGTTGGAGAACTATCCTTAGATTCATTTTCTACTCAAAAGTTTTTGTACCATTGAAGGCATTACTTTCGTCAATTATCAATCATAGCAATGTATTACCAATCATATCGTGTAATAACTTGACTAGATAGAAAAATCTATGACTTGGTTAATTGATTTACATTTTTTTAAAAAAACATAAACTAAGAAGTGAAATCTATGTTCGCTCTTACTACTTTTTTTAAAAAATTTCTATAACCTTCAACACAAGACACGAGAAATTTTTTGATTCACTTTTCTTAGTGGGTTAAGATTCCATCCACGGATATACATTAACCTTAAGTTATCTTAACAAGTCATATATGAAGGATTAGGTAGGTAACTTTTAATCTCATTGGCAAGGAAGCTCCTTGTCATCTCACATATTATGTGAATACCAATCTTTGCCTATAATTTTTTTGGACATTAAATTACTCAACAAACCTAAAAATTTATTTCAAGTTAGACCCAAATGTTTAAGGACATTGTATGGCCTATGATTTGATTTTCTCGAGGAAGAAGTGACTTTGAGTTATTTCAAAATATGAAAAATAATCGAGAGAGTTCTCTTCTTATAATATTAAAAGACATATAACTTGATATTTATTTGAAAGATTTAACATGATGTGGTCTCATCATTTAATCCAAACATGCATACTAGAGTTTAATCATATTATTCTAATCCTATCATACATATTAGATATCAATCACACCATAAACATACGTATAAGAGTTCAATTATACCAATCTCATACATAACTCAATAACTTGTGAATGGTAATGGATCTCTACTACTAGTCTCCTCGAGTCACAAAGAGACTAGTGGATCAAATACCTAGATGAAAAAATTATTACAATTTCCGTATGGTTGTCTCTCTTCTTGGCTTCTTCTCCTTGCATCTATTCTAGTAATCTATCTTCTAGTTTTATAGTTACTGAAAAAGAAACCTCGAGTTGCATCCGAAGGGATTAAGATGAGAAGAGAAATACATAAAAATGACAAAGAAGGCATGACATGCATGCCCTATTTAACCAAAAGTTTACAAGCATATATTTCTAAAAATTAGGTCGACTCATCCATACAATTCACCCATGCTTCAATCATATTAATATATGTCATATACAAATAAAGCATATTTTATTTTAATATAATTATAAATCTATGAATTTTTTCATTTTATAAAAATCATTAAAATTTTTCTAAATTTTAATTTTTCAAACCTTTTGGGCTTGGGCCCAACTTGAGCCTATGGGTCGGCTTGCCCTAGATGGGCGATGCTAGCATTAGCCTACGCAAGCTACATGCCGGTTAGTTAGTGCCCCACATTTGGTTGGCTACCTATAGGCTAGTGCCCGGCATTGGCTCGGCACCGGCTTAACATGCACAAGACACACCTAGCACGGCGCGTGCCTAGCATGCACTTGGCTTAGCCTCGTTGGCATGGACAAAAGCACCAACATCCAACATTGGCTTTGAGTGCGCCTACTTTCCTTAGACCAAATTTAGTTCTAAACATATTATAAAATACCAAAAACCCTAAATTTATAATAAAAAACAATAATTTATGCAGTTAGTCATAATTAACATCACATATAATTAAAGACTCAACGAAGGCTCCAATACCAATTGAAAGATCATAGATCTTATTGAGGTGAAAAATAAACCAAAACTTTTTTTTCCTCCATATCAAGTTCCCAAGATCATACTCGTTAAATTAACTAATCATACATGCATGAATAAAATAATAGTGAGTGATTACCTTTTTTAGTATGAATGAATCTTTATGGAAGAGAATGGTCTAAGTATTCAGCCTTTACCGATAATCCACACAACTCAAACACTTACACAAAAAGATATAAAAATTGTTGCATGCTAGCTCTAATTATTTGGTATGTGAATTTTCCTATAATAGAAATCGAGTAAGGTTTTGTGCCAACTTTAGTTTTTCAAGAGAGAGATGCGATAACTTTTTCTTTAAGAAGAAACATCTTCTCTTTTATTATTTTCTTAGCCTTCATCCATGTTTCTCTTCCCTCTTTATACATTTAAGTGGTAGCATCCTCTTTTGTAGGTAAAGAAGATGTTGTTTACGCAAGCTTTGTCTAATTTTATTCGTATAAACCTTGAACCTTATCCAATAGTGCTTAAGTTTATCCCTCCAACAAAATTTCTTATAGGTTTTTAAATTAAACCTATTGGCCTAATAATTATCAATTAATTTAGACCACCATATAAATTAGATCAAATATTTTAGTGAGACCTACATTAGGAAATAAGTTTCCAAATTATTCTTAAGCCTAAATTAAGAAATTAATTTTCTTTTTAGGTAATCGTCTTTCAAATTTGGAATTGACTTCCAAATTTGGAAATTAATTTCTAAAATAGGAAACTGACTTTCCAAAATAGAAAATTATTTTCGATAACCTTTTTTTTGTTTTGTCACGTGAATGTTTAAATTTATGCGTATGACTCAATAGGCTCCTAGATATATTGGTAATATATCAAAAAGATAAAAGGCACCTATTTTATCTCTTGATACATAAATTAAGATTGACCTCTAGTGAGGTATCATGACTACTAATTCTTTAGGAGGATAATTACCTTTCACGATAATGGTTTCCATATAATTTAGTCCTTATGTCAATTTATCTTAGTGTAATCTTGAACTTAGTTTATTGTACGTTCGATTATGATCACATAAGTTATCTTCGATCTCTAAATATCTTAGCTCATAAGTAAACTAATTATGCTCTATTGGTATACTTCTATTGTGGCCATAGATTCTTTAAGTAGACATTTATCAAAGTACAATGTGATAACTCCTTTAGCATATAAGGAATAACATATCCTATCTTAGTCAACCACCTATATCCATTAGATTCCTAATGCATCCAATGAATCATCAATAAGCGGTTATTTATTAAGCCCATCGAAATAAGTTTCAAATACACTAATCTTCTAATAAGATAATTGTGATTATTTCAAGCCAAATGACTCATTGTATGTGTCTTGTATGAGATTCTCATAGACTAAACCAAATGAGTTCCCATGATGAGTCACGTCTAGTGATATATTCTCTAACATTATTCACCTAAGTGCTTGCTTTAGCATCACCATACCGATGGGTGTGAGATCTCCCATTGCTATCTTATAGCAAGAGCATAACACTTACAAGTCTTATCATATGTTATCAATGTCTAATCTTGATAATGCTATGACTTAGAAAATTTAATGATATCATTTAAATGCATCAATGCTTATCTCACATCAATTGATCAATCATTAATGTAATGTATATCATATAGACTTCTATCTAATTCTATTAAATTATAAATATCAAGAATTAATAGAAATATTTGTTTATTAATATTAAAAATGTATTAATACAATACACCCAACCATCCAAACAAATTGGATTTAGGGCACTTACACTAACAAGAATTATGTAAATAGTGGAAGATTAAGTGTCTAACCTTAACACCATATCAACCTAAGATGAATGGTATAGTTAAAGCATCAAATAAGATTGTTAAAAAAATTATGCGAGAAAATGGTATTCATATATAGAGACTAGCATAAATTGCTTTCATATGCTTACAAGCATATTGTACAACTATAAGAATATCCATGAGAGCCATCCTATATTCCTTGGTTTATGGGATGGAGGTAATAATAATTTTGGAAGTGAAGATTCCTTCTTTGAGGTACTTATGGAAACATAATTACGGAAACCGAATGGGCCAAGATCGGATATAAAAAACTAAACATGATTAGTGAAAAGAGGTCGGTTATTATTTTTCATACATAAATGTGGCAAAAAAGAATGGCTAAAGCTTATGACAAAAAAGTCCAACGAAGAGAATTCTAAGAGAGGGATCCGGTGCTCGAAAGATTCTATCAATATCAAGGGAAGACGAAGTAAATGGTCACCTAATTATGAAGGTCCTTATATAGTCGAAAGGTATTCTCGGAAGGAGTACTCTTTTTAGCCAACATGGATGGAGATAGTATAGCTAAGCTTCTAAATTTAGATGTAGTGAAGAAATACTATATTTTAGATGTGTTATCCTTTTCTCTATGAAATAAAAGATGAAATTTAGGCTAAACATGTGCATTGTATTGTTTTTATCTCTCTATAGCCATCATTTCTCTCATCATCATATGATCTCAATTAATATTATTTATAAATCAATGTACAAGGTATGTTGGATGCTACAATAGTGCTTTAGTCAAGAAATAACGAGGCTTAATTCATAACCAAGACTTCGATCTGGAGATAATTACTCAATATTTTATTCAAAATGAAGAATGCGGTAAAATGGAATAGATATGTGTTGCCTATACTCAAGAATTATCATGCAAACATAATATGTGGTTATTCTAAAAAAAAAAAAAGAAGGATAAACCAAGTTCTAATTCTATCATCCTTGCCTAAGAGTAATATGCCTCTTTTATACCTCCCATGATGATTGCATAACACGTGTCTAGATTACGGGTTCTATCCGAACATTATTTCAATACAACGCTTGTATAACAAAACTCATCGGATGACATATTTTGTTGTTAGAATGAGAAAAGACTATTTTAAAAAATTTTATCTCACTCAAATAAAATCTATTCCTTAGAGTCTAACATTGAACTTTCGTTTCTTTCGTAAAAATTTAGACTAGAATCACCCTCACACTATGGGCAAAAGCTAAAACGAAATAAAAAAAATCAAGAAAATGTAATTTGAGAAACATGTCACCAAATAACTTGTTTAAAACTTAAATACGGAATGAGGGGATCATAATCAAGTCAAACGTTAAAAAAATCCCTATTCACAAGCTCACTATGCAAAACAATTGGAAAAATCCTTTTCATTTGACTTGGCATTGTAAGGATTGTAAAGAAAAGGACTCATGCCACAAATATTGGTCTTGAACATAGAAAATAAAAAACGAGTACAGTCGACAAGAAAATTGGTATCAAACATGTCATTAAAAAAAGAAGAAGAAGAAAGAAAAAGCTTTTCAAAAGTGATCTTGTGTCAAGAAAACCTTGAAATACTATTTGAACTTACATTACTCATTCTTTAAAAAAACCATGTCACAGACTTACATTACATACCAAAGAAAGTCCTTTCTAATGAAAGATGAACTATTAGTTCGATGAGTCTTGATCATTGAGCGACCATAATTTTGTTTAAAATAGATGGTCAAAATCAAAATATAGACTATATCAAATTATGGTTTGTGCCAAAAAGCAATAATAACTCGATGCAAACAACTTTCTTTCCTATAAGTCTAAAGCTTTTTCATAATTTAGATGCTTTAATACAACACTAGTATAAAATAAAATCCCAAAATCAATCACATTGCAACATTTGCATGACCAACCCATAAAGCGTCCGTGGAGATTTGTCCAAACCTTGAATCCAAAAGCTTTAATTTGAAATTGTGCTAAAGTTCCTTATAGAGAAGGAATTCATAAAATGAAGAGGTGTCAAATGTTTTGAAATGCATACAAGGTCCTAAATTATAAGGAAAATTATCAAAAAGACATGAGCCAAGTATGACACTAGCTAGTGAAAGTACTCAATTAGCGATAGATTGTAATAAGGAATTAGGACCACCGTTAAGGGATCAAGAGATCAAAATTACTCCAATAACTGATTAAAAAGAAATACAAGCCCCAAGTTTATAGAAATAATAAGCACAACCAAGAAAGGAGGCAAGGTTGCAATGGCTAGATCAAAAATTACGATCCAACATGAAAGCCCTTATGACCAAAAAGAGGAGTTTTAAAGAGGGAGTTATGTGGAGCGACCTATATTTCTCATAAGTAATCAACTAATCCATATACCAAGTCTTATTTCAAGAATATCATAACATAAAAGAAAAAGGCAAAATATGCTACGAGCATGAAATGGAAAAATCCTAAGGAAATGAGGAGAAACGCACCTTATGAACTCACTTTAGTCTTGGTTGCCCAATAATAGACCATCACTCTTAGGCGAATTGCATGAAAAACATCGTATTTTATTTTATTTTTAGACAAGCCACCCCGCACAATAAGACTATTGTATTTTATTTTTTAGGATAAGCCACCAAGCACAATGAGGTTATCATATTTTATTTTTTAGGACAAGCCACCCTACCCAATGAGGCTATCACATTTTATTTTTTAGGGTAAGCCACCCTACACAATGAGGCTATTGCTTTTTACTTTTTTAGGGAAAGCTACCCTACACAATGACACTATCGCATTTTATTTTTCGGGACAAGTCATACCGCATAATGAGGCTATCGTATTTTATTTTATAGGATATGCCACCTTGCATAATGAGGTTATCACATTTTTTAGGGCAACCCACCCGAGCACAATGAGATTATCATATTTTATTTTTAAGGGTAAGCCATCCCGCATAATGAGCCTATTGCATCTTATTTTTTAGTGTAGGCCACCTAGATAACAAAGCCATTGCATTTTATTTTTTTGAGCAAACAACCTAGGTGTCACGACCCGAGCCGGTGAGCCACGATCGGCACGTAGCTCGAGGTGGGGTGACCCACCACAAGCTATGTAAGCCTTAATCCTTTCTCTATTTCCTACGGAAAATTCGACGACATTTCCCCTATAATTAGAGGGTCTCAAAAATAATATATATCCCGCATAAAAATCACAATAGATGTACACTTCCAAATCACCATCACCAATTCTCAATCATCCTCAAGTCCCTCCATTGGACATCCACACTTCCTCATAAATCTCGGTAGTTACTAAATTGACAAAAATGCACATAATCCAATATTTAACATAACCAAATTTATAAATCAACATTTAACCATCCAAATACAAAATATGGAGACCTTTAACTAGATATCCCCGGATTTGATGATGCTATCGATGAAGCAACTAAGTGAAATAAAATACATAATGACTAATTACAATTCTAAAATGGACAATGAATACAAATTTGAAACAACCATGTCCTATACCCGAAGGAAGCAAAATAATATCCGGTTAGTACCTTCAAATCTAGGAATCTATCGTCCTCCTTCTATGATCTAGCTTATGTATTATCTACAAAATATTGAGGTTGGGGGTGAGTTTTCAAAACTCGATAAGCATAACACATATTATAAATCATTATACATACAATTATGTTAATGCACATATCATACATGATTTGCAACCAAGCAAGCAATCAATAACTTTTTCTTTTTCTTTCTTTCTTAACAATTAATAATAGCATAACAATTCTTGAAATCACTCTATGCAGAATCTGTCTATTCCTTTGGCCCTCAAAAGGGTAACTATGGCCCTCACAAGGGTAATCGTAAACTCTAGCCTCGCGAGGTAAACTCGAGGGAAGCACTCGTGGCCATTCCTTAGCCGGCAATACTAGGTGCAACTAGGTTAACTATAACCCCGTTAGCTTAGTTAGTCCCGCATAGACTTCTTTCAAGTCATAAATCTCATTATTCTCATTCGGTACATAACAATCACATAATTCCATTTAATGCAAGTGATCATCATATCAACATGCACATATACCATTCAATATATCAATATTCTCTTTAATAACCACAATTCATACGACAACATACCAATTCAATTCATCTATACTAAAATAATTCAATTCACATGTAATTATTTTTAATAATTAAGCATTTATCCAAACAATCAATTTTTTCACCTCACAAGCAATATAGACATATATGATAGTAAAGACTCATAATAGGTGTTACACTTACCTCTAATCTAGAGGAACACCCTAAATTATAATTGTCTCTTCCTTAAGTAGCTTCTTCCACCAAATCCTCTCTTCCCTCTATTATCATAAATTTACATTCATCAATAATAACAATAATTAGACACTAATAAATTAAAATTCAAGCTTAATTGGATCCTAATTAACCCATTCACTCACTTTCCCTAAATTTTCCTAAGCTAACATAAACCCTAATTTTAATTAAACTTAATCCCTAATTCAAATTCTTAATTCAAAATAAAATTCACTAAATTACCTATAACCCATCCTAATTAAGGTTATAATTACCTAAAACATTCAAAAAAAAAATTCAAAAACTAACTTAATAAATATCTTCCTTCTTCCTTATTTCACCTCCTTTTTATCCTTATTTTTCTTCTTCTTACCCGAGTCACTCCACCACTCGCCATCATCGAAGTTGTCGTCGGAGTGGGTGGTCGCCGATGAGTCTTCTTCTTCCTCTCCTTCCTTCTCCTTTCTTTCCTTTCTTCTTTTTCGTTCTCTCCCCCTTTCCTATTTTTTTCTTTCCTTTGGTTTCTGCCAATTCTTCCCTTTTTGTTTCTTTCTTTTCTTTGCTTTTAAATTACCCCAATGCCCATCATTTAAAAACCCTAATTAAGTCAACTCTTGGTTTTATGGGTATTACACTAGGTAACAAGGCCATTGTATTTTATTTTTTTGGGTTGGCTACCTAGATAATAAGATGATCATGTGTTACCTTTCGAGAAATTTCACTTAGGACAACCGGACCATTTTTGCCACTTAAGTTACTTTTTGTTTACAAACTTACCGAGCAAACCTAATTTGAAGTTTATACTTTAGCTAGCATTCGCACCGTGAGTATTGTATAAAGGGGGCAACTATCATAACCTAAATTTTTTCTAAAATTTTCATCTCTTTTTATTTTTGATGTTTACTAGATCTTTTTATTTTATTTTATTAGCCTCTTTATTTTATTTTATTTATACTTTTATTTGTATTTGAATTTCCATTTTATGTTGGAATATACTAAAAATAATACTATATATATAATACAAAAATATCAAAAAAATTATATTATGGGAATAATTGAATCAAATAGAATTAAAATTAAAACAATTAGAGGTATAAATGAAATAATTAGAAATCCTAATATTGAAATTACAAGAATTAAGGACTTAATTAAAACATATTAAAAGTATAGGGATTACAATGATACATCCAAATCATATAATTGGAATAAAACTTAGCCTATATGACCAAACTCAACCTAAGGCACAAAGGACAAGACTAATTTAGATCACTCGAGCAACTCTGTAGTCCAAGCTCCTTTAATAAGGCTCCAAGCACTCCGGCTCCTAGATCCCATAATCGTTTGGCTTTATTCATCTTCATCGAGTGAAGATAGCGAGTCAAAAGGGATAACAATGGCGACTCCTCCTTTTACTCGTAATTCTCATTAAGGAATTTCAATGTACCTCTCCTTCGTCATATTATATTCTACCTACACCCAAAGCACACCCAAAGCACACACTATACAACATTAAGCATAAGTTTTGGCTCTATTCATATAAAGCCAAAACAAATAGTAGGGAGGGAAATTCGTTTGGTTATGAGGGAGCTTAGAATTAATCCCAAGAGTGAGAAAGATTTTCGGGTATAAATAAGGGTCCTATTAGAGTTTTTAAGACGAGAAAAGAATCTTGGGAAAATAGAGAGAAAAAAATTATAAAAATAGAGAGGGAACCATTTGTTATGCCAAAAGGAACGATTATGGAATTAAGGATGAGAGTAATTCGAAGGGGGAATAATTGAAAAAAAAATAGTTAAAGAGAATTAGGAAAGGAATTGAGATAGAAATAGATTATAGGAAAGTTAGAAGCTAGGGATTCTTACCAAACTATGGGAAGAAGGAGACACTAGAACTAGCATCTTTGAGCCGACCTCATAGTTCCTAGGCTTCAAAAGGGATACAATTCCACCAACTTGAACAAGCAAATGCTTACTAACACTACATATCCTCATTCGAGCTCCATCAAGTAGACACCTAGATAAGACTTTCCTTTTCAATTTACGAGATACCATTTGTATCCATGTAACCACCGACAACTTTAAAATGAATGATGGTAGTGATATTCATCACTACCATCCCATAGAAACATCCACCCCTTTTCAATTTAACTTGTTAGGTTTTATAAGAAAAAAGAATTATGGTGACTCACTAGGGTAAGATATTAGGGCTCTTCAATCGATTATGGATTCGGGCTCAAGATTTAAGGTTGAATCGGGATAAGGTTTGTGATTTAGAACCATTTTGAAGCAAGACAAAACCTAGGGTTTTGGGATCTATATGAAAAAAGAGGAATTAATTGAGTCTTAGGCTATCTTAGGAGAACAAATAGATTAGGGATACAATTTTTTAAAAGAAAGGGAGATTGATTGAATGGGGGGAGAAGATAAGTTAGTTAGGGTTTTTGGGTTTACGATAGAAGGTGAGGGATTAAGTTATTTTTTCTAAGAGATAGGGTTTAAAATGATGAGATCATTCAATCTTAGTGGGAATTAGAGAGATATTTAGACAAGGAAGAGGTAGATAAGGAAAGAAGTAAAAAGAGTTAGAGGATTCAATTTTGATAGGAAGTTGGTGTTTAAAATTTTAGGTTTGAAGGAGAATAGAGGATTTTGAGCTATTTGGTGGAGTGGAGGCTTAGGGAGAAAGATGGAGGAAGCATGAGAATAGAAGTTATAGGATGAAAAGACAAAATAAAAGAGAAGAGAAAGACAAAGGAATAGGAAGATGAGAGTGATGAAATGTTTAGGGGTTTTGATTGATTTTAGTTTGGAAATGATTTGGAGAATTGTTAGAAAGAGTGGATCGGGTTGAATGAAATAGAGGAGAGGGTCGGGCTAAGGCCAACTCGTGTGACTAAAGCTTGGGCTCATTTCAGCCTGACCCAAGTCCGAAGAAAAAGGGAAAAGGCGGTCCAACCTAGTAGTGAGCCTAGTCCAATACCCCTAATTTAGCCATTTTCCTAGGTTAAATCATTCATAAAAGTTTCTTAAATACATGCTTTTATTTCATGCTAGTTTAGGTTTAATATTTTGAATCATTGATTTTTTTTTTTACATTTATTTACCGAGTCAAAATGTTTTATTTTTTTAGGTTTTACTTTGGTAACTAGATTAGATAATTAATAGGTGAACGACTTATTAATGTTTAGGGACCGATGACGACTCCCTGCCAATAACAAAAAAAACAAAAAAAAATGATAAAAAAAGAGAAAGGAGAAGAACAAAAAGGAGAAAAAAGTGAGAGAAAAAATAAAATGATAGGTAAAAGATCAAAAAAGAAAAAAAAAAGAAAAAGAAGCAAAAATATAGAAAAATACCATAGGAAAAATTAACGAGTCTCCTATCCGAGTTATGTCGAGATTTAAATTAGATCGGAATTTGAATTAATGAGATGCCCGATGGAGGAGTCCGACAATTGATTTAATATGATGAAAAAAAATTAATTTGGCCTAGGAAATAAAATTTGAAATTTTGACTAAGGATCAATTTTGGCAAAAGTAGAAATTTTTAGATGATAAATTTTAAGTTTAAACTAGACATGGTACCTTTCTTAAAAAAGAAATGTTTTAAGTAATTGATATCTTTCCAAAAGCATAACTAACTCCTTAACTTAGAATCTCTAAATTGCTTTCCATTTTAGTTTTTTACTTACCTTTAATACTAGGTGGTAGATATAAAATTAATAATAACTCATATCCTTAAATAAATAAAATTTTCTATTAATAAATCATAAAACTTTTCATGTCTTGTGAACGTCGAGTAGTGACATGTATCTCACAATTTCATCCTTTTCATTTCATTTTTTCTTAAATATCCATTTTGTATCCTATTGGCTAAACATCATCACGTTTTTAACTATGGGTAAAAAAACTACTCTTTTTTGAGAGAATTTAATTACGCTTGGATTGCTTATTTCCATTTAGGCCAATTAGCTTTATGCCAACATTGTTCAATAGATTTAAGCTCATGATCCTTATTCAAAATATCAATTGCAATATTATGTAAAAAATTTTATCAATAAATATTTATTTTCGATCCTATTTTCTCTATGCATTGACATCATTTACGAAATTTCTTGATTTTCCTCAAGCATTTAGGCTTCTTCTAAAAGCCTATTATCAAAAGTATCTTGGATCATTTTATCTACCCTATTTATATTTTGATCTTGATCATTTTTCCTTTTTTCTCTTAGGGATTTTTATATTTAGAACTGATCAATCTTTTACGCTTTAAGAGTGCTTTAGATTCATTTGTTATGGCATTAATAGTTTGTCCTATTAGATCATCGATTCTAATAAGAGCATTGTTAATAAGAATATGAGATTTAGTTATTCTCTTGGATTAAAGAATGCATGAGGCGAGTTGGTTTGCAAGACTTTGTAAATGAATTATCTTCGACCTTCAAGTTCACATTATTTTATGCGAGGATCAAAATGATATAAAATTAAGTATTTCATGTAATTTCTTTTTCTAATAGTTTCAATTGCTTATTTTGTTTATTCTCTCCCCCTAATATTGAAAAAATTATTTAATCCAAACAATAGTTGACAAATCGAGTGGTAAAAAATCCCTTATTAATGGTTCAAGATATTTAATTATAAAAGGGTATTCATATCCAACATATATTCCCAATGTCCTTTAAGGACCCATTTTATTTCATTGTAGAGGAGTAATTGGGACATATACTGCATATCTAATTGAAAGGAGGAGAATTTCGATAACTTGTGAGCTTGATGTGATTAAGTGTTGCTATGGATAAAATGTCTTTAATCATAAACAGAGAGTTATTATTTCATAAGTAATGATCCAATGATCAACTTGGATGCTTTTGATAAATGATCAAGCTAAACAATTTTGAGTATGAACATAAGCAATAGGTTATTCAACCTTGATTCCGATAGACATGCAATAATCATTAAATGCTTGAGAGGTAAATTTATTAGCATTGTTAAAATAAATTATTTTAAGGGTATAATCTTAAAATTTTGCTCGTAATAGAATTATTTGAGCAAGTAACCTCGAAAACGCTAGGTTTTGAGTTGATAATAAGCATATATGTGACCATCTTATGGATGTATATGCTAGAATCATAAACTATTTAAATGGTCTATATGGCAGATGAATTGGTCTATATATATCATCTTGAATACATTTTTAAAAATATTAAAGAGTTAATCCCAAATTTATTTGGTGATGGCTTAATAATAAGTTTGCCATGAAAACATGCCGGACATGAAAATTCATTAGATTGAAGAATCTTTTGGTTCTTTAATTGGTGCCCACATAAATTTTTAATAATTTTTTACATCATAATAAATCTAGAATGGCCTAATTGGGCATGCCATATGATAAAAAAGTTAGTAAACTTCTAGTTTACTATAGCATTTGTTTCAATCATTCGTATATTTATGTAATAAATGCTAGAAGAGAAAACAGATAATTTCTCCAATACATATTTTCTACCCAATGTAATTTTTGTAATATATAAGTATTCAATATTTTTAACATTTTTTTTTCATGATATGATATCCATTTAGATGAATATTTTGAAACTTAATAAATTTTTATGAGGTTTAAGAGAGAATAATGAATCATTTATAATTAAATTTATCCCTCTAAGTAATAATATATTTGTTCTTCCAAAGTATTCAATTAAATCAATACTATTAGATATAGTATTAATATTAGCCTTTCCCATCATTAAATTAGAAAAATATCTTTTATTTTTTAATATATTAAATTTTATTGTATTCTCTATATGGTATAAATTCTCATCTATGATGTTTAAACCAATTGTGAACTTGGTAGTATCCATATGTTTTTATAAATACAAAGAAAATAATATATATATATATATATATATATATATATAATATAAAAATTTTAACTATCACGATGTAATAGAAATTATAAGAAAACATAAAATTTTTTTATTTATCAATAGAAAACCTAACAAGATATTAATTTCAATGATTATCATTAATATAGTGATCTTTTCTTTTAGAATCTTTAAAAAAATTTTAGCAATATGTAAATGTGTCAAATTACTAAAACCATCAAGGGAACGTTATCACAATTTTTATTTTGATATATAAAATTTACCTCTACGTTACTTTTTTTCTTTTTCAACGAGACTTGATAAAGCTCAATGATGTTTTTTGACATACGATAAGTATGCAACCAATATCCATTTATACCACATCTATAATGACGATCAAGATTATAAGAATAATTATTCGACCACGACTATAGATATTGCCATGACGTCCACGTTCATGGCCATGACCACATCCTTTTACACGCTTAAAATTATTATAAGATGTTACATTCACTTCGGGGAATAAAGTAGACCCATTTGGGAGGAGGGATTCGGGATTTTTCATCAATAACTCGATATTTTGTTCAGCCACAAGTAAGTATGAAATCAATTGAAAGTATTTTTTAAAACTTTTTTTTTCGATATTGCTCATTATTTTATTTAGCCACAAGTAAGTATGAAATTAATTCAAAGTATTTCTTAAAACCTTTTTTTCGATATTGCTTCTTGTAGAATCATATTCGAGGCATGAAAAAGAAAGAATATTTTTTCTAACATATTTGAATCAATAATATTTTCTCTAGATAATTTTAGTTAGGAATTGATTCTAAATATTAAAAATCATACTTACTTACTTTTTTGAAATTTTGTAATCTTAAGTGCATCCAATCACAACGAGTTTTTAGAAGAATTATTGTCTTTTGATGGTTGTATCTTTCCTTTAAATTTTTTGATAGTTCAAGTGGATCCTTTACTATCAAATATTAAGTTCTCATATCCTCATGGAAATGATGGCAAAGGAAGATCATTACCTTAGCATGGTTTTACAAGGATTCTTGATTATGTTTCATGATTGTTTGTCCAAGACAATTAGTATTTAAATGTATCTTAGCATCAAACACCCCATGATAAATAATTTTTGTTCAAAATTTTAAGAAACTCAAAATAAAGTTTTGTGAGGTTTGACATGATAAAAATTCTATAATACATGATATAATAACAATGTCGAGAAAATAAGATCAAATATAATAATAAAATTTAATTTTTTAAAATAGCATACATTAGTTCATTAGAATATATATTTGACCATTCAAGTTTTTCAAACATATACTATATCTATCGTTAAATTTAAAGTAAAAGATAAATTAGGTATATACCTCTTAATAGTCTAGATAATTTACTTCTTTTGGTAGAACACTCGTGCTAATAGCATATTGAAATAACAATAATAATAATCATAAAAGTTGTTACGACAATTGTAAAAAGGATAGGAGAAAAGATTATAGAAAAATAATTTCACTATGAAATAAAAAGAATACAAGCGATAACAACTCCAAACAATTCTCTCAATCTTTACAAAATAATTATACACAAACTAATGAACAATCAATTCTATTTATAAGTTTCAAAATTAGAAAGAGAATTATAATGAATTGTGAATAATTAAAAATTCATAAATTATTAAATCAATTGCATCAACCTTTTTATTTTTAATATTGAATGGTGAATTGAATCATATTAACAATTATGAGTGTCCACATCGGCCATCGCAATGGAGGAAGGATCGAACAAAGGAGTCGCCACCTAGCTAATCGGGGAGAATTAGAAAACCCTAGACGAGCGGTCTATGTGGATATATGAGTAAGGGGGTCGGTTACATGTGGAAAAAATATGATATCACCAACATCCCATTCTACCTCGGGTAAGTCGTATTGTTGCCTATGGACATAAAAATTTAGTTTTTACTATGTCATGTTTCTACATCTATTTAAATGAGTTTATTTCATAAAAATATGAAACAAGATAGTCCGGGTGTAGAACAAGGTAGTTTGGGAGTTCAAGCCGATCAAAGGCCAATAATCCTTACCTAATAGGGAAAAGGTGGTGAAATTTGAGAATTTCGGGTAATCATTAGTGAAAACAACCTATTATCGGCTAATAGGTGAGTTTTTAAAGATGAATAGCCTTTTTATTGGCATGAGCAATGACTCACTAGTAACTTCGCTTACACAAGTAAGAAGGCATCGACAACTTCGAGGCATGAGTTTGAAGCTAACGGTAACATTATCACATAAGTTGGAAGCTACCGACCACTTTATTGAGTCGAAGCAAAGAGCGAGATAATTATTTAGAAGCCACCAGGCGGTTTTATCACATAAGTGAAAATTTATCGGCAACTTCATTTTGATGAAACAAGAAACAAAAAAATAGAGAATAGGAATCAAGAAACAAGGAAAAAAAATTAAGAAGAACAAGAATTAGGAATTAGGAATTAGGAATCAAGAAAGAGATAAAATGATTTTGAAACCATCGACGGCTTCGTCACATAAGTGGAAAGCCACCGACTGACTTTATTTTATCATTATAACCAATCATTAAAAGTTAATTAAATCACAAAAATAGCACAAACGTTGCATATAAATAGGTAGGCATAATAAGAGGAAAATAAGACATTTTGTCAATGATTGCGGTAATATTTCATATTATTTGCATTTAATCCATAAATATAAAGCCAAATATTACAATTTTAATCACATTCCAAACACATGTGTCATTGTTAACTTGTTTCATATTTTAAAAAGTGCCATGATTTTAGGATTTTTACCCAAGAGTATTGAAATGTCGATGTTCAATTTAGAGTCGGTCTTACCCTCTTTATTCTTGATGATAATTGATTTTTGATTTTTCGGGAATGGAGAGTAATTGCTGGTTTGCAATGTGTGGTGTGAGTGCCGCTAGAGTGGCTAAAAACTCCTCCATTACTTGGGTGAATATTCCAAAGTTATTGCAAGATTTATAGAGTTACTGCTTGTAGAATTGTAGAGTTCCCGAAAGCTCTAGGTGACTTTTTTGTGTACTTTCCCATCAAAAATCAAGGAAATACAATCTACAATATCATATTGTTCTTGTCAACACAATCCAACAATAAAATTGTTTCTTTTATCTTTTCTTATTTATTTATTTATTTGCTTTTGCTTCTTTTTTTTTTTTTTTTTAGTAACTCAAAAGTGTTAAGAGGGTTGTTTTAAGAGATGTTTTATGGTCTGTTTTAGTGGGTTTTTTGGAGGTGTTTTATAGCTATTTTAAGGCTATCTTGGGGCTGTTTTAGTGGCAATTTTGGTGGTCTATTGAGGTTGTCCAAAGGGGCTTTTTTGGACACTTTTTTCGAGGCTATTGGCGACTCTTTCGGTGGTTGGTTTTAGGGGTTTTAGTGGCTATTTCATGTCGATTTTCGGGTTTTTAGTGGCTATTTCAGGTCATTTTTGGGCTTTTGATGGTGTGTTTAAAAGGCTAGTTAGGTAGTCGATGAGAGTTGACAATGTAGGTATGGAAGAGAGGGCTATGAATCGGGGTTGTGTTGGTAAGGATGGCTATAGGCGAGTGGGTGGGCGAGAGGGTCAGTTGTGGTGCTAGCTGGGTCGGCGTAAGGAAGTGTATGGGTTGGCTTGGTGTGATTAGGTGAGGTTGAATAGGTAGTGGGTGAGAGGCTGGTAGTGTGGGTGCGAGGTCTGTGTTGATGAGGCTATGAGCGAGAGGATAAAGGGCCTATGATAGGCCCGTGGTACGTGAGCTGGAGGACGTGAAGGGGGCCACTTTAATGTGATGCATTGTCGGCAATATGAAGGATTAGGGTGAGAGAAAGCTATGGATTGTTGGAGTGTAAGGGGGTGGCTAGTGAAGTGGGCAAGAGAGAGAGAGTTCGTTGGCGTAAGTGTGAGGGATGGAGGTGTGAAAGCTTGTGGTGGCTAGAATGGGTGAAAAGGATGATGAATGAATAGTGTCCGGGTATAAAAAAAGCATGGGATAGCCTTATATGTAAGGTTTTTGAGAAAATGTAATTTTGGTCCTTGGCTTCCTTTCATGCACCAATTTGAGCCAAATTCAAGCCTTCCATTACAAATAATAGAGAATTTTTATTTTAATTTTTTTAATTATGAACCTCTTTAATTTAAACAAGGACTTGAAGCTTTGATTTTTTTCAATCATGTCCTCGATTATCTTTTTAATTATTTCTAACTCTTTATTTTATTCAATTAACCCCCTCCCCTCTTTCTTTCTTTCTTTTTTTAATTAATCTAAAATAATTATTTCAATTGATTTTTTTCTTTTCCATTTTCCATTTTATTTTTTCTTTTCATTTTCATTTTTAATTTTTGTATTTTACAAAAAAAAAAATTGAGGAAAAAAGTAATAAGGGTAAATTTTTGGGTGATAACGATTGCCCCCTCTTTACAATGCTTATGACGTAAAGTCATTGAAAAATATTTTTCATTGGCTTTATATAGTAAGCTTGTAAAGAAAATAAAAATAAAATTAGGTAAGATATGACTGACTATATTTATTTGAAAGGATGCGATTAACCACATCGATTTCGCTAGCACAAAATCGACTATATCCAATTAAAAGGAAACGTGGCTAACCACATTAATTTGAAGAGATATGACTAACCACATTAACTTTACAAGATATGGTTCGTCATGTCAAAAAGAAACATGACTGACCACAATGATTTGAAGGGACATGACTGATCACATCGATTTTAGAAGACATGACCGACCATGTAAAAAAAAAAACGTGACTAATCACGTTGATTTGAAAGGGTGCGGTCGATTGCACCACCTTTTTAATACATGATTAGCCATGTCAAAAGAGAAGGTAATTGACTACATTAGGTTGAAGGGATGGGATTGACTACACTAGCTTTGTGAGACATGATTGGCCATGTCAAAAAGGGAACGTGATCGACCACATTAATTTGGAGGGACACGATTGACCACATCGATTTTATGAGACATGACCATATGTCATCCTTTAACTCGGCTCTTCTTTCCCGACCACCATAATCAATTCATTAGGAAAATCAAATTTCGGAGGCTTATAATCATCTATTGCATTGTCTGCTAAATGATCGACTATAACACTTCCTTTACTACCTTCTTTGTTATGTATATAATATCATATTCGGATAACATGACTTGCCATCTTGTAATCCAGCTAGACGAGTATGGCTTTTTAAAGATACACTTAAGAGGATCCATTTTTTATATTAACCAAGTAGTGTAATAAAGTATGTACTTGTCTAAGTCGTCATACACATCACACTAAAGTATAACACAACTTACGTAGTGCGTTGCATCTTGACTCATAATCGATCTTCTTACTTAAATAGTAAATGGCCAGCTTTTTCTTTCTTGAGTCATCTTGTTGACCTAAGATACTTCCCATTGCTATTTTTGTCAACGATAAGTAGAGAATCAATGGTCTTCTTGGTATGAATAGTACCAATAGTGGTGGATTTTGTAAATATTACTTGATTTGATCAAAGCCCTCATAACAATCTTCATCCCATACACTTAGATTTTTCTTTTACAATAATCCGAATATTAGCTCATAAGTATTGGTTAATTGAGAGATGAAGTAAGCTATATAATTCCAATGGCCTAGAAAGCTTCTAACTTCTTTCTCGATTAACAATGAATACATACTCCGAATGGCTTTGACTTTATCAAGATCAATTTAACACCCTTATTGCTCACTATGAAACCAAGCAATTGTTTAGACTTCACACTCGAAAGTACACTTTGTAGGATTCAACCTCGATCATCCTCTTTCTTAGATTTGGCAATCATATCATCCATATACACTTCAACCTCTTTATGCATCATGTCATGCAATAAGATAACCATAGCTCTTTGGTAAGTGGCCTTAGCATTTTTTAATCCGAAGGCATAACCTTATAGCAAAAAGTTCCACGATGAATGTCATTTTCTCTATCTCATCTACTACCATCTTGATCCGATTATACCACGAACATCATCCATGAATGAATGAGTAGCATTCTTCACAACCCTATCTACCAAGACATCGATATACGATAATGGAAAGTCATCTTTTAGATCGGCTCTATTCAAATCTTGATAATCCATACATATTCAAAGCATGCCATCTTTCTTGCCAACTACAACTATGTTCGACACCTATTGAGGGTATTCAACCACTTCTAAAAATCCAACATCCTATTGTTTCTTGATCTCTTCTTTTACTTTTAGCAATACATCCGGCCTTGTCCTTCTTAACTTCTACTTTATCGGCTTACACCCTAGGTTCACGGGTAATCTATGCTTTACTATCTTAGTATCTAGCCCTTGTATATCGAGCATATGACCAAGCAAATATATTAGAGTATTCTCTCAAAAGTGAAATCGGGCTTTTCCTTTTGACATCTTCCATCAAGGTCCCAACTTTCAACTCTCGTCTATTCTTATTAGTCCCCATATTTATCACCTTTAACTTTTTCGATGTGCTTTGATAGAGTGTTTTGAAAATCCTATTAGTTTTGTGAATTCTTTTATGTCATCCTCACCCCACTCTTCTTCGTCCATTGCAATTAAAGTTTCATTAAATTTAGGTTAATCATTTTTAGTGCAAGCATTTTCATTTTTAAAGAAGTGATTACAATGTATGTCCCTAAAATGAAATAAAAGTGCAAATAATGAGAAGAGAAAAAAGAGCAAAATAAGACAATTTCAAAATTAAATTACGCATAATTTGATGTACTAGTATTATTTATAAACAAGACAAGGCTCCACATCAAAATTTCCTTCGAAGATTTGAGCTAGAATTCAATTAAAAGGTCAAAGAAAAATATGATAAAAAGAGATTTACATGGGCTTGTATAAGACTGGCATTTCCTCCTCGAACTAGTTGATCGGCTCTTTTTTTCAATATGCTTCTAGACACTCTTGTTAATGTCAAAAGCTTCCTTCATAGTGTTGATGTTGAGCTGTGAAAGAGTCACCATATCTAATTTGATCAATGATGATGTCAATGGTGTATGCTGATCACTATCCCTAGTCACTATCGCCCCTAAAGTGTTGATTGCCACATCATTAAAGATGTGACCTAAGTCCAAATCCTTATCATCTATAAATAGCTAAACATAGAAAATATTGTGTTATACTTATTGAGAAAGGCTTACATATATTTATAGATTACAAGGGTATGAGCTACTTTAGTATACAATCTAAACTAGGAAACCTTTAATTACAAAAATCAAAATTAATGGCTATAATTACAGCCAATTATCACGGTTTTCCTTGACTAGGTAAATCGGGAAATTATTACCGGGAAAATTAGGGAATGATTTCCTTGAAAATCGAGGAATAATTTTCGTAAGAATCGATCCAATGAATCTAGACAGATTCGTCAACACTCCTCTTTAAGCTATTGAATGAATATTTTCCATTCCTATTTTGTTGGTGATACTTTGAAACGTTATACTAGGAAGTCCCTTCGTTAGGATATCTACTAGTTGTTTGTTGGTGGGGACATAAGGTGCACAAATGAGTCCATTCTCGAGCTTCTCTTTGATGAAATGATGATCAATTTCCACATGTTTTGTTTGATCATGTTGAATAGGATTGTGTGTGATATTGATAGCCGATTTATTATCATAATACAAATTCATAGTGCTTTCCCAATATATCCCCAAATCTTCTAAAATAATTTTTATCCATACTAGCTTACATATTCCTTAGGCCATTGCTCGAAACTCGGCTTCAGCACTTGATCTAGAGATATTGATTGTTTCTTACTCCTCCAAGTTAAAAGATTTTCCCCTAAGAAAGGTACAATACCACGAGGTAGATCTTCGATCAACTAGAGACCCTACCCAATCCGCGTATGTGTATGCTTCCAAGTTGAACCTTCCATTTCTTTTGAATAGGATTCCTTTTTCGGGAGTGCTCTTGAGATATTGAAGGACTTTGTATATAGCTTGTAAGTGTATTTTTCGAGGAGTATGCATAAACTTTCTTAGAACACTTACTTCATATGCTATATCCAGGTCTTGTATGAGCAAGATAAATGAACTTCCCAATCGGCCTTTGATATATTCCCTTGTCAACTTCGGACTATTTGTAGCTTCACCCAACTTGTGATGATAATCAATGGGAATTTCTAAAGGCTTGCACCCCATCATACTTGTTTCCTTGAGTATATCCAGAATATACTTACGTTAAGAGATAAAAATCCTAATTTTTGAATGTGCAACCTCAATTCCTAGGAAATACTTGAGTTTTCCTAGGTCTTTTATCTTAAACTCCATGGATAGGTGATCGTTTAGTTTCTTCATCTCCTTAGAATCATCTCTCGTCACAATGATATCATCCACATAGACTATTGAGGTAGTGATCTTGCTCTCCTTTGATCATTTGATGAAGAGTGTATGATCTCCTAGGCTTTGCTTGAACTTTATTCGCTCCATACCTTTGGTAAATCTTCCAAACCATGCTCTTGGAGACTACTTTAGGCCATATAGAGCCTTTCTTAACTTGTATACATTGTTAGTACCAAAAGCTTGATTGAATCCGGATGGTGGCTCCATATAGGCTTTCTCTTCTAGATCATTGTGTAAAAATGCATTTTTTTACATCAAATTATTATAAATTCTAATCAAGATTGGCTTCCAAGGATAATAATATCCTAATGGTGTTTAGTTTTGCCACCGGTGCAAATGTTTCTACATAATCTACCCTATATGTTTGAGTATAACCTTTGGTAACAAGCTTGGCTTTATATCTCTTAAGTGTCCCATCCGCATTATATTTCATCGTAAACACCCATTTGCACTCAATTAATTTTTTTTCCTTAGGCAACTCAACAATCTCCCAAGTTTTATTTTATTCAAGTGCTCTCATTTCTTTAAGCATAGCATTTTTCCATTCCTCACTTTTAAGTGCTTCTTGAGCGAGTTTTTGAAATCTCAATAGTGTTTAACTCGGTAAAAAAGGTCCTATGTGAAGGAGATAAGTTGGTAAATGAGATAAAATTGGCTATTGGGTGTTGTGTATAGTTACGTGTTCCTTTTCGAGCACAATAGGTGAAGAAAGGTCATGAAATTCCAGTGGTAAAGGCTTTGTATTGTTAACTCGCTTAGGAAGCTTGATCTTATACAAGTTCTAATGGTTGGGCCATTACTAGTTCAAGATTAGACTTTCTTCTTGAGTACACTTGTAATGGTGGTATTGGATGGTGATGATGAGCTGAAATAGAGCCTTAGATCGGATTGAGAAAAGGTATTGGATTTTCGAAGAAGGATTTTCCGGAGTGTTTAGAACGTTTGAGGATTTTTCTTCTACGAAACTCTTTCTTAATTCAAGTTAGGTGTTGAGGTTGAGATGCTTGATTTGAGATCAAAATTGAGGAAGTTCAAGTCTGAATTATCTTTTAATTTAGGCTCCCTCGAAAGATAAGTTTGATTATAAAACCCTTGATTTCCAAGCAAAAGTAACATCTTTTGATATGTAGAACTTCCTAGTACTTGGGTGATAACACTTGTACCCTTTTTGTGTTGAGAAATATCCTAAGAAAATTGACTTTAAGGCTCTTGGATCAAGTTTACTATTTCTATCCTTTTTCCGAATATGGACTTAGGCAATGCAACCAAAGGTTCGTAAAGGAAGTTGTGAGTGTTTTATATGAGGAAATGATTTGGATAATATATCAATGAAAGACTTGTTTTGTAGTACTCTACTAGGTAATCGATTAATGAGGTATGTGGTCTGTTAAAATGGTTTCCCCCAATAGAATTTAGGAACATTTTTCTTAAATAATAGGGCACGATTACCTCTAGAAGTTGATGATTTTTCCTTTACGCAATTCCATTCTATTCGGGATGTCAACGGAAGAAGACTCATGAATTATGCTATGTGTTTGAAGAAATGATGACAACTCTTGATTAAAATATTCCCTCCCATTATCAAAATGAATATACTTAATATAAATCCCAAATTGTGTAAGAATCATTTTATGAAATATGGGAAAAATAACACTCACATCAAATTTATTTTTCATTAAGAAAAGCCAAGTAGTCCAAGAATAATCATCTATAAATGAAACAAACGAACGAGCCCCACTAATGTTTGGAATTCTTGATGGCCCCCAAATATCCGTATGGACTAAAGAGAAAGGTTCGGATTATGTGGAATTACCTAAAGGATAGGACACTCTATGGTGTTTGGCCATTTGACACACTTCACAATGAAACTCATTGACATTTACTTTTTGAAATAACAAAGGAAACATAGTTTTTAACGAGTGAAAAGAGGGATGACCCATTTGAACATGATGAAGCCAAATCTTATCCTTTTTTTTCGGATTGCTTTTCGGATAGGTAAGATTAAGAAATAGATTGAGAAACATGACTGGTTTTATACCCATCATAACTTATGTCTAGATAGTACGAGTCCTTCCTATTCCTTAGCACGCCTAATCATCTTTCTCGTGGTTCGATCCCGAAATAAATAATGAGTGGGATGGAATGTTATAAAACAATTCGGGTATGATGTGAGTCTTTTAATGGACGACAAGTTAACAACCAGTTTAGGAACATAAAGAACGAATTTCAAGAATAGTGAAGGCATAAGTTTTATAATTCCTTTTCCGAGTAATAGTATTAAAAGTTCCATCAATCGATGTTATTTTTTGGTTACCGAACATGGGGTGTAAGATGAGAAATGATTTGAGGAATTTTTCATTTGGTCTATTGCTCATGAGATTTCTAACTGATTCCATTATAACCGCTCTTCAAATCATTTAGAGAGTGAGTTATAGAAAACTTACCTAATTGGGCCATGGAGCATGAGCCCACTGGTTTATCAATTGTTGTTCGAAACTCAAGAGTTTTTCAATTTCTTTTTAATTCAATCTTCTCATCTCTTGGGTTATGGTAAAAGCATCTTTTTTCTCAATGTGGACAACATTGGCTTGATGATTTTGTGGTAGAAATCTCACTCGGGAATTATTTACGGGTGGTTTTCCATATAGCTTCCGAGTAAATGTCTTTAGTATACCCCGGTTTCTTACAATAATTACAAAACAAGACATCTTTGTTGTTTTTTGATTTGTTGAATGACCTAAGGCTCTCTGTTTGGTTAGTATTCTGCCGTGAGTTATAAGGGACAACATCTATAGTAGTAGGAACCGAGGCAATTAAGGTTGAGCTTTCACTTGGTGGAGTTTCAAGCATGATGCCTCTCCTTCCTTCTTCACTCCGGACGAGTAAAGAAGACTTCACTCGGGGTTAGTAGGGAATCTTTTCCAAGTATTTACACACAAACTTGATCATATTCAAAATGCAAGCCATCCAAGAACTCATACACCCTTTTTTCTTTAACGAATTTCAATATCATTGCAGCATCTTTGATGCACTTCATCTTAAAGTTTTGGTAATAGTTGAGTTCAATCCATAAGTTTTTCATCTTGTTATAATAATCGGTAATCGAGAGAATACCTTGTTTGCTTGAATGAATTTTAGTCTTAATCTCATAAAACAAGGCTATATCATGGACCTTCGAATAAGTACGCTTTGCATTGTCCCAAATGTCTTTTGATGTGGGCAAGAGCATAAAATTGCCATTGATCTCGGGTTGCATCGAGCTCTAAAGCAATGTCATGATTGATAAATCTTCCACATCCCAAGCTTCAAACTTTGGATCATCTCCCTTCGGTATGGGACTCGTTAAATGACTCAACTTGCCTTTTCCCTTAAGAAAGGTTCAAACTATATAGGACCAAACTAGGTAGTTTTTTCCATTGATTTTAAAAGATGATTGGAAGTTTTAGAATTCAATTGTTTGTGATTGTGAATTCGAGTTAAATCGGAATCATTGGTAGTCTTTAGGTTGACATTTGTTTCGAGAGATTTTTGACATTTTTGAGATTGCTAAAGGCGAGAAGATGGCAGGAAAAAAACTTTTATTTTAGTGGAATAACATATAAGGCTTTAATACAATGAACACAAAAAATATTGTGTTATACTTATTGAGAAAGACTTACACATATTTATAGATTACAAGGGTATAAGCTACTTTAGTATACAATCTAAACTAGGAAACCTTTAATTATAGAAATTAGAATTAATGGTCGTAATTATAGCCAATTATCATAGCTTACATTGACTAGGCAAATCAGGAAATTATTACTAGGAAAATCAAGGAATAATTTCCACGAGAATCCGATCCAATGAATCTGGACAAATTCGTAAAAAATATCACATATGAAGGCCGTGAAAATATGATGTAGATATGAGGGATGTCAATGTCTCCATAATTCAGATCTTGCCCCTCAATATGAGCCAATCTCTTGTCTTTTTTTTGTTCAGCCATCCTTTGATAATCCTTTCTAGATGGCTTATACCCCGACCTAAAATGTTGGTCAATCATCCCTCATGTCATAAGCTTGCAATCATCGGACGAGCTATCATCTAGGCAAAATAGTGGTAACTCGACCTATATTGTATATTTTATTACCATTTTTATAGCACTAGATATCTTAGGGCTTCATACTTATGAGCTTTATGGAACTAACTTGGCATTAACAATCTCGGGTTTCCCTTACCAACCCCTTACGCTTCGATGTATGAGACTACCACATTCTTAGCTATGGCTATAGCTTCTTTAGCTTTCATAGTGATTAGCTTCCCAATAGCTATATATTTCAACATTTGATGTAATGAGGATGTGATTGCCCCCATTAAATGAATCCATGGGCTTCCTAATATATACTATAGGAAAGATGAATGTTGATCACTTGTAAGGTGGTTTGAAACTAGTGTAGCCTAATACCCGGATCAACTTCTATATTGCTAATAACCTAGCGAAGGGTGCCATCATAAGCTCATGCCATCATCTTACTCAACCTCATGTGCAAAGAATCAATTGGCTGATTGTCTAGGACATATATTGGTAGCATATTTATGGTAGATCAATTATCAATTAGCATCATCGAAATTACATAACCTTTACATATGATATTAATATACAAAGCTTTGTTGTGTTTGGTCCCCTTAGGTCCTAATTCATCCTCCGTAAAGTATAAGTAATTGGTGGCTTATAATCTTCCCACTAAGTGCTCTATTAAATCGGAGGGGATGTCTTGTGGGATAATGCTTTGTTTAGCACCTTTTGAAATGCCTTTCGATAAGGCTCGAGAGATCAAGATCGGTGATAGGAGGGATATACGTGCAAGAGTTTTATTCAAATGATCCACTATACTTGTACTCATCGTGCTTCATTAATTTAAAAAATTCCATAGCCTTATCATCCTCAATCAACTTATTCATCTCAAAATTCATAGAGGGGTCACAACTCCCTTTTCTTTGGTAGCCTTTTTCTACATTCAATGGGGCATGTTCAACATCCTTCCCTTTCTCCATTCTCATATTGTTTTAGATTTAGAACTTTCTATACATGTAACTCCCTCAATATCTATTATCTCATTAGTAGAGAGCTTCATAACAACATGTGCCTTGTTAGTTGGTCCGTAATTATAAGGAATGGCTTAATAATAAGTCTTCACAAGGGTGGGCATTTTCAAAACCGAGTTTCATAGAACCCTTCTCGGTCGGCTCATATCTAAAAGGAACGAGTTATTAGCACTATTGTTAGTAGAGAGCATTTTTATTTTGATAATTTTTTTTTCTTTTCCACCCTCAAAATTCTCAATATTAGCATGGTTTGAACTAGTGGTGGAATTCGATGCAACCATCAATGTCGTGGCCCCTTGTCTTATGGAATTTGTAGTAATGTTCAAGATTAATAAGAGCTGATGAATTAGAGGATTTCATGTCAACACCTTTAGCATCTATCATGTTAAACGGCCTAGACATGGAAATTTTCGAGCACGATCCTTCTCTATCATACTCCATATCATCATATGACACCATGTTTATTCCTCCAAGTCTTAGTATGATTTGGTAACGAGTTTAAGTTCACACTTTGAGAACTTAGGGCATCTTCAAAACTAATCCACCCTTGGTCAATTAATTACTTGACCCTCTTTGTAAAATTGATACGATCTTTAATATTATGTCTAGTTGCACCACTATGGTACTTACAAGGCTCATTTGCCTTGTACCATCTCGGATATGGTGGTTGCATCGAAAGCACATGCATTGAAGCTAACTAACCAACGAGTATCCGGATGCTTAAATAGGTCCCTGGGGAGATGGGGAGAGGTGGCAAGATGTTTCCATATGATTCTTGCTTAGTATTCCTTTGATCGTCCTACTTAAATAGGGCTTGTTAGTTATTAAATTGTTTGAATGCCAATGGATTTCTAAGAATAGTCTACATCCGAGGTTGTTCTAGAACTAGAGATTGGGTTGTCAAACCGATAACAATAATAGGCATAGCATTCCTTGGTGTTATGAAATGAGGAACAAGACCGACCATGTTACCTCGGGGTATAAACTAACTTTCGACCTTCCATGGGGTTCCTAATGACTTATTCGTTGAAAGATTAGCGTTTTAACTTAGTTAATGACTACTTCTTTTCTCTTCCTAAAAATAATCCTCTTGGAGCTTGATTCGGTAGAATCGACACTTCCTGCTTTGATGACATGCTCGATACGGTTAATTACGGATACTTATCTCAAAAAAATTATTAGATCTATGACTTAGTAGATAGTCATAATAGGGCGGCTTGAGGGTATTTATATAGAGCATAACCAACTCTTTCTCTAACAATGGTGGTCGAATCCTTGAGGCCATTTCTCGTCACCTTTAAACATATTCTCTAACGGACTCTTTGGCATCCCTTTTCATTGACTACAAGCTAAATCAATCTAGAGTTATCTCTAGGTTGAACTTATACTACCTCATGAAAGCCTCAACCAAATCTCTCCACTTTTTTATCTTAGTTTGGTCTAAGTCCATAAACCAAATAAAAGTAGACCCCTTCAAACTTTCTAAAAAGAAATGGATTAATAAAGTCTCATCATATACTACTTCATCCATCTTGTTCAAGTATATCCTCAAGTAAGTCCTCGAGCATTGGTCGTTAGTATACTTAGGAAACTCGGTAGTCTAAATTTCTTCAAAATCACCACATTTGACATAAAACATTTATCCATTTTCAAGAGAGGGTCGTATACATCTACACCCACAATGGCATGAAGTCGTTCTTCAATGACAATGAATTTTTAGCTTCAAATTCAGTAAACACCTTCTCCTTCCATCGATCATCACCCATTCTATCAATGTACGATTGTGGTAGAGGAGTAGGAGCTTTCGAGAGGAGTGGCTCGGACATATCTCCTATCATTGATGCATGGGCCAAGTTGTCAATGGTCTAAGCTCGTTTGTTAAGAAGTAGGTGGAGGGATGACAAATGTAGTTTTAGGGACGACAACGGATGACTGGTTTACATTCGAGTTAAGAAGCGACACGAGACCAACCTATGCTTGAATGCTCTATTCGAATAGCATAGTGAGCCTTGCAACTTCTTCCTTCAATGTTGCTATCTTTTGCTAATAAGTTTGCTCTAGTTGAGCTCTTTCTCCGTTTTTTCATTTTTACTCTCATTCTAGTCTTACAAACTATTGGAGGAAGTGTGGTTTTACCAACAAGACCTATGTTTCTACATAGAAAAAAAAGCAACAAAATATAGCCCATGAATAACATATTAGTAATATAAAAGACATTCGAGACTAAATATGGAGTAGCCATCTAATGGGGGTGACGGAAGAACTCAATTATTGATTCTTTGATCCTCTTAAGTTTAAGGATGAATTTAAATTCATCAATAATTTTTAAGGATTCTAAAAAAGGGATTACCGTGACAAATGATGGCATTGATTGCTTGATCCTTTTAAGTTTAAAGATGAATTTAAATTCATCAATAACTTTTAAGGATTCTAAAGAAGGATTGCTTTGACAAATGATGGTATTCTATTTTGTTGGTTAGATTTGAATCACGACCATATCCGACACATTCCCCCTTTTATCATTTAGATTGCTAGAGTCGCTTTTGTTCTAGAAAATGAAAGTAGGTAACTTTAATGGTCTTTGTACTAGCAATGCCAATCTCGGACTTACTTCTCATTCAGAGCCAATAAATTATCTCAAATTTACTTGATGAAGATGAGATTCTTCATTGTGAATGAGTTGACACAAAAGAAAGATGCTTAAGCTTTCATTATCCGAGTATTCAAAATGAGGAGCATGAGGGCTCACATTAGTTTAGGATACATCATTCTTTTGCATAACAATAGGAAAAAAAACTCATACAATGAAAGATGAAATATAAGAAAAAGGAGCGAATTGCTCGATCATACTCCAAAGATCTTCCCTCTGCTAGCCATTTCAAACATCAAGTAGTCACACCTCCTTAGGTAGTGGGTCAATGTCTAAAGCATGGGGTAGCTTTATATGTTGGGTATTGGGCAAATGCCATTTTGGTCCTTGGCTTCCATCCATGCACTAATTTGAGCCTAATTTTGGTTTTTTGTTTTAATTCAAGCCTTCCATTACAAATAATTGGAACTTTTTATTTTAATTTGTTCTGATTATATCCCTCTTTGATTTAAACAAGGACTTCAAGCTTTGATTTTTTTTTTCAATTATGCCATTAACTGTCTTTTTAATTATTTTCAACTCTTTATTTTTTTCAATTAACCCCTCTCCATCTTTCTTTCTTTATTTTTTAATTAACCTAAACTAGTTATTCCAATTGATTTTTTTTTCCATTTTCCATTTTTTTCTTTTCATTTTCATTTTCAATTTTTGTATTTCCCAACAAAAAATAAAAATTGAAGAAAAATGTAATAAAGGCAAAATTTTAGGTGATAACAATAAGTAGTGGGGATATGAAATGCATATAAACATTCATATGAATATTTATTATTTCATAACAATATCTTAATTATAAATGGATTTGATTAAAACACAATAAGGATGCGAATGATACATAATTAAACTAGTTGACAACAATAAATGCTTGAATAGGTTAAGGGACTTTAAGGTTCATTGTGCCATTTGTTTTATCGGATCTTCACAAACAAATATACAATATTCATTTTCAATGAAAATTTACAATATTAGTTCTTTTTTTCTTTTTGTTTCTTTTTAACAAAAATAATCAATAAACAAATATACTAAAAATATTGGCATCTAAATGTTGTAGATAAAAACTTAAAGTCTTTTAGTTTCCTTCTCTTCATATCATTTAATTGGTTATAGGTGACATTGATTCTTAATAGATGGAAAAGAATGTATGGATGTGAATATCCATATTAACATTACAATGTAATGGATCCATCCATATTAGCGAGTTTATATGACTTCACATACACTACACTAAAAAAAGGCATTATAGATGGTTTTTTGGTCCTCTAGAGGTGGTTATAACTCGCCTCTATAGATTATAAAGGTGGTTTTAAGGACCACCTCAAAACCGCCCGCAACGTCGCGGTCTTTAGGGTGTAGAGGCGGTTTTGCCAACCGCCGAGAAAATCCGGGGAGGTTCCTTACGGCAGTTTCAACCACCTCAAAGAATTTGTAGAGGCGTTTCAAACCGCCTCTACAATGCCTCTTTCGATCGTTGTTTGGGTGTAATTTGAGGCGGTTCAAAACCGCTCTACAATTCCGCCAATTTTGAAATGTTTGAGGTGGTTGTAACCACCCCAAAGTTTAAAAATATAATGTCGTTTAGACCTTCACAAAATGTAAATTTAAAAAATAAATAAATTACTTCATTTAGAATTTATAGAAGCCTTCAAATTCAATTAATTACTTCATTTTTTGGTCAAAAAACAAATAAATTAAAAAACAAAGTTACATCATGTTAAATGCAAATAAAAGAAAAATTATATAGATTACACAATATTCTTAAAGTTGTAATTATCAAATTCTAAATACATAAAAAAATCTTCAAACATCCACAAGGAGGAAAAAAATAAAGGATTAAACACTTGTTCGAAATACATAAAAAAAAAATTCTCAATATGTTTTAAAATAAATGGCTAATGTTGACAGAATTTGCTTCAAGATTATGTCTCGAGTGCCTCAACAAGCATAGGGATTCCATTCACAAGTATAAACTTGTTTCGCTTTGGCCTTGCTCAACACCATTAAAACTCAAAATGAGATACAAATAAAAGTGAAAAAATTAAAAGTGATCTAAGTGATTCAAGTAGACTTGAACTAAACTTTAATGCCCTAACAAGCAGTAGTCTAACCGCCCTCACTTGTTGGAAGAAGACCAAGACAAAATCGATTAGCAATTCCCTACAACAAAGCAATTGAATGAATAAGTAATACTACAACATCCTTGTAACTAATGCTCATCTTATCATGGTAGGATGTCCGTTATGGAAACACATGGGATAGTCGCCAATACATTAACGAATCAAGCCGGGTGACTTGAAAGTTAGGTGCATGCTTCAACACATAAAGAGATTTACGGAGTTAAACATTACCAATGACCATATCAAAATGTACCTTAGGAGTTGTCATTCGATTGTCTCCTCGAAGGACAATACACCGACCGGAGACGAGCATTTGCTTCAAGATTATGTCTTAGTGCCTCAATAGCATGAGGATTCCATTCACAAGCATAAACCAATTTTCCTTTAGCCCTACTCAACATAGCCTTAAAACTCAAAATCGGATACAAATAAAAGTGAAACAATGAAAAATGAGCTTAGTAATTCGAGTAGACTTGAACTAAACTTTAAGACAAGTGCACCATTTAATGAATAACTTCTACCACTCGGATAAAGAATAAACTTAAGAGTCGTTCAAGGCCAAAACCAACCATTGAACCTTTGAAAAATTATCTTCCCATAGTTTTAATTCTCCGGACATTGAAAAGTAAAAGAACAATTGAATTTGAAACAATCATAATTTTTATCGGAGAGAGATCCTAACACAATTGAAAGTGTAAGTAGACTAAGATAAATCACACAATACCTAACAAGAAATGGCAATGTGAAATATCTTATTCCAGTAAATAAATCCACTATAACCTCATCTTTGCACTCCAGATTGCCCATACGAAGCTTCTCGGAAAGATAACCTTAGGAAATTTTTATGTCAACTCTTTATGAGCATATGATAGTAGTGACATAATTAAACACATTGGGAATAAGATGATAAATATAGCAAGAGGGAAATAAGAAAACACATGCATCATGGAAAATTTTAATCTAAGTTCAATAACAGCTAACATTTTGGACTATTACTTGAGGACCATTTGGTGGTACTTGAGGGATGAATTTGCAGTCACCAAACCATTGAAGCACCAACCATGGTATACACACCTGCAACCTTCCCCATTGGTCAATTCTTCCCTCGGATAATGGAGCTAACCCGTGTGGACAAGAATCATTAAAGACTTTCCATATAGTCTCATTTTATCCCACCACACCACAATATCAAGACCCATCACACTTTTTGCATATGGCACCCTCTTGTCCAAATCATAAATTAGCATGACTCGGATACCACTCGCATACCAGTCAAACTTCTCTCCTTGATTTTCCGGCTCAGCTGGTTCCGTGGACTCTATCGAAGCAAAGAATGGTGATGATGATATGGTTGTGAAAAGCTTGGATTTTGAAGGTGTTTTCTTGTGAAATCTAGAGAAAGATGAATTTGGTGTTGGCTTCAACTAAAAACTCGAACAACTTGAATTTGGTAAATTGGGTTTGATTCACCTTACCATCAAACAATATTAGAGGTCTACGAGTCTACACATCCAAGAACGCTTATAGTGCATCCAAAAAAACAATATTGAATCCGGCGAACATATCCGATACAAGCAAAAAAAGATGCTTCCACCTCAATTTTCAATATTATATACACTAAATGCTCAATAAACCCACATTGCGAGAGATTAAAGACAAAGAAATTCATGAAAGAAATAAATTGATACACATAGTTGAACTCAAGTAGAGAAACTCACATTGGTTTTAGCAAGAATCAAATAAAATTTAAATACCCAACAACCATATATAAACAAAAGGGTAAGAACCCAATAGAGGGCAACATCATTCATAGGCTAAAGTTAATAAAAAAAAAAAAACCCATAAGTCTAAAATCACACAAACACATAGTAGACCAAAAAGGATTAAAAACCCAATAAAGACTTGTCATTATTTATAGGTGTAATTAATTGATTGATAAAAATGAAAATAAATCGAAAACCCTATATGCTAAAATGAAAGGAACATTACTAGTAAGAGATGAGGATTGAGGTGGGCGAGAAGGGGTAGGGAGAACAACGACGGTAGATTTGTGGGGATGGGTAAATCCGGGTTTGTTTTTGGTGTTTGTGAAATTGGAGAGAATAATGGTTGGTTTTTTAAAAGAAGAAGGTAAGGAGGAAGAATTGTTAGGAACATTACCGGGAAGAGATGAAGATTGAGGTGGGCGAGAAGGGGTAGGGAGAACAACGGCGGTAGATTTATGGGGGTGGGTAGATCTAGGTTCATTTTTGGTGTTTGGGAAATTGAAGACAACAATGGGTAGTTTTTTAAAAGAAGAAGGTAAGGAGGAAGAATTCTTAGTTGATGATGTCGATGAAGTTTGTGAAAGGTCGGTGCAATCTCCCGGTGGCTTTCTGCTTCGCTTCTTTTCGAAACTTAAAATAGAAAGATGAATAAAAGAAGTGCGAGCGCCCAGACTTAAAACGTGGGGTTGGGCGGTTGATATATTTTTTATGTTATAACGCGAGTAGTTTAAAAACTATTAAATTTTGGGGCGGTTTTCTTGACCGCCCCAAACATTTTGCTCCTATGGTCTTATTTTGGTGTAGTGATAACTAAAATTAAAAATGAGGATCTACAATTAAAATTTTGAGCTTTTTCTATTTTATATATAAATTAGTCTAAAAATTAGTATATAGAAGTGGATGTAGATTAGAAAGTAGATTTACTTCTAAAAATTAATATATAAAAATTATTGCTTACCTTCTATGTAATAGACTAAATCATTAGAATGATTTGATTTAGTGATAAGTTATTACCATTTTTTGTCATCCATTGAATTATGTATATTCAATTTGAATTCATAAGGTTCACTTTTTTAAGATTAAAAAGAGTATGAGAGGGCCTCAATACGTTGTACTAGCAATTTAGTGACCCATTGTTTTTTTTTTTTCTTTTTTCCATTTTTTTCTAGAGTATTTCAGAAGTAAAAGTCTAGACTAATATCTTGATATTCAGTTGGATGTAGAAAACAAACATATGTATCCAACGATTTTTTTACATATACAAAAATTTAAAATCGAAAGTACTTGTTTAAAACATTAGAGTGATTTGTTTTTACTTCTTTTTCAATCAAACCTTTAGTGATTAAGAGGAACCATACACTCTTAACTGCTGCCATCAAGCAAACAATTTGGTAGTCGAACTTTATGAATGAAAAAAAAAAAAAAAAAAAAAAAAAAAAAAAACCAATCTGCCCGAAAACAGAATAAAAAATAAAAATAAAATAAAATTGTGCTACTTTAGAAAATTCGTGCTTCGTCGCCATGCCTATAAATTTAAGACCCTCCCTTGATTCACTAGATAACCCTCAAGTCTGCAACTCTTGATTTACTTTTTTCTGTCTGCTGTGTCAGAGTGTATTCGCTTATAAGTTGAACCTTGTTTTGATAGATCACCACCAACTATGGCTACGATCATGTTGGTGATGACAAATCTGTTTGTTATGTTCCTCTTTTGCTTCTTTAAGGTTGCATATGATACCATTTCGTGTTATTTTCTTACACCAAGACGCATCAAGAAAATCATGGAGAAGCAAGGGGTGCGTGGCCCTAAACCCCGCCCTTTTACCGGCAACATCCAAGACGTTGCCTCTTTAGTTTCTCAATCAACTTCCAAGGACATGGATCGCATCACTCATGACACTGTCAATCGTCTCTTGCCACATTATGTTGCTTGGTCTAAACAATACGGTATGCACATATATCTCTTTGTCCAGACCACAGGACTCGAAGGGGAGACTCCCTAAAACAAAAAACTTTTATGTTTGTTTGTTGGTTTGTTTGTTACAGGGAAAAGGTTTATATTTTGGAATGGGATAGAGCCACGGCTGTGCATAGCGGAGACTGAATTGATCAAAGAACTTTTAACAAAGTACAGCACTAAAGCTGGTAAATCATGGCTGCAAAGAGAAGGAACAAAACATTTTATTGGTCGTGGTTTGTTAATGGCTAACGGCAGTGATTGGTATCATCAACGCCATATTGCAGCGCCGGCATTCATGGGAGAAAGACTGAAGGTTAATATAGTTTACAAAAGGATTCATATTGTTGGTGTTTGATTCATTTTAAATGATTCAAGTGCTGATAAAAATGGTGGGTTAATTTAGATTTTTGTTTTTCTGGTTATGAAGGGCTACGCAGGGCTAATGGTGGATTGCACAAAAAATATGCTCCAATCACTGCAAAATGCAGTAGAATCAGGCCAAACCGAGGTTGAAGTTGGTGAATACATGACTAGAGTGACTGCTGATATAATTTCAAGAACCGAATTCGATAGTAGCTATGAAAAGGGGAAGCAAATATTCCATCTCTTAACAGAATTGCAAAGTCTTTGTCATCAAGCAACTAGGCACTTGTGCCTTCCCGGAAGCCGGTAAGTCTATCAAATTAGATTTTTTTTTATCTGATTCTATATCTGATAAAAAGTTGTGTATGAATTTCTTTTACGTGGTCGGTTTTTTCTTCCTTTTTCATTTGATAGATTCTTCTATCCCTTTCAAGTTAGTTCTGGTTCTTTAAAATTTACCATTGATTCCTTGTCTCCAACAAGTTGCATTGATAGATTCATGACCATGTGAAATTAAATTTTAATGTATTCCTCTGACAGGTTCTTTCCAAGTAACTACAACAGACAAATAAAATCTAAGAAGATGGAGGTGGAGAGATTACTATTGGAGATTATACAAAGCCGGAAAGATTGCGTAGAGATCGGTAGAAGTAGTTCTTATGGAAATGATTTACTGGGGATTCTTCTTAATGAGATGGAGAAAAAGAGAAGTGATGGTTTTAACATAAACCTGCAGTTGATCATGGATGAGTGCAAGACATTCTTCTTTGCTGGACATGAAACAACTGCCCTTTTACTCACATGGACAGTCATGCTTCTAGCCACCAACCCTTCTTGGCAAGAAAAGGTTCGAGCCGAGGTGAATGAAGTCTGCAATGGTGAAAGTCCTTCAATTGATCATCTTCCCAAATTCAATTTGGTAAGTAAAAATTTACTAAGTCTGTCAATATTCATCCCCTTTTTATAAAAGAAATGGTTTTCCCACGTTTGAGTAATAAATTATCTTCTATTATTTTTGAGATTTTTTTTTAGACCCTCTTTTAAAGTGTTATCAGCTTTTTTTATATTGATCGGTGGTATTATAAAATGAAGTCTAAACAAAAAATTTCAAAAGTTAGTGGTTTAAATCAAATTAAAAAAAAAATGTCTCAATCAAAAAAATTTTAAAAATACAAAATTCAAATATGAAAAAAAAAAACCTATTAAAAAAATAGAGCGCTAGGTGGTGGTAAAATCCAGGTACAGGGGAGGATAATTATATTGAAATCCATTACAATGATTCAAAATATAAATATTTTTCTGGTTTATGATTAGAAAATTCATTGAACTAGTTTCACGAAGAATTCAACAGTAAATTGACTCATGAGCTGTTTAGAGTTTAGAATCATACATGTGGAAATTGTCTTGTCTCCTGATAAGATGGTTGTCATTGCCTAACCTTTCAAAAACTTTTCAACTAAAAGTTGTACCTACCAAATCCTACTTACAGCAATATAATTAGCTATGGCTTAACTTCCTTGGATAAACTAAATAATACTAGATTTAAATATTTTTATTTTTTTTGGGCATTAAAGAAAAATAGACAAAACGCTCTCTTATATCATTGTGCTTTTAATTGATGACATTCAGTTATGTATGACAAACTATAAGGTGTTAGTTTATTAATAAATAAATGCTAACTTGCAAATTAAGTTCAGAATTCAATTTTACTAACTAGTATTTTTAAAAATTTATTTTTAAAATATTCAAAATCATGCATTGTAGTATGCTATTTAGTCATGTCAAAAAAAAAAAAAAAAAGTCTTGAATTGCACAATAACAAGTCAAGGGTCATTTTGAAAAACTTGATCTAAAAACTTGTTATTGAGAAAAAAAAAAAAAAGACACAGAATGACCATCTAATTTAACAAATTAATTAGGCCTTATAGTTCATGGTTCACCACTTCAGAGTTTGTTCTTCTCTGCTAGATTGCTTCAAGGTATAATTTAATGCGAGAAGCTAAAGAAACCCAATATTGATTACTCCATTTAACAGTCTGGCTGCCTACCTAGTGATGATTAGATTGGAATGAGAATTGGAATTGGAATTGGAATTGGAATCATCCAAAGTGAGTCAAAAGGAATTTGGTATTCTTTAGATTCAAATAGTACCCACACAGTTGGAATGGTCAACAAAGGTCCTGTAGTGGGCATGTAAAGTTCTGTATCTTCCCTTAAAGCCAAAAATCACCTACATTCCTTGCCTTTTTAATTCCCCAATTATCTGCCTCAAGATTTTTCTTCATGGTCAACTAACTTTTGTACAAACTTCTTTGAATTTTTGCAGTTAAACATGGTTATAAATGAGTCTCTAAGGCTGTATCCACCGGCGACTTTGCTCCCTCGAATGGCCTTTGAAGATATTAAGCTAGGCGATCTTGACATTCCAAAGGGGCTGCAAATATGGATTCCGGTTCTAGCAATTCACCATAGCGAAGAGCTATGGGGAAAAGATGCAAATGAGTTCAACCCTGATAGATTTGCCTCCAAGCCATTTGCTCCCGGACGGCATTTCATCCCTTTTGCGGCCGGACCGCGGAATTGTATAGGCCAATCTTTTGCTATGATGGAAGCTAAGATCATATTAGCCATGTTGATTTCCCGGTTTAGCTTCAATATTTCAGATAGTTATCGCCATGCTCCTGTTGTTGTCCTTACAATAAAACCAAAATATGGGGTTCAAGTTTATTTGAAGCCTTTGAATTCATGAAAAGGATTTTGAAAGTGAGAGTTTGGTAGGCCTAGAAACGAGTGGAGTTTGAGCTCTTATAAATATTGTTCCATTTTTAATTATATTGTAGTAAAGAGATGAGATGTCAAATTAGTGAAGTTTGTGCCTTACTAATAAATAAATAAATAAATAAAACCACAGTGAGAGATTTCGTTCAAACATCATCTTTGTTCATTTTTTATATTTTATACATACAAGTAATTGTGCTAGTTGGTCCGACAATACATATTCATCCGGAAAACGAACTGATACTAAGTAGCTAGTTTAAATAACTGGTGAAATATTCTAATTTTTCCAAATAATCTAAGATCAAATTTTTCAAACACGGGAAAGAGAAGAGGGAGAAGAGAATCTTTGTGCAATGAAGAAAAATAACAGAGAAATAGAGACAAAGAGACTATAAACATGCTTGAGAGGTCAAAAACTAGTAGTATCTAAACAATATAAAAGTAAAGAAAAATAATATAAATGCTGTGTTGATAAACCTAATCTGATGCCCATAGAAAAGGCTAAATAAAGAAACCAAGAAAAAAAAAGGGGTAGAGAGGAAAAAAGGGTTTCTTCTTTAGCTTGATGCTTATAACAGTTGTAATGATAGCTTGATTCTTCCATTCTTTTCTCTCCAATTAGATTTTGATGTAACTAAGTGCTCTAACTTTGGAAATTGATATAAAAAAATAACAAGGCCAGCTTGTATAGGGCATTTTGGCCCTAAAAGGATGCTTTGCTTGGATTTCTGATCGGCCACTACAACTCATCATATACTTACACCACTCCGACTCTGCCATTCTGCTCCTTCCACTACCCATTTTCTTCAATTATTTTTTGTTTCAACTTACTATTTATTTATTTATTTCCTTTTTTGTCACTGTCTTTTTTCACTTCACACGAAAAATTCCTATGCCGCTCGTGCAAATACATTATTATAGAATATGGATGAGTATATATAAATTTAACTTAAATTCACGACTTCAAGTTGCAATTTTTGTATTATTTTGTTATTATTTTGTTTTCAAGATAAGGTATGCTTGATAGTCTTCTTAATTAATTACTAATTTGATGTGGAAAAAAGTATATATTATCTAATGATTAGTATAATATTCGAGAAGGAATTATTAGTATACATATTAGTAATCGAAATTTTTTCTAATTCTTCAAATTGTGATAAAATCTTCGTAACTTTAGCAATAAAGGATGCCAATTTACAGAGTTTTTTTTTTTCATAATAAGGGGGATTTAAATCTTATTTCTTGTAATATGGTAGTTTTAAACTTATTTTCCATAATAAGATACTCTATGTCAAATAGGAGCCATTTTATTTTAATAGATTGACATGTCGGCTTTAATTTATATTTTATTAAAAAATTACGTTATCATCCTAAATTATTTTCTCTTTCTATTATTTTCTCTCTGTATTAACACATGGCTTATGCTTTCGGGCCTTCAATAGCTATTGCAAGAACGACCCCAGCTGCATTTTTTGCTAAAAAACACATCTCTCTCTCTCTCTCTCTCTCTCTCTCTCTCTCTCTCTCTCTCTCTCTCTCTCTCTCTCTCTCTCTCTCTGTTTCAATATCTCTTGTCTCCATTGCATTACAACCACACTATTTGTTTTATTGAATTTGCAAAAGAAAACAAAACATTCATAAGATGTGTATGAACTTGCCGGTAAGAATGAATATTTCTAATGGGTTCCGGCATTTATTTTACATATATAAATCAAACAATGAAAGCATTAAAAAAAAACACCAAAATGACGAAATAGAAGCAAGATTACCCGGAAATACATGGTAAGGGTGTCAAAGGGAGAAACAAGGACGATACACCGTCCCTTGTTCAGCTCCTTCTAGTACTTCTTGTTCTTCTTCTTCTTTAGGGATTTGAGTCTTCCTCTTCAAGTGATCTTAATCTGTTAAACCCATGGGAATAGGAATTATTGGTCTTTTCTAGTGTGAAGTGCTTGAAAGAAATGGGAAATCCACGGAAATGGTTTGTGATACGAAAGGTGAAAGGACGAGATGGAGTTCAATGGGCGTTATGGGAAAAAACTCCCAATTTACACATAAAAATTCCCTCTTTTTCATTTAAATAAACAAACAAATTGTTGAAAAGTAAACTTAATTATGGCTAAGTATGAATAGATAAGTATGAATGTAATGACTATATTCATGAACCTAGTTATGTGTGATGTGTCATTAATATAATGTTTAGTATTCTGTGTGTTATTTAGTATTCTATGTGTAATAATTATGGGATGTATAGTATCTCTATATATAGTTATAAGTGATTTGATGTTATGTAGAGTGGAGTGAGTTAAGTTTCTAATAAAAAAAAATTATATTTTATCAAGTGTTCTTGTGTCTCCTCCCTCTCTAAGTAATTTCCTTCTTGTTATCTTTGTGTGGTGTCCGAAATTTAACCCTAACAAATTGGTATCGAGCTTGGTTCGAGTTCCTATCTCTAACAAAGTGGTAATGGAGCATTGGTTGATTATTAGTAAGACTAAGAAAATGTTGAATTAGGCACAAGTGGTAAAAGTACACAATTGAAGAAGTTTTTCTCTAGATTTGTTGAAAAGAGAACTCGTTGAGTTGGTGTGAGTTAAGAGTTAGACTCCATAAGAAAAGTAAAAAGCTGGTGAAGAGTTCTTCTAAAAGCACGAGTGAGGTCAAGAAGAGAACCTTGCAAGAAGAAATGAAATGTACTCGTGCCTGTTGTTGTTTCATCACCATTCAAAATGTTTTTGAAGGAATTACTTGAAAAATTGAATTTGCCTCTGACAAGTTATTCGTGTGAAAAGTTTGGGCAAGATCATTCTCTAGAATTTATTGCTAAAGTTGAGTTTGAAGATAGATTGGGAAAACATACCCAATATGGATTCAAGGCATATACCAAGAAAGATGTTAAAAATGAAGTAGTTTTGAGTATGATAAGACATTTGAAGTGCGTCCATGACATTATCATAAAGGATGTTAATGAACGAGAATTATATGAAACAAAGTTTGATTTGAGCGAGATGCGGGATGTATATGAGGATTTGAGGCAAGATTATGATAATGTTGTCCAAGAAATGCAAGAACTAAAGAAGAAACTAGAAGAAATGGAATCCGGAGAATCGAGCACTAATGGAGTAAATTTTAGAGTTCTAAAAAGGGTTTTTGTTATTCGAGATTTTCCTCTTGGATGTGGACCAAGTAATTTTTGAAAAGTCATTACCAATAGATAATTAAGTTTACGGGGGATGTTGGAAAGTAAACTTAATTATGGCTAAGTATGAATGTAATGACTACATTCATGAACCTAATTATGTGTGATGTGTCATTAATGTAATGTTTAGTATTACGTGTGTAATAATTAAGAGATGTCTAGTATCTCTATATATAGTTATAAGTGATTTGATGTTATGTAGAGTGGAGTGAGTTAAGTTTCTAATAAACAAAATGTCTTTTATCAAGTGTTCTTGTATCTCCTCTCTCTCCAAGTAATTTCCCTCTTGTTATCTTTGTGTGGTGTCCGAAATTTATCCCCAACACAAACAAACACTTGTCTGAAGGATATATTTAATGGTTAAGGTTTGAAATTTCTTTCTTCAAGATCAGATATTTGATTCAAATTTTGAGAAGGCGAATGAGAATTTTTTTTTTTAATTTTTTTTTATTAACACATGATATGAGATTTAGAAATAGGAAATTGGATTGTTTTTATTGTGTTTTCTAAGGTCATTTTGAGTTTCTTAATTATTAAAAAAAAATTCCTTAATCAAATTAACTAGCAATTCATTATTTTTAAAAAATTAATCCGAACAAGAATTTGGATCATATGATCACTCAATGAATCACTGAACGAATCAAAAGTAAAACTACTAGCTACATGTGAAACATAAAATACGAAATAGTAAAAATGATAAGTGTAGTCATTGAATAGGTGTAGATAGACACCAATTTCCAAAACCACAAGTCGTTTTTTCTTTAAATTCCAGTACAAGATTTGACTAATCCATCTACAGATAGGAGTCTAGGTTTACATTGTAATATAGGATTCTAACTTTGCGGATTGCATGGAAATTAAAGATCATCATGTGAAATAAAAAAGAAGAGAAGAAAATAGTAATCATTTTCATAAAAGGCAGCCCGTTAGTTTGAAAATGTTAAAAGGAAAATGGAAGAAAAGCAAATGCAGAACACATGATCCAGCTAGCCGAAAGGAGGAAGACCCCTTTTTTTCCTCGCAAGCACGTTGCCTCATGCATGGCTAGTTGAGTCTCTAATTTTGAGTCGCTCTCATTAGTTTTGGTTGTCTACCTTGATCCTAATTTTGGAGGATCTAAAATGAAAACGGATCGATAGTTTGGTGGTACTATTTACTATTTGGTAATTAGGGCTATTTTTAAAATGTTTATTTTCAAACTTTTATTGGAAAAAAAAAAAAAAAAAAAAAAGAGATGCAGCAGGGCTGATCATGCAGGCAAAATATTATTTCTGGTCCCTCTACTTTTAACATTTAATCAGATGAGTAAATAAAAGGTGACGTGTCATGTATTATGTATATACCAATTAGATTGAAAATAAATAATAATAATAATAATAATAAAGAATAATTTGAAAATCTATTAGAAACTAAATTTGATATTGTTTATACTAGAAAAACAAGAAACATAAATTAATTAGAAAATTGAAAATAATTTTATTTAATGATAAAAAATAAAAATAACTTAATGTTTAATTTAATATTATTAATGAAAATTAAAATATATATATATATATATGTTTTATTTTTCATTTATGTTTAATTTTATTCTATTTAATTTTTTAGTTTACACTTAATTACTTTTGATTACAAAAAATTAACATATATAGTTCTAATTGATTTTCAAACTATTTTATGTGTGTTATTATTATTATTACTTTTTTATCATAATTGTATTTGTCGAACCATCTATCACCCTTTATTTGAGTCAACTAATGGTTTTGATCATATATATATATATATATATATATATATATATATATATATATATGTTTTGATTTGACCAAATATCAAAAGTAGAGGGATTAATGATTATTTTTAGCCCTCAATTATTTTTAATAATTAATATTTTCCGATTTAAGTAATGAATAGAAGAATTGAAACATGTGATTTTTCTAAATCTTGGAATAATAATACTGATGAAAGAGAAAAAAATCGATAAACGTGCAACATGAGCAAGAAATTTTATCAAGTATGAAATGAAAGAAAGAAATCTTCACTTCGGAAAAGAAAATGGAGAACATGCATTAAAGGTGAGAATTACAACACTATATATAGTCGCCGTTCTTTTTTCAATTAAGACAAATGTAGAAAAGCTCAATGGCAAAAATGTGACTTTGATTGTCAATGGCCTTAATTGATCAACGAGAGATTTCACAAATAAGCTTTTCAAAGAGAGGTGCCTATCAGCTTTTTTTTTGGTTTGACTGTTAAAAATCAATGTTTAGGCGAAAATACTCACAATGATATTCTAATTGCACTTTTAGGTAAATAAACCAAATTCCACTGTAATTTTAAAGCTCGAATCAATTTCATGAATAAGAAGAATAATTTACTAATCGACTCGAAATATTACAAAAAATATTTTTTAATATCATATAAAAATTATTGAAAATAACATTTTATTATATAATAAATGCAAAGTAACCACAAAATATGCATAATATGACATGCTAAATTGATTTTACATTCAAATTGAGGTTAATATGTATGTATTTAGTAAAGAGAATAAAATTTCAAACACTTTTTATGTGAAAAAATATTCATATTTATTTGATTTTTTTTTTTATATCTTTATGAATAAGTTCAACCTTGATCAAAAAATTAATAAATCAAATTTGAACCTTATTTTAAAACCAAACGAATTATGTAATTTGATATTCGATCTCGACTCGAACTAGATTTAATTTATATGAAATATCATAATACTCGGCTCCATTAGTATCTTTGATGCAAATTAATGGAACCAAAATCTTGGGAGTTTATATGTATTATTGGTTTGTGTAGTTTCCAAAACGTAGATGTATTCTGAGCTCCCACCAGTCACCACATTAATTTGTTGAGAGCCAGATACGATCCTAAGATATATAATGATTAATTGTAAATCTTTTTATTCATTCTCTTCCCTTTGCACGAGTGGATTTTATTAAATGGCTGAAAAGTAGTGGTTTGTCCTTTAAAAATTATTGTAAATAGTCTCTCTCTCTCGATCGCGACACACAAAAAGTTGTGGCATGTCCAAGTAGGGTCTCTTGCTGAACGAGCACAAGGTATTCAGGGTTATTAGATAAATATTAGATAAATATATACATAAGGCCCATCTCCTAGATATTAACATATATTTATTTCTGTTAAAATATGTGACCCAAAAAAAAAAAAAAAAAAATTGCACTAAATATCAAATGATTCGCCACCATAATTCTCACCTCCACCTCCACCTCCACCACTCTTCTTTTCCTCGAAAAAACATGATGGAACTACTAAGTGCTTCACCAATATAAAATTACGCTAAAAAGAGGATGTGTCTATTCCAAAGAACTCCAAAGTTATCATTTAAATCTACTTGTCCATTATTAAATTGAGGTTCAAGTGGATCATTATTAATTGCCCATCTACTTTTAAATGATCCTAACTCATGCGGTCATTGAAGTATATAAAATTAGTACTGAATTCCCTATCTCACACTTTCCTTTAAGCAGTTGATGACTTTGATTAGTTTATGAGTGTTAGTTTACTTTATAATATCTAGGATAAGTATACCATAAATTAACCATTTCCTGCACTAAGGTACGCAGTTTTGATTTCATCGGGTAAGTCAAAAGATGGGGTTAGGCTGTAAGTACTATCAATGACTAGTGAATTATAATTTAATTCAAAAGGCTAGCACAAGTGATAAAAAGGCAACTTAAGATTACATGATAAGTTCATGAATCCAAATTCTATTCTTTAATTCGAAAAAGAGAAAAGAAAAGTTAATTGGTCTAAAGACTCGTGAATTTTTGGCCAAGTCCAATTTAACCCTTGACCTCTCATTTTCCTAATTTTGATCCCTTGAACTATGTCAGGTCAAAGCAATTGATTGTGGAGCTCATTATTAGTCTTATCAAGTCCGTTTCTAAACCTACCAAAATAGCCATTACAACCACCTATAGATCTTTTGAAAAAAACAAGATGGGTATCAAAAGACCGATATGACCCGTAAACTTCCATGATTGAGCGAAAATAGAGGAATATGGAAAAAAAAAAAAAAAAAAGAGAAGAAAATTTGATAAAGTTTGATTCTATTTTCAACTTTAGAACACATGTTATACATGCGCTATCAATACCTTTTATATTGGTTTAGCTAAACTAATTACCTATAACAAACTATTAACCATATAATTAGTTTTTATAAACTAACTAACTAACGTTGAAGTATAACAATAAAAACTATACATATAGTTGTATACATGGATTTATTTAATACACTCATACTCCCCATCAAAATGAGTATGAATATTGTTCATACTCATCATGCTCACTAGTTCATGAAAAATTCCAAGCTACAAAGCCTTAGTGAAGATGCTTGCAACCTATTGATCAATAGGTATATAGTAAGGCTATATTAAATCTAGAAAGAATCTTCTCATGAATGAAATGACAGATCAACTATAATTTGTTTACTCCTTTCATGATATACTAAATTCTCGCAACGATGTAGGTAAATTGCTTATCACAAAAGAGCATAACTTGTACTATGTATTTGAAGCCTAAATCCCGCAACAAGAATAAAATCCATATAATTTCACAAGTCACAAATGTCATAGCTAGATATTACGCACTCTATACTACCGCAAGCTACCAAGGTATGCTTTTTAGATCTTTAGCTAACCAAAGAATTCCCTAAGAATATGTAGAACCATGAAACTCATTTTCTAGTCTCAAGACAACCAGACCCAATCATTATATAAAAAAGATCTTAATTGAGTAGATGACTTAGTTGAAAGAGCAAACCTTGTCTTGATGCACTTTTAGAATACCTAAGCACCTTATGCGTAGCTTGTAAAAAAAACCAAAGTTGGTTTATCTATGAATTAAGCAAGAACATGCACCACATAACAAATGTTAGGCTTACTAAAGGTTAAGCATAAAAGTTTGCCCACCCATTGTCCGTATTCAATAGGATAAGTGAGAACATCCTTTGAAACACGCATCAATCTCTCGTCTAGGATGCATAGGAGTGGATGCGAGCTTAGATCCGAGAGAAACCATATTCTTCTAACAACTATAAGACATACTTCCTTTGACATATAACAATTCCTTTAACTGATCTTACCATTTTAATTCGAAGAAATATTTAAGTGGACCAAGATCTTTAAGGTTAAGCTTCATGCTAAGAAAATGTTTAAGATGAGTTATGTTAGAATCAAAATTGCTAGAAATTACAATGTCATCCATATAAACTAATAAAGTAATAAAATTCTATGAATCAATGCACATTGTAAAGAAGGAATAATCCGCCTTGGACTACCGAAATCCATACTTAACCAAAGTAGCTTTAAATTTGGCATTCCATTGTACTGGAAGCTTACTTTAATCCATCTAAGGATTTATGCAATTTACGGACCAATTTCAATGAACTTAAACTAGCAATATACTCCCTTTGAAGTGTAACCGGGACGAAGATTCATAAAAATAGTCTCTTTTATATTACTATATAGAAATGCATTATTAATAACTAACCGAGAGAGGGACCAACCATGAGCAACTCGTCAAAGTAAGAAAGAATCATAACATAGCGAACTATATCCTTTTGCAACAAGCCTAGCCTTATAGTAAGAAACATTATCATTAGCATGGAGCTCAACCTTAAGCACCCATTTATAACCCACTATGTGATGTCCATGAGGCACTAGAATCACATACCAAGTGTTGTTTTCCTCAAGTTTAAGTAACTCGAATGCATAAAATCTTTCCAAGTGATTAAGTTTCATGGCTTAAGAGTAAGTTTGAGGTTTAAAAATGTTCAATAAAGAAACAAGTAAAGGTAGCATGAGATGAAGATAGTTGAGATGTAGATAAGTGATGATGCATAGGATATGGGGTAGTATAAATGAGATTACTTTGAGAAACGAAGTTATAGAAAGGGCGGGATGATCATAGACATACAAGTAAGCGGGAATTTTAATAGGTCGAGTAGACCTACGTAAGGCGAGTAAAGGAACAATAGGTGTAGATGAAGATGGTTCATCGGGAATGGAAGACCGAAAATTGAGATAAGAAGACTAAGAAGGGATCAAAAAATTAGAAGGAGAGAGTTGCTACTCAACTTTTGATGGGAATCCTAAAAATTATGTTTTAAGATTTTGTTCATGATTTGATGATTTTTGGAATGAGTTATTATTATTTTCGAAGTTGTCACCTAGTATTGAAGAAACAAAGAACCTAAAAGGGTACTAGTGCAAAGATTCTAGGATAAGGAGTTGGCTATGTTTTTAGAAATATATCAATCACCTAAAAGTGCTCATTCCTTAAAAAGATACCATATCCGGTTTAGTCCAAAAATTTATCTCCTAAGATGCTTTTATTTGTGCCAAATTATTTTCAATTCGAAATCTAAGTTTTTACTTCTTAGGCCAAACCAATTGTTCATTTTTGTTTGTGCATCATATGGAATCAATTATCGGATCCTTTTGCTAGGAGACATGTTAGTTCAATATCGAATTCATTTTTAGTCTTAGCATAACCGGTATGTCGAAGAATAACCTAATTACTAAAATGATTTATTTAGCTAACATCAATCCATATTAAATAAGAGATTTTGTTAATTTTTCCTAACTTTTCTATTTTTTTCTATATTCCTTTTTTCCTTTTTTTCTTGGATTCTCTTCCTCTCTTTTTTCTTTTTTTTTTAATTTTTCCTTATTTTTTCTTTTTTTCTTTTTTCTCTATTTCTTATGATTTTTCTTTGCCCATTATTTTTTTCCTTATCATTCATCTCTATTTTTTTCTTTACCTATTACTTTGTCTTATTGTTGTTTGTTTTTTATTGGTAAGGAATCATCATCAATCTCTAAAAAATTAGGAGACTTGACGATTCATTCACCAATTAATTATATATTTTAATTCTTGACGGAAAACCTAAATAATTAAAAAATTTACAATAAAAATAAATAATTCAATAATTCAAAGAAATTAAATTTAAACTAGGTATGAAAGTAAAATCATATATATATATATATATATATATATATATATATATATATATATATATATATATTCTCGAGGAAGAAAAAGCTAAAATGAGGTTATTAGGCCCTTTAGGCCCAATAGGATTTTGGCCCATTGGGTTGGGATGAAGGAAACCCTCTTTTCTTTTTCTTCTTTTCTCCTTCTTTTATTTTCTTTCAAGTTGGATAGACCAAGCCTTTTTTTTTTTCATTTTTGAGTCATGCTTAAACCCGACTCTCTACCCTTTTCTTTTTTTTTTTTTCCTTCCTTCCTTCTCTCTCTCTCTCTCTCTCTCTCTCTTTCTCTCTCTTTTTATTTCTTTCCTAGTTCTTTTATTCTCTCATTCTTCTTCGATCTCTTTTTAGCCCTAGGTTTTTTTCTTTTCTCTTTCTTGTAAGAGCATCAAAAGTAAAGTTCAAAACCAAAGCTTATTGGTAGGAGCTAATTGACTCTTATGATTTAAAATCTCAAAAATGAGGAATTGAATGACGAGTAGAAGTAATGAAATTAAACAAAAAACAAATTGATTTGGGTACCTAATGGGTGTTTGGAGGCTTGATTGGTGGTGATGGTTTCTTAGGTGATTTGTTGAAAGCTAGGAAGTTGATTGTTGGTGTTAGGTGCCTAGGGTTTGATGTGATATCCTTACTTCGACTAGAGGAGGTGGATGGATGATTGGATTCTTTGTTATTGATTTTGAGAATTTAGGATATTTTGGAACACATCCTAGGTTGGAGGTTGAATGGTTGTGGATTGAATAGGTGTTTGGAGAATTGGAATGTTAATGTTCTTGAAACCCAAAACACTTGAAGAAAAACCCAAAAATTGAAGAAGTTCTTGAAACCTAGAATATTTGATGATAAACCTAGAAATTCAAGAGGACTTGAATTTAGAATACTTGAAGAAAAACCTAAAAAATTGAAGAAGACTTGAACCTAGAATACCTAGTTTCTTTTCCCAAAAATTCAAAAATGTCAAACCTAAAAATGCTAATCTAGAAATTTCTTTCATTTTTCTCCTCTCAATCTCTCTATGTTAGTGTTCTAGACAGGTTTGGATTATCAAATAATGTATTTAGGAGTCATAATTCTACCCTCAATAACCTAGAATTGTTCTTTCTTAAACCCATGTTCATCCAAAACCCAAAAAATCAAGAATGCCAACTTAGAAATTCAACCAAAACTTAAAAATTGAAACACAAATTCCTCCCTTTTCACTCTCTCGCCTTCTCTTTTCTCTTTTCTCATTCGATTCCCTCTTCTTACATCCAAAAAACTCCTATTTATACCTAATTTCAGCTAATAAAACTAATTTTTGTTTTCTTCCTTTACTACCAATTATTCAATCAAAATCTCTCTCTCTCTCCCCATTCTATTATTTCTTATCATTCTAATCCTCTCCATTTTATAGTGCAACTTGTGGATCGAGAAAAAATAAATCGATAAGCTAGCTTAAAGAAATCAAATTCGGTTAGGAAAATCATCAAAGATCAAAACCATCTCTCATGAAATGGTTTTGAGACACAAGGGACAATGAACGTTTTCTACCAATTTGCCAAATTAGTCCCTCATCTTTTAAAATTTTTTCAATCTCATCCTCCGATTCCTTTCAAGTATGCCCTTAATTCATCCTAATTTTGTTCAATTTGGCCAGCCTTTCAATTTTAAGTCGATTTAATGCAATGATGCCCGTAATTAAATCTATCCTTCATTTTGTTTTTTTTTTTTTTTTTTTTGCATTTTTGATTTCTTTTTCTTCTTTTTAATTTTTTTATTTTTAATAATAAGCACTAAAATAAAAATAACTAAAAGTAAAATAAAATAAAATAAAATATATAAAAATAAGAATAAATGAAAAATGAAATGAAATAGAAATAATGAATAACCAAAATAATAAAGGAGGATAAAGTAAATGATAATAATAAAATAAATAAAAGGGAAAAAATTAGGGAAACATATAACTCAAAATTTGCATTATGACAATTGCTCTTTTTTTACCATGCTCATAGTGTAAATAGCTAAAGTGTAAACATTAGATTGGGTTTGCTTAGTGAGTTTGTAAAGGACCAACATAAAAATAAATGGAATGGCAAAAATGGTTTGGTTGACATGGATGCTTTGATCCATGAAAGTAAGATGCAATGTGATAGCCTTGTTGTCAAGAGTGGCCTATCCCGAAATGTAATTCGATAGCCTTATTGTCATGGGTAACTTGCCTTAAAAAGTAAAATGCAAATGATTTATTGTTGGGTGACCCTGTCTTAGGTGATAGTCTATTCTTATGCAACCCTATCCAAATGATAGTCTATTATTAGTTGACCCGCTTGAATGAGGGTCTATTGTTAAGTGACCCTGTCTAGATGATGGTTTATTGTGAGATGACCCTATCTAAAAGAATGATCTATTATGAGGCGACCTTGTCTTAAAAAATGATCTATTATGAGGTGACCTTTCCTAAAAAAATAGTCTATTATAAGACGATCCTATCTAAAAAGATGGTCTATTGTGGCGACCCTATCTAAAATGATATTCTATTATTAGGTGACCCTACCCGAGAGAATGGTATATTATGAGACGACCCTACCTAAAAGGATGGTCTATTATGAGGTGACTCTACCCGAAAGGATGGTCTATTATTATGCAACCTTATATAAAAGAATGATCTATTATGAAGAGACCCTACATGAAAAGATAGTCTATTATTAGGAAAACCTTACCTAAAAAAATAGTTTATTGTGAGACCATCGTACCTAAAAAAATTATCTATTATTAGACGACCTTATTTGAAAGAATGATCTATTATTAGGTGACCCTTCCTAAAAGAATGATCTATTATTAGGCGATCCTACTTGAGAGAATGGTCTATTATTAGATGACCTTACCTAAAAGAATGGTCTATTATTTGACGACCTTGCTCGAAATGATGATCTATTTTTAGGCGACCTTGCTCGAGAGAATGGTCTATTATTAGGTGATTTTGATTGAAAGAATGGTCCGTTATTAGGTGATCTTGCTCGAAAGAATGGTTTATTATTAAGTGAAAATACCTAAAATAATGGTCTATTATTAGATGACTCTGTCCGAAAAGATGGTCTATTACAAGGTAACCTTACCTAAAATAATGGTTTATTACTAGGCAATCCTACTTGAAATAATGGTTTATTGCTAGACGATCCTACCTAAAAGAGTGATTTTTAGGAACGTAAGCCCCTTATGATCTTATAACTTTTGAATTGTTTGAGTTGATGTTTTTAAAATATATCGATAAGGTTGATTGTAATGATTAGTTTTTTACCTTAGAGAAATATGAGTCGCCCCACCTTGTCGGCACTCAACTTCTCATTTGATACCTCATTCCGAACTTTTGTACTAGACTCTATCCTATAGTATTGTCAAAATTTCTTTAACCTTTGAGCATTGAGCATTGATCAATGTTCATTGTGAACTTGGTTTTTTCACTTTTTCCTAATCAACTAAGGTATATGAACTTTTTTGAACTTCAAGGTTGATAAATATCCACATGTTATGATTTACCCCCGTAAGCATATGCTCGACTTCCTTGGTTACTTATTAAACTTTTACCGAGTCATCATCTTCTCTTCGAACTACTTTTTACTTCCTATCCCGATGGCTTTGGTTGCTTTTATTTATTCTTAAAAAATTACTCGTTTAAGCCTTCGTTTCTCTAGTTGGCATGATGATGCCATTATTTGACCAGGTTTATTGAACTTGATTAGAGTCGTTAGGTTCTTGGTCTTACCTCCTATATGTTATCAATTTTACTGATTATCGTTCAAATTAGATCACGAGATGTCCCTAAGTATTGGTCAAGATCAAACATTTGTTGTTCTCTTAGCATAACTACTTGTTTATACATAATTTCATCTTTTAATGCTTACATCACGATTTACAAACTAGTTTTGAAATTTTCATCATATAGACATTTGGTTTCTTAACCTATGAATTTGAATGATTCTCTTAAATACAATTAAAATCATTTGAAAAAAATACAAAGATGTTTCAATAAAAGTATTTTCATTTATAAAGATGTTCAAGTTGATAAATCGAAAGTCAAAATATGACATTAAAATACTATGATGCAATTTCCTCAAAAAGGTTGTTAGGCAAACCTAACAAAATGTGTTTGGATCATGCAAGATTTGTATGAAAAATGATTTTTTGATGCACCTAAAGGTAATTGGTTGAATGATAAGTCTATTTTTGGGTGAATGAAAAAAAGGTTTAAGGAGAAAGTATTTTAAAAAAATAGTTTCGAAGAATAATTTTGCTTGAGAATATCTTGATTCTGTTTATTTTCCCTTAAGTTAATTGATGAAGACTCATGATTTGATCTCATAAAGAATGACAAACAACACACTCGATTGTCAAGTTTTTTTTTTTTTGCTTGAGAATATCATTTTCTTTTTCTTTTAAACTTAGAATTCAACAACATAAACGAACTATCTTTGATCGAAAGGACTTGTAGAAGCACGTAATGTAGGTTATGACTTAGGTTTATGAAAAAAGAAAAGATATATAAAGGTTAAAGAAATGTTTAAGGGTCTTATGATATATAATCAATTTATTGTCCACAAAAATCTTTTTTAGGCAATATTGCACTGGACTTTGTCACTATAGTCGTTAGCTATGCATTTGCTTGATTTTCATGAGAAATGTTTTTTCTTCTAGGCTTGACAAGGTGACTTTGTCATTTTGATTGTTGACTTTGCTTTCTAGCCTTAACTTTTCTTGTTAGTTTGTTTGAATTTTGACTCTCATCTGGACTTGAAAATTTTTTATTAGAGATTTTATTTTATTTTATTTTTTATTTTAGGATTATTGATGGGATTCATTGATAGAAACTTTTGAGAGTTTCATCAACCATTTATGGACTTCGCATCCTGCCCTCAATGTAAGGGGTGATCCAAATCTAGGTTTTCATGAAAGAAATCATCTAGGCTCAAATTTGGATGACAAGGGATAAAAATTTTATGAGATATTTGAAAGATGACCTTTTCTCATCTTAAAGGCTAATTTTTCTATGTTGATAAATGCTAGTCTCCTTTGAAAAGCAATGATTAATTTGAGAAACCCTTAGGCTAACCAAAGAGTAGAAATGATGAATGTAATTTCGGATCATGACCTAAAGATGTGTTATGCATCATTATTTGAGACGTCAATCATTTAGTTTTATAATTTTGGGTTTCATAATGTTTTCTTAAGCAAAACTTTCCTTCGAAGGTTTGGTTAGAAAAAGAAAAGAAGACTTCTTTTTGGTTTTAACAAAAGAGGGATTACCCTCTTGATTTCTACTAAATAAAGAAATAAAAATATATATTTAGGTGTCAATGAAATGAAGAATTAATTTTAGTATCTATCTATCATGTTTTTAAATTTGATCAATATTTTAAATATTTTGAATAAATTTACCATTATATTTTAATCCAATGCCATATAATACTTCTAAATTAATATTTCTTAATTTCATATAATTTCAAATCGGACAATATGAAATTATGTCGAAAGAAGAAGCATTCTTTCTTTCAAAGATATGACTTAATTTATTTATAACTAAAACCTTTAATGAAGTGTTGTTCAAAATTTGATAATAAATAAAAGACCAAATTCACGAATCACGAATAGGCTTTCTTTTAGACTCACTCTGTTTCTTCATCCCTTATGTGGTTTAGTAGTGGATTTATGCTCACATTAAGAGTATTTGGACTATTATCAAAGTTGATATATCCTCTTTTAATCAAAGCTAACAACCTTTTTTGAAAATAGGACAATTATCAATATTATGTCCAACAGACACGGGAATGATACTAGCACCTCTCTTCTTATTTATACCAAATAGGATAAGTGGTGTTTTGGTTTGGTTGGAATTAGAGTGATCAGCCTACTACTTATTAGGAATTCAAATATTTCACCCAATAAAAAAGGTAGGGGTGGTAGTTATTCGGATCCCTTTTTATGATCTTAGTTGTTTTAGTGGTAATGGTTGTGTTGGGTAAATGAATGGCTTGCAATGTTACTGAAATTTTCAAGATTGTCATGTTTTCCTTAATTACTCTCTTGATTCTTTGATTGATATGATCCGGTCTCGAGTTGGTGTATCTCATTGTCTATCCTTTGGTATCACCGTTTCCTTTCTTTTTAGAACCATTAGGAATCTTTTCGAGTTTTGATCATTTGTTCCATCCTTTTAGCTATGATGACAATGTTGATAAAATTAGAGAAGGAGTTCCCTATCAAATACTAACAACTAGTTCTTGTTCAAGTAGTGGTGGATAAATCCGGATTACCTCTCCTCTCCATCTTTAAGCACACTCTTTGATGGTTTTCTTTTTTTTTTTTTTTTTGTATCTTTCTCCATGCTCTATAAATTATATTCATTTTGGGCCATCTTCATATTGAATTTATATTGCTTGATAAAAGCATCGACTAGATCCTTCATTTCTTGATCTTGGCCCTTTCTAGTCTCGTGTACTAGCTCAAAGGAGATCCTCTTAGGCTTTTATGAAAGAAGTGTATCAGCGAGCTTCTCATCGTATGCTAATTTAAGCATCTTACTATAATAAACCCTCGGATAGGTCATGAGACATTGAGTACCAATGTATTTAGTGAATTCCGGTACTCTAAACGTTTTATGAACTATCACATTAGGAACCAAGCACATCTCAAGCAACTCTCACATGGTCATAAACATCAGCCCCTTCTATAACCCTTAGGCTTTCTTCAATGGAACATAACTTATCCATGTTAGGCTCTTTCATTACCTTAGCTTTGGTGGTCTCCTTGTCGGTAAGTTCTATAGTAAGCATATCTTGCATCTATAGGTGTTTATGGACCCACTATACAAGCAAATGCCCAATAAGGAAGGAAGTCTCAAAATGGAATGTTGCTACCTTCAAGTTATTGGTGAGGCATTAAATGGCTTGGGCTACAAGTTTAGCATTAAAAGGGAATACGATATGTCACCCTAGGCTTGGACTTGTTTTGAAGTGCTTCCCTCACTTAGTAGTGCTAATTTGGCTTTTTTAACAGATTAGTCGGATGAGCAATTTCTTCTTTCATCTTTTAAAGTTTCTACTAATGGACTGTCTCCACTATTCTCTTTCTTCATTTTCCATTTTTTTAATGGTTGATTCGGGTTTGGTGGATAAGAAAAGGGAGTTGAGCTTTGGTGGGATGATTTATATTTCGGATTCGGAAAACAACTTAAAGAGATATGTACATTAAATATACAATATATAAATTTATGATGTGAGGTAGCTTAGATCCATTAGTTTATTTTTATAGGCTTTAAATCATGATATAGTTTATAGTAAAGATAAGGCGAGATCTTATTTTAGTACTTGTTGAGGGTACAAGCCTACAAATACTTTAGGTAGTTTCAAAAACATGCCTACCTTAGATCAATTTTGTCTTTGATTGGATTGGTATATATTTTTCCCTTTTTCAAATGTCGAGTGATTGAATTTGAAATTTAGACTTCTAACACATTCTAAATATGAATTAGAGCTATTTTTCACTAAAGGACAAAAATAATATAATGGCTTATATTACGAGTAATCACTTATTAGGACGACCTAAATTATATTACAATGCTCATAACATTTGTATTACAAACGGATTCCTATTTTACTCTTCACAATACCGAGACCTAGACCTGCGGTGGCGAGAGGTTATGTGATTTCTAAATCTTATATAAACTCATCTTCAGTGGAGTACTCATTACTTGTAGGTTCTATCTCTTTTTTTGTAGCTTTGGTATAGCATTCGAGAGGTTATGTGATTTCTAAATCTTATATAAACTCATCTTCGATAGAGTACTCATTACTTGTAGGTTCCATCTCTTTTTTTGTAGCTTTGGTATAGCATTCGGAGGTTATGTGATTTCTAAATCTTATATAAGCTCATCTTCGGTGGAGTACTCATTACTTGTAGGTTCCATCTCTTTTTTTGTAGCTTTGGCATAACATTCGAGGAAAAATAATATTTCTTTTCGAACTAGGTCCATTCTTATTCGACCCTAAAATCCTTGATTGCATTCTCTATCACGATTTGTTTTGATGATATGTTATAAAAACAAGCGAGCAATCCCATAAAACTAGTTTGTGTCTTAACGAGTCAATCTTAATGAATAAGATCTAGTTTTTCTAGGGTTTAGGCAATGTTTGTCTAATCCTAAAGTATTTTAAAGTCTCCGGAATATCTAGGTTACCGGTGGAGTAATCCAGCCTCTAAACTTATGCATAAGGAGGTAGGGAAAGTTTATTCCATCATTTCCTATGCATAGGGTGAGTTCTAATCCAAATAAAAGTCTGAACAAGTATCATTTTCATCATATTTAGCTCAAAATCTCTCTATTTAAATCCTAATAGATTTTTATCTAAAGTCCAAAGCTTTTGTAGGCTTCCTTCATGGGGTGTGCAATAGTTCAAAGCAAACACATCCAACCTAGTTCATAAAAAATGCACAAAAATTAAAGAAAATATAAATTAAAAAATTAAAATGTATATACAAGAATTAAAACAAATAGATGACTTGGCAAAATAAATGATAAAAAAAAATAAAGGAGATAAATTAAACAAGAATAAACTATGTGTTAACTCTAAATGCGAAGTGGAGTTGCCATTCTATTGTCTGCACGACTTTTGATATGACTCTCAAAAATTATATTTTAAGATTTTATTCATGATTTGATGATTTCTAGGGATGTAAGTTATTATTGATTTTGGAGTTGCCACTCGGTGTTGAAAGAACTAAGAATCTAAAAGGGCACTATTGTAGATATTCTAGGGTAAGGAGTTGATTTCCTTTTTGGAAAGATATCAATCACCCAAAAAGCATCCTTTACTAAGAAATGTATCATGTCTAGTTTAGTAAAAAAAAAAAAATTCCTAAGGTGCTTTTATTGTGCTAAATTATTTTCAATTCAAGCTTTAAATTTTTATTTCTTAGGCCAAATTAATTTTTTATTTTTATTTATGCGATTGTATTGAATCAATCGTCATACCTTTTGCTAAGAGACATATCAATTCAGAATCGGATCCAGTTTAAGTCTCAATATAATCGGTATGTCGAAGAATAGCCTAATTACTAAGGTGGTTTATTTGGCTAACGTTAGTCTCTATTGGATAGGAGATTTTATTAATTTTTCCTAAAATTTTCTATTTTTTCTAAATTCCTTTTGTTATTTTATCTTTTTCTAGGATTCTCTTCCTCTCTTTTTTTTTGGGTAGTTTTTTTTTCTTATTTTTTGGGTAAACAGGTAACCTGATTTATTTTTTGGGTTTAGGTTCTTTAGGGGCTATTTGGCTACATTTTTATGTTTTTTGGTTCCTTGATTTTTTTTTTCCGTGTCTAAGGTTAATGGCTGATGGGTTGGATATTTATAGGGAAAAATTAAGATTTTAGGCAAACACTATTATTTATCCTTGGTTAATCTCTATTTTTTTTTCTTTTTCCTTCTTTCAAAGAACATATATATATATATATATATATATATATATATATATATATATATATATATATATATATGTATGTATGTATGTATGTATGTATGTATGTATGTTAGTGTATGTGCCCAAGATCCAACCATATTTAGATGGGCTTGAGTTAATGTATTGTTACATTATTTAATTTAATAATAATGAAGAAGTTATTCTATTAATTTTTAGTTGTATGTTTGTAAATTCATTAGAATTAGATAGAAGTCCTTATGATATACATTTACAATAGTGATTGATCGAAAGATGTGAGATAAATAGTAATGCATATAAATGATATCATTAAACATGTTAAGTCATAACATTGCCGGGAATGGACATTAACCGTATGCGAGATAGACTTGTTAGTGGTATGATCATTCTATATGATAATAGTAAGAGATCTTACACTTATTGGCATGGTGATACCAAAGCAAGCACTTAGGTCATTCATATTAAAAATCATATCACTTGACTTGACTCGCTATGAGAACCCATTTGGTTCTAGTCTATAGGAATCTCATACAAGATAGGTATAAATGATCCTTAAACTTGAATTCATTATGATTGTCTCATTAGAGGACTTATGCACTTTGACACCCGTTTCGATGGACCCATAAAAGGGTTGTACATAGGGGATTCATTTGGCGCACTAGGAATCTAATAGAGGTAGGTGTATGACTAAGATAGGACATATCATTCCTTGTATTCTAAAGGAATTATCACATTATACTTCGATAAATGTCTCGCTCAAGAAATTTGTGGTCATAGTAGGAGTACAAATAGAGTATAATTGGTCTACTCTATGAGTTAAGATATTTAGAAATCGAAAAAAAAACTTATGTGATCATAATTGAACAAGAATTATAATAAAGTTCAAGATTATACAGTGATAAGTTGACATGAGGATTGAATTATATAATAACAATGCTTGTAAAAGGTAATAATAGATTAATTAATCCTCTTAGAGAATTGGATAATCATGATGCCTTACTAGAGGCCAATCTTGATTTATGTATCAAGAGATAAAAAAGGAGTCTTTTGTTCTTGATACATTGCCAACATATCTAGGAGCCTATTAAGCCACATGCATAAGTTTAAGTATTGAAATGATGAATAACAAGTAAAGATATTGAAAAAAGTTTCCAATTTTGAAAGTTTTCTGTTTTGGAAAGTGTTTTCAAAATGGAAAGTTTTCTTAAATGGGAAGTTTCTTAAAATGAAAAGTTTTCTATTTTATAAATCGGTTTCTTAATTTGAAAGTTGGTTCCAAAGTTGAAAATAAATAACCTAAAATGAAAATGAGTTTCCTAAATTAGGTTAAAGGGTATTTTGAAAAAGCTGTTTCCTAATGTAGACTCACCTAAAATAATCTAAGGTTATTTATTTAGATAGTCTAAATAAATTAATTAGGCTAGAATGGTTTTGGCCTATTAGGTTTAATTAAAAGTCTTAAGATATTTAGTGGGAGGATAAACATCAACCTTATTGGATAAAGATGAATGTTTTAAACATGATGATCAAAAGTCCACATGTAAAATAACTCCTCATCATTTGAGGATAAGGAAGCAACAACCTAGAGTCCTTTAGGGACTTATTGTTGCTCCTCTCCTAATCCTTGAAGGAAAGGGAAACTCTTATAAATATATAAAATAGAGGGAGGTACGACAATACAACACAACAAAGAAAAAAAAAGGAAAAAGAGAGGAAAGATAGAGAAATTCGACAAGCCCTAAAAACTACTAGGGCACACCATACTCTTTTTTTCTCTTTTAAGGTTGTCGTGAAATTGCCTAAAATAGATTTCTCTAGGAAATACTATGCAAATCGGAAAAGGTGGAGCTAGCGCCTTATCGATTTTGAGTGCTTCTTTGTGGTACTTTGATTGCGTGGATCATCAATAGAGGCCAAACACTTGGATGGTTTTTTTGATAAAAAAATTTAGATCTACACTACAAAAGATAATTCTTTATTCATTGCTTTAAATTCATGTATTTATCGATAATAGATTCAATGAATTGATCTTGGGTCTTTACATGGAGGAAATTTTTTATTTATTCCACACCTCCATAGGATGTATGATCCTTCAATATATATATATAAACTAACATGTTAATTAAATTATTAGAGGTGAAAATTAGGTACTAATAGTTGCTACTTTTTTACAATGTTTATGACGTAAAGTTATTGGAAAAGGTTTTTTTTTTTTTTTTTTTTTTTTTTTTTGCTTTGTATAGTAAGCTTGTAAAGAAACAAAAAAGTTTTTGAAAGGACATGACTGACCAAGTTGATTTTTAATGGGATGTGAGTGGCCACGCTGATTTAGAATTTGATAAGATGTGCTTGGCCACATCAATTTGGCATTTGTAAGGACATGACTAGGCATGCTAATTTGAAATTTGAAAAGACGTGATTCGGTTACATTAATTTAAAATTTGAAAAGACATGACTAGCCATACTAATTTGAAATTTAAAGAAGCATGATTGCCTATGCTAATTGGAAATTTGAAGCAATGTAATTGGCCACATCGATTTAAAATTTAGAAAGACATGACTAGCTAAATGGATTTGAAAATTGAATAGACATAACTAGTCACGTTGATTTGAAATTTGAGAAGACATGACTGGCCATGTCAATTTAAAATTTTGAAAGATATGACTACCATGTCAATTTGTAATTTAAAAAGATGTAACTAATAATATCAAATTGAAAAGGACGTGACTAGCCATGCCAATTTCACCAAGTTCAAGTAAGATCCTTATTAAGTTATCATATGTCAATTTAATGCATTATCACATTTCATCAATAACATTAATGAGAGGCTTGTGCATGAGACAAAAGAAAAGAGATTTTCTTTTTAGAGGTTGATCATTCTTATAAAAACAAAGGTTCCTTAAGAGATGAAAGATCATGAACTATATTATGTTAGGGGAATAAAAAATAGAAGAAGAAAATTCAAATGATCACTCTAATGAATATTTAGCCACAACTCGGACTATCTCCTTAAGCTCTATATAAGAGGGAAGCTAAAATGTTTGGTCTTCTAGTATTGATGCAGATTTGTGACCGATCCGAACATAGTATGCTTTTAAATTATTAGAAGTGATCATCCATTTTTACTATCGTTCATTATTCTCGATCATGTTGTTCATCCTCTTTCGATATTTGTGCTTGATTATTTGAACTTGTCTTTGAGATATTTTTTTTAAAATCATTTTCATTTTTTTTTACTAGATTAAGATGTCTATTTAAGAATGTTTCATCAAGGCAAGTTGAATTATTCAAGAAAAATCATTGAGATGTTCATAAGAAAGTAATCTTATTTAGAAAAATATTTGACTTATTTAATCAAGAGGCAAAACGCATCATGTAATTTCAAGATACAATCCTTATGGTGATCCATTTTGAGGCTAAGATAAGTAAGATGTGTTTGGATTACAAAAGTTTTGAAAAGGATTTATCTCTTCTAATAGATGATTAACAAAAGTTTGGTTTTATAGCGTGACATGCTTAGATGAACTTTAGGAACTAAAAGAGTTTTTTTAAGGGAGTTTGGCTCAATTGGGTAGTCTTTCCTAGACGAGACTTGATTCCTTTCCTTCTTTCCCCTAATTAATGGATGAAAATTCATGATTCAAAGTCATAAATGATAAGTTGTAATGCATATATAAGCCAAGTTTTATTTAAAGATGTTTTTCTTCTTCTAATTTGAAGTTAGAGCTCATTAACACAAACAAACCATCTTTCACCAAAAAGGGCTTTCGTAGTCATATAATGAGAGATAAGGCTTCAACTTATGAATAAAAGGATATGAAAGGCTTAAAAGGTGTTTGAGGGTGTAAAGACTTAGGATCACTTAGTTATTCATAAAGATCATTTTAGGCATGCTTGCCTTGACTTTGTCATCTCGCCAATTCTCATTTTCTAATCTTAGCTCTCCTTTTATGTCCACTCTTATTATTTTTTATTTAAGGGATTTCTAACCCTTTTTAATTTCAAATCATGGGATCACTCTAGATAACATTTTCTTTTTTCTTAGTGCTTTCACTTTTGTTTTTCATTTTCTTTTTTTTTCAAAGTCATTTTAGGGTTTCCTCAACAAGTTTTTATTTTATGAACAATCTAGGAGGACATCCTTGATTACTAATGAATTTAAAAATTACCCTTAGTGTGTGAGGTGATCCTAGTCTAGGTCATTGTCGAAAGAAATCCTTTAGGCTCAAAGTTGGATAACAAGGGATAAGTAGTTTGTTTAAGGAAAAGTATACCAAAAATGGCCTTTATTCTTCTTAAATATGATCTTATTTAGTTGATAAGCTCTAGTTTCATTTGAAAACTATGATTGACTTATAGAGAAGAAGTCATGGATAGGGTAGGATCATAACCTGAATATGTACCACTCATCATCATTTAAGACATTAAATAATTTTTTTGGCATCGATGTATTATTTTAGACAAGACTTGTCTTAAAAGGATCTTTTAGGAATAAGAGAGGAATATTTTTTATTTCAAAAAAAGAAAGACTTCCCTCTAGTATTTGCATGACATGTTTTGAAAGTTGATCAATGTTGAAAGATTTTGAATGAGTTTGCCATTTTATTCACTTTGATTTGAACGATATAAAGTGACAATGATACTTTCAAATACACATCTCTTGATTGAAAATTGCTAATAAGATCATTCCAAGATAATAGGAATTTCCTTTTTAAAGAAACTACCCTATCTATTAAAATTAGAACACTTTTACATATGAAATCTAAAAATTCTATATAAGGTAAGATTTCATTCACAAAATCAAGACTTATCTATGCTTATTTGATGAGCTTCGGGTATTCTCTTCGTATTCATTCTCATGCACATTATAATCGAGTTATGTTAGCCTCTTTTTCAAAAAAAAAAACGTAATCACTTGGTGTTTTTTTTTTTTTGAGATATGGTCATATTGAATGTCTCAAAGATAGTGAAAAATAAGAATAAAACATAATAGAAGAAAAAAGACAAAGGTGGCAATTTGAGAACAAAATTTACATGATCTAACGTCATATGATATTATGATAGATAAATACAATAAGAAAATTACTTGGCCTTGAAAACAAAAGGCACTTCTTCATCATATTAGTCATTCAAATTCGTCTCTAGATTGTTCCATAGACAAGCTAATCAATATCAAAGACATCCCTAAGTGTTTCGATGAAAAGCATCATCATTTCTAGACTATCAAGCACTAACCTAGGTCTGTATGACTTTGTTACGAGCATCGACTTTTACTCGCTATTGAAATATTTGCTACCATATTATGGGATGATTGACTCAATTTTTGATCTTTTCTATGTAAATTAATAATGTATGAAAACTTTTATGATCTTTTTTTATCTCTTTCGCCTCTAAAAGCTGCTAGAGCTAACATTGTTTATACTTCTTGATGAAATTCATAGCGATCATCAATATCGTGTCCACTATTTTTATGAAACTTGTAGAAGGATTCAATATGAATAGGAGCTTGAGATTTGGTTGATTTCTTGCTAATGTTAGCAATAGATAATATGTCAAATGAACTAGGACATGAAAATTTCAAAACTATCTTTTATGATCCAATGACGAGTATATTCACTCCACCAACTACAACATGGTTGGAAAGATGATTAGTGTGCACATTTGAAGTGCTTGAAGCATTATCAAATGTAATCAAGTATTGACTAATCAATGAGTGAACATGCTTCCGAAGCTCGGACAATCTTCAATATTATGATGAATTATGTCATCCTAATATTCATAAGATTCATTAAGATCGATCATTGAGGGAATAAAAGTTGTTTAAAAGTAGTTGTCACAAGATTTACTTGGCTAGTAGAAGAGATGGTAGTATTTCCACATATTATTTTATGACTTGTATTTCCTGGTTGTCTTTATTAAATTATCTCTTTTGATAGTTGAGCTATAGAGGATGTTTTGCTTAAACCTTTTAAGGAAAAGTCTATGATAGATAAGAATGATTCAAATAACTATTTGGATTAAAAGTATATTCCCCAATTTGGTGAACATTAGTGTCGAAAGAAGTGAATTAAAATCTTTTCATGACGAGCAACTTCAGCCATCATGTTTAAATAAATTATAAGATGAGTTCTTGGATATTGATTCTCGGTGTATTTAGAGAATTTTAGTTCTTTAGATTTCTTAGGAATCATGATATTCGAATCAAACTGCTATCTACTATCAAAAGAGGGTTGTACATGTTCATGTCCTTAATAGCTCCAAGACATTTCCTAATAACACTAAGTTTCTTAATTTTAATCTCTAAACACATTTTTCCTTTTAGCTTTTTACCAGCAACCAAATTAATTATAAGATTGCTTGAGTTTGCAAAGTATATGGCTACTATAGAATCAAGCTAGAGACATTGAGATAGGCTAACTCGGACATGCCTCTAAATGCAACATGATTGGTTGGATTCAAAATGCTAACGGTCTCTTAGTGGGGAGTGGAGAAAGGTGTCACGGAAATCACCACTCAAGTCATGGGCATTAGAATGACGGTGAACACCTCGGAGATAGTAGATGATTGGCCCATTTTCCGACTAGCGAGGCACTTTAATAGATGTATAAGTTTGTAGACTTTACTTAAGTAAAGTTGCTAGCTAAGACACTTATGCTTTCAAAGCATTTAACTCCTTAGGATGACTTTTCTCAAGTTGAGCCCTTTCTTCATTGTTAATTCTTGCTTTGGTTTGAGTTGTCAATCTTGGGAGGGTAGGCGAATACAATTTTGACAAGATGACTTATGATTCTCCAAATAAACAAGAAAAATAGCAAAACACAATACCATAAATAATATTCTAACATAAATAAAGACACTAAAGACTAGATATGAAGTAGTCTTCATGTAGCGGTGATAAGTGAATTTAGTCATTGATTCTTTTATATTGAATCAAGTTAGTTTAATGATGAACTTAAATTTAATCAATAACCTATGAAAACTTTAGTATGATGGATTGCCCTATTGTTAATTTGTTTAAAAGATGGAGTTGTTTTCCATTAGTAACCTTTGGTAGTATTTTGATCAAGCTATGGAGTTTCTTTGATAGTCAAACATTGCACTAATTTGGACTTGAATCCTCTTATCATACATCCAAAAACATTTAAGACCAATCATTCAATCAAGGTTTCAATACATCTAATTTCCCTAGTGAACTTATATAGAAAAGATGATCTTAAGGTCCGGTTCTACTTATTACATAAGTGATCCTATGATCTATCTAAGTCTCAATATGTTCCCCTTTTAGCTTAAGAAAATGAGGTCGACCATGTACAAAAGTGGTAACTATGAAGACCATCGATTACTTATTACGACAGTGGTAGATTTCTAAAAGAGTTAAGGTTTTGTGAGTGTTACTCAAAGCGAAGCCCATCGGGGCATAGGTAATTCATCCCTAAATCTAAAGGCAAGTGTGTCCAATAAATAATATGTGTAATGTTATATGTAAGGGCATAACTTCATATTCGGTCTCCAAAACTAAAGACCAAAAATTAAACAAATAAAATCTACAAAGCCAAACACCATATATATACAACCAAGCAAATAGTTAAAGGCTAATTATTCATTTAAAATGTACAAGCATAGAAACATAACAACATAACCAAAGATTCATGAACGGACATTCAAAGTTTGACCTTAGTATGGCATGTCTCTAGTGGAGTTGCCATTCCGTCGATGTCAACTTCGTAAGGGGACAAAAAAGGAGTTGCCACCTAGCTAATCGAGAAGAACTAGAAAAACCTAAATGTAATGATCTATATAGATATTTAGGTAAATGATTGATTATGTGTGGAAAAGAAATAACATCATTGTTATTTTATCCCACCTACGGTAGGTTGTATTGTTTGTATGTGAATATAAAAATCTAGTTTTTTACTATGTTACACTTCCATATTTATTTAAATGAGCTTATTTTTAAAAAAAATATTAAAAAAATAATAATAATTAATGTATTTGGACATAAAACAGAGTAATTTGGAGGTTCGAGTTGGTATAAGGCTAATACTCCCTTCTCAAAGGCAAAGGACGGGGGATTAGTCATTAGCAAACATGACCTATTATCGATAAGTATATGATTTTCTAAAGATGGATACCCTTTTATTAGGATGAGTAGTGAGCCATCGACGATTTCACTCACATAAGTGAAAAGTTACCATCCATTTTATTTGGTTCGAGCAAAGAGCATATAACTATTTCGAAAGCCATAAGCAATTTCCTCACATGAGTGAAAAGCCACTAATAGCTTCATTTCAGACTTGTAGATGACAAAATAAAACAAATTTGAAATCACTAATGACTTCATAACGAAGTTGAAATCCACTAATGACTTCAGTTTAGACAAGTAGACATTAAATAAAATTGGTTCAAAGCCGTTAGTAACTCCATCCATATAAATAGGAAGCTACCAATTATTTTATTTTAACTAAATAGAAAACTTGTTTTGAGAGCCACGGTAGCTCCATTTACATAAGTGGGAAAACCACTAACAATAATATTTTGAGCAAATAAAAAATAGATAAAATAACTCCAAAGCTACTTGGCGACTTCGTCACATAAGTGAAAAGCTACCGAGAGCTTAATTTCGAGTAAAAAATAATCATAATCATTCATAATATATTTTCACACCCATTTATTATTCAAAATACTCTATATGAATTTAGAAGTTACCTAAAAATTATGACAAGCATCAATATCATCTTCTTTAAATTAGTTTGTTTCCTTCAATCTCAAAGAATACTTGGTTGTTTTAGGTAGTTAAGAAGGAGGAAACAATTGTTATTGGTGTCAAGGAGGCTAATATATAGCAAATGGAATGTTATTCATCAATTATAAAATGGCTAAAATTCCTTCAAGAGAGAAATGACCAAGCTCTGCTATATTATAAAATTCCAAAAATGCCTCTAGAAGGAAAAAAGTGGATTGCTAATTAATTGTTCAACTTTCAAGGGTCCTTCAAGTGTGTGGACCACCTTACATTATAGAGAAGACCGTCACAAGTTCAATGGTAGTGGTGGTAGTCTATAATGACACTAAAGGAGGTAGATCAAAGGCTCAAAAGTTTTAGTTGGATCTCGTCCTCTCCACGATAATTATTCTAGCGAGTGATTAGGGCTTTTAAGGATATCGATCAACTCATAAGGCCGAGATGAGTGTTTCTATGGTGGTCGGGATGTTTGGTTTGGCCTTGATCGACCAATTTTTTTAGGTTCTTCAAAACGGGCTAAAAATGGGTCATCGTCAATTAAACCATTTTTTAATGATCTTAGGCTACAAATTCAAAGGGAAATGCTTAGGGGAGTTGGATAGCTAGGTTTTGTAATGGTGGTTATTAGAGATTCGACCAAAATTAGAAGATACAAATAGGTCTTTTAATGGGTTATGTCATGGTGGTTTAAACCTAGATTTGTCCTACCTCCATCATCATCTTCTCCTCTAACTAATGGGGAAAGGATAATCTATTGATAGGCTATCTCGTGGGTGGTCATGAATGAGGTTAAAATCAATTGAAAGGTAGTCAATTTGGAGGAGCAAAGTTTAGTCGGGTAAACGAGTAACAAGACCGATTATTCGGGTTTTGGTTCTTTAAGTGTTGTTTAGTTGTATTTTTGAGTTTTTTGGTTTTTTTAGGATTCGTGTCCAAGATTAATGGTTGAATGGGTTAGGTATCTATAGGGAAAATTAGGATTTTAAGTAAACATTATTTTTTGTCCTTGGTTTTTCTTATTTGTTTTTAAATTTAGCTATGATTTTATTTGCTTACATTTCAATTACTCCCCTTAATTGAAATAAATCAAGACCTATTCTTTTAATTTTCTTCAATTATACCTAAAAAATAATTTTTGCAAATTACCCTCTTTTTTTTCTTTTTCCTATATATATATAATCTCATAAGTAGATGTTAAAATTAGGAGATACCAACTAGGAAAAATTGAATGATGAGGACTAATATTAGTAAAGTCAAACAAATTTGATGTGAATGAGGAAGGAAATCTAAGGGACAATATAGGTGGAAAATGAATAGAAAAAGAAAAAGAGAGGATGAGGGAAAATAATTTCATGAAAACCCATATCCCTTGAAATGAAAATCATGTGAGAGATAAGGTCATAAACCTTATATCCCTTAACCCTATGAGGGTACCTAATGAAGACTTAAGGAATAGCCCTTTCATGAAATTTCCTCCTTTAGTGAGCAAGAGTAGAGGCAAAACACCATGATCCAAAAACCCTTAAATGATCATATTATGGAGATAGATTAAATAAAAGTTCATAAGGTGTCGGATTATTCAACAAAGGAGAAGGTATCCTATTTATCAAATAAGCAATTGTGAGTACAAGCATCACCCAAGAATTTCAAAGGTAAAGATGCTTGGAAAAAGGAGAGAATGATTACATTTAACGGATGTTGATGTTTTCTTTGAACATCGACATTCAGTTGTGGAGTTCCTATATAAGAAAATTGATCAATAATCCCTTTTGTGGCATAGAAAATGGATAGATAGAACTCACCACGATTTTTTGAGAGAATTTGTTTGATAGAGCAATTGAACTATATGAGAATCGATTGATAGATTGAAGGAATAATAGATAAGACATTAGATTTATGCTTATGTAGAAAAAACTCACGTAACTCTAGTGAAATCATCAACCATAGTTAAGAAATAATGAAAATTACCAAGAGAAGTAACATAATAAGGTCCTTAAATATCCATATAAACCATATAAAAAAGACAAAATGTGTGTTTATTATGAATATGAAAAGGTAATCTCTTTTGTTTTTCCAAAGGACAAACAAAACAAGCATTGTTTATACTCTAAACAATAGAGTGCTTTTGACTAATCAACTTGACTCTATCAAACAACCCAATCTACAATGTTATATAGCAAAAACAAATGATTTTGAAAGATATCACTAACTGTTTGAGCAATATAGAAATGTTTGACTAGAGAAATAAGAAAATTTTGAAATGATTGAAATAAGAAAAATTTTACTTGAAGTTTAGTAGTTCCAATCATTATCTTTAAAAAGATGTACTTGATCATACAAGAAACATTAAAAAAAGATTAGTTTTTATTATGAATTTGTCTGTGAGTTTTCCAACTAAAGTAAGATTGAATTTAAAGAACGAACTTAGAGGACATCTTACAATATGAAGGAAGGTGATAGACAAATTCGACCAATGTGAGTAACTACGACCTTAATACCATTTGGCATTTGAACTATCATATTAGAAATCGACTTCTAAGTTTTGAAGGGATCAAAAAAAATGTGAGATATGGATAGTTGCACTTGCATCTAATATCTAGGTATAAGGATCAAGTGGTGAGGCAATACCTTATTTATGACAACAAGTAGAGATAATAGAAACACTACCTATCATGCTACAAATAGTTGGGATTTGAAGCGGTTGAAACGGAGTTTAGAATGAGGGATAGTTGAGAAATCAATATGATTTGAGGTTGGTGATGCTACAACAATTAAATCTTGAGCACTCAAAACTGCCATGAGTCTAAAAACTTGTTATTGAGTGAAAACAACACTAAGAACTTGACCAGATTATACAAACTCTTGAGCGAGAAAAAAAATTGTTCTTGTTTTAAAGCAATATTATTGGCGTATCAAGAAGGATTTCCATAACCATGACTAAAACAAGAATATGAACTATCATGTCCATGCTTTCCTCCATTAGTATTGAAGAACTTACTTTTAATGAATTTGAAATTTGTAGGATAGCCAATAAACCTATAACACTTCTCCTTACTATAACTAGACTTTCCACGATCGAAAAAGTGATATCCATTCTTCTTTTATTATTAGAAAATACGAGTAATATTAGAGCTCTCATTAAAAGGTTGGTGTTAAACTTGAAATGGCCTATAAGATTTTTCTCACATAGTTAGATTATAGACCTCATGTAAGCTAGAAAGCGAGCTTCATAATGAGAACTTGAGATTTTAGTGAAGTAAATGATTCTTTTAAACCATTAAGAAACTTGAAGACATAATCCTTCTCTTGAATTTCTACAAGCTTCTAAAAGCATTTAGTATTGCAAGCTTAAGTAAAGCTCGACGTTTCTTAATTCTCCCCATAATTTATTAAGATTAGTAAAATAAGAACAAACAAACTTTTTACCTTGAGTGATTGAACACAAAAACAATGACAAGTTACATATCCTTGATTCATTTGCTTGTGAAAATCTTTTCTTCAAAACTTCCTAAATCTTTGAGGTTGAGTTCATAAATAACATTATTATAGCAATACAAGGTGAAATTGATCTTAACAAGCAAGCTATAATTAGGTTATTAATTTGATTCAATGAATTGGCAAGAGAATCGTGTACTCGTAGGTTAAGGAATGGAACCATCAAGAAAATCTAATTTGTTACAAATTGAAATAGCAAGCATAAAAGATCTGTTTCAAATAGCATAGCACTCTGTTGTCCATTTAAGAGCAACTACAAGAGAACCATAGTGAGTCGAGTGATGAATGAAATATGAAAAATGATGATCTTTAGATATTAAAGTTGATTCATACATGGAAAAACAAATTGAAAGGAAGAGAGAAGATCAAAATGAATTGAAGAGAAGAATGAAGAACAATGAAATGAAGAAATAAAACCCTAGAATATTTTACGGCTCTAATACCATGTAAAATTCTATGATTGAGTGAAAACGAGAGAAATGATGAAGAAGAAGAAGAGAGAAGAAAATTTGGTAAAGTTGATTTTGTTTTCAACTTTAGAACACATGTTATTCATGCACTATCGATGAATTTTATACTAGTTTAGCTAAACTAATTACCTATAACAAACTACTTATCATATAATTAGTTTTTACGGACTAACTAACTCTCTCTCAAGTATAACAATAAAAACTATACATGTGGCTACATATATGGATTTATTTAATACTTTGATATGACTTGACACTACTAATTTCAATGCATAGAGAATAGTTATGAGGGATCACAAGAATCCACATATCCCACTACTTATAAACATAAAAAATAAAAAATAAAAAATAACTATTGGTTGTAAAAAAACCCAAGAATCTATAAATATTCCACTAGTCCTAAACAATAACAAACAAGGGAAAAAAAGACTAATGAATTTATACCCGACTAAAATGCCTTCTACATCATTCAAGAATTCATTAGGATAATTATTATGTTAGGATAGAAACTCTAGACTAAATTTGTAAGCTTTGACATAAAATACTTGACATGGTATCAAAGTTTATGTTAGTTAATCGACAATTCTCGCTTAAAAATATGGCATAGAAATTTTGGGCAAAATTTGACGTGGTTCCCAAATTATAGTCCGTAATTCATATGACTTTCCAAAGAAAAATATTCTTAAACAGATCCTCAAGATATTCTCACTTATTATTAATTACACGCAACCCTTCATTAAAATCTTTAAACGATTTTGTCTAAAATATATTTTTTATTCAATAAAATTGACATTATTTTTTAAAAAATAATGTTTTCTATTACAAATTTATGATGATTTTGTACATAAGGGGCTTAATTGAGATTTTTTTAAAATATTTCAATAACCTAATAAAGAAAATATTTTCTCGTTGGGAAGTAATTAAAATAACTTATGGTAAAGAGGAATATTAAAATAACCAAATAACTATTTAACAAATAAATTTTTGAAGGAAGGAAAAAAAGAACCAAGAATATCATTTCAATTTTCTCATTGAAGAATTATGTATAGATGATTGTGCCATGCTCCTCATTCTTATTGAATGCTTGTTCTAGAGAATTAGGTCAAAACATTCATTAAAAAAACTCATAAAACGAGAAGTTAAAAGCACCGAAAGTTAAGACCATTTACTAAACATTATCAATTTTATTTTGTTAAATACATTCTATGCACATATATTGTACTCTTTTTTATTGAATACGTTGAGACAGGAGTATTATTCAAAAAAAAAAAAAACCCTTATTTTTTCATAGTATCAAAACTTTATCAACCAAATGGTCAATAGTTTTAATTCTATCATTCTTAATTTCTCTTCTACTTAATTGAAAAGAATTAAACACAAGATAACATGGGTATGTACAAGTTTTAAATCCACGAGTTTTAATTTGAAAAGATGTGTTAGAAAATAATATAATTATATTTTGAAATCTTATCTAATAGGTTTAGTTTTAAGTATATAGATTTTCATAACCCAAAATTTCTCTTATTTTCTATCCCTTTTTACCTTTTTTTATTTTTTTATTTGTCTCGTATCTTATTTTTATTTATTTTACTTTACTTTACTATAAAAAAAATTAGAAAAAAGATAAAAATACAAAAAATATAAAGAATTCAAAAAATTACATGGCATAATTAATTAGGAGAATAATTGAATAAAATTAATATTGAAATTAGAACAATTAGGGATACAATCATAACAATTGCAAACCTTATGACTAAAACTAAAGGATACAGGGGCATCATCGAAGAAATTGATAGACCAAATGATCGAAATTGAAAGACCAAAAGGTTGAAATTATGTGCCGAAGGATAAAATTATGAACAATCAAAAGGCACGAGGACTAAATTGAAACCGAGTAATAAATGATAGGACTAAATTCATGCAAACAACTTTCGTTTGTCTCAACCCATAATTAATTCCTAGGCTTATTCATTATCTTCCTTAGAGAAAAATTTCTCCAATTTTCTTTCATCCGATTCTATGATTCTTTGCTGGTAATTATACAAGTCAAGAATTACACTACATTTACCTACACCATTGTACCACCACTACACCCACACACTCGCATCTTCGTCCTTCAACCATAGTTTACACATGCTAGAGATGTCTTTTTTAGCTCTATTGATCGATGCTTCGATCGACTAAAGATCAATCATAAGGCAGGAAATGGCTCGAGTTTGACTATAAGTAGGGGTAAAATAGAGCTTCAAAGGAGGAGAGAGGAGATCAAAGAGAGAAAGAGAGGATTCTACAAAAATCATTCACGTTCTTTAAATTTTTAGGTTTTAAAGAACGAACTTGAGTTTCAAGAAAAAAATTTCGGGAGGGTTTTTGGTTTTGAGATGGAGATTCTAGGTTCTTAGAGGATTGAATAGGAGATCAAACAAAAAGAAAGGAAGGATTCTAGGCTCATAATTTATGGGCTTCTACTTTGATTTTCTAGGTTTCAAGAACATAAGAAACCTAGTTCTTCAAGTAATATTTCCAGTCCTCAATCGCCTATAACACACTCCCTATTTTCCTTAATCTTAGGTACATTACAAGTCATTCCTAAGTCCAAGAATCAATAACAACACATTCAGTTTTTAGGTCACGATCTTCTAGTTCCACCTACATTCACCTTTTGGATCATAGTCCTCTAGTTCAACTAGTAAAATCATCAACAACAATATAGGGTCCTCGAAACCCATCTTTCATTCCTTCAGCTTTACTTAGGTAATCTTAATCTCATGCTTATTCCATTTTTCGAGTTAATTCTTACACTTAAGATTTGAAAAGTGTTTATGGCAACAACATGGTCACTACCATGGCAAGCAAGGTCCCCGAAGTTTAATGATTATTTACTCAACAATAAGGAGCAGGAAGTTGATTTAGTTGTTAGTTTTAGGAAAAATAATCTCTTGTGATGGTGATTACCGACCAATTAAAAAGAATTTGAGGAAGATAAGGAGAATTGAACATTCGACCCAAGAAAAAAAGAAAGAAAAGAAAGGGAAAAGAAAGAAAAGAGAGAGAGAGAGAGAGAAGAGAGAAGAAAGAAGAGAAGTGAGGTTAGATTGGGCTTAGCCTAGTTCAAAAAAAGAAAAAAGAAAGAAAAGAGAAAAAAATGGGAAGAAAGAAGTGAAGTGAGGTCCGGATTGGACTTAGCCTTATCCGAAAAAGAAAGAAAGAAGAGGAAATGGGCTAGATCTTGCCTAACTCGTAAAAGAAAATTGCGAGGAAGGGAGTTAACGGGCCAACCAACGTAGTAGGACTAGCCCAATGGGCCTAGCCTAATGGGTCGATGCCCTACTAACTTAAGAAAAAGAAAGAAAGGCCCAATACCCTATTTTCCCCTTTTTCCAAAATTAGCTTTGAATTTCTTTTATGTTTGCATTTTTTTTTATTATTTTATGCTTAATATAAATTTAATATTCTGAATTTCTTAAATTTTCTTAGTCAATGCTTAATTTTAGGATTTATTTTAATAATTAAGTTAGATAATAATAAGTGGATAAATCGTCGAGTCTCTTAATTTTGAGGGACTAATGACAATTCTCCACTAACAACAAAAACCAAAAAAAAAAAAAAAATGATAGCAAAGAAGGAAAAAAACAAAAAGGAAAAAAGAAAAAAAAGAACTGCTTGGGAAAAAAAAAAAAGGAAAGAAGGAAAAGAGAAAGGAAGAAAAAAGAGAATGCTAAAAAAAAAGCAACAAAAATAAATAAAAAATGATAAAAATATATATATATTTAAAAAAAGTATAAAAATAACAATAATAAAAAATTATGTAAAATGGGAGAAAAATAAAAAATATAGAAAAACACTAGGTGAAAAATTAACAAAACCTTCAATCTAATAGGGACTAATGTTATCCCAAAGTAATCACATTTTAATAATTAGGTTGTTTTACAATATACCGGTTATGTCAAGGCTTAAAATAGATTCTATATTGGATTGATGAGACATTTGATGGAAGGGTCCGACAATTGGTTCAACATGATCTCATAAATAAAATAATAATAATTTGACTTAGAAAACAAAACTTGAAAATTGACTTAGAAATATTTTTGAAAAAATTGAACTTTTAGGATTAAATCATATGTGGTTACCTTTTTTAGAAAGAGTGCCTTTGGGTGATTGATATCTTTCCAAAAGCATAACCACTCTTTATGCAAGAATCTCTAAACCATTATCCCTTTTAGCTTTTCTAGTTCTTTTAATACTTGGTGGTAATTCTAAAATTAATAAATAAATCACATCCCTAGATAAATAAGATTTTCAACAATTAAATCATAGCTTAAATATTTTTAGGAGTCTCATGAACATTAAGTAACGACATAATGAGTTCTCCACTGGGACTTAGAGGTAGGCCATAGGTTTGATTGTTATAACTTGTCTCCTTTGTTTATTTTTTTCCATATCTTTTTCCAAGTCTTTTATTTTTTAAGTTAATTTTTTTTAATGCTTGTATATATTTTAATTTTATGTAATTTATTTTTTGTGAACTAGGTGGATATGTTTACTTTGACTATTGCACAAACCATGAAAAAAGCCTACAAAAACTTTAGACCCGAGCTAAAACCTTACTAGGATTTAGGTATAGAGATTCGGATGTAAGTATGATGAAAGTCTATTGACGCTTGTCCGGATTCTCATTTGGACTAAAACTCCTCTTAAGCATAAGAAATTGTGAAATGACCTTCGCATACCCTTAGTGCATAATGTTAGAGGTCTGGGTTGCCCTATTGGTAACCTAAACAATCCGAAACTTGAAAAGACTTCGGGATTAGATAAAATTTTGCCTAAAACCTAGAAAAGCTAGATCCTATCCATTAGGGTTATCCCGTTAAGACATAAAATATTTTCGGATGATGTTAGTTCTAATCCTATTTTTTACGGTTATCACCGACACAAATCATTACAAAGAAAACATGAAACATTGTCAAAGATTTCAAGGCTAGACTAGAATGAGCTCAAATTGAGGAGGGAGACTATCTACCCTTAGATTTTGTATCAAAGATGCTAGAAAGGTCACTTACCGATAGAATGGCTAATATGGGCCCACTTCTCAATTGTTGGGAAATAATTACTCCCTATGATAGGTTCGACTTTTAAAAAACCTTTGGTGATATTGCTCACTCGCTCAATTTAAATACCTAGATCTCATGCTTCCAAGCCATGATAGGACATTAAGACCCGAGAGAACTACTATTTCACCTTTAGGAGTATGGATCTATCACCCACACTTGAAGAGTGTGAGGGCTTGCAAGCCTTTTAAAAAAAAATACATTACACTTTTACAATCCATCCGAGCAGGTATTTGCCCATTTTGGATGGTTAATCGGATTTAATCCTACAAATCCGGAAAAGCAACTAACCAAGAAAGGTTAGAGCCGACGATGGTTTTGGAACATTCTTTAAACAAAATTCATAAAACACTTAAAGGACTAGGATAACAACATTGAGCTCAAAATTTTAGTACTAGCCATATATAATTTGATGCTACTACCATCAACCGAAGGCATGATTGACTTCAAGATAGTAAACGTATTTAAGAGTGTTATGTCTCTCAAAGTCAATCTCATAGCTGCAATCCTAATAGAGACACTCACATCACTAAAATTATATAGAAGAAAAAGGGATTGATATCTAAGGTATTTTGTATAGCTTCTATTTATATGGACTATGAGTCATGTGATGACTAGAAAGGCCATTGTAATTTTTTTATCACCATGGCACCTATACTCTAAACTAGAAAATTTTTCTAGTCACTTCCTCAATGAGCTTAGGAAGACCACTTTGACAAGAATGTTCTTTAGTTTAAAAAGGTAAGAATTTCACTAGAAAGCATGATATGTCTTCTTTTGATCTTACTTGGCTTACTATGATAGCTTCCTTAGGTACTACTCGATTGGAGCTATGTGTTGTATTAATTACCGCCCAAACATGCTTCTAAAGTAATTAGGTTTTGAACAGGTCATCCTAAGGACCATTAGATCGGCTAAGTATTATAAGGACCTCAAAATTTCTAGAAAGCTTCTATGAGAGGCCAAAACTATTTGGAGGAACAAAGGGATTATCACCCCAGCAAGAAGAGTGGATGGGAAGACTTCACCTAGTCATCCAAAATGGCAACAATCTAGAAGAAAAAGGGTGCCTAGTTCCTCTATTTGAGGGTCCATCATCATTAATGAATGAAATAATACAAGATGTCTACTAGGAGAAAGCCCAACAAGAGCTTTACCATGAAAATTTGAACTCCTAGATAGAGGAATTAAAGAAGAAGAAGAGAAAGCTTGAAGAAAGCCTTAAGGCTAAGGACCATGCAATAGATGTCTTAGAAGCAAAAAAAAAAAAAAACAACAAAAACAACAAAAAAAACAAAAAAAAAACAAAAATTTAAGCCCAACTTTAATAAACTAAAGGAGTTCTAAGGTAGTTATAAGTATACCATCAATCACTAAATAGGAAGTTTGACAATGTAATTGATCTTGTACCTCCCTAATCAAGGAATTGACTAATATCAATAAAGATGGGACTTTAAGCAAAGATTAATGAGCTTACAAATGAAAGTGTGAATCTTGAGGAGTTTAAAGAGGCCACTTAAGAATAGATCATAACTCAAGCTAAAATCATAGGTACTTGAATATTCTTATAAAGGAACTGGAAAGGAATGATTATGTTAACCAAAAAAGATTAGTTATGTCTTAGAAAAAGAATTATCCGACCACCTAAAGAAAGAGTGGCTGAATGAGGATCTAAGACCATGGAGTACCACTTGTAAGCTCAAAATGCCAAAAATTATGCCATGTAGATGAGACCTACCTTTGAGCAACTAGTCGATGGCATCCATCCTACTAATGAGAAAGTCTAGCTTTTCTACAAAAGGCATAGGAAGCTTATAGTAGGAGTTACTTCCTATAAAGGTTTAAGGCTATAAAAAAAATATAGAATAGGAATCTTCATGTGATAAGGCATTTCTTGATTGTAATTTTCTATTTTTGAAAATGGATCTAAGTCATATTTAGAATGTGTTAAAAGTCTAGATTTTAATTTCTCTAAGGATGTAATAGTTATGCTCTTTTATTTCCAATCCATGTAATAGGAGACAAGGTGTATTTTGTTTTCTTTAAATGAAAAATGGCTCTAAGTTGCATTCTAAATGTGCTAGAAATCTAAATTTTAGAATTCTTCAATATTGTCTACATTGGCTTAAACCTCTTCGAGTATATCATAAGATTTTTCGATGCTCAAGTTATGATCAAAATAAGGTAGATATGTTTCCTAAATCACCAATGATATTTGTAGGATTATACTCTCAATGAGTACTAAATCTAATATGGTTCATCTTTGACTCAAACTCGTCATGATTTAGTGTGCAATGTATAAAGAAATGTATTTAACCTGAGTTCACATCATGCATATATACACTATATATTCATTATACATATCTCTTTGAGTTTTTTTATAGGAATTAAAATATAGGCTACTTTATCAAAGCTCAACTTCCTCTTCGTATCCACGAGACTCGAATCGAGTATAGACAAATAGCAAACAAAGAAAGAGCATAGTTGGAATAGACTTACCAATAAGAGCTTGAATCCATAAAAAGAGACTCACCCGCTTGACCACCCTACTCAAAAAGGCTCGAATGGGGGACATGGTCCGAATTAGGGACATGCTAAAAATGAGATTTCATATTCACTCCCTAGCTTATAGTTTGGGCCATCCATCGCATCATCCAATAACCTAAAAGGCATGGACATTTCACATTAAGACTTCTTATCTTACTAGGTAGTTCACTTATACAATAAATTTATGAGTTTTGCAGATGCTAAGTGCACCCATCATAGACCTCACTAGTGAAGAAACTACCAAATACATGGCAATAGAGGGATTAAACATGGAAAAACTATCCATTATTAAGGAACGTTTGAGGGTACATTGAAGGGACTAACATTTACTGCCTCATAAAAGCTAATGAGATATGCTTGGTATCTACCAATTCAAGGTATTAGAGTTCACCAAACATACCGACACCCAATGTCCTATGACCCACCTTAGGGTTTACTATATCAAGATGGTTAAAAGAGTACATGATGAGAAATTGTCGATACACTTCTTTCATGAAAGTTTAAAAAGATCAGCACTAAGCTCATATAAGAGACTCGAATGAGCTAAGATTAGAAAATGAGAAGACTTGGCTAATTCTTATATCAAGCGAGTATAAGTTTAACATGGAAGTAGCCTTGAACCGCTTTGATCTATAAGGCATCGAGAAGGGACCAAATGAGACGATCAAATAATATGCATAAAGGTGGCATGAATTAGCAGCTCAAATTCATCCACCTCTTCACGAGTTAGAATTAATATTGATATTCTCTAATACATTTAAAGCACCTTATTTTGAAGATTTAATAGATAATTTCTCTTCAAATTTCATCGATATTTTGATCATTGCTAAGCAAGTTGAGCTAGCAATCAAAGTAAGGATAATCTTTGAAGGGGACGAAAAGAAAAGCAATTTAGTATCGGGAGAAAAAGGGAGAACTCCATCAAGTGGAAACTCACCAACCAAGAAACCACTAGAAAAACCAAAGAAGAAATGCCAACCAAAGCCACTACTCTATCCAACCACCACCCTATTCCTAATGATTCCATCAAACAACCTCAATAGCTGCTACTTTCTCTACCACCCAAGCATAACCCTACACACTAAACCAGAGATATCTATCTTATCCACCAAATCCATCACATCAATACTATCCAATGGCCCTGACCTACTAAAATAATTAGTTCCCTTGTTTAGTCAAATCGCTACATAGTTTTCCAAATTTTGATAACCAAACCCCACATAACTAATTTAACCATAGTAACCCATACGCCAAGGAAGACTTTAAACCCCTACCTACTCTCTTATTTTCTTTGAGAGAATTATTACGGCGTCTAGTTATTATAAGGTCAATGGCTCCAATCCTATTAGAACTAATATAGCCGCCATACTTGTCATAGTATAAGAAAGTTGAACAAGTGTGAAAACTATAAAGGCATCATTACACATTCTATAAAAGATTGCTTAGCCTTTAAAAGGAAGCTATGGGTCCTCATCAAACGTGGATGAATAAGCTTTAATGACCCAAGTACCCCAAATGTCAATACCAATCCATTCCTATACCATGCTGCTTGGAAGAAGTGAGGTAAGCACAATAACTCTTGAGGAGATTGAGTTTAATAGAAGGAAAAAAGGTGTGAAAGTATCCATGGATAAGCTTTACTCGATGTTATCATAAGCTAGTAGCCTTAGAAAACTAGTTGGTGATCAAGAAGGAGGTGTCGAGAGACAATACTATCAATATTATTAAAAGCAAAGACATGATATCAACACTTGCAAATAGTTCTATGAGGAGGTGGAAAACATGATGGTTTTAGGAACCTTAAGAATGAAGAAAGGTCAACAAGCGCTAATAATACGAATGATCTCATCATCAAAAATGAAGTATACTAAGGTATGTAGATATCAACCCACGAGCAATGAACCTCCAAGAACGATTCTATAAATGCCAAAGAACCACCTAGCTCCATTATATAATGTAGTAAGTCATACTTATTTGGTAATGAACATGTCCTTTAAGATTGATGTTGCTAGCCTTACCCGAAGTGGGAGATTCTTAATGTCGAAAAAGATAGAAATGCTAATAAAGATGAAAAGCAAGAAGGTGATAGATCTCGCCAAAGTAAGAAAGGTAAAAAAGCCTGTGGATGATGTGGTAGCTATTGAATTCTTGAAAAAGATGTGAAATAGTGATTATAATGCGATGGATAAATTGAAGAAGATGTATTCTAGAATCTCTCTACTTTCATTAATCTTAAATTATGAACCACAACGGAAGCTATTATAAAAATTTTTGAATGAATCATACATCCTTCAAGGTGTTACCTTCGATGAAATGGAATATTTAGTAGGAAGATTCGAGCTACCAATTATTTATTATTTTTTGAAGATGAACTAGGCCGGAAGACATGGGTCATAAAAAACCATTGCACATCACAATTAAATGTAAGGACCACATGATTGTTAAGGTTTTTATTGATGATAGTTCAATCTTGAATGTTTTACCTAGACATATCCTAAACTATTTGCTTATAGATGCTTCCTAAATGTGTCCTAGTAACATAATGGTAAGGGCTTATTATAGTTCTCCTAAGCAAGTGATAGGAGACATTGATATTAATATGGACATAGGGTTAAATCAATTCCAAGTCACTTTTTAGGTCATTGACATGTAGTTGTCATACAACATGCTATTAGGTAGACCATGGATTTATTCAGCTAGAGTCGTGGCATCCTCACCACATCAAAGGCTCGAATATGTGGCCGATGCCAAGCTAGTCACTATAATAGGAAAAGAAGCACTACCATTATTGACAAATGTGTTAGTGCTATATATAAAAGTTGAGGGAAGCTGAAATGGAAATATACATCTATTTAAGATTGTGAATACATATTAGTACTTGAAAATACTTTACCGAGGATGCTCGAAATATTAAAGCTATAAAGGTACCGACTCAATATCTAATGAAGTATGGATTTCCATTGTACCATGGTCTCGACAATGGAATGTTGGTAATAGTAAATAGCCCGAAAAGAAAAAGTGATGATCACCATTTTGGACTAAGATTTAAACCCAAGTAGAAAAGACTATGTAAGAGCCATCAAGTAGAAGAAAGAAAAGAGGCTAGCTAGAATTGAAAGCCGAGAGCCGAATGAGGAGAAGAGTCATATTCCTCATATTCAAACTACCTTTCCCTACCTAGTTTATGTAATCAACATGAATAAAAAATAGTAAAATTAAGGTCATAAATGGTTAGTCCGTCCATCAATAAGAAAGAAGCTTAAAGAGAAGGGAAAGTCGAAGAGGTGGTCCGCCCCGAGTCATTGGTGGTCACTCCCGCATTACGATCTTACCATAATTTACTATTAATAACTTGGAAGAGATGTTGCTAATCAACTTACCGATCAAGGAATGCACATTAGATAAGTAACTCAATAAGTGAAATAAAGAAGATATCCAATTGGTCTATAATATTAAGTAATTTACTATTTTGACATCTTAATTTTTTTAGTAATCTAACCAAAGATGCTGAAAAGAACTTGTGTTGAGCATTTACATCTAATATTATATAAGATCATGAATTTTCTTTTAAACCTTCGAGTCCATTCTTTTCCAGTCTTTTTATTCTCATGTTTTTACTTTCAATGACATAAAAATAAATATCCTTTAAATTTATACAATAATTACAAGCAAATATATTTGGTCTAAATTTGATGAAAAATTGATTACAATGAATCAAGACTAGTATAAGGATGAAGAAGTGGGTGAATTTACCAAACTAGTTGAATTCTCTAAGCAGATCCATAAAACCCCTATAAATGTAAGAATAGAAGGGAAAAAAAGAACTATAAATTAGGACCATGATATTAGAAGAAAAAAAGAAGGATTGATTACACTATTATGAGAGTATGTAAAAGTGTTTGCCTAGTCATATAAAGACATGTCGGGACTAAATAATGATATAACGATGCACATGTTCTTATTACTATCCGGGAAAAAGCCAATAAAGTACAAATTAAGAATAACAAGGCCTAATATTCTGGTCAAGGTTAAAGAAGAGGTCATTAAGCAATTTAAGATGGGATTCCTAAATGTGATCAAGTATCTAACTTGAGTATCCAACATCATGATATTAAAAAAGAAGAATGAAAAGATCCGAATGTGTGTTGAATTTCAAAATCGAAACAAGGCTAGTCCCAAGGATGATTTTCCACTACCACACATCAATATGTTAGTAGATAACACCATAAAGTACTTCATTTACATCTTCATAGATAGGTTCTTAGGATATAATCAAATCAAAATAGTTGGAAAAGGTATGGAGAAGACCACTTTCATCACACCATGGAGGACCTATTGCTATAAAGTCATGCCATTCGGTTTTAAAAATTTTAGTGCAACTTATCAATGTGTTATGGTTACTCTCTTCTATGATATGATGTATAAGAAAATTGAAGTGTATGTGGATGACATGATTGTGAAAACAAAACCTAATGAAGATCATATTCAGACTTTGAGAAAGTTGCTTGAATGACTAAGGAGGTATCATTTAAAGTTAAATCATGGCAAGTGCATCTTTGGAGTCAAGTCAAGAAAGCTACTAACGTTTGTTGTGAGTAACCAAGAAATAGAAGTGGATCCCGATAAAGTCAAAGCCATCTAAAAGTTACCAATACCCAATAGTGAAAAAAGAGGTTAGGGGATTTTTAGGCAACCTAAACTACCTAACTCATTTTATCTCTCAACTTATAGTAATTGGCAAGCCCATCTTTTGACTATTGAAAAAAGAAATCTAGAAACTTGGGATAATGTCTCGCTAGAAAACCTTTGATAAGATTAAGTAGTATCTATAGAACCCTCTTCTATCAGTTCCTTTTATGTTTGATCGGCCATTTATTCTATATCTAGTTGTCATCAAGTTAACAATGGGTTATGTTTTGGTTTAGCATGATGATATTTATGTAAAGGAATAAGAAATTTATTATCTAGGAAAGAAATTCATGGATTATGAATCTCGATATAGTACACTTAAAAAGATGTGTTGTAGTTTAGTGTGGAGTGCTAGACGAATTAGACAATATATGTTATATTACATAATAAGACTCGATTTCAAAAACATATCCTCTCAAGTACATCTTTGAGAAGCTATATCAATCTAATAGGATTTTAATATGGCAATTGTTACTAGTACAATATGAATTGTCTACATGATAAGAAAATTAATATAAGGTAGTGCAATTGCAATCACTTGATAGATAATATAGTCGATGATTATGAGCATTAGATTTTGATTTTCTTGATGAGGACATCATGATATCTAAAATTGGGATAGTCAAGTTTGATGATGAAAAATAGACTAAATACTTTAATGGAATTGTGAATGTATTAGGTAATGACTTGAGTGCTATCCTAATTTCTCTATATGGTAAGTAGTACTCGATAGCCATTTGACTCCAGTTTGATTATACTAACAACATAACGAAATATGAAGATTGCATACATGGTTTAGAGGCTACCAAAGAAAAAAGAATCAAGAAACTCAAGGTGTATGGTAACTTAATGTTGATAATTTATCATGTCAAGGGTGAATGGCGGACCAAAGATAAAAAAATAAAACCATATCGGACCTATCTTATCAAGCTAGTCGAAGAGTTTGATAAAATTGAATTTGTCCATTTAGGAAGGGATAAAGAACTAGTTTGTTGATGCATTAGTGAACTTGGCCATAATGACCCAACTCAACCAGGGAGTTTGAATATAGTCCATTTGCATCAAAGCTAGAAATTCACCGACTCATTAATGCACTATAGAAAAGGAAGAAGATGGCAAACCATGGTACCACTAGAGTATCCTCTAGGTGTCTCCAAAGTGGATTAGAAAACTCTAAAGAGGATGGCTATGGATTTTTATTTGGATGGTGAGATTATATACAAATGTTTGAATAAGGTATAGGCTAAGAAAATATGTGAAGAAATCCATGAAAAGATTTAAGTAACATATGCAAATAGGCACACTATGACTCATCGGATACAATAAAGTGATTATTTCTAGATGATCATGAAGAAAGATTGCATAGAATATGTCCACAATACCACAAATGTCAAGTTTATATGAACAAGATCAATGCTTCTCCTCTACCACTATATAATAAGGTATCTCCTTGGCCTTTCATTATGTGAGGTTTAAATGTCGTCAAGTTGATCAATTCAAAAGCAAGCAATGACCATCGATTCATGTTAGTCATAATTGACTACTTCACCAAGTGGGTTGAAGTTAACTCCAATGATTATGTCATCCAGAACATTATCTAGAGATTCATAGAAAAGAATCTAGTTTATTGGTATAGTTTGTCACAAATAATGATCACCGATAATGCTTAGAACTTCAATAGGAAAATGATCGCCGAGCTATACAAACGAGTGAAAGATTAAGCATCTAAACTTGACACCATACAGACCCTAAGATGAATAGTGTAATTAAAGCGAGCAAATAAAAACATTAAGAAGATTGTACGGAAAATAGTTGTCATATACCAAGACTAGCATGAAATGCTTCCATATGCTTTGTATGCATATCACATAATTATAAGAACATCCATAGGAACTACCTCATACTTTTTGATTTTTAGGATAATGGCAATTATGCCTTTAAAAGTGGAGATTCCTTTCTTAAAGTACTTATGGAAACACAACTAGCGGAAGTTGAATGGACCAAAATCAGATATGAATAGCTAAACATGATTAGTAAGAAGAGGTTAGTCGTTATTTTTCATGCACAAATATATCGAAAAGGATGGTTAAAGCTTATGATAAGAAGATCCGACCGAAGAAATTTTAGAAGGGGATTTAGTACTCGGAAGGATTATACCAATATATGAAAAAGACAAAAGAAAGTGGTAACCCAATCATAAGGGTCCTTATATGATCGAAAAGTTTTCTCCAAAGGAGCACTCCTTTTAGCCAACATAGACGGAGATAACATAGCTAAGCTTATAAATTGAGACGTTGTGAAGAAGTAATATGCTTAAGATATATTATCCCTTCATAAAATAAAAAGTAAAAATCAAGCCAAATATGTGCATTGCATTATTTTTATATCTCTATTCTCTAATTTAAATACCCATCATTTCTCTCATCATCTCAAATAATATTACATATAAACCGATATAAAAGGCATGTAAAATGTCACGATAGTGCTTTACTCAAGAAATAGTAAGCTCGTTATCTTTAATCACTTTGAAAGAAAAAATCCAAGTTCCAATAAACTCGAAAGATGTTTAGATCTCATATGCTTTTTGAATCAAACTAATGGTTTCACGATTGAGTGAATCTACTCTTGACTAAGCACAATAGCCAAGATTTTAGTCTAAAAGCAATCACTCAACATTACATTTAACTAAAGCACTAGACAAATAAAATATCAAGCCAATGAAAGAAAAGATAGATACGCCTCATCGATGCTCGAGAACCATATTGCAAGCGCAACATGTGGTTGTCAAAAATAAAAAAATCGGAAAAGAATAAACCAAGTTTTGACTCAATAACCTCTCGCCCCAAGGGTAACATGCCACTTTGGTACCTTCCATGATGAATACATTAACACATGTCTAGATTACAAGTTATATCTAAACATTATTTACTATAAAGCTTGTAAAAGCAAAACTCATCGGACTATGTATTTTATCGGTAGAATGATGAATGGGCATCTTTAAAAATTTTATCTCATTTAAGTCAAATATATCCCATAGAGTCCAACTTTGAGCTTTTTATTTCTTTCATATATATATAACTAAACTATGATCACCCTTTATACGGGGAATAAGAAAATCAACAAGAAAATTTGATCCGAGGAACAAGTCACCAAATAAGTTGCCTTTCTAAAACTCAAATTCAAAAAATAAAGGGATTATAATCAAGTTAAACTTTACAAAAATCCCTCTTCATAAGCTTATTATGAAAAACTACTATAAAATGAAAAAAAAAAAAGAAATCTCATTTATTTGATCAAATATAGTCAAAAGGGGGAATAACTTCATAAGGATTGATCCCAAACATGGAAGGAAAGAGCGAGGTTAAGCTAATAAAAAGAAGAGCTTTTCAAAAGTGATCCTATGTCAAGAAAACCTTAAAACATTATTTGAGGTATCAATACTTGTTCCTTAGGAAAACAACATCATAGCATATATTATGTGCTAATGAAAGTCCTTTCTAACTAAAGACGACCCACTAGTCGGATGAGTTTTGGTCATTGGGCAATCGTAAAAGAATTTTGTTAAAAATAGATATTTAAAATCAAAATATATGCCATACGGAATCATTGTTTTTGCCAAAGAGTAATAATACTTGGACTCAAACAACTTCCTCTCTTGTGAAACCAAAACCTTCATTAAAACATAAGTATGGAAGAAAACACTAAAATTAACCACATTGTAATGTTTGCATGGTAAGTCCATGAAGTGTCCATGGAATTTAATCCACACCTTGAATCCAAGATCTTCAATTGAAATCTATCTAACTTTCATTAGGAAGGATGAATTTGTAAAATGCAAAATTATCAAATATTTTGAGACGCATATGAGATCTCGAGTCACAAAGAAAATTAAGAAACATGATCGAAGCATGGCATGAGCCAATGTAGATGGTTGAATCACAATATAACACCACAACCTCGATAACTAGAAAGAGAAGTGTCAAAGAAGGAGTTAAGTGGAGCAACCAATATTTCTCATAGTTAATCTACTAACTATTATACCAAGATTTGTTTCGGGAACATTGTACCATGAAAGAAAAGACAAAGTCCGTACTAAGATCAAAGTAGGGAAATCCTAAGGAAAAGTGAAGAAACACACCCCTTGAATTTACTTTAGGCAAGGCTATCTCACAAGAGACCATCATCCAAGCATAAAAGTCAAAAGTCAATGATCAATTCTCACTTTCAAATAGGATTGTCTAACCTAGTTCATCATTTTAGGCAAGTTTATGACTATCATATTTTACTTTTTAGGATAGGATGCCGTTGATAATAAGGCCATCGTATTTTACTTTTTACGACAAGCCATCCTTGACAACAAGGTCATCACATTTTTCCTTTTAGGACGAGTCGCCCTTGATAACAAGGTCGTTGCATTGTATTTTTACCTTTTAAGATAGGTCACCATCAACAATAAAGCCATTGTATTTTATTTTTTAGGATAAGTCACCTTGACAACAAGGTCATATTATCACATTTTACTTTTCAGGACAAACCAACCTTGACAATAAAGTTATCGCATTGGATATTTAACTTTTAAGGTAGGTAACCCTTACCAATAAGGTCATTGTATTTAGTTTTTCAAGTAGGCCATCTTTGACAAAAAGGTTAATGCATCACATTATATTTTTACTTATTAGGGCAAGCTTAAAGGATCATGCATCTTATAGAGGTCCTGAATAAAACAAAAATTTTCCTCCATCTAAAAGGCTTAAGATCAAGCCGTTGAATCAACTAATCATATATTCATGAATTATAGCATTCAATAAAGAATTACCTCATGTAGCACAAATTTAAATTCTTTAGCAAAAAAAAAGAATCGTCCAAGCATCCCGCATCTAATGATAATTCATGTAGTCTAAGCATCTCATGCAATCAAAATTGGTAGAGCTCCACTTCGTGACTTTGTTTAGTGTTTTACTTTAGAAATCTAATCGGGATAATTTTATGACAACCCTAAGAGAGAAAGAAAAAAGTGGCATGAGCTAGGGTTAAGGAGAAAACTATTTTCTCCTTGGTTTTTGTTTGTTGTCATGTGCCCTATTTTTTCTTTTGCTTGTGCCGAATTTCTCTCTTGCCTCTTGTCACTTGTTTATTGTAACTCTCTCCTATGTATAACTCTCTCCCATATACATAGGAGAGAGGCTTCCTTATCCTTTAAGAACAAGGAAGAGGCTGTAATGAGTCCCTAAAAGACTCTAGGTTGTTGCTTCCTAATCCTCCAAGGATTAGGAGTTATTATGCATATGGGCATGTTTTATCTTATCTTATAAAATATTCATCCTTATCCAATAAGGTTCATGTTTATCCTCTCACAAAAATATCTTCCATACTTTTAATTAAATCTATTGGCCTAAATTATTTTGACCCAATTAATTAATTTAGACTATCCAAATAAATTAAGTTCAATAATTTTAGGTGGCCCACATTAAGAAATAATTTTCCAAAATACCCTTAAAATTAAATTAGGAAACTAATTTCCTTTTAGGTTATTTGCTTCCAAATTTGGAACCGACTTCCAAATTAGGAAACTAATTTCTAAAATTGAAAACTTTCCATTTTATGAAACTTTTCATTTCTAGAAACTTTTTTCAAAATAGGAAACTTTCAATTAAAAACCTTTTTTCAGCATGTTTGCTTCTCTTTTATTATGTGAATGCTAAATAAAAGGAAGTGGCATGTGCTTAGGGCTAGGGAAAAAACTATTTTCTCCTTGGTTTTTTTTTATTATTATTGTCGTGTGCCCTAGTTTTTCTTTTGTTTGTGCCAAATTTCTCTCTTACCTCTTATCACTTGTTTGTCATACCACTCTCCCATATGTATAGGAGAAAGGCTTTTTATCCTCCAAGGACAAGGAAGATGCTGCAATGAGTCCCTAAAGGACACTAGGTTCGTCGCTTCCTAATCTCGGGAAGATTAGAAGTTATTATGCATGTGGGCCTTTTTTATCTTATCTTGTAAAACATTCATCTTTATCCAAATATGTTCATATTTATCCTCCTATCAAAATATCTTTCGGACTTTTAATTCAACTTATTGTCCCAAACTATTTTGACCAAATTAATTAATTTGAACTATCCAAATAAATTAAGTTAAATAATTTTAGGTGGCCTACATTAAGAAATAATTTTTCAAAATACCCTTAAATCTAAATTAGGAAACTAATTTCTAAAATTAAAAAATTCCATTTTAGGAAATTTTTCACTTTAGAAAACTTTTCATTTTTGAAAACGTTTTCCAAAATAGGAAACTTTCAATTAGAAACCTTTGCCAACATGTTTGCTTCTCTTTTATTATATGAATGCTTAAAATTATGCATGTCACTTAATAGGCTCTTAGATATATTAACAATGTATCCGGAATAAAAAACACATTTTTCAAGAATGAAAAACATATTTTTTTATCTCTTGATACATAAATCAAGATTTACCTTTAACAAGGCATTATGACTACCCGATTATCTAGGAGGATTAATTAATCCATAATTACCTTTCATGAGCATGGTTAACAAACAATTCAGTCATTATGTCAACTTTTCACACTCGTGATCTCGAACTTGATTATTAGTCTTGTTCGATCATGATAACATAATTTTTCTTTGATTTCCAAATATCGTAGCTCTTAAAGTAAACAAACTATTTTCTATTGGTGTACTCCTACAATGGTCATAGATTTCTTCAGCAGATTTTCATCGAAGTGCATTGTGATAACTCCTTTAGCATACAAGGAATGACATGTCCTATCTTAGTCGTCCACCTACCTCCATTAGATTCCTAATGCACCCAACAAATCATCCACGTGTAACCCTTTACTAGTCCATCAAAACGAGCGTTAAGGTATATAAATCCCCCAATGAGATAATCGTGATAACTTCAAGTCTAAGGACCATTTATACTTATCTCATATGAGATTCCCATTTACTAAACCAAATGGGTTCTCATGACAATTTAAGTCTAGTGATATGTTCTATAACATAAATGACCTAAGTGCTTACTTTGACATCATCATACTAATAAGTGTGAGATCTCCTACTGCTATCATATAGCATGAGCATATCACTCACAAGTCTATTCGCATACAATCAATGTTCATTCTTGACAATGCTACAACTTAGGATATTTAATGATATCATTTATGTGCATTAGTGTATGTCTCATATCTTTCGATAAACCACTAATGCAAATGCATATCATAAGAACTTCCATGTAATTCTACTCAAAAAATAAATATAAGACATAATAATTAATAAAAAGACTTTTTTATTATGAATAAAATAAATGATGCAATAATACAATAACTCAAACCTATCCAAATATAGTTAGATCTTGGATGCTTACACTAACAAGACCATCATTGATAACAAGGCCATCATATTATATTTTTACTCGTTTTAGGCCGAGTCATCCTTGATAACAAATCCATCACATTGTTATTTTACTTTTCAAGGTAGACCACCCTAGACAACAAGGCCATCATATTATATTTTTACTTTTAGAGCAAGCCGCCCTTGAAAAAAAAGCCATCATGTTGCATTTTACTTTTAGGTAGGCCATCCGGATAACAAGGCTAACGTTTTTTACTTTTTTCGAGCACACCATCCAAATAACAAGGCCATCTCATGTTATTTTTTGAAATGGTCACTTAGGACAATCGGACTATTTGTTTCCACCTCTCGGTTTATGTTTTATTTACGAGCTTATTATGTAAAGCCATTGAAAAGCATCCTTTTCATTTGACTCATGCCATAAGAATTATAAAGAGAGAGTAACTATCACAATTCAAAAATTTTTTTTTTTTGTATCCCTTTTTAATTTTTTTATTTATTTTATTTCTCTCATATTTTATTTTCATTTTATTTTATTTTACTTTACCAAAAAAAACAAAAAACAAAAATTAGGAAAAAAATCAAAATAAAAAAAGCATAAAATACTAAAAAGATCCAAAAAAATTGCATGACATAATTAACTAAAGGCATAATTGAATAAAATTAATACCAAAAATAGAATAATTAGGGATACAATTAGAAAGTTTGAAAACCTTCAGATTGAAATTAAAGGATACAAGGACATTGAAGAAATTAAAAGACCAAAAGATCGAAATAATGTGCTAGATTGGTATAATTATGAACAATCAAAAGGCGTGAGGACTAAATTGAAACCGATGAATGAACGATAGGACTAAAGTCAAGCGAATGACCTATCATTCTCCTCAAATCAAATTTAATTCTCAAGCTTGTTCATCATCTTTCTTAGAGATAAATTTCTCCAATTTTATCTCATTCGATTCTATAGTTCTTAACTCACAATTGTATCGACCAAGAATCACATTGCATTCACCTACACCACTACACCCACACATTGCATCTTCGTTCTTCAACCACAATTTCCACATATAGCTAAAAACACCAAAGGTGTGTTCTTTGGCTCTATCAATCGATGGTTTCAATCAATTGAAGAATGTTCCTAGGGTGGGAATTGGCTCGAGTTTGACTATAAATTGAGGTAAAATGGAGCTTCGATGGAGAGAGGAGATTGAAGTGAGAGACGATAGGATTATTGGGAAAGCCTTTTGGTTATTTAAATTTCTTGGTTTGAAGAAGAGCTCGGGTTTTAAGAGGTTTTTTGGTTTTGAAAAGGAGATTCTAGGTTCATAGAGGATTGAATAGGAGATTGAATACACGAGAGAGGGGATTCTTGGCTCAAAATTTTTTGGTTTTGAATTTGATTTTCTCAATTTCTACTTTGATTTTTTGGTTTCAATAACATAAGAAACCCAATTCTTCAAGCAATATTTCTAGTTCTCAACCACCATAACAACATACTCCTTATTTTCCCAATCCTAGATGCATTATAAGTCACTCCTAAGTCTCGGAATTAAAAACAACACATTCAAATTTAGGTCACAATCCTTCGGTTCCATATGTAATTGAGGTAGTTCGGTGGGCTTAGCCTAATAGATTGATGGCTCATAAATCCCAAAAAAAGGCCTAATATGAAACATCATGCATCCTATGGATGTTCAAAACAAAACAAAAATTTATCTCCATCTAAAAGGCCCAAGACCATGTCATTGAATCAACTAACCATATATACATGAATTAAAATAATGAATACAGAATTTACCTCTTGTAGTGGAGATCTAAATTCTTTAGCAAAGAAAGCGACCATCCAACGATCCGTCCTCTATTGATTATCCATGCAATCCAAGCAACCATAAAGACGCAATCAAAATTAGTAGAGTGTTAGCTCTATCTTTTCCGATTTGTTTAGTGTTTCCTAAAGAAATCTAATCTAGGTAATTTACGACAACCCGAGAGAGAAAAGAAAGATGGCATGCTAGTGTAAAGAGAAAACAATTTTCTCCTTGTTCTTTTTTCTTAGTCGTGTACCACTGTTTTTATTTTTTCTTTGTGAAATTTTTCTCTTCTTTTATTCTTCTCTCTTTTGCCACACCACTCCTCCTATTCATATGGGGGAGTTTCCTTGTCCTCTAAGGACAATGAGAGCGAGCAACAACTAGTCCTTATTAGACTCTTGGTTATTGCTTCCTAATCCTTCAAAGATTAGGAGTTATTTAACATATGGGCTTTTGATCTTTATCTATAAAACATTCATCTTTATCCAATAAGGTTCATGTTTATCCTCCCATAAAATTATCTTTTAGGATTTTAATTAAACCTATTGGCTCAAACCATTTTAGCTTAATTAATTAATTTGGACTATCCAAATAAATTAAAATAGATAATTTTAGGCAGTCCACATTAGGAAACAATGTCACAAAATACCTTTAAACCTAAATTAGGAAACTCATTTCCATTTTAGGTTATTTACTTCAAAATTTGGAACTAACTTCCAAATTAGGAAACTAATTTCTAAAATCAAAAACTTTCCATTTTAGGAAACTTTCATTTTTGGAAACTTTTCATTTTTGGAAATCCTTTTCCAAATAGGAAGCTTTTATAATTGGAAACTTTTTTCCAATATTTTTGCTTCTCTTTAATCATGTGAATGCTTAAACTTATGTGTGTAACTCAATAGGCTCTTAGATATGTTGGCAATATATCAAGAACAAAAGATACATCTTTTATATCTTAATATATAAGTCAAGATTAGCCTCTAGTAAGGCATCATGATCACCTAATTCTCTAGGAGGATTAATTAATATGTTATTAGCTTTCACGAGCATGGTCATCATACAATTCTGTCATCAAGTCAACTTATCATAGTATGACCTCGAACTTGATTATAAGTCTTGTTCAATTATATTCACACAAGTTTTCTTCAATTCTCAAATGTCTTAGCTTCGGAGTACATCAACTATGCTTTATTGGTGTACTCTTACTATAATCATATATTTTTTTAACGGACATTCATCAAAATGTAATGTAATAATTTATTAGCATATAAGGAATGACATATCCTATCTTATTCATCCACCTATCTCCATTAGATTCTAAGTACACCCAACAAATTATCCACATGCAACCCTTTATTGGGTCCATCAAAATGAGTGCCAAAGTGCATAAATCCTCTAATGAGATAATCATGATGACTTCAAGTCTACAAACCAGTTATACCCATCTTGTATGAGATTTTCATATACTAAACGAAATGAATTCTTATGATGAGTCAAGTCTAATGATATGTTATCTAACATAAATCACCTTAACGCTTGCTTTGGCATCACTATGCCAATAGCTGTAAGATCTACTACTAATATCATATAGTATGAGCATAACACTCATAAGTCTAACCGTATATAGTCAATGTTCATTCTTGATAATGCTATAACTTGGGATATTTAATGATATCATTTATATACATTAGTGTTTGTCTCACATCTTTCGATCAATCACTAATACAAATGCATATCATATGGACTTTTATCTAATTCTATTCAATTAATAAATATAAATAACAAAAATTAATAGAAAGACGTCTTTTATTATAAATAATGTAATAATATAATAACTCAAACCCATCCAAAAATAATTAGATCTTGGGCACCTACACTAATAATCTCTCACTTACATTAGAGCCAACCAGCCATGTCCCTTAATCTCAACAATCAAGTAAGGGTTTTATGTTTTTATTGTGACAAAGGCTTACTCAAAGGGTCGGCTATGTTGTTATCGGTGTAGACCTTTTCTATCCTTATGTCACCATGATCGATAATCTCTTTAATCGGATGGTAGTGTTACAACACATGATTAAACTATTGATGAGACCTTGATTCCTTAGTTTGTTCCTTAGTTTGTGCTATGGACCCTTTATTGTCGGTTATCAAGCTATATGACAATGGAATAAATCCTTTATTGATTTTTCCACACTAAACCTTTTAGTATCATGTCATTGTATTTTTCTTGCAAGACTCTTTACGTTCCAAGTGATCTAGCTACGTAGATCTACACTCTTAGATCGTAGGTTGCTCTTCCATGTCATAATTGGAAAATTATTTTTAGATATCTTAATCTTTTATAGTTTGTAATATGATAATATTATATCCGAGTAGTAGTTTTTTTAACTTTTAATGTTGAATAACCATAACTAGTAGGCTCACACCGACCTCTTATATAATAAGGTCCGTCTTCATTTTTGGTGAACAATCAAACTTTTTTATTATTTCATCAAAATGTCAACTCTAATTCCTAGTGGCATGCTCAAGTCTATAAATGGACCTTTGTATTTTATAAATCTTATTTACGGATTCTTAAGAACCATCGAGGTGTGTCATCTATACATCCTTTTTGTTTTCCTTTTCTAGGAGTCAATCTCTAACATTGTCATCTCATAAGCGTTAGCTTCGTCATCTCTTTTAAGACTCACATCACCATGTGTTGAGATAAGAAGATAATATCCTTTTGTCCTTTTATGATTTTTCTTTAAATTTATGAAGTTCTTATGTTTATGTTTGTACGATAGTTATAACACTTTGTAACCTTTCTACATGGGTTTTCATTAGTGAAATATTAATTTATGAGTCTACTCGAATCTTATTGAGTTTAAATTTTCTCCTATCGTTTCTAGCATCCATAAATTCCTTCCTAAGGAATATAGGATGCCTAGTCATGAACAACACTTTGTTCTAGTGGTAAGACATTGAATTCTTTTGTTTTCTTTGGATATCTCACAAATTAGCACTTCTTTGATTTGGGCTTTAGTTTGTCTTTGTTAAACCTTTTGACATATTTTCATCCTTAAATCTTAAGGAAAGATAAATTTATTTTCTTTCCTTTTCATATCTCATATGAAGTTTATTTAAATAGATTTAATTGGAACCATGTTCAATGTAAAGGTTGCAATAAGGAGTGTTTATTCCAAAAATAAAATACAACTACTAATTCGACTCATCATGGACTAGACCATGTATTACATGTGATGTCCATAGAGAATCTCATTCTCTTTTAGTTGATCTAAAATTTTAAAGTTCAAGCATTCATCATCTCGATCGAATCAAAATACATTAATACTTTTACTAGTTTGTCACATCATTTTTAAATCTAAACTTTTGAACTTTTCAAATGCTTTGGACTTATGTTTTATAACCAAAACATCATTTACTATCATTAAATGTTATATCATAATTGATATGATAAGAATGTTTTCCTCTTCCTTAGGTGAACATGGGCCTATATACATCCTTATTTATAAAGTCTTATTATTAGCTTTTTCTTCTTTTCCACTAGAATGGGATTCATGTCTCTTTGTCCGATAAACAAAATTCCTTAGACATCATTAAATGATTCTAGATATCTATTTATAAGTACATTGGATATGAGATTCTCATTCATATGCCTAAGTTGATGTTGCTATAAATTTATGTTATTTAGATCATTTGAGTCTTTTAGTATTTATGCTATATATATGGGAGTTAGGTTCAAAATATATAATTATTATAAAGATATTTTCATAAAAGCTCATCTTTAAAAATAACCATTATTATTAAAAATGAAATACTTGTTCAAAACAAGAAATGAAAATTAACAAAACAAGAAATGAAAATTAATCTTTAATCTCTACTATAATAATAATATAGTCTTAGCACATTCCTACATTGTAGTGCTAGCTCATAAAAACCTATATCTAATGGTCCAACTCTTGATCCATTATAGTCATTTAGGTTATTTCCCTTGAAGTTATTTTCCTTCCATTTATAAGCTCTTGTACATTTTAAAAATGTGAGCACCATATCTAGTATCATATACTCATGAGGTGGGATTAGAAATAAAAGGCTTAGCTTTAATAACATAAATACCTAAGGTGGTGGTAGAACTCTTCTTTTGCATCCCTTCTAGGTACTCATTATAGTTACGCTTTCAATGCCCTTTCTTGTTGCAATAAAAGCGGAATGCATCCTTTGGGCTATTCTGAGCCGTAGGCTTTTTCACTCCTCTTGTAGGTGCAGTTGAAAACTTCTTCCTATTAGGATTTTTCTCATCATTTACTATGCTCTTTCCCTTGTTAACGAGAAGTACGAACTTTTATTTTTCTTGTTAATTTTGGGTTGAGCTTCCCTTAGCATGTATAACAAGTCTTTAAGAGTCTTTTCAATAAGCATCATGTTAAAGTTCATAATGAACTATCCAAAACTATTGGGCAATGATTACAATATTAGGTCAATGGATAATTCAAAATCCAATCCAACTTTAAGCTTAGCTAGTCTATTGATGTAGCTTATTATTTTAGTGACATGCATTTTGACATTAGATCCATCATCCATTCTAGCTCTAAATAGCTTTCTCGCTATCTCATAGCACTTATACTTAGCATTCTCATTAAATAAACTTTTAAGCTTTGCTATGATATCAAAGGCCTCTATTCCTCTATGTTGGCGTCTATGCTCTAATGTTATAGCGAGTAAACATAATGCTCTAAGCAATAATGGTATCATCTCTATGTTTGTTCCATGTTGTATGAGCTTCGGCTTTTTTCAAAGGAGGCTCGGCTATAAGAGCTTTCTCTATCGTATAGAGAATTTTCTCATGTTAAAAGACTATCCTCATATTCATTTCCCAATCAAGAAATTTTATACCATTGAAGGCATTACTTCTATAATGATCGATCGTATCAATATGTTGTCAATCATATTATGCAACAATCTTTATAGGATAGAAAAACGTATATTTAGTTAATTAAATTACATAAAATAAAACAAAGCATAAATTAAAGAAGTAAAATCTTTATTTCCTCCCATTATTTTCTTCAAGTTTTATAACCTTCACAATATAGAACTCAAGAAAACTTTTTGATTCGTTTTCTCGATGGGTTAGGATCCCATCCTTTAACATGCATTAAACTTGAGTTATCTCAACAAGCCATACATAAAGGATTGGGTATGTAACTCCTTACCAATTATATCTAATTTCATTCCTAATCTCATTAGCATGACAACTCATTATCATATCACATCTTATGTGAATATCAATCTTTGCCTACAAGTTTATTGGACCTTGAGTTATCTTAACAAATCCAATAACTCATTTCAAGTTAGACCCAATGTTCGAAACATCATATGGCATATGATTTGTTTCCCTCAAGGAAGAAGTGACCCGGAGTTATTTTAACAATCCATCAAAGACCAAGAGAGTTCCCTCCTCATAACTTTGAAAGGCAATTAACTTAATATTTTATTTAAAGGATTTTAATTTAGTTGGTCTCATCCTAATATGCATACTAATCAATGATCATATTATTCCTAACATACATACTAACATTAATTGCATAATACAAATACATCTCATCTATTACACAAAGATCGATGAATAATAATAGATCTCTAATACTAGCCCCCTCGAGCCACGGAGAGACTAGCAAGATAAATACCTAAGTGAAAAATTGTTATAAATTCTTCAAAAATGTCTTCGTTTCTTGGTATCTTCTCCTTGCATCTATTATAATTCCTATCTTCTACTTTTACATTTATTTGAAAAAGAAACCTCAAGTTACATTTGAAAGGTGTAAGATGAAAAGAGAAATACAATAGAATAGTAGAGAAGGCCGGATGCACAAGTCCTATTTATCCAAAAATTACAAACATTCATTCCTAAACAACCAGGTCGACTCATTCATACCATTCACACATACTTCAATCACATTGATACATGACATACTAATGAAAAATATTTCATTCAAAACTTAATTATAAATCTATGTTTTGGTCATTTATAAATTTAGCAAACTTTTTTTCAAATTTCAATTTTAAAACCTTTTGAGCGTTAGACCCACCCGAAGCCCATAGGCATTTAGGCCTCGAGGGCCCACGAGGCTTCGATGGCCAACCCCTCGGTTTAGAGCACTCATGCGTGTTAGCCCACGACCAATAGCTCGGTGTCCGATTGCCTAGATGATGGCCTCACACGCATGCCTAGCCTAGGGCCTAGCACTCAAGTGCCTAGCCTATGTGTCTCATACACAACCTAGCTATAGCGCTTAGCACATGAGCACCTAGCCAACGCGTCTCATGTGTGAGCCTAGCTAGTAGCCCTTGGTGTGGGAGCGCCTAACCCGCACCTCGCATGCTACCATTGATTTTTAATCCTAATTTCAATTTTAAATTCATATAAAAAACAAAAAACATAAGATTTATAATTAGCTATAGCTAATTCATGTAGTTAATCATAATTAACATGAAGGATGCACCCTATAGAGGTGCGAAATAAACAAAAAGTTTCCTCTATCTAAAAGGCCTAAATCATGTCGGTGAATCAACTAACTATATATGCATGAATTAAAGCAATGAATAGACAATTACCTCTTATAGTACATATCTAAATTCTTTAAGAGAAAAGCTATCCAAGTGTCCAACCTCTATTGATGATCAACGGAGTCCAAGCATCCATAATGAAGCACTCAATATTGGTAGAGTGCTAGCTCCACCATTTCGATTTGTGTAGTGTTTCCTATAGAAATCTAATCCAGGCAATTTTATGGCAACCTTAAAAAGAGGGATAGAAAGTGGTGTGCTTGGGGGTTTTGGGAGAAAACTATTTTTTCCCATAGACTAAACTATTCTCATAATGAGTCAAGTCTAATGACATGTTCTCTAATATAAATCACCTAAGTGTTTGCTTTGGCATCACTATGCCAATAGGTGTAAGATCTCCTACTCGCTATCATATAGCATAGCATAGCACTCACAAGTCTATCCGCATATAGCCAAGTCCATTCTTGATGATGTTATGACTTGGGTCATTTAATGATATCATTTATATGTATTAGAATTTGCATCATATTTTTTAATCAATCACTATTATAAATGCATATCTTAAGGATTTCTATCTAATTCTATTAAATAAATAAATATAAAATATAAGAATTAATATAAAGATTTCTTTACTATTATTAGAATAAATGATACAATAATACAATAACTCAAACCCATTCAAAAATGGTTAGATCTTGGGCACCTACACTAAGGATCTCCCACTTGCACTAGAGCCAACCAGCCATGTCTCTTACGCCCGATGGTTGAGTGAGGGTCTCTTGTTTCAGCTTGTACTAAAGGCTTAGTCAAGGGGTCAATTATGTTACCATTAGTATCGACCTCTTCTATCCTTATGTCGCCATGATCGATAATATCTCTAATTAGATAATAGCATCGCAATATATGCTTGAATCATTGATGACACCTTGGTTCCTTAGTTTGTGCTATAGCTCTATTTTTATCATAGTATAATACTATTGGATCAACAACGTTAGGAAACATTTGTAGTCTAGAAAAAAATTTATGAATCCAAATAACCTCTTTAACTCGCTTCGTGATTACTATATATTCGAGCCTCGGTTGTTGAGTCGACCACTATTTCTTAATTGAAACTTTTTTAACTAACGACTCCACCATTCAACTAAAAAGGAATTCTGAATGTGACTTAAAGTTATCATGGTCAACTAAAAACTAGCATTTGTGAACTCTTTCACTACTAATTCATCTCCTCCATAGACTAGGAAAGCATCCTTAGTTTTTCGCAAGTACTTTAAAATGCTCTTCACGAGTAATCTAGTGTTTTTTACCCATATCGACTTGATATCTATTATAGATACTTAAAGTATATGAAACATCAAATTACGTACATAAAATGGCATACATGATAGATCCTATGGATGATGCATAGGAATATGACAAATCCTTTCTCTTTCATTTTGAGTCTTAGGACACTCAACCTTGGAAATTTTTATGCCACATGACATTAGAATAAGTTCTCTCTTGGATTCTTCCATACTAAACCTCTTTATTATTTTATCAATAAATGTGCTTTGAGAAAGAGCTAACATTTTTCATGATCTATCTCTATAGATCTTGATTCCTAAAATGTAAAATACCTTTCCCATGTTTTTCATGAAGAAATTCTTAGATAATCAATCTTTTATAGATTGCAATATGGCAATATTATTGATAATAAGTAGTATATGATCCACATATAGCACAACAAAAATAATTAAACTCTCATTAATCTTCTTGTATACACAAGGTTCATCTTCATTTTATGAAAAATCAAAATCTTTGATCGTTTCATCAAAACGTTGATTCCAACTCCTAAATGCTTGTTTAAGTCCATAAATGGATCTTTGCAATTTGCAAATCTTATTTGTATATCCTCCGGTGACAAAACCATCGAGTTATGTCATGTATACATCCTCATACAATTTTCCATTAAGGAAAATAGTTTTGACATCATTTTTTCATATCTCATAATTATGATATACGATAATTGCAAACATAATCCAAATAGATTTAACCATTTCTACTAGTGAAAAAGTTTCATCATAAGCAATACCTTATTTTTTACGATACCTTTTTGCCATCAGTCTAGCTTTGTACATATATACATATCCATCCATATTGATCTTTCTTTTAAAGACCCACTTACATCCAATAGGTTTAGCACCTTCGGGAGAATTAACAAAAATCCATACTTGGTTAGTGAACATGGATTCCATTTGAGATTTCATGGGCTCATGCCATTTTCGCAGTCAATGTCTAACATTATTTCTTCATAGGTACTAGGTTCATTGTCTCGTATGATCGACACATCTCTATATGCTTGAGACTAGAAGGTCATATCTTTTTGGATCTTGATGAATCCTTTTAGGCCTATGAAGTTCTTATGGATTGATTTATATGATAGTTACAACACTTTGTAACTTTTAAGCTTTCTCTATTAGAGTGTCAATTTGTGAGTCTTCTTGAATCCGATTGAGTTCGACCTTCCTCCTACCGATCTAGTACTTATAAATTCCTTCTCAAAGAATACAACATGCCTAGCTACGAACACCTTTTTCTTTTGTGGTTGGTGAAAGTAATATCCATTTGTTTCTTTTGGATATCCTATAAATTTACACTTTGTTGATTTAGGCTTAAGCTTATCTCCATTTAAACATTTGATATTTGCTTCATAGCCCTAAATCTTAAGGAAAGACAAATTTGCTTTCTTTTCTTTGCTTTTCATATCTCATATGGAGTCTAATCAATAGACTTTGTCGAACCTTGTTCAAAATAAATGTCACGAGTAAGAATCGCATATCTCCGAAATGAAATTAGGACATCGGTTTAACTCATCATGGATCAAACCATATCTAACGGTGTCTTATTTCTCCTTTCGAACACACCATTCATTTATGGAGCTCTAAGTACGATCCATCATGAAAGAATCCCATTTTCTTTTAAATGATCTAAACTTCAATGCTTAGGTATTCTCTACCTCAATTTGATCGAAGTGCCTTAATACTTTTTTTGTTTGTTTCTTAACTTCAAACCTAAACTCTTTGAACTTTTCAAACGCTTTAGATTTATGTCGTATGAGATGCACATAACCAAAACGCGATCTATCATTAGTAAAGGTTATGAAATAATCATATCCTCTTCTAACTTGGTCGGACATGGGCCCACATACATCATTATGTATGAGACCTAACAAATCAACGACTTTTGTTCCTTTTCCACTAAAAGGTGATTTTTCCATTTTGCCAAACAAACAAGATTCACGGATATCATAAGATTCATAATTAAATGATTCTAAATATCTATTTTTATGCGAGTTTGAATATGCGATTTTTGTTTATATGGCTAAGTCGATAATGCCACAAATAGGTTTTGTTTAGATCATTAGTTTTGAGTCATTTTACGTCAATGCTATAGATAGGTGTGTCTATATTCAGAATGTATAAACCATTATTCACATTAGCATTTTCATATAAATTATCATCTTTATAAAAGAAACAACTTTTGTACTTAAATAAAAACAAAAATCATCTTGGTCCAAAGAAGAAATGGAAATGATATTCCTAGTTATGCTAGGAATATAATATCAATTTCTAAGTATAAGCATAAGTTTGGATGGTAGTGCTAACTCATAAGTGCCTATCGCTAATAGTATAACTCTTGAATCATTACCCACGTGTAAGTCAACCTCACTAACAACAATCTTTCTAGCATCTTTTAGTTCTTTTAAATTTGTGCAAATGTATGCATCACATCCAAGTATAAACACCCATAATGTGAGACTAGAAGTTAAAATGTGTATTTCAATAATATGAATAATTAAGGTGCTAATAGAACTCTTCTTTTGCAACCCTTCATGGTACTCCTTATCTTCTATCGCATAGAGCATTTTCCCATGTTGGAAGACATTCATTTTATTCATTTTTCCAATAAAGAATTTATGACATTTAAGATATTACTTTTATTAATTATCGATCTCATCAATGTATTACCATTCATACTATGCAACAACTTTAACATGATAGAAAAACTTACGGTTTGGTTAATTAAATTATATAAAAGAAAACAAAGCATAAATCAAAGAAGTAAAATCTATACTCACTTTCACTATTTTCTTTAAGTTCTATAACCTTTAATATAACACTTGAGAAAACTTTTCAATTCGTTTTTTGAGTGGGTTAGGATTGCATCCTATAACATGCATTAACCTTGAGTTATCTCAATAAGCCATACAAGAAGGATTAGGTAGGTAACTCATTACCAATTACATCTAATGTAATTCTTAATCTCATTAGTATGACAACTCTTTGTCATATCACATCTTATATGAATAACAATCTTTGCCTATAAGTTTATTGGATCTTGAGTTATTTCAACAAACTTAACAACTCATTCAAGTTAGACCTAATGTTCAAGAACATCGCATGGCTCAAAATTTACTTCCCTCAAGGAAGAAGTGACCTTGAGTTATCTCAATAAGCCAATAAAGACTAAAATAGTTCCCTCTTTATAACGTTGGAAGGCAATCAACTTAAATTTTATTCAAAGGATTTAATTTGATTAGTCTCATCCTAGCATACATACTGATTAATAATCACATTACACCTAACATGCATAATAATATTATTCATATAATATACATACATCTCATGCATGACATAAAGTACCAGTGAATGGAAATAGATCTCTAATACTAGCCCCCTCGAGCCATAAGGAGACTAGTGGATCAAATTCTTAGGTGAAAAATTATTACAAATTCTTTAAGAATGTCTTCATTTCTTGGCATCTTCTCCTTGCACCTATTCTAATTTCTATATTATATTTTTACATTTGTTTGAATAAGAAAACTTAAGTTACATTCAAGGGGAGTAAGATGAGAAGAGAAATACAAAAAAGTATAAGAGAAAGTAGAACATACGAGTCCTATTTATCCAAAAATTACAAACATTCATTCTATAAAACTAGGTCGATTCATCCATACCATTCACCCATACTTCAATCACATTGATATAGGGCATATTAATGGAACACATTTCATTCATGAAACAATTATAAATCTATATTTTTGTTCATTTTATAAATTTACCAAATTTCTTTAAATTTCAATTTTAAAACGTTTCGAGCCTTGAGCCGACTTTGGACTCATTGGCTTTTGGGCTTCAAGGGCCTATGGGCTTCAGCACCCAAGCCCTTAGCTTGGAGTGCTCACATATGCCTACCCATGACCAACGGACTAGCACGCGAGCGCCTAGCCAATGGCCTCGCACCCCGACTTGTAGTCTAACGTGCATGCACCTAGTCCGCGAGGTTGCCTATCGCGCATGGCCTATGGCCTTATGTATGGCCTATGGCCTTATGTATGGCCTACTCGTATGCCTAGGGTGCAACCAGCCATGGGCTATTATGCACTCGATACATGACTAACCTAGGTTTTGTTTTATTTTATGTGAGCTCCGACATCCAATGTCAACCTCACGCGCCCAACTCTTTATAGCCTAAATTTCATTTTTAAATTAATATAAAATAAAATAAAAGTAGATTTATAATCAGGCATAGTTAATTCATGTAGTTAATTATAATTAACATATCATGTAATCAAAGATTCAATTGAGGCTTTGATACCAATTGAAGGATCATGCAATAAAAAATTTTCTCCAGTTAAAAGGCCTAATATCATTTCATTGAGCCAACTAACTATATATGCATAAATTAAAGCAATGAATAAAGAATTACCTCTTGTAATGTAGATCTAAATTCTTTAGCGAGAAAAGTCATCCAAGTTTCCAACCTCTATTGATGATCCACACAATTTAAGCACCCACAAAGAAGCACTCCAAATTGATAGAGTGCTCGCTCCACCTTTTTTTATTTGTGTAGTATTTCCTATAGAAATCTAATCCAAGCAATTTTGTGACAACCTTAAAGAGAAGGAGAAAAGTGTCATGCTAGGGGTTTTTAAGAGAAAACTTTTTTGCCTTTTTCCTTTTGTGGTCGTATATCCTAACTCCTTTTTCTTTTTTGGTCTCTCTCTCTCTCTCTCTCTCTCTCTCGTGTGTGTGCCACACCTCTCTCTCCCATATATTTATATGAGAGACTTCTTTGTCCTTCAAGGACAAGGAGGGGCGATAATGAGTCCCTTAAATACTCTAGGTTGTTGCTTCCAAATCCTCCAAAGATAAGGAGTTATTTTACATGAGGGCTTTTTTATCTTTATCTCTAAAACATTCATCTTTATCAAATAAGATTGATGTTTATCTTCCCACCAAAAGTATCTTAAGGCTTTTAATTAAACCTATTAGGCCAAAAACCATTCCGGCCCAATTAATATAGTTGGATTATCCAAATAAATAATTTTGGATAATTTTAGGAGGTCTATATTAGAAAATAATTTTTTAAAATACCTTTTAAGGAAACTCATTTCTATTTGAGGTTATTTACTTCTAAATTTGAAACCAATTTTTAAATTAGGAAACTGATTTCTAAAATAAAAAACTTTCTATTTTAGATAACTTCATTTAAGGAAATGTTTTAAGAAACTTTTTGTTTTTGAAAACCTTTTCCAAAATAGGAAACTTTCAAAATTGAAAACTTTTTCCAATATCTTTGCTCTTCTTTAATCATATGAATAGTTAAACTTATGCATTTGACTTAATGAGCTCCTAGATATGTTGAAAATTTGTCGAGAATAAAAGATTCCTCTTTTATCTCTCGGATACATAAATCAAGATTGACCTCTAATAAGGAATCATGACTACTCAATTATCTAGGAGGATTAATTAATTCATTATTATCTTTCACGAGCACGGTTACCATAAAATTAAGTCATCATGTCAACTTATCATAATGTGATCTCAAACTTGGTTATAAGTCTAGTTCGATTATGATCACATAAGTTTTCTTCAATTTCTAAATATCTCCTACTATGGCTATAGATTTCTCGAGTAGACATTTATCAAAGTGTAATGTGATAACTCCTTTAGCATACAAGGAATACTATATCCTATCTTAATCATACGCCTACCTATATTATATTCTTAGTGCACCTAATGAATCACCCATGTGCAACCCTTTACTAGGTCCATCAAAACGAGTGTCAAAGTGCATGAATCCTTTAATGAGATAACCATAATGACTTCAATTCTAAGAACCTCATATAAGATTCTCATAGACTAAACAAAATTGGTTCTCATAGTGAGTCAAATCCGGTGATATGTTGTTTAACATAAATCACCTAAGTGCTTGTTTTGGCATCACCATGGCAATAGGTGTGAGATCTCTTACTATTATCATATAGTATAAACATAGTACTTACAAGTCTATTCGTATATAATCAATGTCCATTCTTGACAATCTTATGACTTAGGACGTTTAATGATATTATTTATAAGCATTAGTGTTATCTCACATCTTTCGATCAATCACTATTGCAAATGCATATAATAAGGACTTCTATCTAATTCTACCGAATCAATAAACATAAAATATAAGAACTAATAGAAAGAATTCTTTATTATTAAAATAAATAATGTAATAATATAATAACTCAAACACGTCTAAACATAGTTGGATCTTAAGCACTTACACTAACATAATACGACATACAATCAAAAATTCAATAGAGGCTTTGATACCAATTGAAGGATCATGTATCCTATAGAGGTATGGAATAAAATAAAAAAAATTCTCCACCTAAAGGACTCAAGATCATGTCGTTGAATCAATTAACCATATATTCAAGAATTAAAACGAGTAAATAGAGAATTTACCTCTTATAGCATAGACCTAAATTCTTTACCAAAGAAAAGAGCTATCAAATCATTCAACATTTATTGATTATCCATGCAATCTAAGCAACCATAAAGAAACACCCAAAATTGATAGAGTGTTAGCTCCACCTTTTCTAATTTTTTTAGTGTTTCCTAAAGAAATTTAATTCGACTAATTTTATGACAACCCATGAGAGAGAAGAAAGGTAGTGTTCTATGGTAGGGAGAAAATAATTTTCTCCTTGTTCTTTTTTCTTAACCGTGTGCCCTCTTTTTATTTTTCTTTGCCAAATTTTTCTCTTCTTTTATTCTTCTCTTTTTTTTCTATACCTCTCCTCTTATTTATAGGGGGAGAGTTTCCTTATCATCCAAGGACAAGGAGAGGGGTGGTAACTAGTCCTTATTGGGTTCTTGGTTATTGCTTCCTAATCCTTCAAGGATTAGGAGTTATTTAACATGTGGGCATTTGATCTTTATTTATAAAGCATTCATCCTTATCCAATAAAGTTCATGTTTATCCTCCAACCAAATTATCTTTAAGGCTTTTAACTAAACCTATTAGCTCAAAACTATTTTAGCCTAATTAATTAATTTGAACTATCTAAATAAATTAAATTAGAAAATTTTAGGCAACTAAGAAATAATTTTCTAAAATACCCTTAAACCTAAATTAGAAAACCCATTTTTATTTTAGGTTATTTATGTCCAAATTTGAAACTAACTTTCAAATTAGAAAACCGATTTCTAAAATAAAGAACTATTCGTTTTAAGAAATTTTCTATTTTTGAAAACCCTTTCCAAAATAGAAAACTTTTATAATTGGAAAATTTTTTCAATATCTTTGCTTCTCTTTAATAATGTGAATACCGACTTAATAGGCTCCTAGATATGTTGATAATATATCAAGAATAAAAGACACCTCTTTTATCTCTTGATACACAAGTCAAGATTGGCCTCTAGCAAGACATCATGATTACCTAATTCTCTAGGAGGATCAATTAATTCGTTATTACCTTTCATGAGCATGGTTACCATACAATTCAGTTCTTATATCAACTTATCATAGTGTGATCTTGAACTTGATTATAAGTCTTATTCGATTATGATCACATAAGTTTTCTTCAATTTTCAAATGTCTTAGCTACTAGAGTAAATCAACTATGCTCTATTGGTGTACTCCTGCTATGATCATAGATTTCTTGAGCGTACTTTCATCGAAGTGCAATATGATAACTCATTTAGTATACAAAGAATTACATATCATATTTTAGTCATACACCTACCTCCATTAGATTCCTAGCGCACTCAATGAATCATCAACATGAAAACCTTTATTTGGTCCATCGAAATGAGTGTCAAAGTGCATAAATCCTCTAATAAGATAACCACCATCTCGTATGAGATTCCCATAGACTAAATCAAATAGGTTCTCATGACGAGTCAAGTCCATTAATATATTCTCTAATGTAAATCACCTAAGTGCTTACTTTGGCATCATCATGCCAATAAGTGTGAGATCTCCTACTACTATCGTATAATATGAGTATAATACTCATAAGTCTAACTACATATTTTCAACATCCATTCTTGACAATGCTACAACTTAGGACATTTAACGATATCATTTATGTGCATTAGTAATTGTCTCGGATTTTGCAATTAATCACTAATATAAATATATATCATATGGATTTTCATCTAATTCTATTCCATCAATAAATGTAAATGACAAGAATTAATAGCAAGAGTTCTTTTATAATAAATGATATAATAACTCAAACTCATCCGAACATGGTTGGATCTTGGGCACCTACACTAACACAATACTCCTATTTTTACCTCATTGCCTAAATTAACTTTGAATTTCTTTTACGTATATATGCATTTTTATTTTATTTTATGCTTAATCTAGATTTAATATTTTGAATTTCTTGAATTTGCTTAGTCAATGCTTAATTTTAGAATTTATTTCAATAATTAAGTTAGATAATTAATAAGTGAATGAATTATTGACTCTCCTAAATTTTAGGAACTAATGACAATTCTCCACCAAGAACAACAAAAACAAAAAATAAAATAAAAAGAAACGCTAGGAAAGAAGAAAAAAATGCTAAAAAAGAAAGAAAAAAAAAGAAAGAAGGAAAAGAGAAAGAAACCAAAAGAGAATGCAAGAAACAAAAAGTGACAATAATAAAAAATGATAAAAAGAAATATATCTAAAAAATAATAAAAAAATAATGATAATAAAAAAATGATATAAAAAGGGGAAAAGGCAAAAATATAGAAAAATATTTGGTGAAAAATTAACAAAGGCTTCTATTTAATAATGACAGATGTTAGCCTAAAGTAATCACACTTTAGTAATTAGGTTGTTCTACGATATACCAGTTATGTCGAGACTTAAACTAGATTCGATATTGAATTGACGAGATGTCCGATGGAGGGGTCCGACAATTAGTTCAACATGATGCCACAAAAAAAAATAATAATAATAATTTGACTTAAAAATAAAGCTTGAAAATTGACTCATAAATATTTTGGAAAAATAGAACATTTAGGAGATAAACTTTTAAAATTAAACTAAACGTGGTATCTTTACTCGTAAATGGTGCTTTTGGGTGATTGATATCTTTCCAATAAATCAACTCCTTATTTAAGAATCTTTGAACTAGTTGTGCTCATTTTAGATTCATAGTTGGCAATTTTGAAATTAATAAATAACTTACATTCTCAAATAAATAAGATTTTTAATAAATAAATCATAACTTAGATATTTTCAAAAGTCTCATGACCATTGGGTAGCGACAAATATATATATATATATATATATATATATATATATAAGATGGAAAAACTTTGTATTCTAGATGTCACCGTTTTAATTAGGTTTTGCGTCACCTTGCAAATCTTCCAAATCATTATTTAGAGGTTGATAAAGAAAACCATATTGTTAAGAAATGCCATTAAGGGCATAATTCCAAATGACCGACAATATTTGGTTGGCCTAATTTGCCTTAACAGCAATCACTTAAATAACCATTAGCCATAATTATCAAGAATATGTAGGACAACTATAAAATGTCAAATGCCACCTTTTTCACATCTCTAATGGTACAATGTTACCTAACAATCAATTTCTGCCTTCATAAGTGTTACATAAAATAAAATCCAACCCATTCAAAATATTTGAGTATCTTTTAGTGAATCTTAAACTTTAAAGTATGAGGCATAGATTTTTCAACTATCTATGACACCTGAAATATAAAAACTAAATGCTTAAAGTCTTTTTGGACTGATGCAAGAGAAGATCCTACCAATATCTGCCCCAAACCAATCTACTAAATCTATAAGATTTTTTTGGGAAGTGTCTAGATTTTCATCAGGCTACAATTTTATTATTTTTTAATTTTTTTGACAATGCTTCTTAGGATTAATTAAGGGTTGGCATATTAATCCTTAAAAAAAAAAAAAAGTTACTTAGTAGATGTAATATTAATCAACTGACCATCATATCCCCTCAAGAATTATTCTGGATATGACGGTGAAACAAATTGCTTTAATTGGTAGTAATTAAATTATTTGATATGAATTAATAAATAGAAAATTAATGAGTTATAGCACTTAATCATTCAATTCAATTAAGCTTAATTTGATAAACACCAAGAAAGAGTTCAATTTTATAGGGTAAATTATATGTTTTTGACTAGGAGTTATGGACAAAAATATTAACACGAAAAAGAAACGTTGCCGTTGACCTATACATAGTCAATGGATGGGCCAATATTCAGGTTTCTAAGTGCCAACACCTACAAACTTGTGTGTGTTGTAGAAAACGGTTGCAATAAGTGGTTTGCAGATATTAATTAATGGCTAGTATATTTTCTTCCTACAACTCCATTAAAAAAAAAAAATGGAAATCAAATGAATTGAGAACCTATTGATATGTCTCTATTAAAACCAAGCTTTATTCGCATCATATAATTTGGTTCTCATCTTTTTCTTTTTCTTTTTTTACAATAAATATATTTTCGAATCATTTTACATATTAATTGAAATTATTTTTTTATATTTTTTTTATATGAATGACATTAAAACCGCACCTCATATTGATCTTGTGTCTGATACATTTGAGAAGAATTTATTAATTCTCCTAAATGTGGCTTCAAAGTTTAAACACGTACAAAAAAATATAAAATAAATCATACCTCTATAACCATCAAACTATCCTATGCATGCATTAAGGTTAGTTTAATTCCCATCTATACCGTAACATCTTTTGGGTACAAATCTATACCTTATAATATCCAAATTATTATTTGATATTTTCGTAGTACAATAATTGACAATGGGCATCCACATATCACATACATGCATATCCATCCTTTCTTCTTCTTTTTCTGCTTCTCGAACATTTGTATAGGCTTTAGAGCACTCGATGAGACAAAGACAACTTCTTATTGGTTTTGTGGTAGTCACCAATCCCACTTAGCAATGCCAAAGTCCTCGGACAAATTTTTGCTACTAATCACTCTGTATAGAAGGAAATGCCAAAGTCCTCTGATGGCATGTATATGAAAATTCGGAGTACCAAATCTAAAAGAGAGAAGAAAAGCAAGAAACAAGGTGCATGCCATCAGTTTTCTTCGAGAAAAAGGGCAAAAAAATCCTAAGCTATTATGAAAGATGAAAGATTGTGCACTTCTATTGTGTGGCCAAGTGCACGGTGACCTCTTACGGCAAATTGCGTAATTTCTATTTGATAAAAGTTCACAGAGATGAACTTTTGTCGGCATCTTAATTTATAGTTTTAAGTTTATAATTTTGCCTTTGTGTACGATTTATACCAAGTACAAGTATAAATATTTTCTTATTTAGTTCTACGTTCGAATTTCTGGACGCTTTCCATGCAACTTGCCATATTGACTTCTGCATTTTATCCCACTTTCCTAGTGTCATAGATTAGCTTTGGAACTAGGCTTGACTTAGGTAAAATATGATTATATTCTCTCCATTATCATGATTTCAAGGTTGAATTTAAGAGGTAGTCATGAAAACATAAGTGTGTGTGTTTGTGTGTTTTTTTTTTTTTTTTTTTTTTTTTGAAGTCTTGTTTGTTCGAAGGAAAGTGGTTTTTTGAAAAATATTTTTCATGCTTTTCAACTATTTAATAACTTTATGGAAAATAAGTTAGCATAAAGTATTTTGCAATAAATAAAAAATAAATTAGAGAGGAAAGTGTTTTTCTTTTTTAAATTCGAAAAAACACTTTTCATTTATATTTACATATTGTTATCATTATTATTTATATTTACATATTATTATTTTAAACTATTTTAAGGTTTATTGTTCATCAATATTTGTATAGTAAAAAAATTTATTTTATTTGTTCTTTTTTCATTCCATATATTTTTTCCCTCATTTTTATTTAACTATTTAACTTGCAATATTAATTACAAAATAGGTAACGATTAATTTATACTTTAATTGTTTAATGAATTATTTATATTTAGATACTGGTTTGAGGTGTAGAAAACACTTTTTTATTTTGTATGTTACAAGTCAAATTTTGTAACTGATTTTTTTATTATAGATCAAAGACATTAGAAAATATTTTCAACTCTTTTTTCATTGCACGACCAAATATAATAAAATAATTTATTTTCTAAAGTTAATTTTCCAATGAATAAATAAGGCCAAAAAAATTAATAACTAAAACATTATATTATTTTAAAAAGTTTAATAGCTCAAAAATATTATCTTCTAGTTCATTCTTCCTTAAATACAAAACATCATAAAATGATTTCCAAATCACTTTTCATGATACAACCAAACATAAAAAAGTAATCTGTTTTCTTAGAAATCATTTTCCTTCAAACTCACTTCCCAACGAAAATTAATTTTCTAGTAAACAAGCGAGAACTATAAATGCAGAAATCTACACACACACATATATTTGGGATTAAAAGTTTCCTCATGAATGCACTAGTATCGTTCTGCATAAGAATATGTTAATTGTTGAAAGTTGGATTTTTCCTTACCAAAACAATCAATTTATCACAGCAAGTCATATGAATTTTAACTCTTCATCCATATATCCATCCCTTTTATCAATGGCGTAAGGAAATTCAATGTCAAGTTCTTATAATAATATAAAGTAATTATTTTTATCTAATTGGAGTAATAATGCTCCTACATGATAAAATTGATTAACCCCACAGCATATATTAGGCTAGGGACAATGCATGAATGGAAATCTTGACAAATGAAAAGTTAGTGAAGACAAGATCGCAAAAAGATTGTACGTAGTGGGTTAGCTTCAAAAATGGCTCAACCAACGTTGAGTGAGTGCTTGCTAGCTAGCTAATTTATGTTGTGATTGGTTTTAAGTTAAAAGAAAGGTCAAAGGTTAAATATGCTATTATATAATAAAAAAAATTTTTAACATCTTTGTATTTTATTTTTTAATATATAATAAATACCTAATTCATTCTTCTAACAAGATTTTCATGTTAAATTATTGAAGTTAGTCATGCGATTTGCACATAAAACCTATTTATTTAATTGATTTGTAAAAATATTTTGAGTATAAAAAAATAATCTTGTGAAAATATAATTACAAAAGCATAAATCAAAATTTTAATATATATTTAAAAATAAAATTGACTCAATTAGCAATATAATGACAGATTAAAAAAATTATTTTATATATTATACAAAAATAGATTAAGTCATTAGTACTTAAAAAATATTTGACTTAATTTTTTTAGAAGAGGGTGGATATTAATCGCTGGTCCCACATATATATATATATATATATATCATTTTAACTTTGATTTAAAATTTATTTGATCCATCACTATACATAATCAATTATTTTTATACACTTTCAAACATTCTTAATATTTTACATTTTAATCCCTTTTTTTTTCACATTCTTACGCTTTGTTTCTCAACATCATACCTCCCGCTTTTTAATTCCAAATCAAACACAACCTTAGATTATAAGAACTTCTCGATGTTGTATTAGGCAAACTATTTGAGGGGCGGCGCTTTCCTTACCCTCACAAAAATTTTAAAAATCTACTATTGTCCCTAAATTTTTTGGTCATTTTCAAAATTGTCTCTTAAAATTTATCAATTAATGGCCCCTTAAAATTTTTAAATTTTTAATAATACTCTTCAAGCCTAATTTTGTGTTTTAGTCCACGCTCTGCCACTTTCTATTTCTCGATCATATCAATGGTGAGAGGAATTGAAAGAAAGAAAATGACATTATCTTTAATTTAGTTATAATTATAAAATTGATACTTAAACAAGATGAGTTTTTCTAGTTCAATGCATGTATTCATTAATTACTATTTTTCCTACTAAAAAAATATATACTGAAAAATTATTATCAGTTGAGTACCTTCGTTGACTTTCATTTGAATATATGTTGATTATTTATTTATTTATTTGAGTGCCTGTATTCATTTTTTTTATGGATACATGTGCTGTCAACATTTGGTCAATGAGGTTAGAGGAAGCTACCTATGGTTTTTATGAAGCTGTAGTCGTGATTTGTGGTTTCTAATGACTATATCATGTTAAATTATGCATCATGTTGATTTATAGTGTTTTTCTGTCATTTGTTTTGTTAATTAAGTTTTTTTGTAATTTTGTTTCTTCATCTAGTTTATGAATATTATCATAAATGAGATCCGTGTGATGTGTTTCATTAAAAGAATTAATGTTTTATCACAAATGAGATGAGAATTTAGAAAAATGACTATAAAAGAGAAGAAAACCTAACATAGAATTATTTAAAAAAAAAAAATCAGCTAGAACAAATACTACTAGTTTGTTTGCCCGTATTATGCTACATATTAAAAAAAACATGAGAAATTATTTGAAAAAATTATTTTAATTTAACAATCTGTGCTATGTTGTGAGTACATGAAATTATATGAAATCAAAGGTTAAAAAAAAAAAAAAAAAAAAACAATTTTATATTCAACCATTTCTTCTTTTTATTTATCGTAAGTTTTCTACCTAAAAAATGATTAATTCTTCTTTATCTATGGGTTCTTAAACAAAAAGAGAATTCAATACAAAACAATAATTAAAAAAAACTTAGTATTTCAAAAGATTGTGTTTAAAAAAACAATGCAACAATTAATGTAAAAACCGACATAAAAATAAACAAATAAAAAAATTTATTTTCATTCAATATTGATGATAATATTAGTTTTTGAAAGTATGTACATTTGATTTTTATATATTTATTCACAAAAAAAAAATCAATAATATTAAAATAAAAACTATATTTGAATCATTCCATAAGATAGTTATGCAAAAACATAATTTCATATATTTACTTTGAAAGAAATTGATTTAAAATATCAATAAATAAATAAATAGTAAATGTTTAGTACTTTGATAGTTGCATAGTTGATTTTTATAAAAACTAATGATTCAATTTTTTTTATACATTATAAATATACTGAGTGGATTTAAATTTTGTAATGTAAAACTAAAGACATTAAAAAAAAAAAATAGTTAACTTATAAAGAATATATTGAATAAATTTGAAATTTATAGATTAAAATAAAAAATATGAAAAAAATAATAATTTTGATAAACTTTGATTATATAAAGAAAAACTAAATAAAACAAGTGAAATTCTTGTCTTCTTTTTTTCCTTCTTAAATAACTTTTTTATTTCTAAGCCATACATGGCCAGTCTTTACTGCACGAGTCTCACAAGCATAACAATTGCCTTCTTCTTCTTCTTCTTCTTTTCGATTTGACTTTCAATTATTAATTAACTATTTTGAAAATCATATTTTTTTCAAAAAAAAATCAAGAAAATAATCTTCAACACCCTTTTAATCAAAAAAATGTATTTCAGAAAAAATAAATAAATAAATAATATATATATATATATATATATATATATATATATATATATAAAAGAATCAACTATCTAAATTATATCAATTTATTTTGAAAAAGAAAAAATAATCAAATTCTAAATTTTTGTCTAAAATATAAAAATTAGGGCTCAAAGTGTAATATTTACAAAACATTATATATGAAAGAGGTTTTGTGGGGTAATATATCGTGCAAAGTAGTAAATAATATTTTGTAAGGCAGCATATAAAATGCTACAAAAAGTGTCAAATGTAACGAATAAAATGCTCCAAAAAGTGCCGAAGGCAGGGCATAAAATGCCTCAAAAAGTTCTAAAATTTATGAAAATGCCACTGCTCAATCTAATAGTATTTTGTGAAGTGGTGAACAGAGTTTTTGTTAATTTTATTTTAGATGTTTTTGTTAATAATTTTATAATAACTCCTTGAGATGTTTACAAGATAGGGCCATTTTTCCAGTCCATTTAACAAGCACATCATTAGTTTTCAAAAAGGAAGTTAACGAAGGTACTGAATTCCTCCCATTTTGCTAGAAAAAGAAATAATTAAAAAAAAAAAAGTCATTTAATACATGCCCCAATTTTGTAGTTATCTCTATCTTTTATCGTGTACATAATCCAAATGTGCCTGGTAGCAAATTAAAATAATAGGAATAATTGCAGCACCTATACTTCGAATAGACAAATTGAGAAAAGGAGGAGGCTATCTCTCCTCTTTTGTAACCCAAAAATCCAATAGATATTCTATCAATAAACCTAAAAAAAAAAAAAATTGAGACAAATACCCGATAAAATAAATAAGACATGGCAATAAATATGAGTACATTATAAATCACTCTTTTAAGTTTAGAAAAATAAATTAATTAGTCTCTTTTGTTATAAAAACTAATTATTTATTTCTTATATTTTTAAATTGTCTTATAACTTAATAATTTCGTTATTTTTAATTTTTTAAAAATAGAAAAAAGAAAAAATAATAAGTAAAAATAAATATGAAAGACCGGTGAAAAAATGATATTTTAAAAAATAAAATAATATTAAATTAAACATGATTAATGCTGATCAGAAGACTAAATGATTAATTGTTTTAAATAAAAAATAATTAATTCGTTTTTTGAAAAATAGAGGGACTAATTTATAATCTACTCCAATAAATATAAATTTTTTTTCTCTAATTTGGATTAGCATCCCAACTCAACGAAAAAGTAAGGTTCAAGGTAATTGGGAACGGGTAGATGAATATTTTCTTCCATATTTGATTTGTTTCTGACAATTCTTTAATGAAATTTGTGATAATAAATGAAAATGAAGGTAGGTTATGGATATCGTTGAATATTTGATGTTGACAATGTGGGAATATGCTTGACCAATGAGCAGAGTGAACCATGCTGCGACAGAAGAAACAGTTGACTTTAATTGCGCAAGAAAGTCAAAAGGACACTGTAACATTACAGGAGTTTTATGAATTTTGGAAACCACAGTTGAAAAGGATTCAACTCTACGCAGCATTAGAGAATGTCGAATTGAGTTCATATTTGTAGGTAATAATGGAATTCATGTGTCATATTTTGTTTGATTCATTCAAGATATGATTATGACTGCATTTTTATGCTTGAAACTACTACTAGTGTATGCGTCATTTCGTTTGATTCTTTGATGGTATGATTGTCCCTATTTTCATTTTCAAAATTTCAATTTTTTTTCTATTTTTAACATCTTTTATGAAGACGGATTTAATCTTAATATGGGAAAGCTAATGTTAAAATATTATAAGCATGCTAGTTTACAATTTCGGCTAATATCATATTGAAGATGATGCAATACTGTGTTGGTAATTTTTTTTTTTTTTTTTGCACGAGCATTATAGAGTTTGTTGTTCAATTATAGCGATCTCTTACAATAAGAGTTCACTGATTTGTATCCTGACAAACTAATTTTGTTAGGAGCCTTGAAAGTGTGATTAAAAAAAAATTGTTTTTTAAAAAAATAAACTTTTTTGCAAGAGCTCTGCAACCCACGGGAAATCTCAGGTGGGAATTAAAGTTTCTATTACTACTAGACATATGCAGGACTCTGACATACTTCAAATGTATTGGAAAGTCTTAGTTTTAGTGAATGATAGATAATAAGTGAAGTGCTGACAGCATTCTCACCTCAACAGTTAGTCACGTGTCATTGGGCCTGTGGTATCGAGTCAAGGATATCGCAGAATTTGATACTACACTAACTTAGCACCAATTTTATGTCGACAAGTTTGATTGCATGGGTACACTCAATCTATTGCAGAGTCAATAAAACATGGCTTGTGATGCTTCCTGTTGTGATGCAAGTTTTTGATTTCAGCTTTGAAATGACAAGATACTAGCACTGTATTAGAATTCCATTTGTGGGCAACGAAAAAGATTTTCCATAGCACTAGATAGAATTGTGATGCAAACAAAATCAAATCTTCAACATGGATCACCACAATGCCGCTAATTAAAGTGGCCAAGTTGAAGGTGCACTTTTTTATTCAGGATGTGAAATGACTCTCTGTTTGGAAATTCTTCTGCTGCTTTGTTGCTGAGTGGTGGATACGAGACGATTCTTATCCATTTCTGTGTTGCATGTGCAAAATGACCCAGGCCCATACGTGATGAACCTTGTACTTTTCAGTACAGACTGAATCCCACTTCATACTAGGTCAACCATGGATTAGCAACAACAATGTGCTACCAATTGTTTTGCCATGGAGCCCAGAAGGTGCCAAGATACACACAGCATTTGCGTCAAAATCTGGTACCTAGAGTATGCACAGCATTGTCTGCATTGAATTAGGGATAAATATTGAGCTGTAAAGTTCGTGGAATCCTTTTTAGAAGAATTCATACCAATCCATTCCGAAAATATACTAGAGTGATTTAGAAGAGAACTCGCTCCTTGGAAAGCTTTTTGGTACACATCCACAACAGAGCTTATATGCTGAAGAGACGGCCAATAATTACCCCACTCCTGGAGACCAAATCAGCTCAATCTAAGTTTTTAATAATGCAAGAAGTCATGGAACCAACGCAGGAATTACATCGATTTACAACAGATTTCACTTCCTCGGAAGATTCTGACTATTCAGATTTTAAAGATAGAACAAAAAACATGTCTATTTCTCTACTCATAAGTTAACAATTTGCATAAGCCAAGCCAAAATTGTACCTCCATTCAACTAATAATCCCCAAGAAAATGTCACAGCTAAAACAACCACTGCATCCTGTCCTGCTGATAAGTTGATCTACCTGTTGTAGTTAAGAAACCTCCTCCTTTTTCCCAATGATTATTATAGTTGAGACACTATATGACAAATTATGGTACAAAAATGGGCAAATCAAAGTCAATACTCAGTACTGGTAAGTGCCTTGCTGACCACTGTGTGGAGCATTGATATTCGTGTAGACACCTTGCTGGGCAGTCGTTGCGTAGGGGCTTTGCTGCGGCCTCATATTTTGATAGGGGCTCTGCTGAGCACTCACGTTCTGGTACGTGTTCTGCTGAGCATGAATGTTTTGGTAGGTGCTCTGCTGAGCACTCATGCTTTGGTAGTGGTCCTGCTGACCACTCATGCTTTGATAGGGGTCCTGCTGACCACCCATGCTTTGGTAGGTGTCCTGCTGAACACCCATGCTTTGATAGGTGTCTTGCTGACAATTCATGCTTTGGTAGGAGCTTTTCTGGGCATTTACGTTGTTTTGGTAGGACGAACCCTGGTGGGAATTCAGGTTCTGTCCGCCAGAAGACATGAAAGCTTGATAAAGACCTTGAGCAGCAGTCAAATGCTCAGAAGATCCATGATTTTCAACTTCAGAACTGCCATAATGAGGATGTTGAAACTTCACCCTTCTTCCAGAAACCTGCATTTTTGTAGAAATTGATTTAAGAATCTTTTGCAGAAATAAAATTTCTAAAATAAAATATTACAAACATTCGATACAAATGTTCAGAGCAAAACAAAATTTAATATGATACTCCAAATATTCATCCAACTGTAAAGGTTAATTCCATCAAATGTTTCAATTTTATGGTTTTGAAAGAACCAGAGTAGAGCCATTATTCATAGTGCTTTACACTAGTTACAGATGGTACTGGCAGTGTAAATTCCTTCAGGGAATGATATTGTCAATGGCAAGGCCAGTTCCAAGACCATTACTAAAATCAAGATATACCCACGTCATCAAGCATGGATGATGAGTCCAAGGAAAACCATGATAGTCAAAAAATGAATCAGTTGGGCAACATAAATGGAGGGTGACGGGGAACAAAAGGTGTGAACAAGGTTACAGCAGAGATGCAGGACGTGGTTGAAGAGAGAAAACAAGGAAATGGGCCAAGTATGAGAGTTTTCAGATATTAGTTTTCTTTTAGTATTAGGTATGTGCTTAGCTCAAGAAGAGTTCAGGAATTGGTTTAGCCTAAAGAGACCAGAAGAGAGGTCAGAGAAATCATACAACAATTAGGAAGTTACAACTCAATCTCCAGAGTAGACAGGTGTAAAAGGCAGCAGCCCATTGTATTTTTTAAGTGTATTAACCAATTTTAGTTGGTTTCCTAATGTCTACTCCAACTTCACTCTCCTCTAAATGATCTATTTGAATTCAGAGGCATATGAAACTTACTGGTATCTGGAAAAATATAAAGAGAGCTTCGGAAAATGATACTTCTATTTTTATCTGTGAAAATCGTGCTAAATGCAATTAAACTTATGCCTGCCAATACTATTTTAATAATTTGAAAAATATTTGGTTTTGAGACGCCATGAAACCAAAAGGAAAAGATGGATGGCACCAGAATTGTGTGTGGAGAGAGAAAAGGTCACTATAAGAACAGAAAAACAACCGATAAAAGGCAGAATGAAGGACAATTCTTAGAGATAAATTTTAGGATCTCTTAGAATGGTTTCGTCCACATAAATACGACCATGCGTTACTTTTTCATTGGTCGAGAATGACAACTCAACAAGTTGAATTGTGATTACTGAATTCTCGAAAGGCAATGCGGAATAGACTAGTTGTCAATGTCACTTGTTGATATGCCAAGTGAATTATATTTATGTTGATCTGGTCTGCCATGTCACAAGCTAATGTAACCACTTAGCAGCGTCATCAATCATCTAGTAGACGATCCTTGGTGAACTTCACAAAAACTTGAAAGTTCATAAACTATTATTGATGAAAAAGCAGTTCCAAAACTCAATTACACGATTTGAAAAACATGGGAATATTTTTACGGTTGTCCCAAGCTCATGCAAATGTACACAGGATTGTGTATGTCAGTATGTAGATATCTCCCAAAAGAACCAAGAATTATATCAGAAAATAAGTCCAATGCCTCACCAATTTTCTATGCTTCTGCTAAACCACAAGCCATGTTAAGAACATACCTCATTGGTACTTGAAACATCACGCCCTCCAGATCTCATAACAGAATTCATTCCATTATGTGTATTATTGGCCTCCAAAACACAGTTCATATTACGAGAGTTACTAGCCTCCAAAACCCGGTTCATATTTGGGTATCTGAAATTTGGAGAATAACAAAGAACTCAATCATATTATTATTCAAATGCTAACTTGTACTTGCAAAAATAGCAATATCATAAATACCCAGTAGCAGCTGGAGGAATGGGATAACTCTGAGGCTCATAATCACATCTTCCACCCTTCAGAAGAGCAGAAAGAATAGTTGTTATGAAAGGGGCATATCTTGACAATAATTTTAAATAAAAAGTTAAAAACAGCCTGCTCAAGAATCCTAATTAAGCATCTAAAATACCATTAACTGATAGTATCTTCTGCTATGTATGATTCTTGTAATTCTTTATAAGAAAAAAGTAGCATAAGCAAAGTGGCAAACCATCTATATAATGGAGAGAAACAAGCATTGTGAGTTTATACCTATGTTTCGTCCACATTACACACACGCACGCACGCACGCACACACACACACACACACAGAGCATATGCTTGACTTGCAGCAGAAGGGAGAAGAATTACGTTTGTTTTCAGTTCAAACACTCCTGACTGTGGCACATAAATCAATTTATTGTCACAATTCAGACATTCCTAAGTACCTCATGGAACTGCAGCATGTGTTCAACAAAGACATTGTCTCAAATATATCACTATAGAAAAACAGAATCTAAAAGTACAAGTTACTGCCCTGAGTGTGGCAGTAATACAATAATTCCCAACAAGAACAATGTATAACCCTCATCACTGAATTTATCAGAAACACTAAACAGGTAGTTACACAGTGCATAAATATGGGGAAAAAATTACCCTAAGAAGTTCGTATCCACCAGAGCTGCTAGCTCCCATCATACCAGATGATGGGGGTCCTCTTCCTGGTAAGTTTCGTGCCGACCCAATGCCCGGGACAGGCCCAGGTTCTGTTCCAGCATTTGCATCTCGCAAAGTTCTTGCTCTGAGTCTTGATGTAATCTCTGCTAAAGCATCTTTAGCAACACCATAATTTCCAGATATCTGAAAAAACCAGTATCAAGTTTAGCTCAAATAATAACCAACCTCCAAGGATAAGGGGAAAAAATCAGAGCATCATCAGTTAAAACATTAAAATTGGCAAAAGATATTCATTGTGAAGTGCTTCATTCAACGTTGTTACCTGTACAAGCTCTTCATCTTCGGATGCACATTTAGGCTTTTCATTCTTGGGGTAAACACGAATGTCTGCCTGCAATCTCCTCCTCATTTCATTGATAACCTGACCTCCTTGTCCAAGGATACAGCCAACCTTACTTGACGGAACCAGAAGTCTAGTAATTATCATACCTTTTTCAGAAAATTCACTTGTTTTATTCTGAAGCTGAAGAATTGCTTCAATGGTTTGTGATCTTGGATTCCAGGGACCCTGAAACAATATCAGTATGATGACTGCTGTTAAAATATCAGTAATATACAAATCTGTAGGCAGCGCCAAACCTAGGCATACAAACATGTATTGATGTTTAAAGCAGCTAGACCTCCATAGCAGAGACACGAATTGCACGTTCTTCTGACTCCGCTGATGCATCCTCAACATGAATACTAGCTCCTGTTTCCTGCTGTACAACCTTAACATTAGATCCTCCTTTCCCAATTACCCCACCAATTTTCCCAGTAGAGCACAAAATTTTCATCGAAAACTCAGCTGAAGGCTCCCTTCCATGTCCTGGAGGAACACCATTAAAGCCACCTGGGCCAAATTCTGAAGGTTGATTTGCAAATTCCCTTCCTCCTGGACCAAATTCTGAAGGGTGATTCCCAAATTCCCTAATCCATGGCATGGGTGGCATACCGTGGGAAGTAGAGTTACGATGAGGCCACATTGGATTTCCTGGTGGAAGCATGTTTGCCATGGCATCACCAGGAGGATGAAAAGTTCGACCACCATAAGGCATAGGAACACTTGGAGGTTTGTCCTTGCGTGGATTCTGATGCAATAGAGTGGATATTTCATAAAGTGCCCTCTTTGTCAAAGCAGGTTTTCCAGAGATCTGAAATATAACTTTTCAAATTACACTCTGTAGGGAGTTGCAAAAAAATTCCATCTTTTCCATAGATGAATGAAGAAGGGAAAAATCAACATGCAACATTTCATAAAATGAACTTGGAAATGTTACAAAGAGAGTAATATGTGAGGTGCGCACACACATAGCTATAATTCCATAATAAAATGTCATAACGTAAAAAATAATTATGCAGCAATCAAATTCATACTCGTGTCTCCATGCACACCAACGCAAACGATGATGCTTCTGCATACAAATGCTCGAAAGCAGTGAGCTCACACAATCATCAAATACTGGACCAGCAACGAGGCATGATCAGAGTCACACTATGAGTAGAAAAAGTTTGCAGCTTGTAATGCAGATGTCGGACAAGTTACACCCTCCTAGGCTTCTGTTTTAGAGCAATTTCTTGCATGAAATAGACACACACCATACTACCACATGCTTTCGACTTAGCAGCAGTTTAAAGGTCCTGCAAGTACTAGGGCACCATGGTATGTGATACACACCAATCCAACTCAGGATAGATGTTAACTTCTAGCAACAACCCATTTGAAAGTCTTCCCGACTTAAAGCTCAGCAAAAGGTACTTCATATACTACCCCAACCAGACACTCATTAATAATTGAGAAATATTACAAATTTACAATATCTAGGGAAAAGTCAACATGAAAGTCTACCACAGTAATGACCATTGGTCATAGCAGGTAAAGCCTTCCAAAAGGCAAAGACCACCAATCCTAGTAAAGCAATCCACCGTCTTAAAATCCACTAGACAAAATCTGTCATCAAATTCAACCAGAATGAAACCACCAGGAGCAGGTTATGCAATTAAACTAACAATTTAATGAATCTAAGAATTAAGTGTCAGTATCATTATGGCCAACCCTATTAAACTGTTTCTTCCTAAACAAAGGACATTTTTGTAGATTAAACCCGTTAAAAAGAGAAAGAACTAGTTCACTTGTGCTCCCATAAATATGCAAGACTATCCACCACTTTTCTGCCAGGATTAGATATAGTATCAAAAAAATAGCTTCAAAATTATCAAACAACGATAAAATCTCCCAAACTTAAATAATGCAGTAGGGGCAAGGGTGTAATCCAATCACAACAAAAATCATACGAAAATATAAGTTAGTATGTAAAATAGTCGAATCATATGACAATAGCAGGCTATATGATGGGATCATAGCATAGCTCTGTCCTACTCCACGCTATAAACTCTCCACATGTAACGCTTCCATTTCAAGGGAGAAGAGGTAACACTTATAATCTGGCTGGGGGTCGCTGAATAGAGAAAGTGAACCTCATTATGAATAACTTATCTACTAATGTCAGGGAAAATCCAATCCATCTTCTATAAGACACAATAAAGAATATGAAACAACACATACTAAACATAAAATAATATGACAGAGAAAAAAGGGAAAGAGGTCAAAATACAAAACTAAATGTCCTTCAAAAATGCTATTAATTCCATAGTGGGCCAGTCTTCCAGCACTAGATATAACAATATGATGAGGAAAGGTCACTCCACCCACCTCTTATGCATGTTTGGCCTCATCCTTCACAAGTGCCATGACTTAACCAACCAATGCTAAGATCTTGCAGGGGCATACTCATTTCAGCATGTATCTCTCAAACTCAAACTTGAAACTATAACTGTCCTTCCAATACAAAGAACATTCAGTCAAGCAGATCACTTGAGCTCTGTTGGGGAAATCATTGTCACGTCTTTGAGGACAGTTCATGGAAAGCACCTATGTCAACTGCTCATGAGATGCAAGCAAACAGCCGAAGAAGTCCCATCTTACGAAGAAGACCTGCATTCCACCATGCTGATTCACAAGGCGGAACTCAAGTAAGAAATCTAGCAATGCTTTGAAATCAGTAGAAAGCATAAAGATGTCAGTGCCAAAGGACTTTAGCCAAACAACGTTAACATATCCACTTAGGTATTGAGTCAACTAGAGTACAATCCATTGGATGATATGGTCATATCAAAATTCAATCGATCACTTTCAGATCGTATATGTGACTTCAACGAACCCAACAATCTTCCACAGAAGGAACTCATCTACTTGATCTAATAATACTACTTTATTCAACTATTGCCATTAAGCATTAAAAGAATTCCAAGAATCCTAATGGCCTTCTGGTGAAGATTTTGCTAAGTCCTTGGGATGTTGGGCATCTCAATTAGCTTTGCTCATGTAGAAAGAAGCACTGAGGGTCAACATCTCAAAAGCCACTGAAAGAATATTTCCATACTCTGTCTCACATAATTGATTACAAACTTCAAATACGTGTTTGCTCGCACTTCTTAAACCCATTGTGCTCCAGTTACCATCAAAGGTTGCAGAGGCGAAAGGACATTTTGCAAACCAAGGTATTTCTTCTCAGATGTCATTTCATACTTGAATTATTAGAAAGACTCGACTGCAATTGGAAGAGCTGCATTACTATTTCATCAGCAAATCACGAACTTGACGTATAATGCGGTAAAAAAAGTTAGAGCTGCACACTCTGCATTTCTTAACTAAAAAGAGGAGGCTTTGCATTTGTTCCTAGCAACTTGATATGTCTGGGCTCAATACCTCGCAAGCCTGAAACTATTCAAGCGTTCTCGTTATGCAGAATCAAACCACTGGCAAGTAGTCTCCAGAAATCCTAAATGCTGAGGGTTGGGGGGGGGGGGGGGGTTGGGGTTGTTGAGGAAGCACTCCCTGATTGGTCTTCACCTTAGCAATTGTGTTACTGAAGCAGTGATATTCAAGTGATAAAACTACAGAATAGGACTTTATATTCCAGCACGTCACAAGGCCACAAGTTAAGTATCTTAACATTTTCAAGAAAAAGGCAACCTTTTAAAGCCTCTTCATCTTGTATGGAAACGCAAATGAGAGTCCTGAATCCACATACTTAACAACTAGTTATCCTGGTTCACTGACAACATAACTCTAAGGACTAGGAGCCTAAATAACAACAGCACTTGGCAAAAAGAAGGAACGAAAGAATTAGCACATCTTCCCCAGTTGAACTTCCATGCATGATAAACAACATATCTTCTCCAGCATGCATATAACAGATTGCATGCTTTTGGTACATACAAGAATGCAGTACCATCAATGTCAAGACATGCCTTTACTACAACCTCATTGTGAAAATCAAATTGATACTTTCTTTTGAAAAGGTTCAAGAAAAATTACAATTATCAAGCAAGGCCAACTTAAAGAGAGAGAAATAACATGATTCATATTCATTTACATCGTCACTTTCACATGTCAATGGCACAAACATGAATAATCTACACTACGACATAATGCCAACAAACTTTGGTGTCTCAATTACTCAAAATATCCCTTGAAACCTTTGGTAATTTATCAAATGGTGGGTAAAAAGTCATGTCATCATTTTTAGAATTTGCCACTTCAACGTCCACTTCTCTATACAATTTCTAGTCAACCAAAAAGCCAACATAATAACTACAATTCAGTTACTAGGGAAAAGAATTAAAATAAAAGGAAATAACAATGGGGCCAGCCTCGTATCCAATAAAACTCAATGAAGCAAAGAGAGAAACATATATTACCTGGACCAATTCATCAGTTTCCATAGCACAAGAAGGGAGATGATCAGCAGGAAGAACACGTATGTTTGCACCAGTCTCACTTCTTAATCTCTGAATAACATCTCCCCGTTTTCCTAAAACACAACCTACCATATTGTTCGGAACAAGAAGTCTTGCCGCAACAACATTATTCTCATTATCATCATCCGATGCCATTCCACCAAAAAGATCTTCCTCAACAATCCGGTCATGAACTTTCAAAAGTGCATCCTGCGCGGCACAATGTGGTTCCAATTCTTCCAGCTGATTCTCATTAGCCAAACCCTCATCACCATCCTTTTCTCTTGGAGGTTTATCAGAAGAACTATATATAATAATCACTCTCTCATCCGAACCTGGAACAGAATCAGCAACTGTAATTTTCGACTGTGTCTCTTCCCTTAAAGCTTTCACTATATTCCCACCTTTTCCAATAACACTCCCGATTTTTCTCGAAGGACAGAGTATCCTATAAACAGTATCATCAAGAAGAGAATTTCCTGAAAATTCTTCGCGAGAATCATTCCATTTCCCTTTCCTACTACTAATACTCACCCCTTGTCGTTTAAATTGAGTATTTACTGGTTTCCTGAAAAATTGCCTCCTATTACCGTCCATTATTAGATTCTTCCAAAAACAATTTTTTTAAAAAAAGTAGCGCAAGATTTATCCTGCAGTAACAAATACATTAAAAATATGAATTAGGTAATAAGACAGAAATGATTAATTAGACTCAAAATTTAGACCTAATAACTAGTGATTAATCGTATGAAGTAAAGAATCAGAAATTTAGGGTTTTGGAGAGTGTTAAAAAGAGGAAGAAGAGGAGGAGCAAGAAAGAGAAGCGCATACCTTAAAGCTAGCGTGTGTTGCTGAGAGAATGTTTGATCTTGAAAGAGAAAGAGAGACAGAGAGTGCCTTGAAGCAAATTGCCCCTATCTAGAGATGGCAATGGAACTCTCCATGGAAAGAGGGGAAGAGGAAAGAGGGGGAAAAGGAGAAATGGGTTTTTATTTTCTTTTCTATTTGCAAAATGTAAATAGAGCTTTCCTTGATTTTTATTTTATTTTTTTCCTTTGACTTTTGTTTATTTGCTAGAATTTTGGTGAGTAAATTATAAATTAATCTTCTAGTTTAAAAAAGAAATTAATTAGACTCATCTATTTCAAAAATCATTATTTAGGTCTTTTTATCTATTTTATATTGATTTTAATTTTTTTTATTTTTAATAAAACAAATAAAATATATTATTGAAATATTGATGAGAAAAGAATATATTTTTAAAAATAAAATAATATAAACATGATTAATTGTGATTAAAGAATTAAATAAATAGTTTTTAAGACATGGAGAATTAATCAATTCATTTTTCAAAACCAAGTGAAGTCCATAAAATTTATTTTCTTTAAGGATCATACGCTATGGGTAACCCATTATAGATCAAGAGATTATTTTTGGAACCAAGTGAAGCCCACAAAATTCCTTTCCTTTAAAATCATGTTTTGGTATTGATATGTACAAACTCATCACGGATCAAGAGTTGATTTTTCGAAACAAGTGAAGTTCATAAATTTTTTTTTTTTTTTTAAGGATCATATTTTGGTATGAGTATGGGTAGCCCATTACATCAATTAAAAACCTTGACCTAAACTCATTGAAAGCTAATTTTTTAATTAAACTCCTAGAAAGCCCATTTAGGTTTCATAAGTCACAAAATTATTTAACCATTACAAACCAATTAAAACCATTTCAAATTTCATATTTGGAACAATTTAATTAAACCTTTATCTCGTGTTAAGTCATTGCATTAATTTAAACCATGAAACCAAGTTATAAACTACCAAGCACACATAGTTGTTAACTTACTAAAGTTGTCCAACAAATGCCATAAATTTAAAAGCCAAAATAGTTAGGCCTAGAATGTAATACCTCCAACCTAGGACTTGAGTAGGTCGAAAATATTACCGGTAATGTCTCACATTCCAAATGCAATGAATGTGAGCCACTATGCATCGTGTCCTTTATTGTCTAAATAATTAATAATTATAACGAAGTTCTTTTAATTTAAAACTTAGGTCCAACCTTTATATAAAAACCAAGAACATAATTTTTTTACAAACATTAATTTGTTCAATAGAAATAATATTTTAACCAATAAATTTAGTTGATGTGCTTTTAACCAAATTTAACAAAAACTCATTATAAAAAAATATATGATTATTGATGGCGTATTGTATTGCTAACAAATTAATAATTTGTATTTGTCCTCACGAGAACTTTAAACATAATAATATAATTAGGGCAAGTAATGGTTGAACCCGTAGAGAAGGAGGCTTAGTTGATTGTTTCTTTTAGTTGAGTGTTCTTGTAGTGTAAAAAAGGGTTTTTTGTGTTTGAAGTATATGTGAGCAATTAAAGTTATAAGAAATGAAAATATTAAATAAACATTAGTTGAACTTCGGTATGTCACCGATCATCGATTTAAATATTAACTTATCCTAATTATGAATATTCACGTAAGACAACAATATATACATTATCCCCGACCTTTTCTTACTTAGTCGTTAACCAAATATACGATACCCGATTAATTATCTAGCTACTAAACAACCTATTATGTGTTAAATAGATTTAATCCAATAAAAGCATTAATTAGAGAAAGAGAGGTAAAGTTAAGCCACCTTCCTAAGCGCTAAAGAAGATGTAACTCGATTTTATATTTTTCAAGAAATTGAACGAATATGTGAAAAATAATCATCAATATGTGGTTACTACCAAAGGTAATTTTAGACAAGCAATTATACAAACTTGAATACTTAGCTAGCGAGTAAGTTACTATGATCAAATAATTAGCATGTATTTTAATCAATTTAATCACATAACCATGAACCAATCATACAAAAAAATATAAAATACCCAAACAAGATAGGTTTATAAACAAAACCTATAATCTCACAACGATTTAACCCAAAGCTTCAACTTGATTAAACTAAGAATAGAATTCGAGTTGCTCATAATAGGTGATATAGAGAGATTTTTCTATCAATGGTGTATGCCAAAAGTGAAAATCTCGAAATAATGCCTTAGCATCATTATTTATAGCTAAAGCTAGAGTTATATCATATAGGTGTCGACCTCACATTGTCACATGGGTTACTTGAATAAAATTACATAATTTATTACTTAATGTTAAACAATTTAGAGCATTGAAGAATTAGTATTACATGATTTGCTCATAAGAGGCAAATGACCATGTGTTTTTGTTCTTCATTACGTGTTACTTCCTTGCTACTTATGTAGACCTTTGCTTTCAAGTCATGTTAAATCTCTTACGCCCATGTAAATGGTTTTACGTTGTGAGACACGAATGTGTGACTTTTCACTATAAACCATATGCAATGTCTACTACTTGTATAATGTTCTTTTCTCTTAGATTGTGCTAGGTTGTGACACACGCATGGTCATATGAGATTTGTTCCTCTAGTCGTGTGGAATGCTAATGCTCGTATGACTTTTATTGTTAAGTAATCCACACGATTTCTTCTTTCATGTCACACGGCTAGTAGTCGTTTCCTTTGTGATTTCACATGGTCGTGTGACTCTTCTAAGCCTTTTTGGTGACTTCTCTCTTTCTTGCTTTGGTTTTTAGGTTTTCATACTCCGATTCATCATTTTTCCTACAAAACATAAAACCATCATCTTATTCTTAATTAACCTAACATAATATAATAAACACTAGAAAGTTTAATGTAATAGAGTATAAAAATCATGTTAATATTGCACTCATCAAATACCCATACTTAAACTTTGCTATTCCTCGAGCAAAACAAATAAAATAAAACCTAAATCATTTTCATAGGAATCATGATTGCATTTAGCATATGCAACAAGCCTTTAGACCCCTAATTTGTTAGTGTTAATGCTCAAGATCCAACCATGTTTGGATGGGCTCATGTTAATATATTATTGCATCATTTATTTTAATAATAATAAAAAAAATCATTCTATTGATTCTTATTTTACATGTTGATAAATACAAGAGAATTAGATAGAAGTCCTTATGATATGTATTTGCAATAGTGATTGATCGAAAGATGTGAGACAAACACTAATGCACATAAATGATATCATTAAATGTCCTAAGTCGTAGCATTATCAAGAATGAATATTGACCAAATGCGGATAGACTTGTGAGTGCTATGCTCATGCTATATGATAGCGATAGGAGATCTCACACTTATTGGCATAGTGATGCTAAAGCAAGCACTTCGGTGATTTATATTAGAGAACGTATCACTTGGACTTGACTCACCATGAGAACTCATTTGGTTTTAGTCTATAGAAATCTTATACGAGATTGGTATAAATGGTCCTTGGATTTAAAGTCGTCACGGTTATCTCATTGAGGGACTTATGCACTTTGACACTCATTTCTATGGACCCATTAAAGAGTTGCACGTGGGCGATTCATTGGCTACACTAGGAATCCAATTGAGATAGATGTATGACTAGGATAAGACATGTCATTCCTTGTATGCTAAAGGAGTAATCACATTGCACTTCGATAAGTGTCTACTCGAGAAATCTATGATCATAGTAGAAGTACACTAATATAGCATAGTTGGTCTACCCTAAGAGCTAAGACATTTAGAAATTAAAGAAAACTTATGTGATCATAATCGAACAAAACTAACAATCAAGTTCGAGATCATACTCGTGATAAGTTGACATGAGGACTGAATTGTATGGTAATTATACTCATGAAAGGTAATAATGGATTAACTAATCCTTCTAGATAATTGAGTAGTCATGATGCTTTCCTATAGGCCAATCTTGATTTATGTGTCAAGAGATAAAATATGAGTCTTTTATTCTTGATACATTGTCAACATATCTAAGAGCCTATTGAGTCACACACAAAAGTTTAAGTATTCACATTATAAATGAGAAGTAAAGATATTGAAAAAAGTTTCCAATTATAAAAGGTTTCTTGTTTTGGAAAGAGTTTCTAAAATGAAAAGTTTCTTAAAATGGAAAGTTTCCTATTTTAGAAATCATTTTCCTAATTTGAAAGTTAGTTTCAAATTTAGAAATAAAGAACCTAAAAGGAAAGGAGTTTCCTAATTTGGGTTAAAGGGTATTTTGAGAAACTTGTTTCATAATGTGAACCCCATTAAAATAATCTAAGAATATTTATTTGTATAGTCTAAATAAATTAATTAATTTAAAATAGTTTTGGCCTATTAGATTTAATTAAGAGTATTGAGATAATTTTGGTGGGAAGATAAACATCAACCTTATTGGATAATGTTGAATATTTTAAAGATAAACATTAACCTTATTGGATAAGGTTGAACGTTTTAAAGATAATAATAAAATTATGAACATATAAAATAATTCCTCATTCTTGGTAGATAAGGAAGCAACAAAATAAAGTCCTTTATGGACTCATAGCCACCCCTATCCTTGTCCTTAGAGGACAAGGAAACTCTCCTATAAATATATAGGAGAGAGAAAGAAAATTCGGCCAACATAAGAAAAAAAGGGAGAGAGAAAATTTGGTCGGTCCAAAAATTACTTCGAGCACATGGCCAAGAGAGAAAATAAAAGGAGAAAATAGTTTTCTCCTAAACCCTAGCAAGAAATATTCTTTCCTCTCTTTTAAGGTTCTCGTAAAATTACTCGGGATTGATTTCTAAATGAAATACAAAATCAAAAAAGGTAAAGCTAGCACCCCATTAATTTTGAGTGCTTCTTTTTGGATACTTGGGTCTGCGTGGATCATCAATAAAGGTCGGACACTTAGACGGCTTTGTTGAAAAAGAATTTAGATCCGCACTACAAGAGATAATCCTTTACTTATAGCTTATTATTCATGTATGTATGGTTAGTAGATTCAACGACTTGATCTTAGGGCCTTAGATGAAGGAAAATTTTTATTTATTCTCCACCTCTATAAGATGCATGATCCTTTAATTGGTATCGGAGCGTTCGTTGAATCTTTGATTGTATGTATTGGTTAATTATGATTAACTACATGAATTAGCTATGTCCGATTATAAATTTTGTATTTTGGTATTTTATATAAATATGAAATTAAAATTTTGGGTAAAAATCGAGTAGGAGCATGTGAGGTCGACGTTGGCCGTCAACCTCGTACGTGTGGTATCCCTACCGCCGGTAGCACGATAGGCGCGCAGCAGGTAGGCTACTGGCATGCCAAGCCACACGGCTAGGTGCGCGGGCAAGGCAACGCGTGCTAGACGCATAACGGTGGCTTACCAACTTAGGCGCCAAATGGCGGGCAATGCGAGCAAGCCACTAGCTAGGCGCTTTCGCGCTAGGTCGATGGCAACGGACAAATGCATGCAAACACGAGGATTTAGGCTTCAAAACCCGTGAACCCTCGAGGCCTAGAAAGTTTTTTAAAAAATTTAAATTTAGAAAAATTTTGATAAATTTATAAAATAACTAAAACTTTGGATTTATAATCATTTTATGAATGAAATTATTTCATTAGTATGCCATGTATCTATGTGATTGAAGCATGGGAGAATAGTATGGATAAGTTGACCTAGTTTTATGAATGAATGCTTGTTATTTTTTGGATAATAGGACTCGCGTATCTCGCATTCTCTATTATTCTATTTTATTTCTTTTTTCATTTTACTCCCTTCGAATGTAACTCAAGATTTCTTCTTTCGAATAAATGTAAAAATAGAAGATAGGAATTAGAATAGATACAAGGAGAAGAAGCTAAGGAATGAAGACATTCATGAAGAATTTGTAATAATTTTTCACCTATCAATTGACCCATTCGGTCTCTTTGTGACTCGAAGGGACTAGTACTAGAAATTCATTATCATTTATCGATCCTTGAGTCATGCATGAGATGTATGAATATGATGAATATTAGTATGCATGATTAGGAATAATGTGATTACTATTTAGTATGCATACTAGAATAAGACTAACCATATTAAATCCTTCAAATAAAATATTAAGCTAATTGCTTTTTAATGTTATAAGGTGAGAAATCTCTTAGTCGTTGTTGGCTTGTTAAGATAACCCAAGGTCACTTCTTCTTTGAGGGAAACAAATCATGGGTTATGAGATGTCCTTGAACATTGAGTCTAACTTAAATGAGTTGTTGGGTTTGTTGAGATAACTGAAGGTCTAATAAACTTATAAGCAAGGATTAGTATTCACATAAGATGTGACAAGGACAAGGAGTTATCATACCAATAGAATTAGGAATTACATTAGATGTAATTGGTAAAGAGTTACTTACCTAATCCTTCATGTATAGCTTGTTAAGATAGCTCAAGGCTAATCCATGTTAGATAATAGGATTCTAACCCACTAGGAAAATGAATTGAAAAGTTTTCTCAAGTCTTATATTGAAGGTTATAGAACTTAAAGAAAATAGTGAGAGCAAATATAGATTTTACTTCTTTAATTTATGCTTTGTTTGATTTTATACAATTTTATTAACCAAACTTTATGCTTTTCTATCCTGTTAGATTGTATAGTATAACTAGCAACACATCGATACGATCGATCATTGATGGAAGTAATGCTTTTAATAGCACAAACTTCCTCGATCGGGAAATGAATTTGAGGATAGTCCTCCAATATGAGAAAATTCAATATACGATAAAGAAAGCTCTTTCGGATAAGTCTCATCCGGTTCAAGTCGAAGCTCATGAAGCATGGATCAAATATAGAGATGATGCGATCACTACTCAAAGCATCATTCTTGCTGCTATGACGTTGGAGCATAGGCACCAACACGAAGCTCATAAGCTTTTGACATCATAACTAAGCTCAAGAGCTTATTTGAGGAGAATACTAGGCATGAGCACTATAAGATAACAAGAAAGCTCTTTAGGGCCGGAATGAATGAAAGATCCAATGTCGAAAAGCATGTCACTAAAATGATAGGCTATATTAACCAATTGCTTGAACTTGAAGTTGGAATGGATGTTGAATTATCCATTGACTTAGTATTACAATCGTTACCTAATAGCTTTGGATAATTCATCATGAACTTCAATATGATGCATATGCAAAAGACTCTTGAAGATTTATTATCCATACTAAAAGAAGCTTAGCTCGAAATTAACAAGAATAACAAAAGCTTTGTACTTCTAGTTAATAAGGGAAAATGCGAAATAAAAGGTAAGAAAAAGTCCAAAAAGAAAAAGAAGTCTTCAATCGCACCTACTCGGAGGAGTGAAAAAGATCGAGGCTCGAATAGCCTAAAGGATGTAATTTACTTTCATTGCAACAAGAAAGGGTATTGGAAGCGCAATCTGTAAAGAGTATAAAGAAGAGGTGCAAATAAGAGTTATACCACCACCTCGAGTATTTATGTTATTAATGTTAATCCTTTTATTTCTAAATTCTACCTTATGATTATATGATACTAAATGTGGTGCTTACATTTTTTAAATGTACAAAAGCTTAGAAAAGGAAGAAAGATAGCTTCAAGAGAGAATATCTACATAACGACGAATCGATCAACGAGTTAGACCATTAGATGTAGTTATTTATGAGCTAGGAATACCATGTTGGGATGTACTACAACTCAATCATTATTATTTTAGTAAAGATTAAAGATCTTATTTCCATTTTTTGTCTTGAATAAGTATTTCTTTTTAAGAATAATAGGTATTTTTACGGATGAATTTTTATGAAAATATTTTGATAATGATTATATGTTTTAAACATAACTCTCAAATGTCTAACATAAATACTAGAAGACTGAAATGATCTAAATAATCATTAATTAGTAAGAAAACGAGTCTTAGCCATGTAAGCAAGAATCTCATATCCAACTTACTTGTATAAAAGAATATTTAGAATCATTTAATGATGTCCGAGGAATCTTGTTTACTTAACGAAATGACATGTATCCCCTTTTAAAAGACAAAAAGAAAGAGTTACTAGTCAATAAAAACCTTATACGTAGAGATGTATATGAGCCTATGTTCACCCAAACAAGAGGAGAGCGCGCTTGTCACATAACCATTGACGATAGTGGATGATGTTATGATTATAAGACACAAGTCCAAAATATTTAAAATGTTTAAAGGCTTAGACTTGAAAAGTCATGTGACGAACTAGCAAGAGTTTTAAAGCATCTCAATTAAATCGAGGAGTTGAAGACTTAAATGCTAAAATGTTAGATCACCTAAAAGAGAATGAGATTCTCTATGGACATTGCATGTTAGACATGATGAATCCATGATGAGTCGAATTAATATCCTTAATTATGAATGAATACTCCTTACTACAACCTTTGAAAAGAGTAGGATTATAATCTATTGAACTCGATCATATATAAGATATGAGAAAGAAAAGAAAATGAATTAATCTTCTCTTAAGATTTAACGTTATAAAGTGCATGTCAAAGGGTTTGACAAGGATAAAATAAAACCTAAAATCAATAAAGTGCTATATTATGAGATATCCTAAAGTAAGATTAGGATTTCAATATCTTATCACTAGAACAAAGTGTTGTTCTTACTAAGCACATTATGTTCCTTAAGAAGGAATTTATCGATGCTTGGAAATAGTGGAAGGAAATTTAAACTTAATAAGATTTAAGTAGACTCACAAATCAATGCTTTAATAATGAAATCGTAAAGTAGAATGATTAAAAGTGTTGTAACTCTCTCACAAATAAAAATACAAGAATTTCAAAAGTTCAAAACAAATTCGTCAAAAGACAAAAAAGATATGATCTTTTCATCTTAACAAATTATGATGTAAGCCTTAAAAGGGATGACGAAACTAATACTTTTGAAATGGCAATGTTAGTCATTGATTCCTATAAAAGGCAAATAAAGTGATGTGTAGTTGACACGTTCTAATGGTTTTTAAGAACATGCAAATAAGATTTGCAAAAAGGGTTAATGTCTATTAATAGACTTAAGCAAGCCTCTAGGAATATAAGTCCACGTTTTATAAAACGATCAAAGAGTTTGATTATTCATCAAAACAAAGACATATCTTGTGCATATAAAAAGCTAGTGGAAGCCTACTAAGTCATGGTTATTCGACATAGCATTACACCTCGATTATAATATTATCATGTTGCAAACAAAAGATTAAGGAATCTAGAAGAAATTTCCTAAAGATGATATGTAAGAGAAACCTACAATCTAAGAGTATAAATCTATAGAGATAGATCACTTAGAATGTGAGGAGTTTTCCAAGTTAGTTACAATGACATGATACAAAAAGGTAGTATGAAACAATCAAAGAAAGTTTTATTCCAATGTCATATATCTTAATGATCGATAACAAAAGATCCATAGCATAAGCTAAGGAACCAAGGTCTCATCAACAATCCAAGCAAGTACTACAATGCTATCACTTTATTCTAAAGATAAAATGGTAGTCGTAACATAAAGATAGAAAAGAACCATACTATGATAACATAGTTGACCTCGGACTAAGCCTTTATCACGACTAAAACATCTATCTCTCACTCGATCGCTAAGATTAAGGGACATGGCTAGTTGGCTCTAGTGCAAGTGGGAGATTGTTAGTGTTAATGCCTAAGATTTAACCTTGTTTAGATGAGCTCATGTTAATACATTATTGCATCATTTATTTTAATAATAATAAAAAAGTCATTTTATTAATTCTTATTTTACATGTTGATAAATAAAACGGAATTAGATACAAGTCCTTGTGATATGCATTTGCAATAGTAATTGATCAAAAGATGTAAGACAAACACTAATACACATAAATGATATCATTAAATATCCCAAGTCGTAGCATTGTCAAGAATGGACATTGACCATATGCGGATAGACTTGTGAGTGCTATGCTTATGCTATATGATAGCGAGTAGGAGATCTCACACCTATTGACATGGTGATGCCAAAGCAAGCACTTAGGTGATTTATGTTGAAGAATGTATCATTGGACTTAACTCACCATGAGAACCTATTTGGTTTTAGTATATGGGAATCTTATACGAGATGAGTATAAATGGTCCTTAGACTTGAAGTCATAACAGCTTATCTCATTAGAGGACTTATGTACTTTGACACTCGTTTCAATGGACCTATTAATAGATTACACATGGGTGATTCGTTGGGTACACTAGGAATTCAATGGAGATAGGTGTATGTCTAAGATAAGATATATCATTCTTTGCATGCTAAAGGAGTTATCACATTGCACTTCGATAAGTGTCTCGCTCATCGAACAAGATTAATAATCAAATTTGAGATCACACAATGATAAGTTGATATGAGGACTAAATTGTATGGCAACCATGCTCATAAAAGGTAATAATGGATTAACTAATTCTCCTCGAGAATTGGATAGTAATGATATCTTGCTATAGGCCAATCTTGATTTATTTGTCAAGAGATAAAATATGAGTCTTTTATTCTTGATACATTGCTAACATATTTAGGAGCCTATTGAGTCACATGCAAAAGTTTATTATTCATATTATAAATGAAAAGCAAAAATATTAGAAAAAGTTTTCAATTATAAAAGGTTTCCTATTTTAGAAAGAGTTTCCAAAATAGAAAGTTTCCTAAAATGAAAAAGTTTCCTATTTTAGAAATCGGTTTCTTAATTTGGAAGTTACTTTCAAATTTAGAAATAAAGAACCTCAAAGGAAAGAAGTTTCTTAATTTAGGTTAAAGGGTATTTTAAAAAATTATTTCCTAAAGTGGACCCCAACAAAATAATATGAGAATATTTATTTGGATAGTCCAAATAAATTAATTGGGTTAAAATAGTTTTGGTTCATTAGATTTAATTAAGAGCTTTAAGATAATTTTGGTACAAGGATAAACATCAACCTTATTGGATAAGGTTGAATATTTTAAAGATAAACCTTATTGGATAAGGTTGAATGTTTTAAAGATAATAATCAAATTATCCACATATAAAATAACTCCTCATCCTTCGAGGATAAGAAAGCAACAACCTAGAGTCCTTTATGGACTCATAGCCACCCCTCTCCTTATCATTGGAGGATAAGGAAACTCTCCTATAAATATATAGGAGGAAGAGAGAAAATTCGCCAACTCAAAAATTACATATGGCACACAGACTAAGAGAGAAAATAAAAGGAGAAAATAGTTTTCTCCTAAACCCTAGTAATAAATATTGTTTTCTCTATTTTAAGGTTGTCACAAAATTTCCGGGATTAATTTATAGGGGAAATACAAAATCAAAAAAGATGGAGCTAGCACCTCATTAATTTTGAGTGCTTCTTAGTGGATACTTGGGCTGCGTGGATCATCAATAGAGGCAAAACACTTGGACGACTTTATTGAAAAAGAATTTAGATATGCACTATAAAAGGTAA